>CM062814.1:955077626-955677626 GCA_031772625.1 Pinus tabuliformis | reverse complement strand
ACATGACTCGACATGATAGTGCTAGTACATTCGTGCTACTGTTGGAGTGCATGTTGAGCTGCAGTGCTGCTGGGTGATGGATGTCTTCATGGTGTATCAAAGCTTCACCTCTACATGGCAAAGGTGCACGGAGTCTTTGATGGTTGTTGGTTTGGTTGATGTTGCTTTGACACGTTGCCCCTTGCTTGTATGTTGGAAGGCTTGACAGGCTCATATGTTCATGAAAGGTGCATGTTCGTCTGTTCGTCCATCCATGAGCACATCTTGCATGTTCGCTCGTTCGTCCATCTGTGAACACATATTTCCATGATCATCCATTTGCGAGCACATCCCTTCACATGCATCATTCTTTCGTCTGTTGGTGAACCTATCCTTCTGCCTGTGCTCCCTTCGTTCATCCCATTCGTCGTCGCACCATGTTTGTTGGTGTAGCTGTACCTACAGTCCCCATGACGAGACGACATCAAATCCACAAACCTCCTAGTCTACCATGACACATGATCATTTCGGATGCAGGTGACCAGGAGAGGTAGCAAGGTTGTGAGGCGGGATGATGGTTCCAGGCACTGCTGATGAAAACTATGCAAGAGTCACTGGGTGATGAGGATGAAAACTATGCAAGAGTCACAGTGACTGTTCGTGAAGTCTGGCTTGGCTGGAAGGAAAAGATGCGCAAATTTTGGGAGGGACAGTCTGGGCTACAAGAAGGCAAGGCAGACAAAATCTACGCATTTTCCGAAACGAAGGAGCTTGACAGCAAAATTTGCGCAAATTTTCTTGGGGAACAGGCCAGGCGACATAAGATCAACAGACAGAAATTGCTTAGGTTTTTGGAGGAACTGGCCGGGAGCCTGGCAGCGAAAGTTGCGCAATTCCCAAAGGGAACTAGCAGTTGGATGCTTGGTCACTGGCAGCAAAAACTGTGCAATTCCAGAGGGGAATTGACATTCAACTGTTAGGAGCTTGGCAGCAGAAACTGCGCAATTCCTGGAGGGAACTGGTAGTGTGCTGTTGGGAGCTGTTGGCGAGAGAAACTGCACTGAGGCTGGGAGGCCAACCTAATGATCATCTCTGTGAAATTTCTGAGCTGAGCGGACTGCTTGGCGGTAGAGGGCCTGCTCATGAAAATTGTGCAATTTTCTGGATGAGCAGCTGGTCGACTATCGGGAGGACTGGCTTGAAAAACTGTGCAATTTTCTGAGGGAGACAGGGATGAGCACTAGATGTATGTCCGACCTGTCTGTGCAATTCTCCCAGCCAGCGGAGTGGGCAAGGTCTACTACCTCTACATAATTTTTGAGGGGAATGAATCTAGAGGTGGCTGTCGGGTCAAATCCTCTTTTTGACCAGCTTGAAGGCTGATTGATTGCTTGCCAGCAACGCAGCTTGAAATGACTTGCTTGGTGCTTCTACGTTGTTCTGGGTGGCAGTCGATTGAGTCGATGGCAGGTGATGGTCCGGCTGTTAAAGGGGAGTCTGGTCGTCTGAACTTCAACGAAATAACTAAGTGTATAAATGAGTGAAAGGTGCACATGTGATCCTGGAAACACACAACAACATGAATTGACGACGAGACGACCTAAACCATCCAGACACACATGCTCAACAAGAATGACCGACGGTGTGCGCGACAAGCGCAACACTTGTGATTGATCGTTGATTAATCGTGACGATGCTTGAGTGACAGTGAGTGTGACTCTGTGTGAGAGTGCAAAAGATGCTTTCATAATGAACACAACATATACACACGAAGTGAAGACCTTGAGCATGACCAGAACATGGTCGGAATCATGACTTCGATATCAACATGAAAAAGCTTGGATAGAATGAACAAGCAAGGTGGATGCAAAGACTCACACGGGCTAACAAAGTGAACCCGATTGTGTGCAGTGATCAAGTGAAACTCTCAAGGGAGGCTTCGAAATCGGGTGTAGGCCAGAATTTTGGAGGGTGGTTGTAGCCGCTACAACAAGCATCAAGCCCTTCACGGACGAGGTACTGTGTGATGTTGCTCCTCTTTAAGTTTGTGATGTATTATTAGGACAACCATACTTGTGGAAGGAACACGTTGTATATGATTTTAGACCTCGGTCTGTGATTATTAATTTGGGAAATGAGTTGTACAGGATATTGGAGGTAGCCCCACTTACCGCCATCTCTTTGATCTCTGCAAAGAAATGCAATAAGATCATTTCACAAACCAGGAAACTTGTTTTCCTTATAATTCGCCCTCAGGGAAAGAAGAATATTGTGGCCACAAATTCCAAACAAGGCTCCTCCGCACAACAACAATAGATGGATATGGTTTTGGAGGAGTATAGGGACATTCTTGCCTCACTTACGAGGTACCTCTAAACTATCAGGTCAAGCACTCCTTCAATCTGACCCCGACCGTGCGACTACCCAATGGACCGATCTATCGACGCTTTATTCTAGAGAATGAAGAGATCAAGAGGTAGAATCAACAACTTTTGTAGAAAGGGCACATCAGGCCAAGCTCATCACCTTGTGGGAGCCCAATTGTATTGGTACAGAAGGACAAGACTTGGAGACTTTATATTGACTATCAGGCGCTAAACAAGATTATTGTCCAGAATAGGTACCTAATCCCATAGATTGATGACCTTCTGGACCAACTCAAGGGGGGGAAATATTTCAGCAAGATTGACTTGAAGTTCGGTTATCACCAGGTGCCTATCGAACCCTCCGATGTGTGGAAGACTGCCTTCAAATCCAAGGAGGGCCTTTTTGAGTGGTTGGTCATGCCTTTCGAGTTGACGAATGATCCCACAACCTTCATGAGATTGATGGACAACATCTTGTGACCCTTCACCAATGCATTCATAGTGGTTTATTTAGATGGCATCTTGATATTCAACCAAAGTTGGGAAGAGCACCTCCACCATATTCGATAGGTTCTCCAAACCCTGTGACAACACAATTTGTATGCTAATCTGGAGAAATGAACTATTGGCATGACCTAGATCCAATATCTAGGGTATATCATTGATGAGTAGGGTGTGCATGTGTTGGGTCTTAAAATTGTCACACTTCCATTACACTTTCACTATCATGTCCATTTCATCACCTCCATTTCACCTTCATTTCACTACCATGTTACTACATTCATCTCACTTTCATCATTGTTGGGTCACATTTATGTTTTTCCAAACTTTATTAATTCTTAACATTTTTAAGTGAATTTGTGGTTAAAAATTAGAAAATAATGTGCATATGCGTATACCTAACAAGTGGGATGAGATTGTTGACATGTGTAGGTCAAAATGAAGCTTCTAAAAGACCTTTATGTGGCATCCTAAGCCCAAATTCGAATTTGAGTGGAGAAGATCATGGGATCATGAGGATATGTGTCACATTTCCTATTTGTATTGAAACTTTAAGAAGACATGTGTCTTATCATTTCCTATTTTGATTATAACTCTAGAGATATAGGGAGAGATTCATGGACTCTCATTAATGAGATAACTTCTCATCTTTTTGTATAAATAGGAGATCTCTCTAAAGCTTTGTTAACTTTGTTAGCTCAACTTGTCATTACTTTGTACTTTGTAATTTTGAAGAATTTGAATAAAACTTTGAAGTTCCCAACATGGAAGGAGATGTGAAGTAGGAGATGTCATGGAGCATATTAGAATGTAAGATAGAGTAGATTTTATTTTGTAATTTTGCTTTGATTTCATTCAAGTATGTCATTTTATTTTTATGATTGTTTTCAAGTTTAATAGTTTAGATTTTCCATTCATGCAAGTGTGTTCAACCGGTTGATTGTAGATTTATCTAACTGTGTAATCTATGCTTAACAAAATAGTCCAAGAAAGTAGTCCTCCTATTTTCCAAATTGGTGCTTGGAGCATTAGAGCACACAGTAGATTAGTTTTCCTTTACATGTTTTGTATTTGCTTTCCATTTCAAATTAGCATAACTACAAAATAGTCCAAGAAAGTAGTCCTCCTATTTTCCAAATTGGTGCTTGGAGCATTAGAGCACACAGTAGATTAGTTTTCCTTTACATGTTTTGTATTTGCTTTCCATTTCAAATTAACATAACTGACTGTGTTTCCTATGCTCACTAAATCGTCTCAAAAAGGTGGCTCTACCATTTTCCAATTGGACTGAATTTGGGTGTTTGTTCATGCAACAGTGATAGATTCATTTCCCGTGCTTTCTTAAGATCACATATATTGTATACTTAATTACTTAAGTCATTTCAAGAAGATGATTTCGACATCTTCCTATATTGAATGTTCCCGATGGTATTTGAGCCTGCAGTAAATCATAGTTGTTTTTGTATTGTTTTAAATTAGCATTATCATTTTTGCTTTCATTTCATAGACATTTTGTCAGCCTAGATTAATCTAACTATTCAAAGTTTTGATTTGTTTTTATCTAATGTTCATTTCCTTTTCTCCCTTCTTTAGAAATTAGATTTTAACATTAAAAGTCATTAGATTTAGTTGTCCATTAACATTTAGAGATTTCATCTAGAAGCATAATTTTTCTTTCTTAGATCAATTTATTTAAGCATAAGAAACAAAACGCCCAAAAACAACACAAACTATAAAACAATGAAGTAAGAAAAAGGTTAACTAAGCACATATAGTGCACTACACTTCATCAGTTTACGATACCCGGATTGATAATTTATGTAGAACAATTTAAGACGTTAAATCGACTCGACATTTTGGTGCCGTTGTCGAGGAAGTGTAATTAGGAGGCATTATTTCTTACACCTAAAAAGAATTAATAATTTCTCGAGTATGCTCTCCTCCTGCACTTTGTGTCATTTGGAGGATCAAAAAAAAAAAAAATGGAAACAATGAAGAATTTTTATGTTTAAAAAAAAATCATCATTTCATTTGATTTAATGAAAAACTTTAATTTCAATAAATTGTTTTGTTTAATAAAATATATGTATATTTTTAAATCTTTGAAACTGTATATATAATTTTAATAACAAATCATCTAATTTTTCAAAAAGAAAAACAACCAAATGCATTTTCTTTACTTTTTTTTTGTTTAATGAAATATATATGTAATTTTTTTTAAATTTTTGGAAATATAACATGTTTAATTTCATAAAAAAAAAAAAGCAAAAAACAAAAAACAAAACAAAACAAACAAAATTAATAAAGCACATATGATAAAACCAACTGTCAAAACAACGAATTGACGCAAACATTATGCGTGGCTTTGAAAAAATGGAGGTTGAGAAATGGAATCGAAGCATTTGGTCGAAGCTTCCATGGTTGGGATTCGACATTTAACTTGCAAATAAAACATTTATTGTTGAGATCTCAGGCTTGGCTGACTGATATACTTTACATGTTAGTATAATCATCTGAATTTACGTAGTTCAACTTCTGCTCGCAGTTCAATATTTATTTGCACCAAATATTTGTTTTCGAATCTGATCCCGATCTTTGCATAAAACAATAACAATTCTGTATATGGAGCTATGATTCTCGTTTACTGCAATCAACTGAGGATCTGCAAGATCTTCACCTCCCAACATCAAATGTCACCACTGCAACCGATGAGAATGTCCATAAAAACACTGCCCACACGAAGAGAGAAAAAGATATAGTAAACCAGGGAGGCGAGGATAGGTCCAGGACGGACTATTCTTGATTGAAACCAACAACAAACCTACAAATAATTTTTTTGTCAAGGCCAGCAGTTAACTAACCATTGCTAGAAAACGCAGCACTGGAAAAACGTCAAATTTTAAATGTAAATTCCGGCCAAATGAAAACGAATTTAGGAAAACCAAAACATGGGTTTTTTTCGGGAACAGTGTCAGTTAGATAACTCAAAAGTGGTTTTGAGAATTTTGCAACGGTTTGGAAGAATTTTCCGGTTTTTTGAAGCCCCAGTTGGGATGCTACGTGAGAAAAAACTGATTTTCATTAAATGAACAAAGCATTATTTGAACACGGCACACTCCAAGAAGAAAAATTCAATTTAAAAACTAATCGTGTTGTGGCATTCAATCCATATAGCACGATATTTTGTTAAATCTAAGAATCCAATTCGATTCAGACTCATGAATGATTGGTCCAAGTGCACCAGCTACCAGAGAATCTAGCATTCCAGCTGGCCCGAAATGTATAACATCAGTCGCCAGTTGACAATATTCTATGCTGGGCAAGCTCATGTTTTGAATGATATCCATCTTGCGAAGGTAGATGCCATACTAGCTTTAGTTGGATCAAATGGGCAGTCTTGGATTTTCTTCCTAGTACTTGACTACATAAAATTTCTTTTCCAATAACTTAAATCAGAAAGCAGATGTCTTGGCTGTCTTTTAGCTACGGAATGCAGCCACATTTTGTAGCTAATCGACTGTTCTGTAGCTACTTTCACGCTTTTGCAGGTTCCAGGTGTCAAGAGGGGAAAATGACTACATGGGTAGCTTGGAAAACATCAAGGTAGGAATTTTGGTACTTTTGTGCAAATTCTGAAAACTGCTTTGTCCTCAAGATTTCATAGAGTATTGATTTGTTGTGTGTCTGACCTATATCTCCTTACATTATCATAGTTTTTCTTCTGGTATTGATAGATTTGGTTCATTTTCTAAAAATGAAGAAGCCATCACCATTTTCAGTGGGGTACATGAACTTATTTTCACGTAGAAACAAGGCTTTCGTGTTGATGCATATTACAGTGACAACACAATCATATATTTATGTGTTTTGGAACAGAGGTGTGTGTTATCACTATGTCACCGCATGTTCTTCCTAACTTCAGGGAGCAAAATGAAAAACAAAACAAAAGGTTCACAGGTTAAAAAAAAAAAAAAAAAAAAATTGAATCAATGAAATAAGTAGATTATTTGCTCACTTTTCTGGAAGGTATTGATTAATTTTGGACTGATGATGAAAAATGCATAGCTAACTTTCTGTTCAATATTTTTAGCTACAGAAACTGTGCACGTTCTGCAGCTAGAAAGCCATTCCGCAGCTAAACATCAATTTTGTAGCTGAGAAACCTCACTGTTCAAATCAGTCTAACTTTCTCATACGAAATCGGATTTTGACGATTCAAGTGTCGTTGGAAAGATATAGACAAGATCTACACAATGAGAAATCCATCATCAAAGTTTGAAACAGTCAAGAATGAAGAAATTTCTCAAAAGATATAACAATTAACTTGAGGCACTAATTCCGAAGCAAGTATAAATTTTTTTAGTTTTCCTTCGTGAACTTGTTTCATTAGTACAAATTCTTAGTTTTGTGTGTAAATATCATAACTAGAGAGATTGATCACCTCTCTCTTTTGATAGTCTTACATTCCATTGCAGAAGAAGTGTTAGTTTTTTGCATGTTCCAGGAGGAAGGATAGATGATTACAAGTGAATAGTGTCTCTCTTATAAACTAATTTGTTTCATAAGAGGATGACCAGCAACAAAGAAGAAATATCATTGCATAAGCACATGGTAATGCAAAATAAAATCCAAGCACTTGCAAAACATTCAGATACTATTGTCTCCATTACATCCATACTTCATAATAAACCATTCACCTCATTTCCCTTCATATTTTCCATTTACATTAACATACACTTTCCATTACTTTTTGTCCACTCCTAACCCACAAATAAAAACAAGAGGCTCAGTTACAGCTTATTTTCCATTGCTATTATTACTTTCCATTGCCATCTTCCATTTTCATTTTCCATTTCCTATCATTTTCATTTCGCAAATAAACCCTCCTTCAATGCAAATTATTGAGTCCATAGTCCTTTGAGTCTAAATTCCTTGCAAAAACACCTTGAGGCTTGCATGCCTTAATGGCAAGTCCCCATGTCGACGAACAATGGGAATACATTAATTTCTCTTTTTCATCGGATCTTCTAGGTAACTCGACATCGGCAAATTTATTCGTACCTAGCAAGATGTGTTTGGGCATCTTGACTCTCATTGTCATCAATGGTGAGAGTTCTCGTGTTGACTAGTGGCATCCATTAATGGCCACTAAGTCAACAATTTCCTGCTATGTTCGACATCAAAACATCTATTCACATAGCAGGAATTGTGCCAATGAGTTTTGAAGACATGAAGACTATTATTTTCAGCATTTTGGAGTAGATTCAGCAAGTTTTAGTAGAAGCAATAAAAACTCATCTTGACTTTTTTATCCATGACTCTTTTTTTCCAGCCACTTGAAGAAAATTATGATCAGAATTTTGTAGCCACCACACATACAAATCATACATTTCCAAAGGGTAAGTTAAGGTACGTCATTTTCCAACTTTGTACAATAGAATTCCATAAAAATCTAGAATGATAATTGTTGGGAAAACATTTCTCTTCCTCATTTCATAAAATTGCCAATACCATTAGTTGGGGGGAAATACATTCATATTCATATCATGCCATGTTCATATCATATTCAGACGCCCACATAATTCCAAAATATATTAACTATTACATTATTATTATGAGCATATAATGGCTTTTCAAAAGTACTTAAAAGATAATTAGATACAAACACAATCATGGTTGTCACACAAGAACCAACCATGATACAATCCAATAAAAATATACTTTGAAACAATAATCAATTATCATTATGCAAAGTTCAAAAATCAAAATTGAATGCAACAACAAAATATGATTGTAACACAAGAATCAACCATGTTGCAATTCAAGTAAAACACTTTGCAGAAGTATGAAGTTATCAAATGATATCATGCAAAGTTAAGCCAAAGCTCAAGGATCAAAAGAATTAATGTAATATATATTGCATGAGGACATGCAATAGCTTCAGTTGGGGGGTATGTTGGGTCTTGAAATTTTCATTCACTTCCATTACACTTTCACTATCATGTCCATTATATCACCTCCATTTCACCTTCATTTCACTACCATGTCACTACATTCATCTCACTTTCATCATTATTGGGTCACATTTATGTTTTTCCAAACTTTATTAATTCTTAGCATTTTTAAGTGAATTTGTGGTTAAAAATTAGAAAATAATGTGCATATGCTTATACCTAACAAGTGGGATGAGATTGTTGACATGTGTAGGTCAAAAGGAAGCTTCTAAAAGACTTTTATGTGGCATCCTAAGGCCAAATTCGAATTTGAGTAGAGAAGATCATGGGATCATGAGGATATGTGTCACATTTCTTAGTTGTATTGAAACTCTAAGACGTGTCTTATCATTTCCTATTTTGATTATAACTCTAGAGATATAGGGAGAGATTCATGAACTCTCATTAATGAGATAATTTTTCATCTTTTTGTATAAATAAGAGATCTCTCTAAAGCTTTGTTAACTTTGTTAGCTCAACTTGTCATTACTTTGTACTTTGTAATTTTGAAAAATTTGAATAAAACTTTGAGGTTCCCAACATGGAAGGAGATGTGAAGTAGGAGATGTCATGGAGCATGTTAGAATGTAAGGTAGAGTAGATTTTATTTTGTAATTTTGCTTTGATTTCATTCAAGATGTCATTTTATTTTTATGATTGTTTTCAAGTTTAATAGTTTAAATTTTCCATTCATGCAATTTTAATTCATGCAAGTGTGTTCAACCGGTTGATTGTAGATTTATCTAACTGTGTAATCTATGCTTAACAAAATAGTCCAAGAAAGTAGTCCTCCTATTTTCCAAATTAGTGCTTAGAGCATTAGAGCACACAGTAGATTAGTTTTCTTTTACATGTTTTGTATTTGATTTCCATTTCAAATTAGCATAACTAACTGTGTAACCTATGTTTAACAAAATAGTCCAAGAAAGTAGTCTTCCTATTTTTCAAATTGGTGCTTGGAGCATTAGAGCACATAGTAGATTAGTTTTCCTTTACATGTTTTGTATTTGCTTTCCATTTCAAATTAGCATAACTGATTGTGTTTCCTATGCTCGCTAAATTGTCTCAAGAAGCTGGCTCTACCATTTTCCAATTGGACTGAATTTGGGTGTTTGTTCACGCAGCAGTGATAGATTCATTTCCCATGCTTTCTTAAGATCACATCTATTGTATACTCAATTGCTTAAGTCATTTCAAGAAGATGATTTTGACATCTTCCTATATTGAATGTTCCCAATGGTATTTGAGCCTGCAGTAGATCATAGTTGTTTTTGTATTGTTTTAAACCAGCATTATCATTTTTGCTTTCATTTCATAGACATTTTGCCGGCGTATATTAATCTAACTATTCAAAGTTTTGATTTGTTTTTATCTAATGTTCATTTCCTTTTATCCCTTCTTTAGAAATTAGATTTTAACGTTAAAAGTCATTAGATTCAATTATCCATTAACATTTAGAGATTTCATCTACAAGCATAACTTTTCTTTCTTAGATCAATTTATTTAAGCATAAGAAACAAAACGCCCAAAAACAACACAAACTATAAAACAATGAAGTAAGAAAAAGGTTAACTAAGCACATATAGTGCACTACACTCCATCAGTTTACGATACATGAATTGATAATTTATGTAGAGCAATTTAAAACGTTAAATCAACTCGACATTTTGGCGCCGTTGTTGGGGAAGTGTAATTAGAAGGCCTTGATTCTTACATCTAAAAAAAATTAATAATTTCTTGAGTATGCTCTCCTCCTGCACTTTGTGTCATCTGGAGAATCAGAAAAAGAATTTTTATGTTAAAAAAAAAAATCGCCATTTCATTTGATTTAATGAAAAACTTTAATTTCAATAAATTGTTTTGTTTAATAAAATATATATGTATATTTTTAAATATTTGAAACTATATATATAACTTTAATAACAAATCATCTATTTTTTCAAAAAACAAAAAAACCAAATGCATTTTCTTTATTTTTTTTTGTTTAATGAAATATATATGTAATTTTTTAAAAAAATTTAGAAATATAACATGTATAATTTCATTAAAAAAAAAAGCAAAAACAAAACCAAAAAAAAAAAAAAAACAAAATTAATAAAGCACATATAATAAAACCAACTGTCAGAACAACGAATTGATGCAAACATTATGCGTGGCTTTGAAAAAATGGAGGTTAAGAAATGGAACCGAAGCATTTGGTCGAAGCTTCCATGGTCGGGATTTGACATTTAACTTGCGAATAAAACATATATCGTTGAGATCTCAGGCTTGGCTTACTAATATACTTTGCATGTTAGTATAACCATCTGAATTTACGTAGTTCAACTTTTGCTCGCAGTTCAATATTTATTTGCACCAAATATTTGTTTTCAAATCTGATCCCAATCTTTGCATAAAAAAATAACAATTCCATTTATGGAGCTATGACTCTCGTTTACTGCAATCAACTGAGGATCTGCAAGATCTTCACCTCCCAACATCGAATGTCACCACTGCAGCCGAGGGGAATGTTCATAAAAACACTACCCACACGAAGAGAGAAAAAGAAATAGTACACCAGGGAGGTGAGGACAGGTCCAGGATGGACTATTCTTGACGGAAACCAACAACAAACCTGCAAATAATTTTTTTTTCAAGGCCAGCAGTTATCTGACCATTGCCAGAAAATGCAAATTCCGGCGAAATGAAAACAAATTTAGGAAAACCGAAACATGGGTTTTTTAGGGAACAAGGTCAATTAGAAAAACCAAAAATGGTTTTGAGAATTTTGCAATGGTTTGGAAGGATTTTCCGTTCTTTGAAGCCCCATTTGGCATGCTACGTGAGAAAAAATGATTTTCATTAAATGAATAGAGAATTGTTTGAACATGGCACACTCAAGGAAGAAAAATTCAATTTAAAAACTAATCGTGTTGTGGCATTCAATCCATATAGCGCGATATTTTGTTAAATCTAATAATCCAATTCGATTTTGACTCATGAATGATTGGTCCAAGTGCAATAGCTACCAGAGAATCCAGCATTCCAGCTGGCCCGAAATGTATAACATCAGTGGTCAGTTGACAATATTCTATGCTGGGCAAGCTCATGTTTTGAATGTTATCCATCTTGCGAAGGTAGATGCCATACTAGCTTTAGCTGGATCAAATGGGCAGTCTTGGACTTTCTTCGTAGTACTTGGCTGCATAAAATTTCTTTTCCAATAACTTAAATCAGAAAGCTGATGTCTTAGCTGTCTTTTAGCTACGGAATGCAGGCACATTATGTAGCTAATCGGTTGTTCCGCAACTACATTCACACTTTTGTAGGTTCCAGGTGTCAAGAGGGGAAAATGACTACATGGGTAGCTTAGAAAACATCAGGGCAATAATTTTGGTACTCTTGTGAAAATTCTGAAAACTGCTTTGTGTGCCACAGAAACTGTGCACGTTCTGCAGCTAGAAAGCCATTCCGCAGCAAAACATCAATTTTGTAGCTGAGAAACCTCACTATTCAAATCAATCTAACTTTCTCATATGCAATCAGATTTTGACGATTCAAGTGTCGTTGGAAAGATATCGACGAGATCTACACAATTAGAAATACATCATTAGAGTTTGAAACAGTCAAGAATGAAGAAATTTCTCAAAAGATATAACAGTTAACTTGATGCACTAATTCTGAAGCAAGTATAAATTTTTTTAGTTTTCCTTCGTGAACTTGTTTCATTAGTACGAATTCTTAGTTTTGTGTGTAAATATCATAACTAGAAAGATTGATCACCTCTCTCTTTTGATAGTCTTACATTCCATTGCAGAAGAAGTATTAGTTTTTTGCAGGTTCCAAGAGGAAGGACAAACGACTACAAGTGAATAGTGTCTCTCTTAGAAACCAATTTGTTTCATAAGAGGATGATCAACAAAAAATAAGAAATATCAATTCATGAGCACATGGTAATGCAAAATCAAATCCAATAACTTGCAAAACATTCAGATACTATTGTCTCCATTACATCCATACTTCATAATAAACCATTCACCTCATTTCCCTTCATATTTTCCATTTACATTAACATACACTTTCCATTACTTTTTGTCCACTCCTAACCCACAAATGAAAGCAAGAAACTCAGTTACATGCTTATTGCCCATTGCCATTATTACTTTCCATTGCCATCTTCCATTTTCATTTTCCATTTCCTATCATTTTCATTCGCAAATAAACCCTTCTTCAATGCAAATTATTGAGTCCATAGTTCTTTGAGTCTAAATTCCTTGCAAAAACACCTTGAGGCTTGCATGCCTTAATGGCAAGTCCCCATGTCGACGAACAATGGGAATACATTAATGTCCATTTTTCATCAGATCTTCTAGGTGACTCAACATCGGCAAATTTATTCGTACCTAGCAAGATGTGTTTTGGCATCTTGACTCTCATTGTCATCAATGGTGAGAGTTCTCGTGTTGACTAGTGGCATCCATTAATGGGCATTAAGTCAAAAATTTCCTGCTATGTTCGACATCAGAATATCTATTCACATAGCAAGAATTGTGCCAATGAGTTTTGAAGACATGAAGACTATTATTTTCAGTATTTTGGAGCAGATTCAGCAAGTTTTAGTAGAAGCAATAAAAACTCATCTTGACTCTTTTATCCATGACTCTTTTTGTCCAGCCACCTGAATAAGATTATGATCAGAATTTTGTAGCCACCACACAGACAACTCATCCATTTACAAAGGGTAAGTTAAGGTACGTTATTTTCTAATCTTTTACCATAGAATTCCATAAAAAGCTAGAATGATAATTGTTGGAAAAACATTTCTCTTCCTCATTTCATAAAATTGTCAATACCGTCAGTTGGGGGGGGAATGCATTCATATTCATATCATGCCATGTTCATATCATATTCATAAGCCCACATACTTCCAAAATATATTAACTATTACATTATTATTATGAGCATATAATGGCTTTTCAAAAGTACTTAAAAGATTATTGGATACAAATACAATCATGGTTGTCACACAAGAACCAACCATGATGCAATCTAATAAAGATATACTTTGCAACAATAATCAAATTATCATTATGCAAAGTTCAAAGATCAAAATTGAATGCAACAACAAAATATGCTTGTAACACAAGAACCAACCATGTTACAATTCAAGTAAAATACTTTGCAGAGTATGAAGTGATCAAATGATATCATGCAAAGTTAAGCTAAAGCTCAAGGATCAAAAGAATTAATGTAATATATATTGCATGAGGAAATGCAATAGCTTTAGTTGAGGGGTATGTTGGGTCTTGAAATTGTCATTCACTTCTATTACAATTTCACTATCATGTCCATTATATCACTTCCATTTCACCTTCATTTCACTACCATGTCACTACATTCATCTCACTTTCATCATTATTGAGTCACATTTATGTTTTTCCAAACTTTATTAATTCTTAACATTTTTAAGTGAATTTGTGGTTAAAAATTAGAAAATAATGTGCATATGCTTATACCTAACAAGTGGGATGAGATTGTTAACATGTGTAGGTCAAAAGGAAGCTTCTAAAAGACCTTTATGTGGCATCCTAAGGCCAAATTCGAATTTGAGTGGAGAAGATCATGGGATCATAAGGATATGTGTCACATTTCTATTTGTATTGAAACTCTAAGAAGACATATGTCTTATCATTTCTTATTTTGATTATAACTCTAGATATATAGGGAGAGATTCATGGACTCTCATTAATGAGATAACTTCCCATCTTTTTGTATAAATAGGAGATCTCTCTAAAGCTTTGTTAACTTTGTTAGCTCAACTTGTCATTACTTTGTAATTTGTAATTTTGAAGAATTTGAATAAAGCTTTGAGGCTCCCAACATGGAAGGAAATGTGAAGTAAGAGATGTCATGGAGCATATTAGAATGTAAGGTAGAGTAGATTTTATTTTGTAATTTTGCTTTGATTTCATTCAAGTATGTCATTTTATTTTTATGATTGTTTTCAAGTTTAATAGTTTAAATTTTCCATTCATGCAAGTGTGTTCAACCAGTTGATTGTAGATTTATCTAACTGTGTAATTTATGCTTAACAAAATAGTCCAAGAAAGTAGTCCTCCTATTTTCCAAATTGGTGCTTGGAGCATTAGAGCACACAATAGATTACTTTTCCTTTACATGTTTTGTATTTGCTTTCCATTTCAAATTAGCATAACTAACTGTGTAATCTATGCTTAACAAAATAGTCCAAGAAAGTAGTCCTCCTATTTTCCAAATTGGTGCTTGGAGCATTAGAGCACACAGTAGATTAATTTTCCTTTACATGTTTTGTATTTTCTTTCCATTTCAAATTAGCATAACTGATTGTGTTTCCTATGCTCGCTAAATCGTCTCAAGAAGGTGGCTCTACCATTTTCCAATTGGACTGAATTTGGGTGTTTGTTCACGCAGCAGTGATAGATTCATTTCCCATGCTTTCTTAAGATCACATCTATTGTATACTCAATTTCTTAAGTCATTTCAAGAAGATGATTTCGACATCTTCCTATATTGAATGTTCCCAATGGTATTTGAGCCTGCAGTAGATCATAGTTGTTTTTGTATTGTTTTAAACTAGCATTATCATTTTTGCTTTCATTTCATAGACATTTTGCCGGCTTAGATTAATCTAACTATTCAAAGTTTTGATTTGTTTTTATCTAATGTTCATTTCCTTTTCTCCCTTATTTAGAAATTAGATTTTAACATTAAAATTCATTAGATTTAGTTGTCCATTAACATTTAGAGATTTCATCTAGAAGCATAACTTTTCTTTCTTAGATCAATTTCCTTAAGCATAAGAAACAAAACCCCCAAAAACAACACAAACTATAAAACAATGAAGTAAGAAAAATGTTAACTAAGCACATATAATGCACTACACTTTATTAGTTTACGATACCCAGATTGATCATTTATGTAGAGCAATTTAAGACGTTAAATCGACTCGACAGCATGTGGAGCCAACCAAGATACAAGTCATTTAGGATTGGTCAACCCCAACAACTCTAATAGAGCTCTGCATCTTTCTAGGCCTTGCAATTTTCTACCATAGATTCATGTTGGGGTTCTCTCATATCACTTGGCCTTTAAGTAAACTCACCAAGGGCGGATCGACAAAAAAATTCTATTAGTATGAAACCCAACATAAGGAATTGTAGAATTTTGTAGAAGTTTTCCTGCAAATTAGCTAGCTTTGATACCATGTAGAACTTTTTCTACAAATCAGCTAGCTCTGACACCATGTAGAAATTTTCCACCTGTAGATCACTTGGTAATACAATGTACTAAAGCAAAACACTTGATCTACTTCTACAAACAATTTAGCAGAAGCTTAATCAACCATGAGAAACATCAATAAGAACACATATAACATCAATCAATCACACATAACACATAAGAATTTACCCGGGAAAAGCACCTGCCTAAAACCCCATCTTTGTATTATCATACAAGTGGATATATAGTCCGGATTACACAAAGCCTTAACTCGGAAGCTATCCAGCTCTCAGTACAATCTTTCTGCTGCTCATATACAGTCAAAGGCTTCTCACAAACCTTCTCCTCTGCCCTCCCAGCCTCATATTTCCTTGTGCAGTTTCCTTGGGATCCAGTGCTGCCACTTGTGTGAATTGGCCTCTTCACACACTCACTAACCTCTGATCTAACTGCACAAACCTGAAGGAGATAAATCCTCATCATGGATGAGCTTCCTTTATAGTAAAAATATTCATCCAACTGATAGTACACTATCCCACATCTGATCTCAACTAGGTCTCTGACAGAACTGACATGCATCAGTTATCCATGAGTGAATACACAGTTATCTAAAAATAATAGTTGTCACATGCATGCAAGCATCAACAAACTATATCTCATTAATTTAACAACTTGTTAAATTAATCTAATTGAACTTGACTAAGATAATCTAAGTCAACTGATCCTCTCAATATAGAACTCATCCTTAATTCCTTAATCAGCGGAGCAAATCAAAGACACATTCCCCGATTAGTGGAGAATTAATTGCATGTTCTCACAAAGACTTCAAGTTTAATTTTCCATAACTAATTAACTCATGGAGATTAATTAATTAATATTTTAAACTGTTGGTAAGACCAAATTTGAATTTAGTTCCTATAAATAGACCAGGGACTGCTATAAATAGGAAGGGACCTAGAAATGCTATTTTTAGAAGATGCTATTTTTAGTAGTTTCACTTCTCACCCAAGGTGGCCAAAATGCTCATTGGCCAAATTGCTATTTTTAGAAGTGTTATTTTTAGCAGTTCTATTTTTAGCACTTTCTAAATTTAGCATTTCTTGTTGCACATTTTTCAACACTCCCTCTCAACAAGAAAGGCTTCCTCTCGAACCCGATCCTATAACTCTGGAATGTTCTACATGCAACACATCTACCAAGTGCAATTGCTCCAACAACACTCGAAACAAAAAAACTCTCAACTGACCACTTTGTTGGGCTAGAAACATACTCTGATGCTGAAGCTCTACCTACTGCTGACAAGTGCTCCCTCTCTGACCTCTGCGCTACTACAACATCTCCATGCATCTTGCACCATTGCACCCTTCTCTGTGCTACCCTGCACAGTGAAACACACGTGTGCCTCTCACATTGCTGTAGCTTGCATGCTTTGCATTTTCCTGGGATTCCCTGCACTGTAGCTCTTTCTGCCGCTTCATCCGCATCTATCTCTACCCAATCAGTTAGTTCTTGCTACTCCACATTGGGGCTCCCATAGCAAAGTTGAATCAAATAGGCTGGGTACCTCAAGGATCATGCCCCCATATCAGCCTCCGTGGGACGATCACTCCACATTGCTCCACCTCCTACCTAGAGGTATGGCTGCATGTGATCCCTCTGCCCACCTGGCTCAAAGTTTCCCCCTACTGGAGGTCTCTGCATGAGTAGATATCTCTATTCGATCTCCTCTCAGCTTCCCCTATTGTGGCTGCTCCACAACCTCCTGAAGTTGCTACACCAATCGTGGCTCCTCCACAATTATCTGAGACTTCTTCTAGTGCTGCATGTTGAGAGGTAATTTACTCTTCCTCTCAACCACCAAGTATCTAACCTTTGCCTTTTTCCTCAAGGCTTTGCATGCATCTTGTACCTCAAGTGCATACAGGTTCTTGGCTAGCACACCAATCTATTTCCACTTTCCTGCCATCATGAAATTTTCTAGGAAAAAAGCTAATTTTAAATCAGCGATATCTCCCTCATCCGAACTCCGATTCAGCCGATTTGTTTTTTGATTTTGGGTATTTTTCCGCAAAGAATCCAAATCTGCTATTTATTTCTGAAATTTTTTTACAGAAATTTTCAACTTTGAAATCTCCTCTTAGTATACGGTTCTCCCTTGATCACCTGTTCTCTGATACCATGTAGAATTTTGTAGAATTTTTCCTCCAAATCAGATAGCTTTGATACCATGTAGAAATTTTTCTACAAATCAGCTAGCTCTAATACCATGTAGAAATTTCCCACCTGTAGATCACCTGGTAATGCAATGTACTAAAGCAAAATAGTTGATCTACTTCTACAAACAATTTAGCGGAAGCTTAATCAACCATGAGCAACATCAATAAGAACACATATAACTGATAAGAAGGAATCAATCACGCATAACATAGAAGAATTTACCCGGGGAAAGCACTTGCCTAAAACCCCATCTCTGTATTATCATACAAGTGGAAATAAAGTCTAGATTACACAAAGCCTTAGCTCGGAAAATATCTAGCTCTCAGTACAATCCTTTTGCTACTCATAGATAGTTAAAGGCTTCTCACAAACCTTCTCCTCTACCCTCCAAGCCTCCTATTTCCTTGTGCAGTTTCCTTGGGGTCCAGTGTTGCCACCTATGGGAATTGGCCTCTTCACACACTCACTAACCTCTAATCTAACTGCACAAACCTGAAGGAGATAAATCCTCATCATGGATGAGCTTCCTTTACAGCAAAAATATTCATCCAACTGATAGTACATTGTCCCACATCTGATCTCAACTAGGTCTCTGACAGAACTGACACGCATCAATTATCCATGAGTGAATACATAGTTATCTGAAAATAATAGTTTTCACATGCATGCAAGCATCAACAAACTATATCTCATTAATTTAACAACTTGTTAAATTAATCTAACTGAATTTTACTAAGATAAACTAAGTCAACTGATCCTCTCAATATAGAACTCATCCTTAATTCCTCAATCAGTGGAGCAAATCAAGGACACATTCCCAATTATTGGAGAAATAATTGCATGTTCTCATGAAGACTTCAAGTTTAATTTTCCATAACTAATTAACACATGGAGATTAATTAATTAATATTTTAAACTGCTAGTAAGACCAAATTCGAATTTACTTGCTATAGATAGACCAATGACTGCTATAAATAGGAAGGGACCCAGAAATTCTATTTTTAGAAGATGTCATTTTTAGCAGTTTCACCTCTCACCCAAGGTGGAAAAAATTCTCATTAGCCAAATTGCTATTTTTAGAAGTGTTATTTTTAGCAGTTCTATTTTTAGCACTTTCTAAATTTAGCATTTCTTGTTGCACATTTTTCAATAAGAATTTCTGAGTTGAAGCAGCGCCTCTGCTTTGCACTGGTGCTCACATTACCAAACCTGCAACAACCATTTGATATTGAGAAAGATGCCTTCAACTATGCTATTGGTGCAGTTCTTACTCAACAGGGGCATCCAGTGGCTTACCATAGTGAGACACTTTTAGACATAGTCTAAAAGTATCCCATCTATGATAAAGAAATGTATTCCATTGTGGAGGCCTGCTGTCAATGGAAGCATTACATTCTAGGGAAGGAAACAATCATCCACATAGACCACCGACCCCTGCAGTTCATATATACACAAGGGAAGTTGCAAAAAAATCACCATCAGAAGTGGTCCACATACCTACAATAGTTCCATTTGAACATTAAGTACAAGAAGGGCAACACCAATAATTTTTCAGACTTCCTCAGCCGACCACCATTCATGGCGCTGATCACTATGCTCGACTCCTGTGGGCATGAGACTTCGAGGTGGCCACATCATTATGAGAGTGATCCAAAATTAGACAGAACATACCAGACACTCCTGGAAGGTAAGCAAGTTCCAAATTTTCACCTCCAGGATGCACTATTATGCCACCTAGGACACATTTGTGTTCCTTCAAGAAAGTTTGCCAAGATGATTTGGGAGGTGCACTACAGTCGATTCATTGGACATTTCAGAGTAGAGAAAATAATGGAAGTATTGCAGAAGTATTTTTATTGGCTGAACCTTCATCAGGATGTTGGGAGGTACATTAAATCCTGCACTGCCTATGCCATTGCCAAAATAACCATCGAGAAGCAAGGCTTATATACTCATGTGCCTACTCCTAGTCAACCTCGGGAATCCATATCCATGGATTACATGTCAGACCTTCCCTCTATTAAGCACAACAACGACTTCATTTTCGTGGTCGTTGACAGATTCTCTAAGATGGCCATTATGGCGGCCTGCAAGAAGAGTATCACAGTAGAGGCCAGTGCGAGTGTGGGTACAGTTTGGGATCCCACAATCCATTGTCTCAGATTGGGACAACATATTTATAAGTGTATTTTGCTCAAGTCTCTAGTCGATGCTGGATACCAAACTCACTAAGTCCACGAATTTCCATCCCCAAACTGATGGCCAAACAAAGGTCATCAACAAGATGATCGTACACATTCTATGCAGTATAAATCGAAACATCCATGCACATGGGATGAAAGCATCCCCTATGTCCAACATAGCTACAATAGAGCTCTCCACAGCTCAACGAGCCATAGCCCCTTTTGGGTAGGGCTTGGATTTCATCCATTATGTCCCATTGATGTGGCCATACCATTTGCAGTTACTCAGACAGATTCAGATCATGTCCAGTCCGAAGCCGACAAGGCTAACAACTTCATTGAGAAGATTCAACACATCCACCAATAGGTCCATGATATATTGAATAGAGCCAATGCTAAGTACAAGCATCACCATGATTAGCATCGGGTGTCACACAAGTTCTAAGTGTGTGACAAAGTTTGGCTACATTTGTAGAAGGAGCACCTCGTCGAACCTCACCGCAAGATTCACCCACTCCGATATATGCCATACACCATCACCAAGGCTATAGTAGACAATTCCTTTGAGCTCAATATTCCACTATTCCTTGGTCTGTACCCAGTGTTCAATGTAGACTGGCTTTGGCCATACTTTCCACCATTTCTAGACACATCGGACATTGCAAAGCAACTAACACCAACAGATCTAAATCCAGATTGCATGGAATAGGCCACAATTAATAGAATCATGGATGCATGGATCAATAACACTCAACAACAGAAGATCCAACTATATCGAGTTGTCAAAGCTGGTCAACTCCTGCAACAAAACAAGTGGCTCACCAAGGGCCAAGTTCAACAGAAGTTTCCCTGTTTCATGGAGGCAATCAATGCAATGGGGACTATTTCTTCCTAAGGGGGGAGGATTGATCTAGGTGGATATTGGTGGCCACCCGCATATTCCACTTGGACCCCCAACACTATCTCTTTAATTTTTTCATTTTCCTTAATTGTAGCACAATTTATGACTTTTGGCAGTTTTTCGAGTCCTGAACTTCCGAAGCTGTTTTGAGGTCCTAAACGATGTATTTTGGGAAAACTAGGAAAACGCTGCACCTTGATTGATGTTTTCATTTTAAATTTATAGTCCTCGAATAAATATTTCTAACGAGGTATTGTGCGCGTCAAACAAAGATCGTATGCTAAAGTTACAACCCCGAGAAGTTGATGTACCAATTTACCCAAATTGGGCCCATAGTTTTGGCACTTCATCTCCTAGTGTTAGGTTTTTGGATTTTTAGGGTTTTCCATTGTTTCTCAATAATAAATAGGCATGTGATCTTCATTGTAACATGGTTCAAAGGCATGTAGCTGCTAAATATCTTCTTAGAGATAAGCTGCCATCACCCGAGGTAGTTTATTTCCATTTTGTTTGTAAGCATATTTCAGTATTTCATATTAATGAAATGAAGTGTTATTTATGTTGCATCTTTGTATTTATGGTTATATCTGTGATTTGTTGCATTCCTGTTTAAGTTCGGATCACTAATATAGGGTAAATGGATTGGAATTTTATGGATCTTGGGGGATATATATATTGTCTTGTAATATTGTAAAGAAGAATATACTTAAAAATATTTCTAGATTTATCAATTTGAGTTTCTAAGGTAAAATATTTATGTTAATGTGTTTATTTTCCATTGCATTTTTTGTATTTTATTAAGAATCTATTTGTAATAATTTATCGTATAGGGTTAAATCCTACACCTAAAGGGTTATGATCTATGATGTATGTTGAGCATGAGGTACAATAATTTCTTGACTCCTCATTGCCAAATATTGGGTTGTACAAATATTCCAACCTAGAAGTAGATGAAGTGAAGAAACAATTGCAACAATTATTGGAGTAGGGAGTAACTCAACCAAGCACCTCACATTTCAGTCACTTATCATTTTAGTACCCAAAAATGATGGGCATTGGTGAATGTGTATCAACTATATATATTTGAACATTATCACCTTTAAGAATTAGTAACCTCTACCCAAGATTGATGAATGGTTAGATTCATTACATCATGCAAATACTTTCAATCTCAAATCTAGATACCACTGGGTACAAGTTAAAGAAGAAGACACTTGGAAGATCACCTTCAAGACAAGATAAGGAAAGGTATCTATGAATGGATAGTGATACCTTTTGCTTTACATAATGTACCAACTACATTGATGTGTTTGATAAGTGATGTATTGCATTCCTTTCTAGATTAATTTATGATAGGCTACTTGGATGAGATATTGGTTTATAGCTCTACCTAGGAAGATAATATCTTACATATCATGTAGGTGTTAGAGACTCTAAAAGAGCATCATGTGTTAGAAACTCTGAAATTTGAATTTTCTTAGTAGTGTTTGATGTATTTTTGGTATGTGATTGGTAAAGGAGAACTCAAGATAAATATTGTGAAAACGGTGACCATCTTTAGGTGGACATTTCCTACTATTCTCACTAAATTTAGGAGTTTTTTTTAGGTAGCGCTATACCTATGAAAGCTTATAACATCCTTTCCAATTACAACCATGCTAATTCATGCCATAACAACTAATGTCAAGATTTTCTAGATAGGAAAGAATCAACAAAAATATTTAAAAGAGTTGAAATGGAAGGTTAGTCAATTACCAATCTTGCATTTCCTAATTTGTGGAATCCTTTTGAAGTGGAGACAAATGCAAGTGGATATTCTATGAAAGTTGTCTTGATGTAGGGAGGTAAGCTAACATGTTGTCATTCTAAAATATTTCATGGTGGAGTTGTGAACTACCCTACACATGATAAGGAACTCTACGCCTTAATTCAAGATGTTAAGAAGTGGAAGCACTATCTGATGGGAAATTAAACTCTACCCTACATATGATAAGGAAATATACACCTTAGTTTAAGATGTTAAGAAGTGGAAGCACTATCTGATGGGAAAGGAAACCATTAGAAATATTGATCACTAGCCATTGTAGTCTTTCGAGGCCCAAAGTATGTTTTAACAAACCAAACACAATAAGTGGATGGGATCTTTGCAATAGTTTCATATAGTCATCATTTATAAGAAGGGTAACATTAATAAGATTACAAACATGCTTTCAATGTCATCCACATCCAATATTATAGCTTTCAAAAATCTTATGCATATGGAGCCTTTTACCCATGAATCATGATGCATACAAAGAGGCATATATGGAATATGTAGACTTCAAATATGTGTTTCAATACCTATAGGGTCAAATTCATGTATAATAAGGTGATGGTAAGGCTAACTATCATCTCCAAATTGAGTTGATCTACAAACTATACAAGCTTTTTGTTCCTAAAGTTGAAAAATCACAACTTATCAAAGAGACTCACAACTCAAATGTTGTATTACATTTTGGTGTTGGGAAGATAGTTTCCAACTTATAGAGATATGTATATTAGTGCAAAATGCAAGGTAATGTAGATTGGTTTATTAGAATATGAATAATTTTTTATACTAGCAAGCCTAATAACAAAAACCAAGGTTTATATCATACCTTACTTATACCAATTAAACCTTAGAATAACATCTCCATGGATTTTATGGGTGGGTTTTCAACAACTAGAAAGGAGAATGACTATCTATTTGTGGTAATTTAAAAGTTTAGTAATATGTGGATCCTCTTGCCTTGTAAAAATACCATCAAAGAACAAGAAGAATCAAACATGTTCTCAGAAAAGGTATGGTTTCACATTAGGATACCGAGCATAATGTCATATTAAGATACCATATTTCTCAGTGCCTTTTCGATTATATTTTAGGAGAAGATGGACAACAGGTTGAAGAGATATATAAGTTTCTATATATAGACATATGAGAATACATAATGTAGAAATCAAGAAATTTGCTATTGATATTGAAATCAAACTAAAATCAAGAGACATAAATTTCTTCTACTATTCTATGAAAAGGAAAACACATGATAGAAACAAATGCAATGAAATGTAACCATCAAAACAAAAGGAACACAATGATTTTACAAGGGAACCCAACTAGGAAAAACCCCTCAGTTGTTTTGCATTAATTCAGATGAGAAAGAGAATCAATTAAAATGTCTTTCTTCAAATTTGAAGCACACCTTGCACTGTAATTTTGTTCTCCTGCTTCTTGACCTTCTCTGGCCAACACTTAGCCAATTCAAGCCTCAACCAACCTCCTATTTCCTTGCTCTTAGAGGAATTAAGCTCCTAAAAGATAGGGAAATTCCCTATTTCCTTGCACAAATTCAAGGGGAATTGATCACCTGCTCAATGAAAAAGCATTATACACTCAACAATATACAATTATAAATACAAATGTGCCTTTTCCATCCACTCAACTAGGCAATTCGAATTCCATGCATGAATGGGTCTATTTTTAGCTGATTGACTAGTTAACTGAGAGATCAGTGAGTTAACAATAGTCATAACTACTCAACTGACCTTCAACTAACTCAACTAATGACTAGAGCTCAGTTAACTGAGTTCAACTGAAAATAAATGAACTAGATTGCTAAATTTTAGCAATCACTACATGCACAACTCTACTCCAAGCCTACAAACTCAAATTTGTTGATATAACTATGTGACATGGCCATGTCACTCAAGCTAACTGCAATCTAAGTCATCCTACTGTGTGGAAAATTGAACTTTCTCCATTTGACTAAGGCACTAGTCAAATGAAGCCTTTTTTTGCTACAATTTCAACGCTCCCTCTTAGCAAGAAAAGGATTCCACACGATCCCAATATTGCTCCAATGGAATGTATTGTAGCACAAATAACACTGTTGAAAAATGGTAACAAGAAATTCCAGTTTAATCTGTCTTTGAATTAAATTGAGAATTAAAATCGAATTCTATTCTCATAGGAACTCGTAAATTGTTAATTAAGTTTAATTAACTTAATTATCTTAGGAATTTTGAGTTGGAAGTCTTTTTGTAGTCATGTATATGTTCTCCCTAAGTTTTCGGGGTCTAGTATGAGGTTAAATTGAGTTGGAAATTAGATCACTCAGTTTACTGAGTTAAGTTCATTTAAATTAGTTCTAAATTGTTTTTGGAACTAATAGAGGACTAACGTTCAGTTGTTGCACTAATGCATCCACTAGAGCTACTCTAGTTAACTGAAGATTCCCTGATGAGAAACTCATGAATGTCAGTTTAGAGGAAGACCCAATTGAGACTAGAGTGCAGGGACAGTGTACTATCAGTGGTATTATCTACTAGAGTGTAAATATCATGCATGCATCAGAGATTGATCCTATGTTTGGATTGCATAGTTTTGGAAGCATGAACTCCCTTTTAAATACAAGTTATTCATCCTAGGAATTACGCAAGATATTAGGAGCTTGGGGAGCTGTAGAATTTGCTAAGTGTTGGCCAAGAGCTAGCTTATGATCTGAGAGAGTTGAGGATACTTGTGCATAATTTCTCTAGTGAGAACAAGCTTTGTATATTCACTCATATTTCTGATATATGAAATACAGATAGCAGGGTTTTGTGTAGTGGCTTTCCCTAGATACTTCTTTTGTTATGTGCCATTGATTTATCTTCTTCTTGTTCATATTGTTTTCATCGATCTATTGGCTTCCGTTGGTTGAAAGTAGAAGTAGATTTTTGTCCTGTGCTTTAGTACATTGCATGATCTTGTGAATCTATAGGAAATTCTACATGGTATTGAAGCTAAGAACAATATATTAGAGGAGATTTCAAAGTAGTGAGTTTTGAGTTACAGGTGAAATTCGAATTTGCAATACATACTTGAGGATTGACATATGTCATTAAATGGTTTGCGGCTTGAGTATGCCTTGGAAGGCAGCTAGAATTTTATAGCCTGGAGGGCTAGAATGGAGGTTGTGTTAGAGGATAATGGCTTGAAGGAATTCGTTGATCAAGAAATTCCTAAGCCAGCAGCATCAGATGCATAAAATTTGGCCGAATGGAAGAAGTGTGTGGCGAAGGCGAGGTGGATAATCCTTGAGGGATTTTGAGACCACATTTTCTTGAGTCTCCATGGCATGAAACTCCATATGTTATGTGGAAAACATTGACGAACTTGTATCAGAACAACAGTGACCAAAGGAAATTGGCACTGAAGGACAAACTTCAAAAATTCAAAATGGAGAAAGGCGAGACTATTCCAAAATACTTGACCAAGCTCACTCAATGTCGTGATGAACTTGGAAGTGTTGGAATAATGGTTTCCGAGGATGATATGGTGAGTATTTCTCTTCTGGGATTCCTAAAGAGTTGGCATGGTTATCAGGACTCTGTCAATGGTCAGGAGAAGCTGCCAGATTGGGAATGACTTTGGTCATATTTGACGCAGGAGGAGATCAGGAGGAACACCAGGGATGGCTCTTCATCAAATATTGATGATGAAGAGAACTGTGCCTTAGTGATTAAGGTGAAGAAGAATAAACATAAAGCTTTCCATTCCAAATTGGATTCTTATCATGGAGGTAAGAAGAAAGACATGACCAAAGTTGTTGGGTCCCTATAATACTAGTGATTACCCCCATTAATATTGTAGTTGCATCCCTTATTAATATTGTTGTGCCCCTATTATCCCCATATTGTTATTACTGTGCCCCATAGAATCCCTCTATTGTTATTTTTTTGGCTTTATATTATTATTGTTAGGTCGGCTGGGTTATATTGTGACTCCTTAGACTCCTATATATAGAAATGAGGTTTTGTCATTTGAATCATCTAAGAATTGTTCATTTATGTAATGTAAAGGAGGTTCCCCCCTCAAAGAGGCTGAATTCTAAGGTGTTGATCTATCTTTTCTATCTTTTCTTGAGCTGGTTTCATAACATTTGGTATCAGAGCTTTGGATTCTAGGGTTTCTGCTCCAAACAGGTCATCATGGAATTTTCGCTATAACTTTTTTCTGCAATGTTTCAGAAGCTAAAAAAAAAACCCATTTGAGAAGAAATCGCGCTGAATCTCGGGTCTGAATTTTAGAGTTGTTTGTGATATATTTGCAGAGATATGATATGACGAATTTGGTCTTCTTGTAGACTCCTGAATTTCATTCCAAACAGGTGACCTGGGGAAAATCGTCATAACTTTCTCTCTGGGCATCTAATTGAAATTTCATAAGAAGGTATAGAAAGAGGATGGAATGTAGTTTCTTGTATATATTTTTTAGAGCCAAAGGTTGAAATAGTGATTCGTGGCACGTCGTACAAGTTTGCTCTACTGAACTAGTCTATAATCAGCTCACTGTGGGAGATTTTTCATAACTCTTCCTTGGAAAATCCAATTTGGATCTAATTGGTGGCATTGAAAAGAAGACACAGAGGGCTACTGCAGGTCGCAATTTCAGAACTGGATGATCTGAAAGTATAGAGATACACAGAGGCAATATCAAGCTCCTACAAAGTGAAAAAATATGCCCCGAGGAAAGAAAATGCAAACACCTAGTAAGCAACCTGAAAGCCCTAGCATGACTCATGAAGAAGAGGAAGAAATGCTACATGATATATCAAAATTACAAGAACAAGTGCAACAAATGTCACGCTCACAAAAGCTAAGAGAAGCTAAGATAAATGGCGTGGAATCTAAGATAAAGCGAATGGAAGCTAAGATGGACGATTTGAAGATAGATTTGAAGACATATTTGGAGAGAGACATGGCAGATTTGAAGACAAATTTGAAGACAGACGTGGCAGATTTGAAGACAGATTTGAAAAATTTTCTACAAGAAATACTTACTAATGGTGAAAAGGTTGTAAAGGAAACTCATGATGCGAACAAAAGAAATGTTAATCATGATTTCATAGACTCCAATGTGGGATCAAAGACCCACCATATTCCAAAAATTGATATGAGGAAGTTTGATGGCAAGGATCCCGCAACATGGATATTACAGATGGAGCAATTTTTCGATCTCAATAATGTGCAAAACACACAAAAAGTACGTATTGCAACTTTATATTTGGAACCAAATCAGTTTGTATGGTATCAATGGCTTTTCTCTCGTAAACAAATTATCACTCAGGCAATTTTTACGGAAGAATTGATAGCACATTATGAGGATACAAAAAGCAACACTTTTTTTAGCCAATTGATAAGTCTCAAACAAAAGGGTTCAATGATGGAGCACATTGAGGAGTTCCAAAAATTGAACATAAGGGTAAAAAACATTCCAGAGGAACATAGGATTGATGTGTTCATAGGGTCTTTAAAGGATAATATCCAACATGATATTCGCCTTTGGGAACCTGATTCATTAGAGAAAGCATTCAGGTTAGCAAGAAAAATAGAAAGCAAAGTTATGGCAACTAGGAAGCATACCACTCACAACTATAAAGATGGAAGTGTTGTTGCCCCTAGTCTTCCACAACCTATAAGGTTGACACCACAACAATTGGAAGAAAAAAGAGCAAAAGGCTTTGTTACAATTGTGATAGAAAATACACTAAAGGTCATAAGTGTGCTGAGAAGAAATTATTCTACATAGATTGCGAAGAGGAAGAAGAAAAGGAGCAAGAAAGGTCAAAAGAAGAGGATATACTCCAATAACAAAGCCTAGATAAAGAAGAAATGAATCGACCATATCTTGTAATGCATTGGCTGGAATTACCACTCCTCAAACCATCAAGATAGAAGGACAAATCAAGAAGAAAAAGGTAATAGTGTTGATTGATTCAGGAAGTACCCACAATTTTATTCATTGTAAGGTAGCAAAAGAATTGAATTGCTTCTTATATCCAGCACCAGAATGTCAAGTGATGGTTGCAAATGGAGGAACAATAAATTGCTCTAGAAAGTGCCATAATATCAAGCTATCCATGGGAGAATATGTATTGACTAGCCCAATGCTTTCCATTCCAATGGGAGGTGCTGATGTTGTACTAGGAGTCCAATGGATACAATCCTTGGGTACAATAGCTTTTAATTTTCAAGAAATTTTCATGAAATTTTCTGTGGAAGGAAAGGAAGTTGAATTAAGGGGTATTGCAAGGAAACCAGGAAAGATAATCAGCTCTAATGGTATGACAAAGCTTCTAAGAAAGGAACAAAGGGGTGTAATTGCACATTTATGTTTGCTAGATGTTTCCACATTGGAATCATCTATTTCTCCAGATCTCCAAAAAGTCTTTAACAATCATTCCAAGGTATTTGAGACTCCCAAAGGTCTCCCACCTATTCTTGATCATGATCATGCTATTCATCTGATTCCAGGAAGTGTTCCTCCAAACATCAGGCCGTACAGATATCCCTATGCCCAAAAGAGTGAAATTGAACGTATGGTTGCAGAAATGCTAGAGGCTGGTATAATTCAACCGAGTCAAAGTTCTTTCTGTGTTCCAGTAGTATTAGTGCACAAGAAGGATGGATCATGGCGCATGTGTCCAAATTATAGGGAGCTCAACAAGCTCACTATTAAAGATAAGTTATCGATTCCTGTCATTGATGAATTACTGGATGAATTGCATGGATCAATTTACTTCACCAAGTTGGATCTTCGTTCAGGATATCATCAAATCAGAATGAAGACTGAAGACATTCCGAAAACAGCATTTAGAACTCATGAGGGTCATTATGAATTTTTGGTCATGCCTTTTGGCCTTACCAATGCACCTTCACCATTTCAAGGTTTGATGAATTCCATTTTCAAACCATTCCTTAGAAAATTTGTGTTAGTATTTTTTGATGATATACTAATCTACAGCAAGTCTTGGAAGGACCATGTTGAACATGTGGATAGGGTGCTACAACTATTGGAGGAGAAACAATTATATGCAAAAAGATCCAAATGTTTCTTTGGAGTACAAGAGGTGGAATATCTGGGTCATATTGTATCTCATGAAGGAGTTAAGGTAGACCCTAGCAAAATTAAAGCCATTAAGGAATGGAAAATCCCCACATCCATAAAGCATCTGCGAGGATTTCTCGGGTTGACAGGGTATTATCGCAAGTTTGTTAAGAATTATGGGAGAATAGCAGCACCTCTAACAACATTATTGAAGAAAGATGCATTTTCATGGACTCCAGAAGCAACAAAGGCCTTCGAACATCTTAAAGGGGCAATGTGCTGAGCACCGGTCTTAGCTACACCAGACTTCACAAAAACCTTTATTGTGGAATGTGATGCTTCAGGAAATGGAATTGGTGATGTTTTAATGCAAGATGAAAGACCCATTTCTTTTGAAAGTCGTCCAATCAAGGGAAAGTTTTTACACAAAGCTATTTATGAGAAGGAAATGTTGGCAATACTCCATGCACTTAAGAAATGGTGACCCTACCTAATGGGAAGACACTTCAAGGTAAAAACAGATCATGATAGCCTTAAATACTTTTTTAAACAAAGATTATCCTCTGAAGAGCAACAAAAGTGGGTCACAAAGATGTTGGGTTATGACTTTGAAATCATCTACAAAAAAGGGAAGCAAAATGTGGTGGCAGATGCACTCTCAAGAAAGGATGAGGACATGGAAGCATTGTTGTGCGCCATTTCTATTATCCAACCAGATTGGATAAACGAAGCAAGGGAGGAATGGAAGAATGACGAAGAAGTGTGGGCACTTATTCGAAAGTTACAACAAGATTCCAGTACGTCTGATACATTTAGATGGAAAAATGATTCTTTATGGTACAAAGATCGCTTATACCTCTGTAAGAATTCCCAACTAAAACAAAAGATTCTTATGGAATTGCACACTTCTCCCTTAGGAGGGCACTCAGGATTTTTAAAAACTTACCACGGGTTAAGAAGGAATTTTTTTGGGATGGCCTTAAATTGGATATTCAAAAGTTTGTGGCAGAATGTTTGGTTTTCCAACAAAATAAAGTTGAAACAATTAAGACCTCGGGTCTATTACAACCTTTATCCTTTCCAAGCCAACGTTGGGAGGAGGTTTCAATGGATTTTATCACAGGTTTACCCAAGTCTGAGGGAAAGAGTGTCATCATGGTGGTAGTTGACAGACTTACCAAGTATGCACACTTTTGTGCATTATCACATCCATTTAAAGCTAGTACAGTATCTACTGCATTTATGGAAACAATTCAAAAGCTATATGGAAACCCAAAGATTATTGTAAGTGACAGAGATCCCATTTTCACTGGAAATTTTTGGATAGAATTATTTTCTTGTCTTGGTACTCAGTTAGCTCATAGCTCATCTTATCATCCTCAATCTGATGGGCAAACTGAGATAGTAAACAAATGTTTGGAAGGATATCTTCGTTGCTTTGTATCTGATAAACAGACACAATGGGTCAAATGGTTGCCTCTGGCTGAATGGTGGTATAACACTTCCTTCCATACAGTAACAAAAATGACCCCATTTATGGCACTTTATGGATATCAGCCACCATCCATCACATCATATTTAAGAGAAAATTCTAAGGTTCAAGCAGTGGAACATCACATCGAACATCAACAACAAGTCCTCCAACTCTTAAAGGATAACCTCGTGTTGGCACAAAATAGAATGAAACAACAAGCAGATCAACATCGCAGCGAAAGAAGTTTTGATGTAGGTGATTGGGTATTCCTACGGCTACAACCATATAAGCAAATGTCCCTCAAGCAAGCTAAGAAGGATAATAAATTATCACCAAAGTATTATGGCCCGTACAAGGTGTTGCAACAGATTGGTACTATGGCATACAAATTGGAGCTTCTTGCAGCTTCTCGATTGCACCCAGTTTTCCATGTTTCATGTTTAAAGAAGGTTATAGGTGACAAGCTCCCAGTTCAAACAATATTGCCAGAACTTGATGAGGAAGGAAAAATTATATTGGAACCGGAAGCAGTCACAGAAACAAGAACTCAACAGCTACGAAATCGATCAATTTCGGAGTATCTTATCAAGTGGAAGAACTTATCCGCTGAAGATTCCACATGGGAGGATGAGAATTTTATATAAAAGCATCCAGAACTACTCAAGCATTGAGGACAACACTTTTTTGAAGGAGAGGGGCATGTTGGGTCCCTATAATACTAGTGATTACCCCATTAATATTGTAGTTTCATCCCTTATTAATATTGTTGTGCCCCTATTATCCCCATATTGTTATTACTGTGCCCCATAGAATCCCTCTATTGTTATTTTTGTCGCTTTATATTATTATTGTTAGGTTGGCTAGGTTATATTGTGACTCCTTAGACTCCTATATATAGAAAGGAGGTTTTGTCATTTGAATCATCCAAGAATTGTTCATTTATGTAATGTAAAGGAGGTTGCCCCCTCGAAGAGGCTGAATTCTAAGGCGTTGATCTATCTTTTCTATCTTTTCTTGAGCTGGTTTCATAAAAAAAGTTAATTGCTTTCATTGTCATGAGCTGGGCCATTTTTCTACAAATTATCCACTCAAGAAGTCTAAGTAGAAGCCCTCAGGAGGAGCAGTGGGTGAGGCTTTCGCCTCTCAATTTTAATTGGACTTTTCCCTCATTGCATGCATGGTGTCATCAATGATGGGAAGTGTATGGTACTTAGATAGTGGAGCTTCATTCCACATGACCGACGACAAAGATTTATTCAGTGACTTAGAGGAGAAAGATCTCCAGATGCATATTGACATGGGTGACGATGGGAAGTATAGTGTTATTAGATTGGGCATGATTACTTTTCAGAGGGAGCATGGGGCTCCACTCAACTTGAAGAATGTTATGTATGTGCCCAAGCTGAAGAAGAACTTGGTATCCATTACCATGCTTGAGGATAGAGGCTATGATGTCATCTTCTCGAAAGGAAAGGAATTCTTTTGACACATAGCCATGGGTCAAGTAAAGAAGATAGGGATTTGGGTGAAGAATCTCTATAAGCTGGAGGTAGATGAGTGTGCTACTTTGAGCACAAAAGCAGAAGTGCAAAGCTGAGACAGTGACGAGTTATGGCACAGGTGATTTTGCCACTTGCATCATGGGGCTTTGAAGATATTGCAACAAATCTCTACCAGCCTTCCCAAAGGTACTTTTGAGCAAGCTGATACATGCAAGGGGTGTATTTTGGGAAAATACACCAAGTCTTCCTTTCACGATAAAGACAGTCGAAAAGAGGCTATTCTAGAGTGATTCCATTTAGATGTGTGTGGACCATTCTCGACAGCATCCATGGCCAAACACAGACATTATGCTATATTTTTTGATGACTATTCTTGTAAATGTTGGATATTTTTCATGCAGAAAAAGGATCATTCACAAAGTTTTGTGAGTTTAAAGAATTGGTCGAGAAAGAGTTGGGAAAGAAGGTTGAAGCTCTATGGAGTGATAATAGTGGTGAGTATGTCTTAAATGAGTTTAAGAAATTCTGTGCAAAAGAATGGATTAAACGGGAGTTGACAACACCCCATAAACCTCAGCAGATTGGGGTGGCCGAGAGGAAGAACAAAAGCATAGTAGGGGAAGCAAGGGCTATGTTGCATGATCAGGGCCTAACTACACTTGTGGGCTGAGGCATGCAACACAACGGTTTATGTTCAAAACCATAGCCCACATTAGATATTGAGATGAAGACACTAGAGGAGGCTTATTCTGGTAAGAGATCAAATGTTAGTCACTTCAGGATTTTTGGGTCATCGGTATATTTATATGTGACCAAAGATGCACGAAAGAAGCTTGAGCTGACATCAGAGTTGGGGATATTTGTGGGGTACATTGAAACACCTCACAACTATTGGGTGTACTAGCCGACCAGTAGGATGACAGTGGTTCGTAGGAATGTCAGATTCGATGAGGAGAAGGCCATGTGAGTTTCCCTTGAGAGGGAGCTTGAGCTACACGTGGATGAGGATATTTTAATTCCTAAGGTTGGGGAGCCTCATATTGGTGTGGAGCAGCCACATGCAAAGGATTCAGAAGTGGAGACATCCACTCAGGCAGAGTCTTCCAAAGAGGGAAGAAAGTGCACCAAAGAGGCTGGCAGATTGTTGGATGATGCACAGGAGAATGTGGGAGCACCCACTTCTCAGCACAGGCAGAGGAGGTCACCTGAGAGGTACAATGGATACATGGATCTTATGGGTGAATGTGTTGTGATAGATCCATCTTCCTTTAAGGAAGAAGTGCAACAACTAGTTTGGGTTGATGCCATGGTGGAGGAGTATGACTCCATAGTTTGTAATAGTGTTTGGGATGTGGTCCCAAGGCCGGAGGACAAGTCAGTGGTGAGCTCCCCTTGGCTTTACAAGGTAAATAAAGTTGCAGATGGTAATGTGGAGAAGCATAAGGCTATATTTTTCACGCATGGCTTTTCATAGGTAGAGAGGATTGACTATGATGAGACCTTTTCTCTTGTTGCAAGGTACTCATCAATCATATCTATATTGGCACTATTAGCACAGACAGGTTGGAAGATACATAAGATGGATGTGAAAGCAACCTTCCTTAATGGCATGATTGAGGAAGAGGTGTACGTAGAGCAGCCTAAAGGTTTTGAGACCTTTGACTGTGATTCGCATGTATGCCAGCTCAAGAGAGCGTTGTATGGGTTGAAGCAAGCACCCCATGCTTGGTGCACCAAGATAGATAGCTACTTCACCGAGTTGGGCTTCACGAAGAGTGAAGCGGATGTGAACCTGTACCACATGGTGGAAGGTCAATTGTTGATCATTATACTTTATGTTGATGATTTCATACTGACAGGTGATGATCAACTGATCAAGCCTTGCAAGGTCCTGAGTTTGAGATGAAGGACATGGGGCTCATGAATTACTTTCTTATCATGGAGGTATGGCAGGGAGATGGGGAGTTGTTTGTGTCTTAAGGCAAGTATGCCAACAAGATACTTAGGAGATTTCGCATGGAGAGCAATAAAACCATGGAGACTCATCTAGTAGGTAACAAGAGGAAGGAGGATACTACTTCAGGGGAAGTAATGGAAGCTACTATTTACAGGGAGCTTGCGGGTTCACTCATGTACTTAGTGAACACACAACCAGATATGTGCTATGTAGTTAACCAGCTTAGTCAAGCGATGGTTAGGCCTACCAAGCTGTATTGGAAGGTGACAAAGCATGTGTTGAGATACCTCAGGGGAACTTCTTAGTATGGATTACGGTATACACTGATAGAGGGAGTGAAGCTTCAAGGCTTCACCAATGCATATTTGGCAGGGATTCCATCTGACCAAAAAATCACATCAGGAGGGATCTTCAGTATTGGGTCAAGGGTAGTTTCTAGGTACAACATGAAACAAAGATTGGTTGCACTCAGTTCGGCAGAGGAAGAGTACATGGCTGCGAATCAGGTAGCAAGTGAGGCCTTCTAGATGAGGAAGATCTTGGTTGGTTTGTTTGGTCAACAAATGGATCCAACTGTGATTTATTGCGATAATCAGAGTTGTATCAAACTCTCTAAAAAACCATTTTTCATGATAGGTCCAAGCATATTGATATCCAATATCATCATCTTAGAGATTGTGTATTAAGGTAGATTATGTTGTTAGAGTACATTCCCACAGAGGAGCAAGATGCTGACATTTTGACAAAGGCATTGTCAAGATGTAAATTCGAGTTTCGCAGAGATAGGATCAGGGTAGATGATAATCCCTTTCTTGTTGAGAGGGAGAGTTCAGAAATGGAAACAAGAAATTCCAGTTTAATATGTCCTTGAATTAAACTGAGAATTTAAATCGAATTATATTCTCGTAACAACTTGTAAATAGTTAATTAAGTTTAATTAACTTAGTTAGCTTAGGAATTTCAAGTTGGAAGTCTTTTTACGAAAGAAAAAAGGGTGTAATCCAAAGCATCTCCTCTTTCTCCCATTGCATGCTCCTCGCTAGGATTTTTGTGCGGACACTTGGTTGCATAGTGCCCATATTCGTGGCAGTGAAAACATTTTATTTTGTTGAGGTCCTTCTTCTTTCCATTTTTCTGATTGGATTCTACCTTGCCTTGGGCCTTCATACCTATGGCCTTCTTTCCTTTTCCAATTAGAGCACAATATTCTTCCTCATATGCAATGGATGTGACACCATCTCTAGTGTTTCTTTTGATCTCCTCCTGCACCAAATTAGACCAAAGTCTCTCCCAATCTGGTAGCTTGTCTCTTCTAGTAATTGAATCCTGATAGCCGTGCTAGGATTTTGGAAGGCTAAGGAGTGCTAATCTCAAAATTTTAGATGATGGTACATTTTCTCCTACTTGTCCAAGTTCATCTCGAACCTAAGTGAATTTGGAGAGGTATTGTGGAATGGTTTCATTTTTATGCATTAGAACACTCCTAAGTTGATCTCTCAATGCCAATTTTATGGAATCATTACTACTTTGGAATAGATTTGTGAGATTTGTTCACATTGCAAAAGGAGTCTCCTTTCCATGCAAGTTCGAAGCCACATGATCTATGACACCCTCCAAAATAATCCTCCTAGCTCTTGCATTGTCTTTCTTCCACTAAGCAAGTGCTTCTACATCTGATGCTACTGGTATTGGAATATAAACTTGTGTATATTACCATGCTCCATTATCAGTTAGGACAATTTCTATCATGTCTTTCCAAGAACAAAAATTTGAGGTGCCCTCTAATGCATACTCTAGCCTCAATCTTTTGAAAGACATTTTTCCTGCAATGAAGAGAATCTGCACCAAAAACTCTGCAAATTGAAATGTCTCTAAGAAAATATCTAGAACAAGTTTTCTATGTAGTCTTCTGAGGCTCTGATAGCATGTGGAAATTGCAAGAAATTTTCTATTGTTAATGAAATCGAATTGAAATTAAGAGACATAAATTTATTCAACTATTTTGTGGAAAGGATAACACACGATAGAAACACATGCAATGATATGCAATGATCAAAACACAATGAACACAATGATTTTATAGGGGAAACCAACTAGGAAAAACCCCTCAGTTTCTTTGCATTAATTTAGATGAGAACGAGAACCAAGTACAATGTCTTGCTTCAACTCTGAAGCACACCCTGCATTATAAAATTATTCTCATGCTTACTCACCTGCTCTGGCCAACACTTATCCAATTCAAGCCTTATCCAACCTCCTATTTCCTTGTGCAATCCTAGAGGAATTAAGCTCCTAAAATATATGGAAATTCCCTATTTCCTTGCGGAAATCCAAGGTGAATTGATCACCTACTAAGTGCAAAAGCACTGTACACTAAAAAATATACAATTCTAAATACAAATGTGCCATTTCCATCCACTCAATTAGGAAATTTGAATTCCATGCATGAATAGGTCTATTTTTAGTTGATTGACTAGTTAACTGAGAGATCAATGAGTTAACAACAATCATAACTACTCAACTAACATTCAATTCTCAACTAATAAATATAGCTCAGGTAACTGAGTTCAATTGAAAATCACTGAACTAGATTGCTAAATTTTAGAAATCACTACATGCACAACTCTACTCCAAGCCTACAAACTCAAATTTAATTATCTAACTATGTGACAAGGCCATGTCACTCAAGCTATTGACAATCCAAGTCATCTTGCTAATGTGGAAGATTGAATGTTATCCATTTGACTAAGGCACTATTCAAATGAAGCCTTTCCTTGCTACAATTTCAACACATAAGTAGTTAACATGGCATTACTTCAACTTTTAAAGGGTTACAGTAAAAAACATCTAAATATGTCGGATGAAAATTTGATTTATATTCAACAATTATAACATCACAATCCACACTTCTATTGATAGCTCCCATTTTGAAACTTGTTTTTGTTATTTTCCATCATCTCTCTTGGATCTTGTATATGGAAAATAAAGAGCAATGATGGAAGACATCATAGTACATTCTTTAGAAACAAGAAAAATGTTGAAAATATTCGGTAATACATTTGTAAGTACATGAGATATTGAAGAATTCATAAGAAATGTACAACGCTTGACATGATCATCACAAAATTGAGAAGAAAACTCAAGGTGGGAGACAAAGTTTGGTTGCATTTAAACAAAGGAAGGATACAAGGTTCTTGACAAAAGATTAATCCTTTGTGGTATGGTCCTTCAATTATTGGATAAGGTTGGTGATAATATCAACAAACTCAATCTACCCCCATAAATGTGCATTTACTCATTAGTGAATGTGGAAAATCTAAATCTCTATGAGCCTTCTATGTTGGATCAAGAAACTAAATAAAAGGTCCTACTTACCATATAGGACTTAGCACTAGAAGCTTAGGTAGAGTTGGCCAAAATACCATTGTGCAAAAGAATTTTATAACTACTAGACAATGGAAACATGAACTCTAACAAGGGAAGCATCCAAACAAGGCCATATTGTGCTTGAGTGAGAAGCTATAAGATAAAGATGTTTCATCACCAAAATCCTTCCTAAATGAGAGATATGAAATGAAAGGGATCACTATATAATGTTTCATCTATCTTGGTACTTTCAGGGTGGAAATTTTTTAGGAATTAACTTGCATGGCCTATTTTAGGGGTAGGTCCTAGTTTGGTAATGTGTGGTTCAGAATTTTCCAATGATTGTTGAAGGAATCAAATGACACTTTTTGAGCTTAAAAATTTATGAGGTTTTTTATAACCTATCCACACTATTTGACACATCATAAAATTTTCAATGATGAAAAAATAACCTCAATCAAATTTCATATGCAAAATTTATGACACCTGTTGTTGGCTTAGGTTGGGTTGACCCAGGTTCGATTCTTTATTGTGCACCAATAAAACCCTCAATCACTAGCCCTTTTGGAAATGATCTTCAAGCAAGTCATAGTCTCACCTGAAGTGACTATGGGAGGTTGTAGAACCAGGTTTTTGCAGTCTTGGGGATAGTGTGATATGGAAATTTTGTATTTTCTTATGCTTCAACACTTATAAACTACTTCACATTCATGAACTACTTCGCACTTATATATTACTTCGCAGAATTACATTCATTACTTAAACATATCATACACATCCATAAACTTCACATTATTGAAATAACGTGTAGATAATAAGAAAAACACGTGAAGACACAGATTTTATTGTGGTTCATCCCAATGTGGGACTTCGTCAACAAGAAATGTTGCTTATAATAGAGAATTTGGTACAACAAACAATTCTTCACCTATGCACAAAGCTGTAGGTTGTCTGCGCACTAAGTTGTAGACAGTCTGGGCACTAAGTTGCAGACCCAAGCCTCCACACACTTAGTTGCGGAGCCTTGCCCCTTTCTCCGAAGTACAGATCACAAAAATACAACCATAAACATAGATCTAGATCCAAATGATTCATGCATTTATTCATTATTATTCATCCCTATATATACTATTACATTGAGGGATTACATTGCTACATTACCATGGTTTCCAAAATGCAAGGGACTATGGTCCAAAACCATTCAACTTTTACAATATTATATGTATTTACAAAAAGGGAAAGGCTTCACTGCAAAGCCCCTATACTGTGTTGTGAGTTTGCTTGCGGTACTCATTGTGCTCCGCTACTTTGCTTCGTGGTCCAGTATGCACTCCGCGACATCCTTTCTACTGCGTTCTACCCACAAAATTTGGATTCCTTGCCCAAAATCTAGCCAAGTTGGGCTACGCCCAACACTTATAAGTTGTTGACCACCATGTTGTTAAGTGGATGCTACATCAACATGCATTGCTCACACACGTGGGGTTAGTCACCTGTGGAATTTAAAGAAGATTCTAGAGGACCCAAAACCCTAACACTAAACAAGAGTTGAGGTATGAAAAAATAATGTAACACTAACCCTAAATGACTATCAAAATATGTTAAATATTGGATTGTTAGGAAGAGAATTGGTTTCATTCTTTTGGTATACCCATGAGGGCTTTACTCAATGAACCTCTGACATCTTAGGTGCATTCGTGGCATATAAAACATTACCCCTAATTTGACTACATATTGGAAAATACCTCTAAAAAGCAAATTATTTAACCCACTACCAATATGAACCCAATACACCTTGCCAATTTAAATAACCCCTGCTTTTACTAGATATTATAGGTATCAATTTTTTCAATAACATTTTTTATACCCCTTTATATTTTTTCATTAACTTTGAGCTTCATTTTTTATACCTACCAATATAAAAACCCTTTACCCCCTATATATCCTCCAATATATTATGTCATTTTTTCCTTAATATATATACCCCAATATGAACCCATGTGGTATGGTATTTCTCTCCTAGTGAAGCCCCCATAGGTATACCATTGTTCCATAGTTGATAAAAGAATCTAAGAGTGGGATATTAGAGCTTAAAAAAGGAGGTAGAATATTTTGTAAAGACAATTTTAGGCCATAATGTCCATGGAAACTACATGATGAGCACTCCTTTCCTTGTAGTTGCATTTCATAACTTAGAAAAATACAATAAAGGATAGGCCCCACCTTCTATTTGTATTTTTTGCCATATTGGATTTCTAATGTCACATCTTGCACTCAATTGTGATAGTGTTTTCAGTCGTTTGTTTGTTTCACTTATGTTTTAGTTATGTTCCGCGATTTTGAGCACTAGGTTAGTAATAATAAATCTAAAATCAAAGGTAATAAAATATTTTAGATTAAATTGCAAGATATAATATTATGAATTAATATAGTGTAATGTCCATGTCAGTTCTTGACCCTTGAAATGTATCAATTCAACTTATATATAAATAATAAATGCATGGTGACAATGATGAGATTCAAATCATGTCAAGCTTCAACAAATGACCCTATATGTAAGTGAGAAATATGTTGTCAATTAAGTTTAGTTTACCTAATTGGGAGGAATGTTGTTATCCCACTAGAGTTCAATTCATGCAAGTGACATGATGAGCTCTTAATGAGCATGTTATTGTAATGGCTTCAAGCCTAATTGTTTACTAACCTTGTGTCATGAAGATTCTAGGGTTTATGTTGGGCACTATCCTTGAAATCATGGGAAGTACTGTAGGGTTTTCCCATGCATGTAACCTCAAAAGAAAATGATATAAATATACTAGTATCAGTTCACAGTGTGAATATCAAGGTCTCTAAGAGGAAGTGATTTTCATCCTCGATGTTCGTATTCTCATGGAGATGGCAGAACCTTTCCATCCATGGTGTTCTAGGAACTTCCCAATGACCTGTTTCACTATGGAGCTCATGAGAGTTCGTTATAATCTTGGCTATATTAATTTTCTTCTTTGAGCTAGTTAAAACAGAGAGATACTTTTGATCTTCTAGGGTGGGGTTGATGACCTCCTTATAATATCTTAATTTAATTTTAGCTGCTAAATCTTTCTCACACCACATTTTTTCTTTGAACTTAGAAGTAACAATATTTTTAATGTTATTAATGTTTTGCAATGTAACATTCTCGTTGCTCTCCCAATGGTTTAACTAGGCCCTGGTGTCTTTATACCAACCTCGTTTGAGCCTTAGGTGGTTTTGGCTGGAATTTAAAGCTAGCTTAGGAAGTCTATGGTCTCTATGTTATTGAGTTTGTGCTTGTACAACAGAAGCCTAGTCATAGCTAGGCTCTCAATAGGGGAAAGACCCACTTCTATAAGGAGAATAGGATAGGGTGTATTGCTTTTAATTTTGAGGTTATACGTTATAAAACGCTTCTAGATTTGCTCAATCTTTCTCCAGGATTCTCTAGAGATGCTACAACCTCAAACCTCACATCCATATAAGATAACTGGAGTGACTAAAGTTTCAAAGAGGAATTTCTTTCTATCCCACATTACGAAGTTTGTTGTTTTACAATTATTTTCAAGACCAAAATAAGCTTTCCATCCCCCATTAATCCTTTTCTCAATGCTATAGCTCCAATTGAGCTTGTGATGAATATCAATTCCTAGGTACTTGTAGGAAGAAACTTCCTCCAAGTTACTATTGTCATACATAAAATTAGCGTAAGTGTCCTTCTTGGATTTGATAATCATAACTTTTATTTTGTCAGTGTTAACAATCATACCCATGGTAGAGCAGAAATCCTTAAGAAAGTTGCTTATCAAGATCAGATGGGCACCTTGCGAGAAGAACAATATCGTCAGCATAGAGAAGAAGGATGATGACTATCCAAACTAAGATCGTGCCAGCACATCCTGCTTCCTCTAAACAACCTTCTAGCTTGTCGATGTAAATGCCAAATAGGGTAGGGCAGAGGGGGCAACCTTGTTTAACTCCGATATTACACTTAATATCTTTCGACCACCCCTCATTGCTCTTTAACTTAGCAATTACATTCTCGTATAACCTTATAGCGACAACTCTCAACTCAAAAGGAACCTTTAGCTCTCCTAATTTGTTCCAAAGGTTGTTTCTAGGAATCGTATCGAGAGCCTTTCTAAAGTTCACAAAGCAATAAAAGAGATTGGATTTATCATTGCAGCATTCCTCCACAATGACCCTAAGCGTAATGAGGTGGTCTGTTGTTGAGTGCTGCTTTCTAAAACCCGCTTGGCCTTTAGCCCACTTACCTTCACTTTCAAGCCATATGCTCAACTTCCTTTCCAAACTAATACCATATAACTTGGCTAGGAGAGGGATGATCATTATTGTCCAATAATTATAGGGGTTATTTGTATCCCCACTTTTAAAAATAGGGATAATGAGGCTTTGAGTCCATGGTTTAGGGAACCCTTTTCTTGACCACTTGATTGAAAAACTTGTGAATGTGGGGGATGAGGACAGGACCTCCAATTTTTAAGATTTCCGCCTGGTAACCTTCAATGTCCTTAGCTTTCCCATTCGCCAAGCGATTAACCCCAAAATCAATGTCTTCTAATGAGAAAACTTCTGTTGTGAGCAGGGTTTCAAAGTTATCCATGACATTTGGAGATTCATAAAGCTTTTTAAGATAGGAATTCCAGTCGTGTAGATCAATTTTATTATTATCTATAGTTTTCCTAGTTAGAATCTGCCTCCAAAATCTCTTAGGAGCTACCTTATAGAGGTGTAAGAGATTCTCTTGTCTTTTACGAATATACTGCCTTTTTTTCCTTTTAGTTAGGGATTTGTATATTTTTATCTTGCCAATTTTAAGAGATTCATCAACAACTTCCTTCATTGCTCTCCTCGCACTTTTACAATCTTTGTCATACCATGGGTTGGTTTTTCTATTTCTTTATTACTTGAAACTTCAACTGAGAACTTGTTAATAGAATATGAGAGGGTTGTAGTAAAATTATGATAGAGATCTTCTATGTTGTCTATACTAGATAAAGGAAGCAAATTAGTTTTTAATTCATTTAGAAAGAGATCTTTTTTATTTCTATCAAAGATTAACTTCTTTTGGCTATAAGGATTATCTTCTATGGGATCTCTATGCATGACAAAATTGAGAGTTATAAGTAAAGGCCTATGATTAGAGTCAGGCTCGTGGTTGTTTAAGATGTCAAAATTTGTTATTTCGTTGTATAGAGGGAGATCAGAGATAACATAGTCTACCACGCTGCTACCAAGCCCATGGATGTAGGTCATTTGGCTAGAATTGGGCCACTTCTTTAGACCGTTGCAAATTATGGGATCATGAGCACTACAAAGCTTGACTAGCTCCGACACAAACAAATTCTCCCCGAGGTCTTCAGAGCTCCTTTTGTACCGGCTAGCTAGAGGAAGGTCCTCGTCTAACCAAAGAGGATTAGGGTTGGAATGATTGCTTAGAAGAATAGCTTGGTTTCTTGAAGTTCGAGCATTAAAGTCACCCATTAAAAGGATATTGCCTTCATTCCTTATGCTAGAAATATCATTATCTAAACCATTTTAAGGACTATTTTTATCTAGATTCTTTTTCTTATAGAAGTTAGAATTGATGGGGGGGGATAACAAATTGCTATGTAGGTCTTTTTATCATAAATGTGAGTAATTTCTTTCTAACTATATTGGTTGTAAGGGTCGTTTTTATAAATCCTAGCATGGGGAGAGATGTTCTTCTTAATGTAACAAGCTATACCCCCAATGCCTCTATGGGAGGATCGCTTATTCCAGGTAGACCATAATGTAAAGCCATCTATGTTAGGGACCTTAGATTCTTCGTGCTCCCAAGTTTCAACAAGCAAAATAATATCAACATCATTCGAGATCCAACTTATCTTGGGGCCTTTGTTCCATGGAAAGCCCCGACAGTTCCAAGAAAGAATCCAGAGCATGTTGAATTGCTATTTATTATTATCTTTTTGGTTTCTATCTCGAATAACGACTTTTCTATTTCTGATTATTGCCCATTTTCCTTCCTTCCTAGCTTCCTTTACCTTTTGAACCTCCTTTCTCAATTCTGCTTGATCTTCTGGAATGAGATCTTCATTTATAAATATTCTCGTTCTTTTTAGACTTGAGGTTTTACTGAGTATGTCATACTTATGGTTAGTAGAGCTCACCTTTATTCGGATCAACCTTCTTTTATTCTCAGTTAGTTTCCCCAACCTTGTTGCTTCTGTGAGATGCGTTGTTTCAATTTGTAATCTATTATGTAATTCTATCTGGGCTATGGCTAAAGTATCCTCGTCTACCTCCTCTTTCAAACCGAAGATTATAAGGTTCAAGGCCCTTTTGTTATGCTTATGGTCTAATTCTATCATTTTTTTCATTTTATCTTTAATTGGTTTGATATGTAATTTCCCTGCCACACTATTTAGGGTGAGGCGGCTATTAACTTTTTCTTCTAGCTCTTTAATCATGTCCTTCATTTTAAGACTCTCTAAAGTATCATCATCTACTTGCTGGGATGTTTAGTTCATATCTTGGTTTTGTTTTTCTATACCATGCAACCTAGTCTCCATTGTCTCCATCTTATTCTCCAATAGTTCTATTTTATTTTCTATTTGTTTTTTGATCTTGTCTTCAAGAGATGTGAATTTATTTTCCAGCATGGCTACTAATTCTGTTTGTAGTTTGACTTCTCTTTCTTCTCTACATTTCTCTAAAGACTCTATAAACTCATAGAGGCTCTGTAGAGTAACTGTGCTAGGTCTACCTTTAGTAATATTTGGTAATTGTGGTGAATTATTCATACTTGAAAATATATGAGCAGACATGTATTAGAAAAATATAAGGAATGTGTGCACCTGATATCAGCAAGTCGGACCGCAGACACATGTGCCCTAGATTGTTTTTCTATTACTGCAAAGAGATCGTGAATTATTACCGCAGAGAGATCGTAAATTATTACCGCATAGATTGTAAATTATTACTGCAGAGAGATCATAAATACATCAACCTAAATTATTATCGCAGAGAGATCGTAAATACATCACCCTAAATTATTACTGCAGAGAGATGGTAAATATATCACCCTAAATTCTGCTTGATCTTCTAGAATGAGATCTTCAGTTATAAATATTCTCGTTCCTTTTAGACTTGAGGTTTTACTAAGTATGTCATACTTATGGTTAGTAGAGCTCACCTTTATTCGGATCAGTCTTCCTTTATTCTCAGTTAGTTTCCCCAACCTTATTGCTTCTGCAAGACACATTGTTTCAATTTGTAACCTGTTATGTAATTTCCCCTGGGCTATTTATCAATATTTTAATTAGTTCAAGACTAAATAATAATAATATCAATATTTATTTATTGACATTAAATTAATTCTTCCTTATTTTTTAAGGAGTCAAAAGTAGTTGTTTCCTTTGTATCTTTATTTAACCTTTTGTCAAAATCTCATTCTTCATCTTGTCTTGATGATCAACCACACTGGTTGGTTCGAAACTGGTTGACCAAACTTTTCTAATGTGATTTCTACTAAAGTGTTTCAAATATTTATATTAATAAAACATTTTAAAATAGTAAAGAGAATAATAAATTATGTAGGTTTCAAGTTCATTAAAATAATCTAATTAAATATAAGTAGACTTATTTAGTTACAAATAAAATAATAATAAATAGATTTAACAAAAAACAAATTAATTATTAATTAATTAATTAATATTTCTTTCCCTATCTGTTGGTCCAGTGAAATGTAGTTGTTACCCAACCTTTGTAGCCGTTTCCTTTGTCAATAGTAGTTGTTTATTTTTACCCGTTGAATGATCACTCTCGATTTAACTTGTTGCCATGATTTGGTTCTTCATCTTGTCTGGTTCGAAAACAAATGAATACAATTGCTGGTGTTGAAAACCTTCTCAATAAACTTTATTTTGATGTGATTATTGCTCAAAACCTTCTCAATAAACTTGATGTGATTATCCCCAAAAACCTTCTCAATAAACTTAATATGGATCACAGAAGTCTAAATTCAATAATTAATAAACATTATTAATAAATAACAATAACAATTAATTAATTAAAAACAAATTTATTATTAATAATTAATTAATTATTTATTTAATGAATTAATGAATTATTTAATCGATAAAAAAATCAAAATGAATGATCAATATCTATAAATTAATAATGCTACTAAATTAAATTAACAATTAACAATAAAAAATAATTAATACTAATAAAAAAAATTAAAAATAATTATAATTATAATTATAATAAAAATGAATAAATAAATTATTATTAATAATTTAATTAATAATAGTAGTAATATTAATTAATAAGAATTATAATAAAAACAAATAAATGAATTGTTATTAATAATTTAATTAATAATAATAATACAATAATTATGAGTGGACTATTCAAAAATTATGAGAAAGTAGTCAAGATTACTTCTCATGCAAATGATCATAGATGAATGACTTGAATCCCAAAAAATGATATCTAATATAATGCACTACCAAACACCCTTAATACTTAAATACATAAGAGTGAAGGGAGCTCTACTTGAATGGTTCATGAGGCACAATACTTACTAAGGTTTTGCAAATGGGGTAGCAAGCTAAGTGGGTTTGATGGTGGAGAAAACTTTACAGTTAATTGGGCTTGAGCCAGAGGTGATCTTGAATGGGTGACCTCCAGGGGAGTCTTGGTTACGGGGTGCAAGGCCGATCTGGGATGGGTGACCTTCCGGGAAGTAGTGGTTAGTGATGATACATTTCACTAGTTTCAATCTCGTTCTTCACTCCCTCATGGAAATAGTGATAGATGAATGACTTTCTTAATACATTTGAACCCCAAAAAATAATATCTAACCTAATAAACTGTTAAATACCCTCAATACTTAAATAATATATATATATATATATATATTTTCAACTATATTTATTAAAGGAGTTGTGTTAATATGGTTCGTTGGGTTAATAAACCATAATAATAATGTCGTTGGTTGCATTAAAGTTAAAATTTATGATGTCACTGGAATTATAAAATGTAAATCTCATAAATTTGGAGAACATTTATATCAATGTGACTTTTTCGGTCTGAGATTATCAACGTAAAGGACGTGTACGCGGTGGAATGCTCACAGCGATGAATAGGATGAGTGATATGGAGGGGAGAGGCAGCGACTTAAATAGCACAACACACATGATTCGAGTTACAAAGGTGGAGCACATTGTGTAGTGGAAACTAAGCGGTGCGGCTCCATAGACAATAACCTTTAATCCACAATTTGTCAATAACCTTTAATCCGCCGGGTCGTATTTGCAGAGAAGTCAAATTGCCTACCATGATTTGATTTTGATATTAATACACATGGCGATGCCTCACGGACACTCAAATTTACTGCATCCTCCGGGTGGAATGTGCAAGAAATACAGAGGTGTTATCAAATGCAACACAACTCCATTCCATATGTCGACAAAACTGTCACGATCAGTAGTGTGTTATTCACACCAGAGGCGGTGCACTGGCTGGATCCAAATACAATGTCTGCTTTTGTGATGCTTACACGCGTACATATACGGACACTGACATTGCCGTCAACCTCACGCTACATATAATTAATTGACAACGCAGAGGCCATGGAATGGTAGTTAAGAATAGGATGGACACTTGGCGTATTGTCACTACCCACATGTGAAGCTCTTATTAATTAATTAATTAATTGTTATGTAACAACTATTCACCCTGGAAGCTTCAGGATTCTATATCTATCTAGCGTCCCCTTTCTTTTCTTGACAAATACATATTTTGATCAATCACGTTGGAAGCACGGGAATCAGAGGAAGCACTGGAATCAGAGACAAATCACGAGAAGAGAGGAGAGGAGAAGAGAGGAGAGGAGGATATAAAAGGGGAAAAGAGAAATGGGTAGTGGTATGGTATTTGATGGGTCGAAGCTCCAGGAGTTTGTTGAGGACGATGTACGTGGACGAGAGGTTCGAAGCGCTGGACAAATATCACAATGGCAGACTTTCTCCCAAAGAGCTTAGGCCGGCCGTGGCCGCCATTGGTGCTGCCCTGGGACTTCCTTCTCAAGGTTCCTCCCCCGACGCCGACATCATCTATGACCAGGTTAGGCCTTTACAAATCTATGTTCATGGTTCCGCCGTTTAATTTAATCATAACTACAGCAAGCGTCCTAAGAGTAGTAGTACTGTCCAGGTGTTGAACGAATATTTCGTAAGTGGTAGAAGTGATGGGATCAGCAAAGAGGATTTTCGCACAGTTCTGTCTGACATTCTTTTGGGTGTGGCTGACGGTTTGAAAAGAGACCCGGTTTCCCTTGTCACTCTGGATGGCCGCCTCCTCCACGACTATGCCCGCGCCCCGGCTTTCGAGTTCGACGCCATCGCCACATTTAGCCAAATGGAAAACTCTAAACCGTCTCTGGAAATAGCTTTGGGCAAGATTACAGTGGAGCAAGGCATGCCTCCCGCCTCTGATCCATGGGTCAGTCCGCAACACTCCACGCGTTATTTAATTTAATAAATAATTTGTTTCATTTTTTTGGTTGGTTTTTAATTGAAAAAATTAGACAGGTATGGATCCCACATTTTAGGTATACAAGATTGGCCAAATCCTTCATCTAACCATTCAAACACAAGGAACTTTCTTGTCAACCGTTACAACCTCATCTTCATTTGAAATCATGGAATCCTCATCCTCATCCGCTTGCAGGTGATGGAGAAGATAGTAAAACCGGCGGCAGAGTCGTGCGGGTTCCATCAGCTAATAAATCCGGAGGCAAGTATGAGTGCGGAGGAATTTGTGGAGGCGCTCCGCAATGTGGCGTTGGAAGTGGCGTCGCGACTGGAGAAATCGCCGGTGACGGTGGCGCGCAGCGAGAAAACCTACGACGGTAATTCCATCCGAAATTTTGTGAAGAAGAAAGATGAGGTAGATAAGGTACAGTAATTCTGCCACAACCTTTCATTCCCATACTCATTTACTTCGTATATGATATGGTGTTGACATCACCCAGTGAAATAACTAAATACTACGGATATAACATGAGCCTAAATTGTATAAATTACTAAATACGCGCATAATAACATGAGCTTAAATGGCCTAAATTACTAAATATAATTTATAATTTATAATTTAAATATGCTATAGCAATATGGATATAACATGAGTCTAAATTACTAAATATGGATATCACCTGAGTCTAAATTACTAAATATGGATATCACCTGAGTCTAAGGGCAATTATAACACGAGTCTAATTACCAGCCTAAATTGCATAAATTATTAAATACGGATATGATAACATGAGCTTAAATTGTCAGGGAATTACTAAATATGGATATAGCATGAGTCTAAGGGATATTATAACATGAGTTTAATTCCCTAAATTACTAAGGGATGATATAACAATCTGAGCTTAAATTGCCAAGGGATGATATAACAGTCTAAGCTTAAATTGCCAAGTAATTACTAAATATGGATATAAGTTTAAGGGATGTTATAACATGAGTATAATTCCCTAAATTACTAAATTACTAAGGGATGATATAATAGCTCAAGGGATGATATAACAGTCTTAAGCTTAAATTGCCAGGTAATTACTAAATATGGATATAACATGAGTTTAAGGGATGAGTTTAAGGGATGTTATAACATGAGTCTAATTCCCTAAATTACTAAGGAATGATATAATAGCTCAAGGGATGTTATAACAATTACTAAATATGGATATAACATGAGTCTAAGGGATGTTATAACATGAGTCTAATTGCCTAACATGAGCCTATATTGTATAAATTACTAAATATGGATATAACAGCCTAAATTGCATAAATTATTAAATATGAATATAACATGAGCCTAAATTACTAAATATAGATATAACAGCCTAAATTACATAAATTACTAAATATGAATATAACATGAGCCAAAATTACTAAATATCAATATAACATGAGCCTAAGGGATCCCCATAACATGAGCCTAAAGTAATTTTTGGGATCCAATTTGTTGTGAAATTATTAAGGACCTTATGGATCCAATTTGTTGAAGTGTAAGTAATTTTTGGGATCCAATTTGTTGTGAAATTATTAAGGACCTTATGGATCCAATTTGTTGAAGTGTAAATTTCATGTAAACTTTTTTATTAGCTGACACTATTTAAATGAGATTTTATGTATCCTAGGATCTAATTCCTTGAAGTGCAAGTTTTTTTTATTAGCTGACATTATTTAAATGAGATTTTATGGACCCAATTTGTTGAAGTATTTAAATGGGATTTTATGGATTTTAGGGATCCATTTTGTTGAAATGCAAATTTTTTTATTAGCTGGCATTATTTAAATGAGATTTTATGGATTTAATTTGTTGAAGTGCATTTTTTTTATTAGCTGACATTATTTAAATGGGATTTTAGGATTTTAGGGATCCAATTTGTTGAAGTGCAAATTTTTTTTTGTTAGCTAATATTATTTAAATGTTGTTTTTTTATTTCACTGATATTATTTAAATTTAAATGTTGTATATGTTTTTGTGTAGTTATTTATTTATTTATTTTTTAATGTAAAATTTTGTATAAATTTTAATTTTTTTTATTAGTGAACATTATTTAAATGTTTTGTATAGTTATTTTTTTAGATTTTTAGATTTTTTTTATTTTGGCTCACATGAATAAAAAATCGTTGGAAACATCATCATTATTTAAGTGTTTTATATTATATATATATATATATATATTTTAAATTTTTTATTTTTTTATTTTTATTTTGGGAGATCGTTACACATTATTTACACATCATGCTGGGGCATCATTACATTATACATCACATTATTTACACATCATGCTGGGGCATCATTACATTATACATTAGGGACGACATCACACATCATAGAGGAGGCCACATCCTTACACATGAGGAACACATCATGAATGACATCGGGCTGTAGAGTCATTCAATGATATTGATGTCACTCCAGTAAAATTACTTTTCCCAATGATGTTGATGTCACTCCAATAAAATTACTTTTCCCATGATTTTAATTTCACCTCAGTAATTTCAAAAAATGTGACTTCAACGGTGAATGATGTTGATGTCGCTCCATTAAAATTACTTTTCCCATGGTTTTAATTTCACCCCAGTGAAATTACTCTTACTCTACCTAGCTAGAGCAATAAATTTAAAAAAATGTGACTTTTAACGGTGTTTGAATCACATTGGATAGAGGAATAAATTTAAATAAATCTGACCTTGACGGTGTTTGAATGACATTTTGGGTGAAATAAATTTTACAAACTGTGACCTTAACCACTCTACCTAGCTAGAGGAATAAATTTAAAAAAATGTGACTTTTAACGGTGTTTGAATCACATTGGATAGAGGAATAAATTTAAATAAATCTGACCTTGACGGTGTTTGAATGACATTTTGGGTAAAATAAATTTTAAAAACTGTGACCTTAACCACTCTACCTAGCTAGAGGAATAAATTTAAAAAAATGTGACTTTTAACGGTGTTTGAATCACATTGGATAGAGGAATAAATTTAAATAAATCTGACCTTGACGGTGTTTGAATGACATTTTCGGTGAAATAAATTTTAAAAACTGTGACCTTAACCATGTTTGAACTTTGAATCACATTTTTAACCATGTTTGAATTTTGAATCACATTTTTTTAATGGCGGAAATAGATCCGCAAGAATAAATTTAAAAAAATCTAAGCTTAACCGTGTTTGATTCACATTTTTAATGGCTGAACACATTTTTAATGGAATAAATTTAAAAAATCTCACCTAACCATGTTTGAATCACGTTTTTTTAATGGCGGAAATTGAATCACGTTCTTTAATGGCTGAAATAAATTGAGCAGGAATAATTTTTAGAGCAAATTTGCAAGTTAATTAGACTATGCAATTAATTAACTGTGTTTTTTCCGCTGGGTGTTTAGGCTTTGCAGACGATATGGAAAGCATTGCCCAAGGACCCTCGGGGAACTTTGCCGAGAGAGTACGTTCGTGTTGCATTGGACATGATAGGCCCAGCTGCTGGCTTACCACCTTTGGGAGTAGTTGAACAGGTCAATATCATCATCCATCCCATTTAATTATTAATTTCTATGTTCCTTTGGATAACAGGAGGCGAATATCATTTAATTTCTATGTTCCTTTCTGCTATGGATGTATCGTTTTTGAATGTCATGTATATAACCCTGGGGAATGAATACAGATGGATCGCGTTGTTTCTGAAATATTTAAAATGGTGGAAGCAGACGAGGGTGGAGTGTTGAAGCAGAATGAATTCAATAAGCTGGTACTGGAGATTCTGGGCAGCCTTATGCTTCAACTCAAGGGAAATCCAATCACTGTTTCTTCCAACGCTGTTGTTAAGTCTGATAGTCATGACAATGACTTCCTTCCTCAGCTATGATATATATATATATATTCTACCCGGCCCCATGCCCGTGGAAAATATGATGATATTGATATATATATATATACACACAGTTTTTAATTGCTCTACATCATGCTCTACCCGGCCCATGCCCGTTCTTGGAAAATAGATTAATAGTGGAGCATTAAGTCCTATTATTATTAATAGGAAAATAGATTAGTGGAACATTAAATCTTATTATTATTGTTATTGGCATTTCAATAGAGTTTTTGCACGTTTCTTGGTGGCCCCCTGTTGAACCTCTGGTCTGTGTTTGGTGTATTCATATGCAATTGAATGAATAAAAATCCTAGAAGACGCCTTCCGTAAGCATTCACTACGTTCGCATGAGGGTTTTCATGGTTGTGATTAACAATGTTCTTTGAATATTTTTTGGGGAGATAAATGGTGGAAGAATATAAAATATACAAAGTTTTGGGTAACAGTATGAAATATTTCGAAAGTTATTTTTAGTGAACAGTTTATATATATATATATTTGAATTTCTATTTAATAAAATAAAATAGAAGAAAATAATAAGAGAAATAAAATAATATTAATTAAAATAGAAAATAAGGAGAATAAAAACAGTTTTTTATATAATTAAATGTTGTGAAAATTAAAGAGAAGTGAACAATTAAATAAAATAGAATCAAATAATAGAATGGATAAATTTTAAATCTTTATCTTCCAAGAAACAAGAGCCACAGAGTCGCATGTTACTACATTTATGTACAGGTGAATTTATTTTTCTCTTCGAAGAAACAAGAGCCATATAGTGGCATGTCACTACATTTTTGTGAATTATTTTGGGTATAGTTATGTGGGGGTTGTCCGCTTTCTCGCACCCCACCCGCGATCAACTCTTGTCAATGTCGTAGTGCAGCCATATACCAGATTAAATGTGATTTGATGTGACTGTTGATGTATATGTATATATTGTACAATTGGGCCTAATAAAAGCTTCTTCAGGGGACTGCCCCCCTTTAAAAAAATCTTAAGAATGTAAAATTTATTATAATACAAGTATTCAACGTAATGTTTTTTCACAATATCATGCTTTAAATTAATATGATTGGTTAGTATCACAATCATATGTGGGAAGATTTTTCATATGTGGGAAGGTTTTGAGTTACGAAGTTTATAAATTCAAAAAAAAAACCATAATCATATGTGGGAAGGTTTTGAGTCGCAAAGTTTATAAATTAAAAAAAAAAAAAATTATCTCATAGGCATTAAAGACTTTTCTAATTAAATTTGAGCACTTGTCACTAATGCTCTTGAAACATTTGCATATACTTCAAAAAGAAATGTGCATATACATCAAGAAATGAGATTATTATGAAAGTAAAACATACAAGATTAAATATAAAATAATAAGATTATTGTAATACTATTGCAAAAGTTTGTATTGCAATGCCTTTGAAGCGAAACTGTAAATATAATCAAGAAATATGATTGAAACAAAGTGACATAATTCAAAAGTAAGCAATATGATTACCATACATGTAGAATTGTTCAAAATAGGTGCAAACTTGCCACATAAATAAGTATTGTATTGTTTAGAATAGGTGCAAACTTGTGACATAAATAAGTATGATATAATGTGTACTTTCAACATACAAAAAAAACAAGTAAATATTGAACCTTTTTCATAATAAAGTTTTAGTTCTTGATAGCATCAATTTATAGAAAAATAGTCGATTTCACAAATCATCCTCTTTTCAAGAAGGATCCAAAACTCCAAATTTATAATATAATTCTAATAAAAGATTTGTTGTTCAAGAACAAGTTGACGTAAAGATAAGCATATTCTTCAAACTTGTTTTTATGGTAATGTTGATCAAGCCATTGTATAGAGAGCCTCTTGGTGACATTGGTATTCCTTTACTACCAATCGTGTCTCACAAAGCTCTTATCTTATTTTCATGCCCTTTTGGACTGTTGTTTTTATCTGCTTCCTTCAGTTTTTGCATAAATCGTTGTTTTCTCCCAGCTCTATTAAGCTCTTGTTGTTTCGCTTCAAAACTTGGTAAATATGTAACAGGAAAACAAAAGATTGCTAGAATATCAATAATGCAAAGTAAGCCTTTGCAAGGCCAAGTGTATCACTATAGTCCAAGAAAATTCTATTTGATTTCATTTTCGAAAATGGATGGTCTTTTAAGCTCATCGGCTCAAATTCAAACTAGATGAATTCCTAACTACTGAACTTGTGATATGGTTGATAAACTTTGTACAAATAGAAAACCAACGAGACTATAATAGAGACCCAAAAAGAACCAATTTATTGCCTTCACAATTGAATTTAAGAAAATATAGGAGTTCTTGGTTCTAATGTCACCTATTGAGGAGAAGATTTTGAGCACTGTGTCTCTGTTGTGTAAGAAGATGTTGAGTCCTCTATTTTTGCTGTGTTTTTTTCAAGAGTACTAGGTTTCTCGATTTTGAGGCATTGGATCTCAAACTCATCAATATCTATAAACACAGAAAACCATTACTAGTATAATTACAATTAATGCATAGAAATCCAACACCTCTCCTAAGTTGTATGGCAACAATAATTTCTATTCACAAATGTTATGCAAGATAGGGACTCTTTGGATGCATGTGGTGGTATGCATGCATAGAGCAAATTTCTCATATTATGGTTCTCATTAATATTAAACTAATTTTGTTGACCGAAATAGAAAACATTGTGTATATATTTACTTGGAAAGTAGCCCCAAGGGTTAGCTCAATCGGTCAAGTTGGGGCCTCGCCAATGGGAGGTCACAGGGTCGAAACCCGAAAGCTCTTGGGGTTAGGTCTGTGGTGACCGAGGGGTGGACCCCCTTCGGGTGGGGTCCACCCAGATTTCTCGAACCTGGAGTAGCGGATCAACTGACCAGGGTCCGTGAACCAGCTGGAAAAAAAAAAATTTACTTGGAAAGTGGACCAATATAATAAAGAAGACCACTTATCGAGTATTGAGACTCCTTACAATTGTGCAATATATTAGCAGGAAAGTTGCAACTATACTCTATGTAAATCCACTATATAACAATAGTAAAATACATTTGAGACATTCATTATACAAATGAAACTAGAAATCAAGCTAACTTTGTTCAAATTCCAATCCAAATAAAAGACCAAGGGAAATTATAGTTGGGAAATAAAATACAAATTTGAAACAAAATTTAACTCCAAAATAATTGGCATGTTTGAGGTATATAGAATATGAAGCCTAGTGTCCACTTGCATTATTTGAACTCACAGGGAAAACAATAGAAAAGCCTTGGAAGTATGTTAAAACTGGAAAAATAAAAACTGTAAGAGGCATGTTGGTAACATTTGGTAGATTTTGCAATTGCAAAAAATCAAACTATGAAGATTTATGTAGAAAGAAAATTAAACAACCATTGGAATTATAGTTTTTTGAAAAGAGAATAAAATAAAATCCAAATAACAACTAAAATAGATAAAAATACATTGATATATTAATAATAACAATAAACAACTAAATGACACACCCCCAATCCATACCCTTTGGCGTACCACTTGTTGAATATTGAGACTCTTTGCAATTGTGAAATATATGGGAAGTTTCAACTGTACTATGTGTAAAATAACTACAAAACAATAATAAAATACACTTGAGAGACTTATTATACAAATGGCACAGCCCAATCCATAGCCTTTGACCTATGGGAATTCAATGACCACTTGTTGAGTATTGAGACTCTCTTCAATTGTGCAATATATTAGCAGGGAATTTTCAACTGTACCATGTATAAAGTAGCTACAAAACAATAATAAAATACACTTGACAGATTCATTATACAAATGAAACTAGAAATGAAGCTAACTTTGTTTAGATCAACGAAATCCTGAGAGTATGAAATGCAGGTTATTTATGCTATAAGGGGAGTCCCCGAAAGGTTCTTTCTTGAAATAGTTGACCAGGAGATCTACGACCACGATCTTCCTTGCCATCTTTCATTGGGAAACTGTGTACTAGCATGAGAGCCCCTGAGAAGCGGTTTGTGGTTTTTGTCAAACCTCTTACAGTTCTGCTGACGTGGATGCAATAGTAAGCAGGCCCACAGGCACCTCCTTTTCATTACCAGTGCTCACATATGTATATGTATTTTATTTTTGGGTCAAAAACCCAAATTATATTGTGAATACTTGTAGAAGGAGGCAGGGTTATATTTAGGCCGATAGGCCTTTCTTTGGAACAGACTTTCGTCGTTCCTTTGTCTCCCGTGCTGACACATGGACAGTTCTGCAATCGCGTTATGTGCTGACACGTGGAGAGTTCTGCACCGCCTCTAACAACCTCCACTGCGTCTAACTACCCGACTGTATCGGCTAAGTTTGATCGGTTTTGTAGGTTCTTTGTTTCTCTGGTAGCGGTTTGTTTCTCTGGTAACGGTTTGTTTCTTTGGTCACAAGAGCTCCGCTGGGGCAGCAAGCTGGTCATGATTCTCGTCTCAGTGATGGATCGGCCAACGGGGTATGAGGTTTTCCGGGCTTGGTTTAGATATGTTTTTGCTATATTTGTTCACTCGGGCACTAATTCCAGTATTGAATAGATCAGTAACCTGATCGAAATCCTTGCATTTTGTTTTTCTGCAGGTGGATCTGGTAGGAGGATACTATGGTCCTGGCCTCCAAGGTGGGTACTGATGAAATCTTATGGATATTACAACAGATCCATGTACACTGATTCAAATTGAAGGAGTTGTGCAACTTCATGTTAAGCAATATAGAGTTGCCCATTTCCAGATTGTAGGCACATACAGAGCTTAAACCCCAGTTCTATTGTGGCTTTGTTGTTTTGGAATGTCTTGAATTTGTTCTGTTTGGGTTTTTTACATATGGAGGTTATCTGGAATGGTACTTGTTTGTGGTTATTCATCTTTCTCTTCTTGCTTATGATGGTGTAGCTGTTTTCTGCAGGAATGAGGAGGATGAATGTGTTCTATTTGTGGTATAATGGCTGCCCTTTTATTAGGTATTACAACTGCCTTCTTGTCAGCACCAAATGACTGTAACAGCATCTGAATTTCTGCTGGAGTCAATTTGACCAATGGTACTGGAAGCATGATTTACCGCTGAAACACGCGGAACGTTATATTTGGCAATTCCCCTATTAATCCGACGAGGGAACGAGGACTTTGTGTGCGATCTGCTATTTATATGAATGTTACCACACCGACCATCTACATTGAAACAGTAAAAAACAGAACGTTGTGAGTTGTTATAGGGATGCTCTGCAGTGTGGGAAAATTAGCATGGTACGATTGGGAAGACTTGGTCGATTTGTTCTACTCAGTTTTCCCAACCCCTGCCATGCCTTTATTCCTCACTGCACATTCCTGTTTTTCTACCCACTCATGCCATTGCCTCCAGATTTTGTTTGTGGATTTGCGGGATTTTGTTGTTTTTATGGCCATTTGCTTGTTTGGGTGTTGTTCTCTGCAGAAACAAGGTCGATCTGAGGAATAGGTTAAGTGAAACCCAAGTAAGCTACCTTTCATAGGGTACGGTGGCATATCTGCAAAAAGTAACTACAACTTTGACAAGCCATTCCTCTGCTTGGCACACAAGTTCTCAGGCTAAGACTTCAGTCCAGTTTGTTATAATCTGAAATACAAATGTTTGTAGTAAAAATGGGTTGATTGTATTTCAGGGATTCAAATGTCATTTTGCGGAGTCGCCTGCTCCTGTTCCTCCATGTTCAGATAGACCTTGCAACTCAGCAACAGTAAGTGGAATGATTGGAAGCCTTTTTCTATTATCTTTTAAGAATAATGTGAGATTAGTAGCCTCAAGCAGTGTTGTTGTTTTTTAAGCCTGTTTTTGTATGTTGGCCAAATTAATCTATATGCTCCTAAATTCTTATTTTGAAGTTTTTTCCAGGTTCGTTCTATTTTGGTCAGAAAAGATAGAGTCCAGGTGTTACAAAAATCTTAGTTTATATTTATTGCAGGTTTGGGTATTCAATGAATATGTAGTTAAAACAGAGTAGTCTAAACAAGCCATGTTTTACAGGTGAAAACAATAGAAGTTCCCGTTTATTTTGAGAAAATCTGGGGAACTTGTGCAATTATCAATTTTCAATTTTTTTTTATCAAGTGTCAGAATTTTGTGTTCGATAAATTTTTTTAGATGATGTTGAATCTATTTTCATTGTAAAAATAATAATTTAAAAGCCTTTCCTCTCTTCAATTTAGAGAATTGGTATTACAGAGTGTTGGTGGTTCTCCTGACAGGGAAACTACCATATCCCCAAGTTGTAGTGGATTCCCTTTCTATCTGGTAAAGCCTGCTTCTCTGTTTCTCATTAGAATGATGCATGGTAATTAAATTCACAATCCAATATTTTGAGACTTGAACATCGTTCCTTTCAGCATGAACATTAATGGTTGGGAGATGATGATACCCCCTGGATTCTTTGTTGCAGCTGGGTATGCTCCGTGTTCTAGTATTTTGGATAGCACCTAATGTTTGTTTTTCTAAGAATGTGCATGGGTTTCATTTGGTCTGTTATACTGGCTATTTTGCAGTGTTCAGCCTTATATGGGAACATGGTTTAAGGACTCTGTTATCACAAAATCAGGTACTAAGGGCTGCCAACTAGCAAGATTTTGTGTAACTATTTCAAACCAGGCTTTAGACTAAGGCTTAGCCTCCTTAGTCTGAGAGGGCTCTCTCACAGATTATGAATATTGATTAAAGACAAGGAAAGATGGCTAACTCTTATAAGACACATGAAGAAAATATGCTGGCTGGACAAATATCAAATTAATTCCCATTGGGCTTATGGAGTCACTAAAATCTCAGTAAACAATGGCACTATCCTTTCATAGAAATCAGGGCACTTTACATCTAATGTTCAAACATAACTTATATGAAACACAGTTTGCCAAGCATACAGGAAGTCAGAGCATGAAACATGAGTTCTGAGTGATTATGCAATAACAAGACTGTAAAAGAACACTAAAGAGAATAACCATCACACATTTGAACAATAAGATCTATTGTGAATCCTGAGAAGAAATAACAGTCATTTGTATTACTGAGCTCTGCTATACATAAACCAAAATAGTCTTCCCCTTTATCAAAACATCCAACCCCTATTACATCCAAATCTGATCTATATATAGAAATACATTCTTAACCATCTTGAGCCTCCTCCTCCAGCATGAGGGGAGCTCGAAGACTGAGCTATTAACTACTCCTATCTACTGTTTAACTAATTCATTAATTACATAAGTGCTGAACTGTAATTACAAAAGGTCCTAATTTATCCAAAACTCAAATCTGTCCTCCTCGTAGCATGATCACTTTCTGATTCTTGACACCTGTATACTTTCTGTTTTGGCCAAGATATGTTGGAGGAGAATACACTGAACAAGATGGCTTTGGATACTGGCTGCGTAGATGACTCATTAATCAATTAAGATAAGTGCCCTGTTTTCACGGTCCTTGTCTCCCACTATTCTTCACTACTTAAAGAACATGTTCCCAGCTCTTTAATTCTTCAAAAACAACGCATATCACCATATTCCCAATGAGCTGGAAGCCTTGTGGACTGAACAGGTGTACAAACCAAATCACCGGAAACTATAACCAGAACCCTAACAATTCGGTCATAAAGTACCTTTAACAAAGCTTTAGCTAAAGACAAAATATTTCACATTTTCTCCAAAAAGTACACTTGTCACTCTCTGAATAGCTAGGAGAGTCTTGTATGGTCTCCCTTACGTTCTTGAGGCATTTCATTCAAAAATTCACTGACCCCATCATTAAACTCTTTGTTTTTCTTATAAAACAGCACCTACAGCGCGCTACGAAACTGCTGTTTTTGCTAAAACAGAGTGCATTTGTCTTAAGGCATTCTTTGCTTGAATTTCTGACTCTTTAGACTTCTTCCACAGGTATCAAAGACTTATATGACTTCAAAATAATGGAGCTTAAACAAAATTGACCCAAAACTAAGAATGACACCTTTTTCTTCAAGTCAGTGAGCTAGTTGACCTAGCTGTATCTTCAAATTTACAACCTCCTTCTTCAAGGCTTTGTTTTCAGCTCTCAGGCTCACGTTCATTGTCATCAAGGGTATCTTCAACAACAACTTTAGTAGCACTATCATTTGAGAAAACTTCCTTCACTTCAGCGTCATATTTAACCCATAAATCTGCAATCGAACCAACTACTCCCATATGTTCTGGCTGAAAAATATGTCTTGAGACAGAGCTCGTAATTTCTCACAGAAGACGTATTTGGAAAAACTGAAGGAGGTTTTTGTGAAACAATCCGTACTTAACAAAAACCTCTTTTGGTTTTTTAAAACACTACTCCAGCTGCCCAGAATCTGTCTTTGAAGAAGATGTGTAAAACAGGAAATTAAAAACTGCACCTACAGCAGTTTCGTAGCGCAACTTTAGTCACTCGTTTCTCCCAGCTCATAATCAATTTGAAGAAACTGAAAGAGGTTTTTCTAGTTCAGTATGTTAGGAATAAAAACCTCTTTCAATTTTCGAAAATATTCTTTCAGCTGCTCTAAATACCTCCTGGAAGTTGACAACTTAAAACAGAGAAATATGCCTTATTTGCCTTGTTTCAATATCATGATGACAGGTATTGCATGTGGTTACAAATGCAGGTGCTGTAGGATTATGTAAGTGATAAAGAACCATCATGGAAGAATGCTTGGCACGTGGCAAGGTATCATATTGGTAGTGATTTCCTTGACAAAAGCTAAGAAAGGCCTGACGGGTATCAAAGGATTCACTCTCCACAATTTCATCTTTGTCCCTAGTATCTGCAGGAACATCTGTGACTTCAACAGAATTAAATAAATGCTTTTTCCCTACTGTTGACAGGATGTCACTCCCTTTCATCAAGCTTTTGTTGTGCCTCGTAACAAATATCACATAATTGTCAACTCTTACATTGGCTGCAAGCCCAGCGTTTGCCAGAAACAATGAAGTGACAACAATGAGAACATGCATATTGCAAACGAACCATAATAAAGTCTTCTTTCATTGGAGATATGGACTCCCCGAGCTTTTGCATTAATAAAGCATCCTTTGAGGTATTGCTTGCAAGCTTAGCTTCTGATGCAGCTTCTGATGCTCTTTTGGTTGCAGCTTTCTTGGTCTTTCCTTTCGCTTGTTGAAGTTGCATTATCATATCTTTTGCAGCGCCTGGCCAATAATCACCATCAAAATATGACAAGCTTGACAAACCTCGTTTCCTGCAGTATTTCCATCAATCCGCTTTAAATATCTGTCATTTTCCAATTTCGTAGCGCAGCCAGTGCAAAATATGAATTATGCGCTACGAAATCACCTAAAACAGGTTGCGCTGCGAAACTGCTAAAGGATTTATGCGTTGCGAAAACACTTTGTCCTTAAGCTAGTCTGAGCAATTTTGGCAACAAAATTTTCAGTGATAACAGACTGCACGGGTGAAGCCATTGCCAATTTGAGTCAGTTGGCCTTCTTAAGCCTGGGTAGAAGTAGCCTCAATAGCAAGATATATGAAGCCATCATGATTTGACCTTAAATCTATGTGCAAATAATCTTGTGGTAGAATAGCTAAAGCAACTACCCATTTGAGAGTTTAACCAAGATTTTCAGCCAATGGCAGTTTTCTGTTCTCATTCTAATCCCTTCTTTGTCTATATTTTGCAATTTTTGGTTATTTACGTCAAAACTTCAGTTAATACTCAATGGAAACTGGGTTACTGGACAGAGGCTTTCTAGCATCTATGTCAGTTTTCTCTGTTCATTGTTCCTCGACCAACTGTATCTAGTGTGCTCCTCAATGGGAATATGGACACAGCATTTGCAGCTTCTACAACAATCTTCGTCAGTGTAATCACCTCTTGGTCACTAGGGCCAGAATCTTGGGCTAACTCTATCAAGCTGTTGGATTTAATGGAAAATGCAGTGACTGTGATTTTGCAGGTACCTAGCACTTTTTCAATAACCTTAGAATTTTAAGTTGAGCAGTGGGTTTTGTTTCCCTTAATTGTTCATATGGTTTTTGTATTTATGAATTGATCACAAATCTTATTTACTTATTATAATAATTGTGCAGGTGTTGATCTAAACGGATCTTTGAAGCTTGTTTGTTATGGTGTTGGTTTTATCCAACAGTAAATTCACCATGACAAGTTATGAGAATTTGCAATCATGAATGTTTGGAACATCTCGTGAAATGAACAGAATATACTTGCTTAACAATAGCATGTGAAGTCTTAAGAGCCTGTCATTTGTCTGAAAGGGCAAATACATGTTGTTTCTCTTTCTCAACAATTACTCTGGACTAGTTATAGCCAAGTATCTGACTATTTTATTTAACAGCCATTGTTGACAAATCCGAACAGGTACACAGGTTCAGATATTTGATTGTGATTTCATTTCAAAGAAAAAGTGCATAAAGATCAGACCAGTCAGAGGCGTGGAGTGCAGTGGTTCTTTTTATCTAACAGTAAATTCACCATAACAAGTTTTGAGAATTTGCAATCACGAATGTTTGGAACATCTGGTGAAATGAAAAGAGTACTTTCTTAACACTAGCATGGGAAGCCTTAAGAGCCTGCCATTCACCTGGAAGGGAAAATATATGTTCCTCTTCCTTAGCAAGTACTCTGGATTAGTTAGCCAAGTATCTAAGCATTTTATGGAACAAACATTGTTGACAAATCCGCACAGGTAGATAGGTTCAAATCCTTGATTGTGATCTCATTTTAAAGAAAAAATGCATAAAGATCAGACCAACCAGAGGCGTGCAGTGCAGTGGTTCTTGTCCACGACCAAATCCTGTTGGATGGTCCCTCTCAAACGTTATATGGAAATTGAATCCATTTGAGGTGTGTGCAATCAGACAAACCTTTTGGATTAAAACCCATTGCAAAATAAAGGGGATGTCAAGTAATATTCCAATAGTGCTTTACGCGGTCCAAATTCTGATGAAATTCCTTTTTTTCCGGGAGTGGAGCCTTCTATTAACCGCAAGAAAGATTACATATGTTACATGGCTTTACAAGTGTAAGGACCAACGAGGCCTAACCCGATAAAGATTAACCAACTACACAACCCGAAACTTTATACCTAAAGCTTACATCTAAACCTTCGCCCATTCGCGTTTTGACTGTTTGTTTGTATTCTTTTCCGAGCGCGTGCACCCGTTTCTTCTGCCAGCAGCCGCCCTTTCCTTTCGCCCGCCATAAATCTAGCAAGCGGCGCCTAAATAAAAACAAACCAGGTTCACAGTGGGGTACAGGGACCTTGTGAACGAAGAGAATCAAAGAAAACCTGAACGAGAATGTAGATAACCGTCACACAAAGCCCGACACTCCAGAGTAGAGTAGTAATGGCGCATTCTGTTTTTCGGAGAAAGATGCGGTATGGTGCCTTCTTTCAGTTTGGTAGCTACCCAGTTATGCGGCCCCTGTTTTGTTTTGCGGTGCACAGCTGTTCTGATGCACGATCAACTGTTCTGCGGTTTCGTGCTTTCATGACCGGGAGCCTTCTTGGATCAAACTACCGGAAACTTTGTACAGAAACTAAATGATTTCTCACAGCTGTCATCTTCTGGAATCTGCATTCTCTGATTGTCGCTGCTTATACTCAACATTCAACTCAACATTCAATGGTTATGGTCAGTTGTTTGATGTAGAGTAGTCTTTTCATAACGGTAGAGCTCCAAGAGTTCCAGTGTCGAAAATGGTTGGCGATATTTCTCTTTCGAAAGGATATACGCAGATTACATAATTGATCTTAGTTAATTCGAATCTATATTATCTGGATTGGTAAGCCCAAATACAATACCTAATTGCTTTTACGGTAATTTGAATCTACAATTTCTGGAGTAGTATTTGGCGGTTGTGAGGTTATCTCTGTTTGCAATTTCATGATTAAGCGTTACTGCTGTCTAGAGATACTTGTATGGTGTGACGTTAATAATGATTACAGATATAAACTAAATCCGTTTTGGTAAAAGCATCAGTGGTCGAAAAACTAGGGAGGATAAATCATGATGACGGTAGACAAACTTTTGTTTTTCAAAGATGAATTCTGCGATTTGAAATCTAATCCACAATAGAAGGATTGTTGACGAAAAATTCCCTTCAGAAAAAAGGAACGTCTGCCTTGCAATTTCGAGATGCAGGATTGCAAATTCACATTTTTGGAGTTGATTGGGTTTATCTCTTATGTTTTTGTTATGCTTTTTTTGGGGATTTTGGAATCACCTGAGTGGGCTTTTTGTCCATTATTTCGCTCTCTTTAAATAGACTTCTATGAACCCTTTCTCATCCAATTGCACAAGACTATTTTTTGGTTCATCTATAGAAATGAGTTTCAAAATTTTAATAATTCTAATTTCTATAATTAAATAAATTATTTTTATTAAATGAATTTTATGAAAAGCATCTTACAATTAGTTAATGTTTTAGTTATAGTGTGAACCACCAATGTAAGTGATTTGTTTTAATATTTGTAAATGTAATTCGCCGCTTTTCAATTACCATGTAAAACACTGTAATTTACTTTTTATTTGTTCTTTTAATATCATATCTGCTGGTACACGCTGGTCATCGTGGATAGTACCTTCGTCACTACTGAGCTTTGTATATGCTTGCCTATCTGAGCTTTATATATGCTTGCCTATCTATAGAGGTTTCCTCCTTTTAATAATCCTATCGGCCTCTCTTTGTACCTTTTGGGACAATTGCTAGTTCTTACAAATATTCAACTAATCGACGACCTGTATTTTTCGTCTCTCCATCCAACGGTTTTTCGACGGGCCTAATCAATCAAGGTTTAAGTGTGAACCACCAATGTAAGTGATTTGTTTTAATATTTGTAAATGTAATTCGCCGCTTTTCAATTACCATGTAAAACACTTTAATTTACTTTTTATTTGTTCTTTTAATATCATATCTGCTGGTACACGCTGGTCATCGTGGATAATACCTTCGTCACTACTGAGCTTTGTATATGTTTGCCTATCTGAGCTTTATATATGCTTGCCTATCTATAGAGGTTTCCTCCTTTTAATAATCCTATCGGCCTCTCTTTGTACCTTTTGGGACAATTGCTAGTTCTTACAAATATTCAACTAATCGACGACCTGTATTTTTCGTCTCTCCATCCAACGGTTTTTCGACGGGCCTAATCAATCAAGGTTTAAATGATAGGAGGACGACGTAAAATTGTATTGGAAAAAACACCCAAGGACAGATCAACGACGGGAATTCATTGCGCCACCCCTCATCCTTTTTTCAAACACCACCAAGAAACCTAGCGCAAAGCGGTTTTTGGATTCACAAAACTACACGTGGTGTTGCTAACGTCTTTACAATGGAAAACTGGGACCCTGCTGCCAAGTCAACACACATCCAACTCCATCTCCAATGTGGCATACGACAAACACCTGGAGCCCACACACACCGTCAACTGCCAGCATGCCGTCCACCTCATTTTCGACATGCACACAGTGGAAATCTGGGGTCCACAGTTGATTGTTCACACTGGGGCAACATTGTTTGTTTATAACAGTTTTAAAGGCCGAAGGAAAACATTGTAAAGCCAAGAGCTTATTTTAAAAAATGCATTGTAATTTAAAAAGGAGAAGATAAAAACAATTTTATGATTGTTTCACGGAATAGTTCCGTAACTGATTCAAGAAACAGTTACCTAACCTTGTGGAAAAAATACCGAATCCCTCATATCTGAGCAAAGAAGCATCGACATTCAAGGGCCTCCAAGCTGTCCTGCAGAGTGATGGGTGCTGGTCAAATGCCTGGGGTAGGTGAATCAGGTGGAGCTTATAACAGTGGGTACAATCTCGTAAGCAATGCTTTTGTAATGAGTTTCTGGTAAGTTCTTCTTTCGTGGGGAGAAGGAACGCAGAGATTAGATAGAGCGGTAACAAGATTTTCAAGGATTTCGACTCTGGCTATCATTACTTGAGGAGAGACAGGAGCGGCGTAGGGCTTCCATGGAGACAAACAGGGGAGGAGCAGCTTCAGGAGCAACAAGAACAACAATGCGGAACACGAAGACTTGAGGGACAAAGCCGCGATATAACCATTGAAGCCGATCAAAAACCATTGGGTTGTGAGGAACGGGTTAAAGATTTTTCGAAGGCGGGACTCTGGGACTTTAAATAACAGAAGCGTGGGTACGACAATCTGTTCATATGGACATACACATTACTTTGGTACTATGGGAACTATGAAGCATTAAGATGGACGTAGAATAGCCTGCTTGCTGCTAGTCTTACATAGCTGTGTGATTTATGAACTTTCGTTTTTAGTGAACATTCTATTAATATAGTCTTACTAGCATTCTCGGAGATGGTATCGAGCTTGGATCTGTGATCGGGGGACATAACACTTATAAGTTATTGTGGTTTGTATCCGGGATAAGTGAATCGGAGGCTACCCTGCTTTCCTTCTGGCAGCTGTCAAGGAAGATGGGTGAATCCATGGTGTTTCCGAGCACTGGTTCTTCGTCCTCTTGAACAGGAGGGTGGGAAAACCGGTTATCCGGGGAATTTGAATTCCTGTCAATCTTGGCGGTTGAGATTGGCGAGGCACACACGTAAAGGTCCGTGGGCTTGTTTCCTGTGTCTGGCCCCTCATCAAATGTGTCCCCCTCTGAGATTGTTCCCGGCTCTGTCGTCCCCCATTCGACCGTTGCACATCAGGCACCTGCATCTAGGTGGGTGTCTTCCAGTGTTGAGGTGTGTCGACGACCATTTTCTGGGGACAAATCTGGTTATAAATTGGAACAGATATATATCAAATGCACCCCCATCTGATCCTGACCTTAGTCGGACTATGACCCCTGTAACTGGTGACTCTTTCGCAGCCCAACAACCACTTGACAGGGATCAGATCCTATCGCCGGACAGGGAACTAGAGGCTATCTTGTTCGCCTCACAGGACATGGAACCTCTGACTATAAAACGTTCCTTTTTCCACGAGACTGTGGATCCTCCCAGTCCTGCATCCAGAAGGAACGTCACCATCAGAAAAAGGCGGCCCCCTAAATATAAAAAATGTCTCAGCTTGTTCCGTGGAAAATGAGGAGTATCACACTCTTTGTGTGGGTAATCTGGGAATGAGATTAGAGGGGGGCTTTTCTCCAATTACCCCCCTACTACACCTAATTCATCGAACAATTCTGATACCGTTGACCTTCGGACCCTTAGAGAATATCTGCTGCCCTTAGAGAATATCTGCCTGAGAACCATGGTCACCCATGACACCGTCGACCTTCGGGCCCTTGTCTATGAGAGGCCTTGGAGTGGCCTTTAGAATATCTGCCTGAGAACCATGGTCACCCATGATCCTTTTGTCCATGAGAGGCCTTGGAGTGGCCTTTAAAATTAGCTGAGAGGGGTCTTATGGACCCATAACCCTTCCCTCGTCCTAATTCAAGAGACGATGATCCCCCGTGAAAAGACATGGGATGCACTCCTATCCATTTGCCCTAACTGGTGTGTATGTGCCACTAATGCGGTTGGATTTTCTTGTGGGTTGGGGTGATGTGGAGCCCATGGGGTGATGTGGAGCCCAAAAATATTTGATCTCAAGGCCTATATCTCATGTGCAGGGATTATTCTTACGAGGCATCTAGTTGTTTCGAATATCATGCACCCGGGGATGGGCTCACTAATTATAATGCGAGATCTTAATTTTTTCATGGGCCATGGGGAAATCTGGGGTGTCAAAGCCACAGTTTTCATGGGCCATGGGGAAATCTGGGGTGTCAAAGCCACAGTGGACTGTTTGTCTGTTTTTTTAAAGGATTTGATGGAGGCTAACGCTCTAATTGATGTGACCCCTCACCCACTGGCTCCCACTTGGAGAAACAAAAGAATTGGGGATGAGGGTATATCCAAGCGATTGGACTGATTTCTAATCAATGCCAATTTGCAGCTGTGCTAATAGGTTTGCAATCAAACATTATTCCTTCCTATTTGTCGGACCATAGGCCCATCACACTGGAGTGGAGGGAGGCAGTGGAGGGAGGCCCATCACACTGGAGTGGAGGGAGGTGGAAAGGACACGTCATTATCCTTTCAAATTTAATCCAAAGTGGCTAAAAACGAAGGGTTTTGACACACTGGTTTCAAAAACTTAGACGCTGATTATTCCTTCCTATTTGTTGGACCACAGGCCCATCACACTCGAGTGGAGGGAGGTGGAAAGGACGTGTCATTATCCTTTCAAATTTAATCCAAAGTGGCTAAAAACGAAGGGTTTTGACGCACTGGTTTCAAAATCTTGGAGGAGGTCGATTATCCCTCTCCAGAGGACTGCTCAACACTCATTTGCAAAAAGATGAAGGCATTGAAGAGGGATGTTAGCACATGGTGCAAAGCGAAGAGCGTGGCAGAAATAACCTCCCTAATTGGAGGGAACAAAGAGGAACATCCTTTCATCACAGGAGGAGGACATAAGGATAAAAATTCCCGCTATATGGTTGGCAATTGAGGATAAGAACACATGTTTCTTTCATAAATATGCAAATATGAGAAAGAAGATTAATACCATTGAGGATATTTGGGATGAGGAAGGTCACCACTACACAAAGTTGCAGGACATTGAGGAGGCCGTTGTAAAATATTTTAGCAATTTTTACAGTCAAATTGATCATGATATTGGGGTTCCACTGGAGTTTATTAACCTGGTTCCTGTGATGTTCTCAGAGCAGGACAATATTGAGATGGAGAAACTGATTACTAAAGAGGAATTATTGGCAGCCATCAAGGATTCCGCAAAAGAAAAGAGCCTCGAACCAGACGGTTGGGGTATAAACATTTTCTATCATTTTTGGGATCTCATGCACCCATAACTACTTGCCATGGCGGAGGAATCCAAAACAAAAGGATACATCAATAGGGCCATCAATGCCACTTTCATAGCCCTGATCTCGAAGTCGGATGCTCCCAGAACATTCACAGATTTTCATCCCATATCACTGTGCAACTTAGTCTATAAGATCATTTCAAAAATTATTGTTGGAAGAATTAAACTAACATTATCAAAGTTTATTTCCCCTGAGCAGTTTGGGTTTCTGGAAGGCAGGAAAATTCATGATGTTGTAGATATCACTCAGGAAATGCTACATTCAATGAAAACAGAAATCTAAACTCTTGCCTCATGAAAGTGGACCTAACCAAGGCCTACAACTACGTAGACTCGGAGTTTTTAAAGTTGGTATTGATAAAAATGGGGCTGTCAACATGCAACTTGAACTGGATCATGTCTTCTATGGAGTCCTAAAATTTTTGTTGTGATAGTAAATGGTTTGCCAACAAGTTTTTTTCTTGCACATAGGGTTTTAAGAGAGGGGTGCGCCCTTTCTCCCCTCCTTTTCCTTCTGGTTATTGATTGCATGAGTCTAAAAGTGAGGGATTTGAGGACCACGGGGGATATAATTTATTTCAAAATTACTAGAACTTCCACAATATCACATCTATGTTTTGTCAATGATTTATTGTTTGGAGGGACAAAAGACCTAGGAGAGTGGAATACCTTGCATAGGATCATCCTTTCCTTTGACATTGTAACTGGTTTAATGATGAATAAGAACAAGTCTTTTTTAATTTATGGGAACAGTGAGGATCCGATAATCATATATATTTGTAGTCTATTTAATGTTACAAGTAGAAATATGGAATTAGGCTTTGATTACCTTGGATTCAAACTAAAGCTGATTTTTTATAAAAAAAAAGATTAGGACTAGCTAATTAATAGAATGGGAAAAAAATGTCGGGGTGGCATCACAGATGGTTGACGACGGGGGGCAGGATGACACTGCTAAAATATGTACTACAAAGTATATCGGTATACTGGATGCAGCTTTTCATACTACTGAGGGAAGTCTTGCACATGTTAGAAACTAGCATGGAAAAGTTCTTGTGGTCAGGCAACAAACAAAAGGGAAAAATCCACTTGGTAAGATGGAAAATTTTGGCAAGGACTATTGAGGAGGGAGTCTGGGGCATATTAGATATGAGCTCTTTCAACAAATCACTAGTAATAAAGAACATGTGGAGGGTATTGACTGGTACTAGCCCTTGGTCCACCATAATGAGAGAAAAATACATGAGTGGACTACCTCTTGCAACTTGGGTTCGTAATGGAGCCAAAAGCTCGACAAATAAATCAGCAATCTGGGGTGGCATGAGGAAAAATTTACCATGGTTTCTGATGTTCATGAGATGGGAAGTCGGAAATGGAACCAAGATTGAGGTGGGACTTGATGCCATGAAGGGGATGATAGGGAACCATTCTTTATTGTTTCACTTACTGCAAATCATCCACCAAAAGGGCATATATACACTACATTAGTGCATTGACGATCAGAACAATACCTTCGGATAACAATGGTGGAAATTAGCAGAAATGATGGAAATTGTTGGGCCATATGCAACAGAATGGGACCAATATCTACTAAAAATTAGACAATTTGGTATAATGATCACCATTGGGGAGGATCGAATGGTATTGGATGGAAGTTTTAAGAAAGGGTATGGAATGGTAAAGGGAATTTATCAAAGAATCCCCAGACAAGAGAAGATGATGGATGAAAATACTTGGTTTCAAGAAAATTGGAAAGGGGATCTACCAAAAAAATTAAAGATATATAGTTGGCTGGTACTTAATGACTGGATACTAACATGGTATATTTTATAGAAGCGTGGTTTTGTTGCCCCGAACATTCCATACTATGCCAAAATGATTCGGAGGATGTGGAACGCATGTTCCTTTTCTGTATAGACGCCCTCGTTGTCTGGGAAGGTGTTATTGGCAAATACAAAATCCCATACAAAAGATTTATTACAGTAAGATCCTGTTTACTATATTGGTATAAGAACCTGTTGTAGCTGCTACAACAACCCCTCCAAAAATCCAGAAATCCTTAAAATTTTCAGAGCCCCTATATCGTGCAGAGGCCCCTACGCCACTGGGGATCTGCTCAAAGACTTCAACAATCTTGAAGAAACCCAAAAAAATCTAAGTTTTCAGCTAAGTATAGCTAAGTCGCTAGTACCTGCCTAAAGTCAGTGAGTCGCGGTTTCGGAGTGCGACTAAGTCTTAAACTTGCAACCGTCGCGACTATTGCGACCCGCGCCACCCACTAGTCGCATAGGTATCCTTTGGACATCAATGCGACCATGTGACCGGCTAGTCACAAGGTCGCAAGGTCCTCACTCATCCATGAATGCAACCATGTGACCCTTGCAACCTCGTGACTACCTAGTTGCATGATCGCATAGGTCACAAAGTCGTGTGTTCGACCCATGCGACCATGCACGTGTGACCAAAGTTATAAAAAGAAGGTCGCCCAGTCTTATTATAACGGTTCCTTTGGTCACACGAAAGACAAGGAGGATCTTTGACTTGGATACACGCGTGGTTTGATCCAGGTAAGTAACCTTTCGCCTTCCCAGTAATCATGATTTTCTCCTAGGTGTCCCTTTCTGCATCCCCAACCTTCTGCATCCCATTCCTAGGGGGTTTTAGCCCATGTTTCTTGACTTTTTCACCTCATTTTCCAAATCAGTTGCCCTGGCCACTTCCACTCTTCCTGGACCTAAACCTCGGCCATTCTTTGACCCTAGCCCTCCTATTTTTCACCAGTAAGCCTTAACCTACTTGCCTGGAAGAATCCTAGACCTCCCAAAGCCACAAATTGTTTTCCTTGATCCTCTTAAAACCTAAGTCGTGCGGCTTGAGACCGCGATATCTCTTTTTTCGCAACTTCACGACCTACTACTTCACCTTGACGCGACCTTGCGACTTGCGACCCTGCGACCCCCATCGACTTGCGACTGTAGAAATTCTGGCTGTAGATTAACCTGATAATGTAATATAACTAAAGCAAAATACTTCAATCTACTTCTACAATCAAACTTGTGGAAGCTTAATAGATTTGAGCAAGATCAAGCAGAACACATATAACCAGACGCAAAATTAATGCACATGAAACACAAAAGAATACTCTGGGGAAAGCCTTAGCTAAAAACCCCGCTATCTGTATTATCATACAAGTGGAAATATTTCAGGATTACACACAGCTTTAGCTCTCACAACTAGCCAACTCTCAGTACAATCCTCACAGATGCTCACGGGAAAAATAAACTTCTAATTAAGTCCTCCACACTACCCTCCAAGCTCCTATTTCCTAGTGCAGTTTTTCCTGGGTGATTCTACTGTTACCATGTGTAACACTGATCACTCACACTGATCTTAAACTCTGTAAAACTGCACAAATATCAATGAATGAATTCCTTTTGTATGCAAGAGTTTTCCTTATAGGAAAATTCTAGCAACTGATAATATACTGTCCTTGTCTTTAATCTCAACTAGGTCTTTCTCTGAATAGACATGCATGAGTTATTTATGAGAGAATCTTCAGTTATCTAGAGCACACTAGTTTGATGCATGCATGCATTAACTGACTGAACTCACAATTAGTTCCTCAAACTGTTTGGAACTAATTTAACTCGACATAACTCAGTTAACTGAGCTAATTAATTACAAATCAATTATAATTCATCCTTATCCCTTTAATTAAGGGATAACTATTGCATGACTTCACAAAGACTTTTAGCTTGAATTTATCCAACTAATTAATCCAAGATGAATTAATTAATTATTTTTCAAGCAGTTGATGAGACTAAATTCGAATTTTAATTCTCATTTTTAATTCAACAACAAATTAAAATTGGAATATTCTTGTTGCCACATTTCAACACTCCCTCTCAACAAGAAAGGGATTATCTGCCACCCCGATCCTGTCTCTATGGAACTCGAATTTACCCTTTGACAATGCCTTAGTCGAAATGTCAGCGTCTTGCTCCTTGCTCGAAATACACTGCAACAACATGATCCTCCTTGCCACAAAGTCTGAGATAATGATATCGAATGTCGATGTGCTTGGACCTGTCATGAAATATTGGATTTTCAGAGAGTTTGATAGAACTCTGATTATCACAATAGATCACAGTTGGATCCATCCTCTGATCAAACAAACCAACTAGAATTTTCCGCATCTAGATGGCCTTACATGTTGCCTGACTTGCAGCCATGTATTCAGCCTCTGTCGAGCTGAGTGCAACTGACCTCTGTTTCCTGCTGTACCAAGAAACTGAAGTTGACCCAAGGTTGAAAATTCCTCTTGATGTGCGCTTTCGATCTGATGGCCTCCTTGCCCAATCTGCATCAGTGAGCCCTATAGTTTCACTCCCTCTGTCCATTTGTGCCATAATCCATACTGAGATGTGCTTCTGAGGTATCTCAAAACATGCTTAGCTGCCTTCCAAAACATCTTGGTACGCTGAACCATCGCTTGACTCAGCTGGTTCACCGCATAACATAAATCTGGTCTTGTGTTTACTAAGTACATTAGTGAATGCACAAGTTGCCTATACACAGTAGATTCTACTACTTCTCCTGAAGTAGTATTCTCCTTTCTCCAGTTGCTAGAGGAGTTTGCATGGTCTTGCACTTCTCCGTGTGGAATCCCCTGAGTATCTCATTGACATACTTTCCCTGAGACACAAACAACTTGTTACACAAAAATATCGTCACCATGATTATTTGTAGTCAGTATGGGTCTATCATCACTTGTACTGTCCTCCTAAGCAAGTCTCAGACCTCAGTTCTTCAAGTCAAGCTTTGAAAATGGGAGAAAGACATTGAAAATCAACAAAGCTCTCGTTCCGCACTTTCTCTCCCTGTTGCCTGCGGTCCCGCACCCCCTGTTCACAAAAACTGCGGCCCTGCCCGCTCTGTCCCTAAAGGAGTGGGTGCGGACCCCTGTGAAAGTCAAAAAGACGCAAGTTTATTCTAAAAAACTCACTTTGGGTTAATTCTAGATGATTCTAGAAGGAACTTTGACGTGGATTGGTCTCTCTTAGGTGGTTCATGCATCCCAAAAGAGAAGGAGTTAATCCCTTGATGAGAGGAGCTATCCCTTTGAAGGAGGGCTTTATCCCTTTGAAGGAGGACCTAGTAACTTCCCTCCATTGCACTATAAATTAAGGCATTGGGCTGGTTGCTAGGGAGGTTAGAAGCTGAACATTTTTTAGGGTAAATGCTGGTGGAATTGAGACTTCCTAGTTAAGCTTGAGAGGAGAGATCACATACCTTTTTGGCTTCATTGGGAAGAGAGTGAAACTTGTCAAAGTAGAGGAGACTTCTTGTTGGACCCTGGGAGGAGCTTGTACAACATCAAGACACAGGTTGTAAAGTTCTTATTTGATTTGAATTAATACAATCAGATTCATTTTTCTCAACAAATTGTCTTATGTCATTTGTTTCATGAATTCCTTGATCATCATGTTAAGTATGCTTTATGATATTGGCTTTTCGGGTGCTATTTAATTTGTTTGCTTGTTTGTGTTTGCAGATTCGCGACAAGGGAGCTCATTTGGATCAAAGGAGCGAGGCTTCCACAAACTTTCATTGGACCCAAGGTAGGCCTAAACACTTGTTTTCCTTTGTTTATAAATGCATATTTAGAGAAAGATAGTTTTTGATTGGCTTGCTTGTCGCTAGATATCGTTAGATTCTAGGAAGGTCTATCTTGTCTGCAAGATCGACTTATTCCGTGTGACAAAATGGCGACCATACTAGGGACTTGATTTTTTCCTTGTTTTTACTTTGACTTGAGAAATTGTGTTTTTGTTTCTGTTTTTGGCTTGTTGTGTGTGGAATTGGGTAGATTTAGTAGATCTAGGATTATTTTTTGTTTTTCATAACTTTGGGAGAGGACCGCACCCTCGGCTTGTGACACAGTGCGGACCTATCCACACTTTTGCTTTTAGCACAGAGCGGTACCGCACCTGTACGAAATATGGGCCTGCGGACCCTGTCAAAATTTTGGAAAACCTAAGATTTTCTCTGTTAGTCAGCTTAGTTTTTGTTTAGATGTTATTATCCCCTGCCCAGACCTGCATATAACCTGTCAGAAGCTTTTCTTAGGTTAATTCCATTGGCATTCCTGTTTTAAGCTTTTATCAATTGGGTGTTTTGAGTCTCTTTTTTGAGAAATTCTTAATTTGATTTCCTTTGGTCGTTACTTGGACGTTTGTCTCAGTGTTTTCACAATTTTGCATCTTTTTGCTTTTGTTTTTGCAAAAAAATTCCCCCTCATTCACCCGGGGGGGGGGGCTAAATTATGTATGAGTGTTAATCGTCTTTGAGTGTTTTTATTTTTTGATCTTTGGAACTCTCACCCGATTTTCTTGACTTGCACTTGATTGGTTCTTAGATTACATTAGAATCATCTTGTGTTCGATAATTCTCTTGCATAGATCACATTTGCATAATTAGAATTCTCATTTTCAGAATATGAATGAAAAATGTGCATGGATTACATTTGCATACTTTTCAAGTGAATTGTGCATAGATTACAATTGCATAGTTTACATTATGAAAAATCAATCGTAGATTTAGATCAGCTTTCTTTGATTTGAATTTACATATTTTTATGCTTGTTTTTAACACACAAAAATAAAAATAAAAAAAAAAACTTTTTGGAATTGATTTGCATTACTTTTTCTTGATGAAATTAGTGCATTAGAGAATTTGTTATATTTTCTCTTAGTGATCAATTTCTTGCATTGTTGGAAATGAATGGCAACTCTCTCCTTACTTTAGTTAGGATTCATCGAATTGAAAGGATTACATTATCATATTCGATTGCATTCGTTTTGAGTCGGGTCATAACACCATTGGTTTCGTATCTATTTACCCCTTTTGAGTAATAACAACCTAAATAACACAGCACTTAATTAAAATTTATCTAGTAATTTTTGCATTTTTAGGACTCTTTCCACCAATCTAGCTTAGGCTAGTGTCTTGGAATAGGTTTTAGTTAACTCTCCAAGACAATAAAACAAACAAGTAGTTGATCTTGCGGTAGGGAGAAATTCCAATTGTTACATCTATGCTCTGGGAAAGCTCCTCTTAAAGGAGAAGCACGAGATCATATCTGAACTAGTGAGGTAATCAATCCTTCCTCATTGGGAATGATAGAAGATATACACGTATTAAAAACGGTAAACCTCGGATTAACCATTGTCGAGGAGCCTGGGGTCACTTGTTGGTAAACCTTGGATTATGTCAAGGAGCCTTCAAGGGGATTGAGCTTGTTACTCTGCCCTTGCATGCGTATCGGATCGTAGGCTGTTCCCCCAGGTATATTTGTTTCCGTTGGTAACCTTAGTGACCATATTCTATAGGATTCTTTCCTAAGGTGACGGTGGAGGGAAGATCCCACTGTAACTGGAGCAGACGTCGACTAGACTCACTTGGATTTTCTGGGGGGTTCTCTTCACTCGAGACGATTTAGTAGAGAAACTTGTGCCAGTCTATTCATTAAGCAGGTTGTCGGGGTAACTGTGCCAACCGCCATTTCTGTATTGAATTCTGCGACATTGGATTTCATCACCAACTAGTGTTTTCAGTATGGAAAGTTACTATTTGTGTGTGGTTTGACTCCTAGATTTGATAGTGCATGTTAATTTGTTTGTTTTTACTTTTAGAGACCATAGGTGTGAATTGTGAATTTTAATTGTTAGGTGTGAATTGTGAATTGTTAATTTTAGTTTTAAATTGTTAATAAAATTCACTGAAGTTGAATATAATGGCAAATGTTCCGGAATTTACCAATCAAGGAACCCCTCTTAACGAGAATCCTAGTACTTTTCCTTACTTTGGAAATGTTGGTCCTCCTTACATGGCTACTTTGTCATTACCTAGATTTACAATAGGTTTATCGATATGGTTATTTTCAACTTCGTTGGCCCCAAATACTCCAATTGTTCCACCTCAACCGAATGCTTCACCTCAACAGAGTTCACCATCTCAACATCACCAACCTTCTGTTGACCCTTTACCTTCTTCGCCTAATTTTTCTTCCTCCATTTCTTCCTCTTCGCTTGGTAAAATCCTTGATGCTAGTAACCAAGTGGCTAAGAAGAAGAAGAAAGGGAAGAAGAAGAAAAAGAAGAAGAAGCAAGATAAGAAAGAAGTCAACCAACCAACCACGACTGTAAGTGTTAGTTGTGTTGAGGAAAACTCCGACATGCATCGTAAACCCAAATACCCTTGCGGGCTTTGTAAGGGTGACCACTTCCTTACCAATTGCCCTGGTATTCCAAAGGTCTTGGAAGTATGGTCAGAAAAATTTCATCAACTTTCCATTGATCCATCAACCAGTGATAGTCAGGTTCCTGGGAAAAAGGGTAAAGTTAGGTTTCCTTGTAAGTTATGCAAAGGGAGTCATCAAACTCACATTTTCCCTCACATGGATGAAGCCTCAAAATTGTTGGAAAACCTTACTGTTCCACAGTAAGAATTTCCAACTGGTTACCATAAACTTTCTCCCAACCTACCGTCAACTGACGAAGTGATTGATCTAATTTCAAGTACAGTCGATCACACTCTTCCATTGGAGAGTGAAACTCATGTCACTCAGGTTGATGATCCATTAGTTGATCAAGTGGTCGATTCAATTTTACATTCGGTCGATCCCACTTTCCCTTTAGAGAGTGAACTTCATACCGCTTAGGTTCTTCTTGTTACATCAGATTCTTCTATGCCGGGGGGCATGTCATTTTCTACAGAACCCCCTCCAAGTACTGAGGTCTTTTCCTTTGATTGGAATAGACTGACAGAACCTCGTCTTCCTTCCTCCATCCCTTTCCAAACCATTGTCAAGGTTGGTGGTAGGGACATGCATCGCACACAGGTAGATGAAGGTGCTTCTGTTAGTATTTTATCCTCAACTGCTTGGAATGCTTTGGGTTCCCCTCAGCTTGCGCTTATTACGCAGAATCTAAAAGCTTTTAACAGAACCATTAGTGAACCTTTAGGGATCCTTCTTAAGTTTTCTATTACCTTGGAAGGTAAAACTGTCTATATTGATCTTATGGTAGTTCGGGGTCCCTTGGATTTCAATTTACTCCTTGGGCGAGACTATGTTTATGCAATGAAAGTTGTCTTATCGACACTCTTTCGCGTGATGTCTTTCCCTCACAATGGAAATATTGTGACTGTAGACCAGCTTTCGTTCCCTAGTCTTGTTTCAACTACCAATAATATGACACCCCAAAATGTTCCTGATTCTAAAGCGGTATCTACCCCGCCACGGGTTAATTATGTGGCAACTGGTCCCATGTTTTCAGTTACTGATGTAAGTGATCCTCTCACTGTTTGCTCATCGTCCTTTGATTTAGATCCGGTAATTGACATGGAAAACTCTATGGGATTACTTGAACACTATGTTCTTATCCCTTTTTAGTCCCTTGACATGTGTTCCTTCCAGAGAACTATTCTTCCTTCTGATGAAGACCTCTTGGAAGCCATGATCAAGGTGTGTCCATTGACATGTCTTTCTTCCAGTTGGAAGCCATGATCAGTGAGTGCGAGGAAAGTTCCTTTTACTGTGTCAACCTCGTTAAAAAATGAATCGGTTAGTCTTGAGGAAAGTCCCTATTACTGAGTCAACCTCGTTAAAAAATGAATCAGGTTCGAGGATAGTTCCTTGTCTTGTGTCAACCTCGTTAAAAAATGAAACAACGATAGGTTATATAGGTAGATTGTAGAGAGTAGTCATGAGCATAGTTCCTTGTCTTCTGTCAAGCTCATTAAAAAATGAATCAAGGTTTTTAGAGCATAGTTCCTTGTCTTGTGTCAAGCTCGTTAAAAAATGAATCAAGGTTTTTAAGTATTGTTCCTTGTTAGGTAGATTGTAGAGAGTAGTTATGAGCATAGTTCCTTATCTTGTGTCAAGCTTGTTTAAAAAATGAAACAAAGGTTTTGAGGACAGTTCTTTTCCTGTGCCAACCTCATTAAAAAATGAAACAACTCCCTTTTCGAGTTTAGTCTTTCCAAGATCTCGAAAGTAAACCTTCATTCCATCCACTTCATTGAATGCAATGAAGCTTGGGGGGCATGCCCCTTGATTTGCGTCATTATGCTGGGGGCATGCGAACTTATAACAAGCATAGTTTTTCGTTTCAAGCTTGCGTAAACATGAAACCGGATCCGAGCATAGTTCTTTCCCTGTGTCAAGCTCATTAAAAAATGAAACAAATCCTCCTCTAATTGAGTCGAGAGTTTGACTAGATCTCATAAATGTTAAGTTGTATATTTAGGTTAGTTATTTCAGTTTTTGCATAATTTTCTTACAGTTTTAGGTCGAGTTTTTCAAATGATCTCGTAACTAAACCTTCATTCCATCCAGCGATCAATTACCAGAAGTGTACTTAGTTGAATGAAATGAAGCTGGGGGGCATGCGCTCTAGCAGTTACGCTTAGGGGGCATCAAGCACAGTTTTCTCTCTGTTTCAAGCTTGTGTAAAAATGAAATTACTTTGAAGCATAGTTTTTCTCTGTTTCAAGCTTTTGTAAAAATGAAACCTATCTCGAGTCAATTTCAGTTATTTTCAAGACTCGTTAAACTCATGAAAATCCCGAGATTATTTTGCTATATTTCATTCTCGTAAAACAAATGAAAATGCCGAGTTCTTTCCGTCGTTTCTTTCTCGTAAATTAAATTGAAAGTCGGCCATATGAGTACATTTTTATCATTTTTTTGAACTCATTAAAACTTATGAAAAAGTGAAAACCATGAGTACATTTTTATCATTTTTCGAACTTGTTAAAACTTACGAAAATGTGAAACCTTAGAGTCACCTTTAAGCTATTTTCTGACTCCTAAAGCATGAAAAGATCGTCGATTTTTTCTTTTTAAACTCGTTAAAACGTAACTAAAAAGACGGTCCACTTACAGCTCTTTTTCTGACCATAAAAACATGAAAAGATTGCTGGATTTTTGTCGTTTCAAATTCGATATTGGTTATAAAATGACGTGTCACTGATCACTTTTTTACTTTTTCAGATCAGAGGCACTAATTATGAAAAGTACTCCTTGGTCATAATGATCAAGCGGTTCTCCCAAGTATTATTTTATACTTTTTCGGGCTTGGGAGACACAAATTTACGAAAAAGGACAACCATGGAGTTTTCTTAAGTTTTTTCAGACTCTCTAAAATTGAAAAACGCCGAGTTTCTCCTATACTGGACTCGATAAAATTTAATAGTAAAGGACCTGTTCAATTACAAACAGGAACGAACCACTCCTTCTTAGGGTTCGAATTTAAACTAAGTTGGACTCATCTGAAGGATGAGCTTATAATCAAGCAAATGTTATTCTCCTCAAGCTTGTCAAAAATAAAGAGGTACTTGCCAGAAATGGTGGGGGAAAAGAGAGAAAAATGAGCCTATTTGTCATACTTTATAACCACCCTTGAACACGACACTTTTATTCACCTGGGTTGGGAAATCCTTTGTCTAACAGTTGATCAAACCACATTGAAAGTCTTCAGCCAGTTTCTGGGTATTAACTTTGGGTCAATTGTCACTAAACCATCTGCTGCGTCATTATGTGTTCAAGAGGTCAGTGCCAATAATCTATTCATATGAAAAATATCTATCATCCATTTTGACCATCCCCGAGTCAGTTCTTGCAACTAAATTTCTTCAACTTGATCTATGATTTCGTGTTGTGGGCTTGCCTACGATGGATCGCTTTCTATCGACTTTAGCTCATTATCTAGAAAGATGATCTAGAAATCGTCAGTACCTTGGGATCTGCATGCCTCAATGACAGGTTTCTCGCCTTTGACGATAGGTTGTATCATTGACCTTCGATCAAAGGATTCCATGATATGTTCGACATCAACACATCTATTCACATCTCATGGATTGTACTGGGTACTTTGAGAGCCATTGACATCACTGGTGGTTTCTCTCACACTTGTTAACAGTTTACATCATTGACTGGTAATCAAGTGGTTTCTACCATGTTCGACTTCAACACATTTATTCGCATGGAAAGAATCGTACTGTTTCAAGAAGTAGAAATGAAGACCTTGGATCTAGTTTCTGTAATCCAGGCTGCGAGGAATTTTGTATTCATTATATTTTGGACTATTCATAAACATATGGCTGCGTCCATATTGTGTCTACATATGTCTATACTTGTGATGTATTATAAGATCATTCCTATATCAGAGCAGTAGTTAGTTTTCTAAGTCAGTTTTGATCTGAGAATGGGAATGCCTACCTCAGCGATGATATAATCTCATATATATATCTTGCATTGAATGTTTTTACAGGTTCCGACCGGGCTCTCCACAAGATGATCCTCGAAATGATAAAGTACTTCACTCCTCCTAAATGATAAATGAAATCCTCATCTACTACAGACTTCGCACTTTAGGGGGCAATCTGTTACACAAAAATATCGTTACCATGATTATTTGCAGTCAGTATGGGTTTATCATCACTTGTACTGTCCTCCTAAGCAAGTCTCAGACCTCAGTTCTTCAAGTCAAGCTTTGAAAATGGGAGAAAGACATTGAAAATCAACAAAGCTCTGGTTCCACACTTTCTCTCACTGTTGCCTGCGGTCCCGCACCCCCTATTCACAAAAACTGCGGACCTGCCCGCTCTGTCCCTAAAGGAGTGGGTGCGGACCCCTGTGAAAGTAAAAAATGAGCAAGTTTATTCTAAAAAACTCACTTTGGGTTAATTCTAGATGATTCTAGAAGGAATTTTGACGTGGATTGGTCGCTCTTAGGTGGTTCATGTATCCCAAAAGAGAAGGAGCTAATCCCTTAATGAGAGGAGCTATCCCTTTGAAGGAGGGCTTTATCCCTTTGAAGGAGGACCTAGTAACTTCCCTCCATTGCACTATAAATTAAGGCATTGGGCTGGTTGCTAGGGAGGTTAGAAGCTGAACATTTTTTAGGGTAAATGCTGGTGGAATTGAGACTTCCTAGTTAAGCTTGAGAGGAGAGATCACATACCTTTTTGGCTTCATTGGGAAGAGAGTGAAACTTGTCAAAGTAGATGAGACTTCTTGTTGGACCCTGGGAGGAGCTTGTATAGCATCAAGGCACAGGTTGTAAAGTTCTTCTTTGATTTGAATTAATACAATCAGATTCATTTTTCTCAACAAATTGTCTTATGTCATTTGTTTCATGAATTCTTTGATCATCATGTTAAGTATGCTTTATGATATTGGCTTTTCAGGTGCTATTTAATTTGTTTGCTTGTTTGTGTTTGTAGATTCACGACAAGGGAGCTCATTTGGATCAAAGGAGCGAGGCTTCCACAAACTTTCATTGGACCCAAGGTAGGCCTAAACACTTGTTTGCCTTTGTTTATAAATGCATATTTAGAGAAAGATAGTTTTTGATTGGCTTGCTTGTCACTAGATATCATTAGATTCTAGGAAGGTCTATCTTGTCCGCAAGATCGACTCATTCCGTGTGACACAACTCCCCATCCTTCTGCCATACTTCCATGCCAAGGAAGTAATGCATGAGACCCATGTCTTTCATTTCAAATTCTCTTGCAAGGTCCTCTTTGCAAGACATGATCAACTGATCATCACTTGTCAATATGAGATCAACAACATAAAGTACAATGATCAACTGCTTACCTTTCACCATGATGTGGTACAGGTTCGCATCCGCTTCACTCTTTGTGAAGCCCAACCCAAAGAAGTAGTTGTCGATCCTGGTGTACCAAGCACAAGGTGCTTGCTTCAGCCCGTACAAAGCTCTCTTGAGTCGGCACACATGCGACTCACGATCGAAGGTTTCAAAACCTTCCGGCTGCTCTATGTACACCTCTTCCTCAATATTTCCATTGAGGAATGTAGTCTTCACATCCATCTGATGGTTCTTCCAACCCATCTGTGCTGATAGTGCCAACATCAATCTAATAGATGAGTACCTTGCTATAGGAGCAAAAGTCTCATCATAGTCGATCCCCTCGACCTGTGAGAAACCACGGGCAACAAATCTTGCCTTATGTTTCTCCACACTACCATCAGTAGCTTGCTTTACCTTGTAAAGCCAATGGGAACTCACAACTAACTTGTTCTCTAGTCTTGGAACCACATCCCAAACACTGTACCGAACTATGGAGTCATACTCCTCCACCATAGCATCAACTCAAATCAGCTGCTGCACTGCTTCCTCAAAGGAAGATGGTTCGGTCTCAACACATTCCCCAACAAGGGCCATGTATCCAGTGTACCTCTCAGGTGACCTCCTCTATCTACTCTGAGAAGATGGTTCTCCCACATTCTCTCTCGCATCTAACAACAATCTGTTAGCTTCTCTTGTGCGCTTCCGTCCATGTTTGGAAGACTCTGCTTGAGTGGATATCTCCATTCCTGGAATCCTTGCCTTCGACTGCTCTGCATCAGTCTGAGGCTCCTCCTCCTTAGGAACCAACAGTTCCTCCACAACCTGTAGTTGGAGCTCCCTCTTAAGGGAAACTCGCATGGCCTTCTGTTCATCAAACTTGAGATCTTTGCGAACCACTGTCCTCAGACTGGTAGGCAAGTACACCCGATAGTTTTGGGGTGTATCAGTGTACCCCACAAGTATTCCCAACTCTGCTGTCGGCTCAAGCTTCTTTCGTGCATCCTTTGTCACATGGCAATATACCGATGAGCCAAAGATGTTGAAGTGACCCACATCTGGTCTCTTACCATAGAAAGCTTCCTCTAGTGTCTTCATCCCAAGTATGCGATGCGGGTTTCTATTTTGTAAATAGACCGTTGTGTTGCATGCCTCAACCCACAAATGAAGTGGTAGGCCTTGGTCATGCAGCATCACAGTATGCGATGCGGGCTTTTATTCTGCAAATAGACCGTTGTGTTGCATGCCTCAACCCACAAATGAAGTGGTAGGCCTTGGTCATGCAGCATCGCCTGAGCTGCCCCTACAATTGTTCTGTTCTTCCTTTCGGCCACCCCATTCTGTTGTGGGTTATGAGGTGCCGTCAACTCTTGTTTAATTCCCTCCGCTGCACAAAAGTCCTTAAACTCTTGAGAGACATATTCTCCACCGTTGTCGCTTCTCAAGGCCTTGATCTTCTTCCCTGATTCTTTCTCAACCAAAGCTTTGAACTCACAAAACTTTGAGAAGGTTTGATCCTTCTTCTGCATGAAATAAATCCAGCATTTACGAGAATAATCATCAATGAAAATCACATAATACCTTTGCTTTGCGTTGGATTCCATCAAGAATGGTCCACACAAATCAATATGAACTCACTCTAAGATCACTTTTGCTTGACTGTCTTGATCATGAAAAGAATACTGGGCGTACTTTCCCCAGGTACAACCTTTGCATGTGTCAACTTGATCAAATTTATCTTTGGGAAGTCCTGTAGATATCTTTTGCATTATCTTCAAGGGCCCATGATGCAAATGGCCCAACCGCCTGTGCCATAACTCGCCAATGTCTTGGCTTTGCACCAATTCTGCTTTCGAACTCAATGCAGCACAGTCATCTACCTCTAGTTTATAGAGATTCTTCACTCGAATCCCAATCCTCTTGGTCTGACCCGTGGCTATGTGTCTTAGGAATGCCTTTCCTTTACTGAAGACAACATCGTAGCCTTTGTCCTCCAACATCGCGATCGATACCAAGTTCTTCTTCAGTCTAGGCACATATTTCACATCTGTCAAGGTGAGAGGAGCTCCATGCTCCCTCTGAAAAGCAACCGTGCCCACTCCTGAAAAACTGTACTTTCCGTCATCACCCATCTCTATGTGCATCTTGAGGTCTTTCTCCTCCAAGGCACTAAACAAACTTTTATCGCCGGTCATGTGGAATGAGGCTCGACTGTCAAGATACCAAACACAACCCACCATCGATGAAACCATACATGCGATGAGAGTAAAATCCATTTCGAACTGAGAGGCTAATGCCTCACCTTCCAATCCTTTTGTAGTTCCCTTCTTGGACTTTTTCGATGGGCAATTAGTTGCATAATGCCATGACAATTAAAGCATCTCACTTTACATTTGTCACCCTTCTTCCCTCCATGAGAAGAATTCGATTTGGAATGGGAAGCCTTCCTTTTCCCTTTCCTTGCCTTACTCACTAAGGCCAGATTTTCTTTATCATCATTCTTTGATGAAGAACCATCTAGAGTGCTCCTCCTGATCTCCTCATGCATGAGATCCGACCATAGTCGTTCCCAATCTGACAGTTTCTCTCTTCCATTTATAGAGTCTTGGTAGCTATTCCAGCTCTTTGGAAGACTGAGGAGAGCAAGGCTCACCATATCTTCATCAGCAGTAGTTATTCCCACACTACCAAGCTCATCTCTGCAGGTGGTGAGCTTGTTCAGATATGTAGAAATAGTATCGCCCTTCTCCATCTTGATTTTTCGAAGCTTATCCTTGAGCGTTAGTTTCCTCTAGTCGTTACTGTTCTGATATAGGTCCTTCAATGTCTTCCACATTGAAAATGGAGTATCCTTCTGTTGAGAATGCAACAAGATGATGGAGCTTAGTGGAAAGAAGTCACCTTCACTAAGTGGGCCCGCAGGCTATTTTTGGCGCAAAGTCTATTTTTAGACATATGGATCATGGTCTATGATTTGTAGGATGCTATTTGTGGATGATTGGTCATATTGGTAAAAATAGATGGACTTCTATTTTAGACATATGGGCGGTTTCTATTTTTAGACTGCCAGGCTAAAAATAAAACAGTCGAATATTATTAGCTCATAATAATATTTGGACTATAAACATTATCTTATCCTCTTGGAGCACTTCAGTTTGAGCTACAGATGTGGCACATGAAGCTGTCAGAAGGAAATATGCTTTTCTTGTGGGTCAGTTGAGCTATTGCATGCAAGACTTCAATTAGAACTCATGTGGTTGAGTTTGGTGGAGTTGATGGAGTTGTGTTCAGTTTGACTTGGTTAAACTAGTTGTATTTTAGTCTAACTAAAGAATACACTAGTGATGAGTTGTGTGAATTAATTATTAATTAATTCACTAATTATTAACTCATAAAGCAACTAAAGAATACATCAGTTAACGCAGTGCATGTACAGTCCAGTGGAGACAGGTGTTAGAGGTTGAGATTGCTATCAGTTGTGACTATAGTTGTGCATGAGATTTGCACATGCATGGATGTAGATTACCCATGAGGCTTGCGTAGTATAACCAAGGGAATTCGAATTCACAGAGTGATTGATTCTCTTGCAGGATTGCATAGTGGAGGCAGGCAAACAGTGGAGGAGATTTGAGGCTTCAGATCTGAGCAAGTTTGTGTGTAACAGGTGGAGATAATACTGAGTACTTGTGAGGAGTATTGTACTATGTATTGTTACATGTTTTCAATCATTATAATATACAGATAGTGTGGGGTTTTCAGCTGTATGCTTTCCCCGGGTTACATACTGTGCTAATGTGCGCATGCGATTGATGTTTCATTGTTTTTAATGCTGCTAAATTGATGATCAACATAGAGGAGGTTATGTATTATGCATGTATTCCGCAATAGTGTATAATCAGGATAATCTTTGTGAATAAGTGTCATATTATTCAAAATTTCTACACCTTCCCATGGAGACTCGAGACAATATGGTCTCGAAATCCCTTGAGAAGAATCTGTCTCTCCTTCGCCACACACTTCTTCCATTCAGCCAATTCTTGTGCATTAGCTACAGCTGGCTTGGGGATTTCTTGATCAATGAAATCCTTCAAACCATTGTCTTCTAATACAACTTCCATTCTATCTTTCCATGCTATGTAATTCGAGCTGCCTTCCAAGGCATACTCGAGTCTCAAGCCACAAAATGCGATTGACCAACCTAAAGTATGAGATGAATTCGATTTGTACCTGCAATCCTGAACTTCAAACTTCAAATTCTCTTCTTCGTATACTTTTCACAGCTTCGATAACCTTTGCTCTGATACCATGTAGAAATTCTGATTGTAGATTAACCTGATAATGCAATATAACTAAAGCAAATTACTTCAATCTACTTCTACAATCAAACTTGCGAAAGCTTAATATATTTGAGCAAGATCAAGCAGAACACATATAACCAGAAGCAGAATCAATGCACATGAAACGCAAAAGAATACTTTGGGGAAAGCCTCAGCTAAAATCCCCGCTATCTGTATTATCATACAAGTGGAAATATCTCAAGATTACACACAACTTTAGCTATCACAGCTAGCCAGTTCTCAGTACAATTCTCACAGATGCTCACAAGCAAAATACCATGTGTAACATTGATCACTCACATTGATCTTACACCTTGTAAAACTGCGCAAATCTCAAGGAATGAATTCCTTCTGCATGCAAGAGTTTTCCTTATAGGAAAATTTTAGCAACTGATAGTACATTGTCCCTGTCTTTAATCTCAACTGGGTCTTTCTCTGAATAGATATGCATGAGTTATTTATGAGAGAATATTTAGTTATTTGGAGTACACTAGTTTGATGCATGCATGCATTAACTGACTGAACTCACAATTAGTTCCTCAAACTATTTGGAACTAATTTAACTGGACATAACTCAGTTAACTGAGCTAACTAATTACAACTCAATTATAACTCATCCTTATCTCCTTAATTAAGGGATAATCTCCTTAATTTAAGGGATAACTGTTTCATGACTTCACAAAGACTTCTAGCTTGAATTTCTCCAACTAATTAATCCAAGATGAATTAATTAATTATTTTTCAAGCAGCTGGTGAGACTAAATTTGACTTTTAATTCTCAATTTTAATTCAAGGACAAATTAAAATTGGAATATTCTTGTTGCCACATTTCAATAGCGACTTGTGACCATACAACCTCCATCAACCCAACCTGCGACTTTGTGACCCCTATCAATCTGCGACCTATACAACAAGTTGCTTAATCGCATTTCTGTCCTTGTGACCTGCCTCCCCTGCAACTGGCCTACCACCTGCTGAAACTCCTTTTATTTTGTAGTTTTGCTTGATTTTCATGCCATCTCTCTCATCGTGGGATTGTATTTTCAACATGCCAGGTGACGTGGACCTCGAGTGCATATCCATCTCTTCCTTTGAAGACGAAATGGCTCCCCCAACCACTAAGGTTGCTTGCAGAGGCTCAGGAAGCAGGTCATGGGAGGCTGACCAAGATGAGGAGCCACCCATCTTCGGGGACACAACTTGCAACATCAGTAAAACCACGAAGCTCTCTTGGTTCAAAATTTACGAGTTCTTGAAATCAGACATCCCGGAAACCCAAGAGGATTTTTAGGTATACATAAATGTCAAGGTCAATGTTACACAAGGTAGCGATGCACCCCCCGATCTTCCCATGAATAAAAACCATTAAATGGATCTTGCAAAGTACATATATGGATTCATGGACAATCAGGGATCTTGCTAGGGCACCCATAACCGTTATCTCCCCTGCAGACATCCACACCTACTACAAACTCCCTGAGACAGAGGAGGTTTTTAATACCAGATGGCTCTTTGAGTTTGTGACCCCAGTGAAGGACATGCTTAGGAAATGGTGGCAAGACTCGTCAAATTTCCAGGTCAAAACAGATCAAGCATACAAGACATAGGGATTGCGCAAGGTATATCAGTTTATTACTGCGATGATGTGTTGATTATATGGAAAGGCAGACTACGACGTCTTTTACGATACCTGGTGTGGAGCGATAAAAATGTGTCTTTTGAACTCTTAATTACCTTCACATTAATTATCAACCCAGGGATGACTTTTTATTTCAAGAGTGTACTCAGTCTGAGGCGGCTATTTACTTAAGAGTAATGTTTAGTAGTACAGCGTTCAGAGAACACAAGAGTAGACGGATGCTAAACTATGACTAAATTACTTCAAAAGGATAAAATCACACAAGACAACTTATCAGTCAAGGGTGCGGAAGTGATAACCCATCCCTCTAGAAACTGATGGAAAGGAAATTAGAGCATGGACCATAGGTCTGGGAGCTAAGCAGCGACTTGCTGGCTCACTACAGCCTTAGACCTTCTCTCACACCAAAGCAGCAAATGCAAGTAAATGGAACGACAAAAAGTAAAATGGAATAACAAACAGGAAATGGAACAACAGTAAATAGAACAGCAGTAAATGAAACAACAATCAAAAGAACTAAATCTCGCGAGTCAAAACCAAATTACTCACACTCTGCTATGAAATAACACTCTTCACTCCTCAAGCAAACTGGATGGAATATACTTTATGGAACAGCAGGGATCAATCATATATACACGCAACACGCTAATATAGTAATCTGATCTTGGTAATCCACTTGTCAGTCTTAGTTATAAATAATACGATTGTCTTTTAGAATGTAACAGCAACGTTCATAGATTCAACAATCGCAAGGAAATATAATTTCTAAGATGAATTCAATAATACCAATGGTCAAATGTTACAACACAGTCATTCCATAATTGAATAGCAATGGTATCCTGTAAAAACCATTTATATCAGCACTTAAAGAAATAGCAATGCGTTGCAAAGTTAATATAACGGTTCTGTCTTCAGAAATGATATTACTCAGTAAATCAAATGTAACGGAGCTGTGATGTAAAATAAAATAACATATCAGATTACCAAATAAAACTGATAAGCAAACCACGCATAAAACAAAAGAATATAATATACAGTAGCAGCAGCAGCGTACTCCACCAGAGGCTGGGCCCTTAGCCGCCAGCGGACGCTGCTGGGTTACTTCAGAAGGAAAAGAGTGAACAACAACGCCCAAATTATGTATTAGTCATTAAATAGTGAAATCATTACAATAGTTGAAGCTTTGAGACTTACAACATAAAACAATCTTTCCTTCCTCCTATCCTATCATGAATCCTTGCTTCTGAATCTCTAATTCAAATCATCAATTCGCCATCATTCGAATCCCCAAAGTCATCCTGAAGTCTCTCCCTCTCTGATCTTTGTTTTCATTTAAATAGAGAAAGATCAGAGAGCAGTTATAACATAGATAATTACAACATGATTTCTTTTACAAATTTGGGTTGATTCTAACCAGATGATCAACAAGAAAATATATTTCCTTTCATCTCTCAACAAAATCAAGACGAATTTGGGTTTGCAGCTGAGATTTGGAGGACGACCGCAACAGCAAATATGATAAAATCGTGCTCAAAGAACCCTACATTTCTCTCTGTACAAGCCGAATTTGGGCAAACCGTTCTTTGAACAAAGTTAATTGGGCCCGTTCTGGAAAAAACCCATGTTCCAGATTTCTCAAATTCGTCTTCATTTGCTTAGAATCTCAACCGTAAAACTGTCAGTCCTTAAACCAACGAATTTCTGAGTTGGCAGATTTAAAAATCAAATCTTCAATCTGGAAGTTACCTTGGAGGCTAAAAATGGTGAATAATGTTATAACCAACTTATTAGAACTATCATTGATAAAATAATGCATAATCATCAATTTATTAGAAATAAAGGAGAATAAATAATATTCATCCATGAGAGCATAAATCATTTATAAAATGGATTTAAATGATAAATTATAACAAATGATATGATGAAGAATAGTGGAAATGGGTGGGATAAGTGTTCAAAAGTGATAATAATAATGGCATATTAACGACCCAACATACCCCCACACTCAATATGTTGCATGTCCTCATGCAACGAAAACTGAATATATTGCATGTCCTCATGCAACCCAAAGACAAAAACGTATGTGTTAGCCAAGTAATAAAATAAATATGTTCATCTCAGCGCATGAAATGGATAGAACAAATGAATTCTTCCTCAATTAATGAATATTCAATTTTAGGAATCTTGATGAAGGCATAACAATTAAGTTGCAGCAAAATATAATATAAATAACAACAACCTTTGTTAACCATTTTCCCAAAAACTACAACCCAGCTTTTGTTGAAATTTGGCAAGTAAATTTATAATATATGAATGCCTTTATGATCCAAAAATCGGATTGTTTTGATGCACGGATCATGAGATATAAACAAAATGGTTGTAGGTGAGAGTGCATGATTTCTGAAATTTTTATGAACCAATTTATCTTGAATTTATCTAGGTATGTGTATTTTAATAGTATGTCTGTGTTTCCTAGAGATCACAAGAATGGAGTTCATAGTTTTAAAAATATGTGGAAATCAATTTCTGCACTGTGTGAAAATGAAATTGTATGCCTTAAATAAGGAAGAAAGTAGAAAACATCCATCATGCATAGCAATTCCTCCCCCTTTGAAAAATTAGCATGTCCTCATGCGATGCTAGAAAACAAATAGAGGTGGTTGCTACCAGCTGTTGAATTCTATGCTTGGTGTAAAACAACATGGAATAAGGGAGGTGTTGAGAGTGAATAAGAATAGCAATGGATGATAAAGAATATGAATGGCGTGGTGATAAGAAAGAAAGGAATGAAAGGAACACTCCCCCACACTCGAAAATGACATGCTGCTGAAAAAGGGGAAGTGGTAAAGATGTGGAATGAAGGATGACAAATAATGCTCAAAATGGATTTTCATTAGATTCTCCTAAATTTATAATAAATTAGAAAACTATGCAATTTTACCTCAAGTTTTACCTCCAAAAATGTGGAATGACATATATGGACTGGCAGTTGTTGAAGCTGATGTAGGCAGAGTTGGTGCTGAAAGTGATGCAAAAGGTGGAATCCAGGGAAGCACAGCATGTCTGAAGAATTGTTCACGTTCGCGAGCCTCTACTGTGAAGTGCAATAGTGTGGTCATGCTACGAATAGAATTCTGCCCATACTTTTTGTTCGCCTGTAAACAAAGCACTATTTTGCATACAATGTTCTTGAATCCATAGTGTTAGTTTTGAATAGAAATAGATAAGATGCATGCAAAACTTTCAGTCAGAAAAACTTTTGTCAAATCAACAAGTTATGGCAGAGTGTAGTAATCATATCGCATGCAATTCCATAATGCAGACATTCCCCCCCCTCTAATTGAAAAATGAATTCCATGACCATAAAGCGTATGAGAGGGGTTATGCTGATGGCAAGGCAAGGGAATGAACAATACAGTAGTAGAGTACACATATCAATGATAGGACGACGAGAGTTATGGTTATAATGAGAGCAGAGTGTATAAAGATAGTTATGAATAAGAGATAGGACGCTTTGAATTGATGATAAGTGATGAAAAAGAGAAAAAGAACAACAATATGTCAATAAGATGCTTTACTGATAGTATTCTAGCTGAAAATGATGCGATTGATCATAAAACAATTTCTCATGCATAAAGGTTCAAAACAGGGAAAAAGTTAAGGAAATAACTTCTCTGATAAAAAGAAAAATAAGAAAAGGGTATTATAATAATAATTGACGATAAGATATAACTTCAATACCATAAGCAGAGCCGCTGCTGCCAGCAGGCGTCCATAGCCTCGGCAGGGTTGCTTTTTAACCCATATGAGCCAGAATCCTCAATTTATAACTAGAGAGTTTCAGTGTTGTTCTACAGAAGAGATCAATGTGCTGGCATGGTAACCAGATAACCACACTGCCATTCACTAGGATGTAGCAAAAGTGATCAGGCCGGCTCGTGATGAGACCTCCTGTTCCATGGATAATTTGGCTATCCAATGGATCATAACCCTGGTGTGGTGGCCATAATGGGAATGTCACTTTCTTACAACCTTATGAACATGGTAGGCTGGCTCGTAATGAGACCCCCTATCCTCCATCTGCGAACAAAATTTTGTTGTTATTACATATTTTTATGATAAAAAGAAGGAGGCTCAGTACTCCTTAAGAGCAGGGATGGTGGAAGAAGTTGAACATGTCAAAAAAAATATACCCATAATCTCGTTTATTACAGACAGAGAAGATTATAACCAGGAAGGGTGGAACCAGCATGGTATTAAGATGGTCAATCAATATCATGTTCAACAGAAAACAATGCAGTAAAGTGATATATAAATAATTGTGTCCCTTCTGAAAAAAATTTATCATCAAGGAGCTGTCCGGTTAAAGATTATAACGTGAATGATATTAACTTTGCTTCAAAAGAATCCATAATTTTTGTCCTGATAAAAGTAGTGTACTTCATGCCAAAAAAGGGAATCGGTAAAATGTGGTTGAGATGAATTAGGAATAATATCACAAGAGGAAGAAAAGGGTTGCTCTCAAAAATACTCCCAAAGTGTTGCTTTTTTTTTAATGAACAGCAAAAACACTCAAAAAAATGTTATTCCTTGTAGGGAACAACAAAGGAAATGCACACCAAAAAGCAAAAATACACACAAAAAAATGTGAGAATGCGAATGCCGTTCCTTTGGAAAAAGGAACAACAAAAATCAAAAGTACCGTTCCTTTGAAAAAGGAACATCAAAAATGAAAAGTGTCGAAGTGCTGTCCCTTTCGAAAAGGAACAGCAAAACGTGAAAGTACAGAAGTGTTGTTCCATTCGAAAAGGAACAGCAAAACGTGAAAGTGCAGAAGTGCTGTTCCATTTCAAAAAGGAACAGCAAAACGTGAAAGTGCAAAAGTGCTGTTCCATTTCGAAAAGGAACAACAGCTGTTCCATTTCGAAAAGGAACAACAAAATGTGAAAGTGAAAAAGTGCTGTTCCATTTCGAAAAGGAACAACAAAATGTGAAAGTGAAAAAATGCTGTTCCATTTCGAAAAGGAACAACAAAACGTGAAAGTGCAGAAGTGTTGTTCCATTTCGAAAAGGAACAGCAAAACGTGAAAGTGCAAAAGTGCTGTTCCATTTCGAAAAGGAACAGCAGCTGTTCCATTTCGAAAAGGAACAGCAAAACGTGAAAGTGCAAAAGTGCTGTTCCATTTCGAAAAGGAATAGCAGCTGTTCCATTTCGAAAAGGAACAACAAAATGTGAAAGTGAAAAAGTGTTGTTCCATTTCGAAAAGGAACAACAAAACGTGAAAGTGCAAAAGTGCTGTTCCATTTCGAAAAGGAACAGCAAAACGTGAAAGTGCAAAAGTGTTGTTCCATTTCGAAAAGGAACATCAGCTGTTCCATTTCGAAAAGGAACAGAAAAATGTGAAAGTGAAAAAGTGCTGTTCCATTTCGAAAAGGAACAGTAGCTGTTCCATTTCGAAAAGGAACAACAAAATGTGAAAGTGAAAAAGTGCTGTTTCATTTCGAAAAGGAACAGAAAAACGTGAAAGTGCAAAAGCGCTGTTCCATTTCGAAATGGAACAACAGCTATTCCATTTCGAAAACGAACAACAAAATGAACTGTGAAAAAGGAACAACAAAATGAATGGCTGAACCAAAAAGTGCTATTCCTTTAGAAAATAAATAGCAAAACGAAAATGATGTCCCTTTGAAAAAGGAACAGCCAGAACGACAAAAATGCACACAAATGCTGTCCCTTCAGAAAAGGAACAGCAAAATACACAACCATAAAATGCAAACACGCAAAGAATGAATTAGTTGTTCACTGCATTGATGCTGAGGATGAGTTGCACTTTGAATGAAGCAACACCTGAAACACAAAATATAAGAGAAATTAGAAAAAAAACAACAAAAAGCAGTATGTAAATAAATAAATTGAGTTACAACAGCTATGATGTTATGTCAAAAAAATGATCTATTTGAAAAATGTTTTGGCAACAGTGACAAGACATGAATTTTCAAATGGAAATCAATTCTTCATTTCTTCTATTATGAATCCGTTGGGTAATGAGTTGGATGAAATTCCTTTGTTTCATTTAAAATTTCTTTCAAAAATCACTCGTCCATAAATTGACCTTCTTTATTTTCCCAAGACCTGCAAAAAACGAGTATCTACCTGCAATAAAACATTAAATCATGGAGAAAGAGAGGTGCGCGGGCTCCCCTAATCCAAGAATTATGTAAAAAACTAACAATTAGTTACTCTGTAGAACAAATCCTTGGAGAAAATAACAAAGTAAAGTTTATTTGTTACCTGCGGGAGAGCAGTGGCCAATCATACTAACCTGCAGTGTTTTAATCACAACTTCTTTGTTTTTTGTCGAAATTGAGTGATTCCAAAGCCAAATGAGAGCTAATTCGAAGCTTTATCTCCATTAGAAACAGGTTTTAAAGATTCAATGATATGATATGTCAATTTTAGTTAGAACAACCTGCATAATAGAGTCATTGTCGATTACCCGGCTTAGACCAACAGTTGATATTTCAAGCGTAACTTTTTCGTTTGATGTCGGATTCGAATGATTCAAATTGGAAATGAAAATAGATTCATTTATTTATCTCCAATAGAAACAGGTTTTGAAGACAAGAAGAATTGATAGGTCAAATACTGTAAGGAACAGCCAGAAAGACATAGTGTTAAGAGTGCTGATTTACGATAGACAGTCAGTAGTTTGATCATAACTTCCCCATACGATATCGAAAATGAGTGAATCCAATTGCATTGTAAACTAGATTCATAGGGGAATCTACCATAGAAATATGTTTTAAAAATTCATTCATTTAGGCCTCCAAAAACTGACTGTCCCAACTCTGTTCCTGAGCTGCCTGCTAGACATCCAGTCAATGTTTTGGCTCTAACTTTTTCGTTTCAAATCCAAATTGAGTGATTCAAATTGGGTTAGAAATTATACATCAAGGGCTACTTAGGGTAGAAACAGGTTTTAAAAATATGGTCATTTAGGCCTCCAAAAACTGACTGTCCCAACTCTGTTCCTGAGCTGCCCGCTAGACACCTTGTCAATGTTTTGGTTCTAACTTTTTCGTTTCAAATCCAAATTGAGTGATTCAAATTGGGTTAGAAAGTAGACATCAAGGGCTACTTGGGGTAGAAACATGTTTTAGAAATATTCACTTTTGGTCCCTCAAAACATGACTGTCCCGACTGTTTTTCCAGAAAGTTCATCAAGCCCGCAAGCCAAAAAAATGAAATTCAAGCATTTTTTCAAATTGGTGATAAAAATGAAAATGAGTGTTTGTAGAACTTATTATTTCCATTGTAAATCATCTACATACACAAATTATTAAAAAAAAAAATTATCACCGATGTTGATTTCGATAGCATGTTGCAACAAAAACAACTAGTTTTACAAAAGAACAAAATGCACTTATTTATGTCCTTATTTTATTTTATTTTATTTTTTCACTAACCTACTTTGATTGAAGGATGAATATGACTACGTATATGAGTACTTCCAGTGAAGCCATTTTCGAAATACGGCTTCACGTATGCACATACCCAAATTTGAAAAATGCATGTTAATGGATATTAGGGTATGAGAAGCCAACTTCCCTTCAAAAAATGGTATCAAAAATTGTTGAAGCATGGAGTGATGTTGCAAACAAATGATGGAGTGAAACCAATCTTCAATGTATCCTTTATTTTCTTGATTTCGCATAGCCATCATATCATGAAGTTCTTGAGCTTTTAAAATAGCTTGTTGATGCATAGTAAAAGAAACCTCATTTTCTTCCATAGCTTCTACAATTTTTGCATTTGAAACATTCTGAATCTCATTGTAGGTTTTCTTTAATGGCGCATGTGAGATAGAATGGGTGGGAAGGGTGCGTAAATTTGGCAGTTCAACATTGTAAGCATGTTGTACTGGTTTATTATGGTGAGGGTGTGGAATTAGTTGAGCAGGAAAATGTGTATGGAATGGAGCATGGTTGATTGGGTTGTGTGAATGGTTTTGATGGACAAGCAAGGTGTTGTGAAAGAGCTGGTGGAGAATATGGAGAATGTGCTTGTGCTACAAGATGAGGGAGAGTAGTCATGCCATCATAAGATGAACCATGCCCAACTTGTAAACAAGATAGGTGGTTATATTGAAATTGACATGGCTGCCCTAACACATTAGCATTCCATAATGGATTATGCAAGTATGACAATGGAGAAAAAGTGTTTTGAACCATACCTGTAGGCCTTGTTGCAGCTTTCTTACCTCTTTGATATGCTACTTCCATCCTAGATAAGGAAGAGTGAGTATCTATGAGATGCTCCTTTCGGTCCTGAGGGTAAAACACTTCATCCAATTCTTGATTTTTATGAACCTGCAAAACATCCAATTTTCCGTTTAGAGAGCTAATAAAATCAACTTTAAAATTTTCAAATAAAGCATTGATTTCAGCTTTTATGTTTCCTATTCTTGTAGCAGATTTAGAAAATAAGGGACAAACTTCTCTAGAATTCTTACCAGCCCTGGAGATTCCTCTTGAATACCTTATGCACAATTCACAAACATCATCATATGACAACTGAAAAACATCACCTTTTCCTATCAGATTTAAAAGTTCTAAAAATTTATCTTTAATTCCTCTAAGAATGAGTGTTTTTAAGATCTCTTTTTCCAAATGCTTATGCTTTGATTTTTGAAGGTTATAATGAAATCGATCTACATAATCCTCCAAACTTTCATCTTCCCCTTGTATCATACCGAAAATATCTTCATTGGATTTGCAATAGTCTTGGTACTTCTTCAAGAATATGTTCTCCATGTCCTCCCATGATTGGATGCAATTCCCACCTAGGTTCATGAACCATCGGAGAGCTGCTCCTTTTAGAGTAAGAGGAAACACTTTCAATCTTTGATCATTAGTACAATAATCATATCCTCTACAAAGTATTTCGAACTCAAATAAAAATGTATCTGGATCTTCATTTGCTAAACCATGAAAATTTGGTAAAGATGGGGGAATTATGTGCATTTGTGTCACTTCTCCTAGATCTTTGATAGGAAATTCAAAAGTAGAAACGTGAGCCATTTCTTACCATAATATAAGATGTTCTTCATGTGTTTCTTCAAGGCTCCTTCTTCAAATGTTCCTGTCAATCGGTTAGTGAAATGGGTGGTGCTTACATCACCACTTGCGTGAGATCATGTGATTCATTTTTTAAAAATTTCTATCTTTTTCCTAATTATTCACACAAAAATTCAAACATCTATTTCTACTCTAGGTTCTTTAACAGTCCTGCTGGAAAGCGGACGGGGGAGCAGGGCTTTTACATGCTCCGTACGCAGGTTCTTACCTTCCATTTTTAAGATCCAACTCTTCCCTAGCAGGCACTCATCAGATTCACACTACTCTTTAGAAATGGCTACACTCTCCCTAGCAACGGCGCCAAAATGTGGAGCGATAAAAAGGTGTCTTTTGAACTCCTAATTACCTTCACATTAATTATCAACCCAGGGACGACTTTTTATTTCAAGAGTGTACTCAGTCTGAGGCAGCTATTTACTTAAGAGTAATGTTTAGTAGTACAACATTCAGAGAACACAAGAGTAGACAGATGCTAAACTATGACTAAATTACTTCAAAAGGATAAAATCACACAAGACAGCTTATCAGTCAAGGGTGCGGAAGTGATAACCCATCCCTCTAGAAACTGATGGAAAGGAAATTAGAGCATGGACCATAGGTCTGGGAGCTAAGCAGCGACTTGCTGGCTCACTACAGCCTTAGACCTTCTCTCACACCAAAGCAGCAAATGCAAGTAAATGGAACGACAGAAAGTAAAATGGAATAACAAACAGGAAATGGAATAACAGTAAATAGAACAGCAGTAAATGAAACAGCAATCAAAAGAACTAAATCTCGCGAGTCAAAACCAACTTACTCACACTCTGCTATGAAATAACACTCTTCACTCCTCAAGCAAACTGGATGGAATATACTTTATGGAACAGCAGGGATCAATCATATATACACGCAACACGCTAATATAGTAATCTGATCTTGGTAATCCACTTGTCAGTCTTAGTTATAAATAATACGATTGTCTTTTAGAATGTAACAACAACGTTCATAGATTCAACAATCGCAAGGAAATATAATTTCTAAGATGAATTCAATAATACCAATGGTCAAATGTTACAACACAGTCATTCCATAATTGAATAGCAACGATATCCTGTAAAAACCATTTATATCAGCACTTAAAGAAACAGCAATGCGTTGCAAAGTTAATATAACGGTTCTGTCTTCAGAAATGATATTACTCAGTAAATCAAATGTAACGGAGCTGTGATGTAAAATAACATAACATATCAGATTACCAAATAAAACTGATAAGCAAACCACACATAAAACAAAAGAATATAATATACAGTAGCAGCAGCAGTGTACTCCACCAGAGGCTGGGCCCTTGGCCGCCAGCGGACGCTGCTGGGTTACTTCAGAAGGAAAAGAGTGAATAGCAACGCCCAAATTATGTATTAGTCATTAAATAGTGAAATCATTACAATAGTTGAAGCTTTGAGACTTACAACATAAAACAATCCTTCCTTCCTCCTATCCTATCATGAATCCTTGCTTCTGAATCTCTAATTCAAATCATCAATTCGCCATCATTCGAATCCCCAAAGTCATCCTGAAGTCTCTCCCTCTCTGATCTTTGTTTTCATTTAAATAGAGAAAGATCAGAGAGCAGTTATAACATAGATAATTACAACATGATTTCTTTTACAAATTTGGGTTGATTCTAACCAGATGATCAACAAGAAAATATATTTCCTTTCATCTCTCAACAAAATCAAGACGAATTTGGGTTTGTAGCTGAGATTTGGAGGACGGTCGCAACAGCAAATCTGATAAAATCGTGCTCAAAGAACCCTACGTTTCTCTCTGTACAAGCCGAATTTGGGCAAACCGTTCTTTACTAAATTAATTGGGCCCGTTCTGGACAAAACCCATGTTCCGGATTTCTCAAATTCGTCTTCATTTGCTCAGAATCTCAACCGCAAAACTATCACTCCTTAAACCAGCGAATTTCTGAGTTGGCAGATTTAAAAATCAAATCTTCAATCTGGAAGTTACCTTGGAGGCTAAAAATGGTGAATAATGTTATAGCCAACTTATTAGAACTATCATTGATAAAATAATGCATAATCATCAATTTATTAGAAATAAAGGAGAATAAATAATATTCATCCATGAGAGCATAAATCATTTATAAAATGGATTTAAATGATAAATTATAACAAATGATATGATGAAGAATAGTGGAAATGGGTGGGATAAGTGTTAAAAAGTGATAATAATAATGGCATATTAACAACCCAACACTTGGGTCCCCCTCATGTATGTCGTTGCCACCGGAGGAACCATATTTAACTGGATTAACATCCTCGCATCATCTTTGAGAATGAACATAGCTGCGGTCAAGCTCCCACAACTGGAACAACCTCCAGAATTCTATATGTCTTCATACCTCCTCGACGTTGTCTGCTCGAGATGCTACTTTGAGCACTAGAGCTGCAACTGGGACTCATCAGCAGCCGACCCTGTGCACTTCCATTACAAAGTTTTTTGGGACACAACTTAAAAAGTTATGATAGATGTAATCTTTGAATCTTTCATCATCGCGTTATACCAACTGTTATTCGGGGAAGAACCACCATGCATGTCAAAGAGGGCTATGAAGACTGTGGTCAATGTAGCACACTGGTTTCCCATTCAAGAAGGAACATTCATCAGAGTGTTCAGTACCCATAAGGCCCCTCATGCCCTACCCAAGTTCATCATGGACAAGACGCTCCTGCGAGAGGTCTGCTACCAAATGACATAGGGTTTTTCAAGGATATTGAACAAAGGAAAAAAGAAACCATGGCCCGCCTTCCCTCTCACCATCGGAGCATATGTGGTGGAAAATTTCAAACAGGTAGAGGCAGAGGCTGAGGCATTGAAGGGAAGCCACTTTGTGACCCTCAACTACCAGACATATGATCCTGAGAAAGTCGTGGCCGCCCACTGCAAAAAGGAAAAATTCATCTGGTCATATTCTCATACCAAACAAGATCTTGAAGATGGGATTAAAAATTGGTATAACGCTACAAGGGAACTTAGCCCAAGTGAGCAGCAGGCCAGAGAAGATGAGCTCCTCGACGATTCCCAGGAAGATGTGAGCCTCAAAGAAAGAGCTTCCACCATAAAGAAAAAGTAGCACGAGGTGCCAAAAGGCACCGGGGAATCTGAGAAGCGAAAAGGAAAAGAGGTAGAAGATTCCTTGAGCGACCATGAAGAGGAAGACACTAATACTACGATGGAACAAAGGAATGCCACCTTGGTAAGGAGAAAGCAAGAGCTTAAAAGGCAAAGGGAGCTAGAGAGAAAACAATCTCAAGATTCCAACAACCAAATCTAGTGTGAAAAAAGGAGATGACAGGAAGAGCGAGAAAAACAGCAGGAAGAAAAAAGAGTGCAGAAAGAGGTAGAGAAGAGAAAACAGGAGGAAGATAGAAGGGCACAAGAAGAGGCAGAGAAGAGAAAGCAAGAAGAAGATAGAAGGGCACAGGAAGAGGCAGAGAAGAGAAAATAGGAGGAAGAAGCAGAGAAGAGAAGGTAGGAGGAGAACATGAGATTAGAGAAAGAGCTAAAAAATATGGAAGATGAGCTAGAGAGGTAACAAGTGCTCGCAAATCAAGAGAAAAGACGACAGGAAGAAGAACTAAGGAGGAACAAGGAAAAGGAAGCCAAGGAAAGTGAACAAGGAGAGACTAGAAAAACAGTTGACCTGGGTACAGGGAAAAGTGAACTTCCCCCATTAGACGTGCCTCCTACCACTCCCCTCACTAGCGGACACCTCCCCCTGCAAGAATTGGGTATCTTAGAGGGATAAGATGAGGAGGTCCTAGATCTCACAAGGCTCACTTTCAATGAAGTAAACCTCAAAATTGTGCAAGAAAAAAAATAATTTGTGCCAGGAATCTAGCTGAGCCTTTATCAGTAACCACGACCAAGGATATTATGCCCAACATTACAACAAAACCACAATTGATTACCTAGTTCGAGACAACTTTCCTTGCTGCCACAAAACACAATGTGGCTTGAATGAGCAAACAAATTGCAGACCTTAAGAACAGGCTTTACGCATCCAAACTAAGGGCCACCATGGCAAAGTAGGAGAGAAGAAAGGCAGAGGAGGAAAACACGTCACTCCGTTTAGTTCACACGAGTGCAAAAAAATTCTAGACAGTAATCGAAGTAGAAATGGAGACCCTTGGGGAGGCCATGGTAGTAGTCTATGAAGAGATGTCCAAACTGCATCACACAGTGGCCCCAATCATGACAATCCAAGCCCACACAAAAGAAAGAGTCGCGATGCTTAAGGAGGCTATGACTACTTTAGATAAGATACACGAATGGTCTGTCAAGTACCTAGGAGCACCAACGGTGGTCCCTAAGAAGGATTGGATCACCATGCAGAATACCAAGGTTCAACTCTGCATCAAAATTTAATCTAAGGACAAATTGACCAAAGATGTGGACATGGTATTAGCATCCTACATGCATCTCTTCAGCGGCTTAGAATCTATGATCCAACTTCATGGGGTCCCCTCTATAGGAGAAGTCAGATAGGTAAGGAAGCAGGATGAGATCTCCAAGGAAGTACATGTGTTTGTAGAGACATATAAACAAGTAGCCCGTACAAAAGACATGCCAATCACCAAAGAAAATATCACACATTATGTGGTAGAACCAGTGAGGATCTACACCAAATTGGTAACCTTGAACAACTAGGTGCATGCCAAACGAACCACCCTCATCCCAGATGCACTCGAGTGCCTGCACCGACATGATGAAGATCAGCTGCAGATCACTCCCATCACAGCGGAATACAACCTATGGCGCACATATTTGATAGAACAACTCAGTCTTGACATTCCAGAACTTGCCATTGTTAAATTAGTGAATTAGGTTGATAGCTTATTTTTTGTGATGTATCTACTTTAGTAGCATAGAGCATTTTTTGAATATGAAAGGTCATGTGGAATACCAAAGGTCATCAGGTAGATGAAGAGTCATGAGGAAGTCCAAGAGTCAAGAGTAGGCTAAGAGTCACCCTCACCCTATAAATACACCCTCATGCCTCATTTGTAAGGACCTTTTGTTGAGGATATTTTGGATATATATATCTATATATATATATATATATATATATATATATATATATATATATATATATATATATATATATATATATATATATATATATATATATATACATTTCTTAAGAGAATTTATGCTCTTCTAATTAATGCAAGGAGTGATTGTACATTTCCACTATTGGATTCTTCATACCTTTTATGTCTTAATGCCACGAGTATTTTCTTCACTTGATGAATCAGATGTTCTCGAAAGCTCTTTGATATGTGGCCTCCTCATATGCTGTCTCATACTACAAACTTTGTGATGCTTCGTATGAATGGTATTTTTTTCGCTAACTCTATGCTTGTGCCAGTGAGCTATTTCGTTGGCATTTGTATAATCTGTTTTGAATGTACATTTATTTATGCTCATAAATGTTTGATCATTGTGAATTAATTTACAATTGTTAAGCACTTTATCTTGGCAAACATGAGTCTTATTTGAGGCCTGTGAATAGTAACTTTACATAAGATTTATGTTGTTTATAGCCTGAATATTCATGGTTTATGCGTCATAAGATATTTGTCAATTATTTCCTTGTATTTATTGAGGTCCATGCTTTCAATTGAGTTCATATTCCGCCTCCGTCCGAAGCAAGCTCAACACAACTGAACGATAGTCGGGCCTACATACCAGAAGGGATCCCTATCACAAACGATGCAGACTCTATTTGGGAACCTACACCGGGGAGATCCCCTTTGTTGTTGGCAGAAAATTCTAGCCTGTCAATGGATTTTGGCACTAGAAGGAGGGCCATGGGAAGTACTAATCAATGCCCTCACACCGAAACTTCCCATCAAGCTAGTAACCAACCTTATCCTCCCACACCCCCTGAAATACCATACAACCCCCTGTATGGGCCAACCTTCACGAGGCCACATCAAGAAGAATCCCAACCTCCTCCTCTTGAAGATGCTCCCAGAGGAGAGGAACTTCCCATGTTCGAAGTCACTAACGAACAACTCAGGGCCTTGTGCCCTATTACTCGACAGTTCACCAGGGGGCTGAAATGCATTCCCGCCACTAACTCCCTATCCAATCCATGCACATCTACGCCTCATCACACGCGTTAAGGTGTCCTCGTTAACTCCATATCGTAGTTAATCGGGTTAGCATTGGATGACTATGCAGACACTGTAGAGAGGCTATCTATCGAAGGGTTGGAAATTCATCCCGAAGATGAGGGGGGTGACCCTAGGTATACCTTCACCGGCGAAAACAACCAGTCACAATGGGGGTAGACGTAAGGAACTGATCGAAGCCTCACTGAAGAGACCCTAGTTAACAATCAACCTCTCATAGGGAGTACTCAAGGGATCCTGGGACGGGGAACCGGGGATTACCTTAGAGACCGTATAAACTTCTACAACAATCAGCGTATCATGAGAAACCTAAGAAATACCAGGAATGTGAGAAACACTAGAGATCTAGGACACCTCAGAGTGCCTCGAGGGGAAGGCAGTGATAGATAGCAAATCATAAGGGGATCTGGCATAGATAGCGAATCAGAAGGTAATGACCATCACCTCCTTTTCCACCCTAGAGGAAATCGCCACCAACAACTGCTGGCTTGGATGGCTCAATCCCCATTAAACCTTAGAGGCCAACTCCATGACATGCCCCGCCATTCTGAGAAACACCTCCCAAAGTTCGACCCCAAGAAGGGGACCTCAGCTGACGACCATATTAGCAATTTCTACCTAGCATTGCAAATGATGAAGGTCTAGTACGACGATGTGGCTTGTCGTTTATTCCCGCACACCCTTGAGAATAAAGCAACCACTTGGTATTGGTCGCTACCTGTCGCCTCCATCTGAACTTGGGATGAGTTCTGGAAAACCTTCCTCGACAAATTTTTGGAAGATAAGACACCCTCTATGCTCCTCACTGAGCTCAGCGTGCTGAAGTGCCATAAGAAAGAGAAGGTTAAATATTTCAATCAATGATTCACCACCATTTTGAATAAGTTCCCTATGGACGTAGCCCTTGATGATTCCATCATGATTGATTATTACACTAGGGCCATGCCTTGGGATATTGCCATGTTTGTTAAACGTGAAGAAAAACCCACCTTGGTAGAGAACTTCACTACTGTGCTCGAAGTTGAAAAGGACCTCCTTTCTATCGGTGCCTTAGAGCATGAGTCCCGGGAGGATGCAAAACCCTCTGGGAAGAAGAATCAGGCCTCATCAAGTAAAATCACAGACAAAGACAAAGATTCCTTCGATTTTGAGGGACTGGCCAAATCCCTAAAACAATTGACTAATGAAGTGTCTGAATTAAAGAGAAGAACCAGTGACGCTTCGGGAGGAGCAAAACCTGCTAAACCCTTTTTTCGAAAAACTAACAATCTCCCCCCTAAAGTGTCACAGACATCCAACTCGAACTTCAATGTGGAGGAGCTAGGAAAGGATAACTTCTGCACATTCCATTAGGCCTCCCACTCTGAGAAGACCTGTCCGCAGTGGCTCCATAACATGACTGTCGTAGTCACCCAGCTGTTAGAGGATCAGGCCACTGGAGAGGGTGAAGAAGAAACTAACGATCCTGAAGAGGACGACTCCCCTCCCAATGATGATGCTCCATCTGCTGTGTTAACCTTTGAAGTCATCCGTGGGGGAGAGGTGTTGACTGCTCAAGAGGCCATCGTTGGAGATTCTCCCCCCCAAGCCCCTGAAAGGTTACAACCTCAGGAGCAAAGGTCACGTGTCGGATGCTACGCTGGAAGATAAGAAAAGGGAATTGTTATGAAGGATTCTTCCCCCCCAACAATACCAGCCAACCATCCACTTCTTCACCTAGAGGGACGAATGAATTAAGCTCTAATGAGTCACCAACCAGTACAAAAGGAGACTCATCCACACCCAGAAGTTCGTCCAAAGGGGTGACGGCTAAAACTACCTCGGAAACGTAGTGCTTGGCACAAGAGGCTTCATCCTTAGAATTAGATTACAATATCATCGAAGATTTGAAGAAGACTCGAGCTAATATCTCGTTGTACGAGTTATGCAAGTTGACTAGTCAACGTGAGTTGATTTCCAAAGCCTTCGCCATCTCTCCTACCCCTTCAAAACCCTCCACATCGAGTAGGGGGAACTCCACAGGCCGATCCCCAGCTGTGATCGACCTTCAAGCCATAGTGAACGCCGCAAACACAAACTCGAGAGGCTCGACCCCTCCTTTCCTCTTAACCTTCGAGATGTTCAATTTTAATGTTCACAATTGCCTCATTGATTCTGGTGCATCGACCAACGTCATGCCCTGGTCAGTATGCAAGAAGCTAAATATCCAACTAGAGAAAACCAATGCCAAAATCATCCAACTCGACAGGTCTCAAGTTCCGGCTGTGGGAGAATTAAATAATGTTATCATTCGGTTATCTTCTGATTCTCGAGTTCACCAGTGCATTGACATAATTATTGTAGACATTCCAGAAGCCTACGGTCTCCTTCTTAGCAGAGATTGGTCCTGTAAGCTTCAGGGCTACTTCGCCACAAACTGGTCCCACTTATGGCTACCTTACAAGGGAAGAAATAACCAGATTAGTGTCAATAGTGAGCCATGCATGAAGCACACCATAATCGACCTAGAAAGCTCTGACGAGCTGATCAACTACACCCAACAAGAGATGCGGGTGTGCCTCCTAGAGTCCCTGTTCGGGTGCTATCAGCCTTAGACATCAACCGTTCCCCCAGATACCCAGGTTGAAATTCCCATGCAAACCCCAAGCCTTGATAGCGAAGTCTGTGCCTTAAACTTACATACGTTGGGTTTACCCTCCCTCAGTACTGAGACATGGATGTTGTATTATGACAGATCTAAAACTCATGACGAAGCTAGAGCAGGGTGCATCCTGCTAGACCCCAAGGGGAATAGATTCTTGATCTCTTGCAGGTTAGAGTTCCAATGCACCAACAACACTACAGAATATGAGGCATTGGTCCTCGGCCTCAAAAAGGCCATCGACCTAAAAGCAGATTGCTTGAAGGTGATCGGGGATTCTGAAATTATTATGAGACATGTATGCAATACGATTCATTGTTTGTCCCCGCACCTCAAGAATTACTAGCAAGAGGTATGGCATATGATAAATTCATTTAAAGCTTTCAATATCATTTTCATTCCTAGATTTAATAATTTCGTTGCTGACACTTTAGCTAATGCTGCAGCTAGATTCACACCCCTTAGGGACGGGTTTTCTATTGAAATTATGTATAAACTAGCAGTTCTCGATAACATAACTAACTTGCGCGTTTTCAATGATGACCAATAGATTTTGGAGTTCATGAAAAATGCAGAAGTGTTCAAAGATGCAGCCATTGATGAAGAGGAACATGAGAGGTTGCTATAAGAAGAAGCAAATTCATGGAAAGGAAACCCCTTACCTAAGGGGGTAGTGACGTTAGAGAAATTTTTCGACCTCCAGAACCGTTTCCAAGGCCCACCGAACACCAAAACTCATAGTTCCACTCTCTCGCATGAGCAGATCAACCTCGGGACCGAATTTGACCCCAAGTGTGTCAACATAGGGCTGGGGTGCACCCCAAAGGAAAGACAGGCATTCATCAGCCTATTCAAAAGGTACTGCAATATTTTTTCTTGGACATATGATGACCTGAAAACGTATGCTCGAATTATTCAGCATGTCATCCCTACAAAAGAAGGGGCCAAACCATTTCAACAAAAAATGAGGAAGGTGCATCCTACATTAGAACCCCTCATCCAAAAGGAACTCAAGAAATTGTTGGATGCTCGCATCATCTTCAAGGTCAGGCACTCTACATGGGTATCCAATCTGGTGCCAGTGTAAAAGAAATATGGGGAGATATGTCTGTGCGTCGATTTTTGGAACCTCAACCAGGCATCAGATAAAGACAACTACCCGATCCCCTCCATGGAGAAAATCCTCCAAACCGTCTCAGGATTCAAATTCTTCTCCCTGTTAGATGGCTTCTCTGGTTACAATCAAGTCCTGGTAGCTGAACCTGATCAGATCAAAACAACATTCTGAACAAAGTGGGGGACGTTTGCATTTTGTCGTATGAATTTCCGGCTGATAAAAGCTGGGGAAACCTTCCAAAGAGAAATGGATATCGCCTTCCGAGGTCTTATGGGTTAGAGCATGGTGGTCTACCTGGATGATGTCACCATTTTCTCGAAGAAAAGGGGTGACTACCTTCACCATTTGAAGTAGATTTTCGAAAGATGTTGGAAATATGGAATCTCCCTCAACCCTAAGAAGAGCATATTTGCGGTTTTTGAAGGCAAATTGCTTGGTCACATCATCACCAAGAACATAATCACTATAGATCCTAACTGCGTAAAAGCTATAACAAAGATACCTCAGCCTAGCACCAAAAAAGGTATGCAATCTTTCCTCGAGAGAATTAATTTTCTTCGCAAATTTATTTCAGATTTTGCACAAATTGTCAAACCTCTACAAAATATGATAAAAAAGGATGCAATATTCAAATGGAATTGAGAAGAAAAGGAATCTTTTGATCGCATTAAAAAAACGATCGTGGAGGCTCCTTCCCTCTCCAACCCAGATTTCAACAAGGACTTTATCTTGTACACTTTCGCCTCAGACTCGTCATTGGCCGCAGTCCTCACAAAAAGGGATTGCGACCATGACGAATGACCTATATCCTTCATGAGTATAGGGCTCTAAGGCGTAGAGCTAAATTACCCGGACATTGATAAGTAGGCATACATAGTCTATAAAGCAGTGAAACACTGCAGAACATACATCCTAAAACACCGCATCACAGTAATGGTTCCACACTCTGCCGTCAGATCCCCCTTCGTGCAACAAGAACTAGGTGAGAGGGAACAGACTCTGTAGACTAACTGCTGAGGCGGCTGATTAAAAAAATGCAGAGTTCGATCGACCAGTCCCGGAGATAGAAGGCTGGGAACATGAAATCAAAATGTACCAGAATGAACTCCTCAACCCACACGACTCCTCTTCATGGTACTCTGATTTAAGGCAATACCTAGTGCAGGGATCTCTACCCGAGACCATGTCTGCCAAACAGAAGAGAGTTGTCAGGCTTAAAGCTGCCTCGTATCAAATGGTTCAAGGAAACCTTTTCAGAAAGCACCACCTCGACATAATAGTAAGATGTTTAGAATACGATGAGGCTCAATGAGTGCTAAAAGATCTACGTGATGGACCTGTAGGAGGTCACTATGCAGGCGACACCACGACCCATAAGATCATGTGGGCAGGTTTCTACTAGCCCACACTATTCAAGGACGCGCATGCCTACGCTTGGAAATGTCCCATCTTCTAGAAGCACGCATGTAAGCAAGCAAGATCGTCCGCTCCACTCCAACCCATAGAAGTTGAGGAACCTTTTCAGTAATGGGGGTTGGATGTCATAGGTGAGATCATGCCGAACTCATCAAAACAACACAGGTATATACTCACGACCACTGACTATTTCACCTGGTGGGTAGAGGAAATTCTGTTGCAGAAGGTTAACAATGACGAGGTAATATCTTTCATTAATCAATACATCATAGCTAGGTTCGGTGTTCCAACCTCACTTGTCTTTGATAATGCTACATATTTTTTGTCTTTAAAATTGTATGATTTTGCTTTAGAAAACAATATCATGTTAAAACCTTCAACCAACTACTACCCTCAGGGGAATGGCCTAGCAGAATCAACCAATAAAAACCTCATCCACATCCTCAAGAAAACCTTGCTTTCTCATCAAAGGAACTGGCACAATGCACTCAGTAACTCCCTATGGGCCGACTAGGTTACCCCCAAGTCATCCATTGGCACATCCCCCTACTTCCTAGTTTACAGGAAAGAAACCATCTTGCCACCTAACCTGTACCTCCCGACCCTCAAACTAGCCCAAGAGTCGCAAGGCTCCTCGTGTCCTACCATTCAAAGCTGTATCGATACCCTTGTGAGGTTGGAAGAGGAGAGATTAAAGACAAAAATAATTTTCCATTCACTAAGCCCGTATTAAGAGGTGGATTAACAATAAATCTATAGGGTCCTGCGAGTTTAATGTGGGCGATCTGGTCCATGAAGACAAGGGAAAACACATGGATTTCCAAGCTTTGTGGATTGGCCCCTTCCAGATCAAAGAGAAAATTGGCCAACACACCTTCAAGTTACAAACCTTGGGAGGGCGAGTAGAACCCCTCCCTGTGAATGGCCAAGACCTTAAGTTCTATTTCACCTAGCGGCCCCAAGGTTGCTAGCCCCATCTTGTACCATAGCTTTGTTTTGTTTTCCTAGCTAGTTATCGTTTTGCTTTTAGTATAGTTTGTTGTTTCTTTTCCTTTCAGAATAAGTTTGAGATGACAGGTAGAGGTTAGAATGACCCTGCACATTGGATCCCGCGGATGCTCTATGGAACTATTTGCTGACCGAGACTTAAGTCACGACAAAAAATCTATGGTACACACAACCTCCATTCCTGCTCGCGTCGATCTGTCCCAATTGCTTACATGGCTGATAAGTTGTGAATTTTTCTAGCTCACCTGTGGTACTGGGAATGAAGGGGAAACTAAAGAAACCTTTTGAGCATACATATATTTCGGGAAAACAATAAGGTCTTTGAAAAACCAGAAACAACCTCTTTGCAAGTCAAATAAGTCGGGATCCCTCGTTTGCCTAGGCTTTAAGCCACCATCAAATAAGTGCACATAAGCACAAACGAATAAGTTTAAATGAGAATATCCATCCATTCATAATAAGGGCTAAAGGACCGATAAAGGATTCCTACGAAAAGAGGTGAGGCAACGACTCCGCCGAGGTACTGACCAAGCTCGCTGGCAGTGGAGAAACGTTCACGATTTCTAGGTAGTGACTCCGCTGGGGTACTGTTTAGGCTCACTGATAGTGGAACAACACCAGAGTACCATGACCACTATACCGAAAAAAATTCAAGCTCATATTATAACTTCAGGTTCCCTTTTTCCTTCCCAGGACAGTGGGAGGTAGTGCCCTATCCTATGTGATAAAATCCATTTTCTACAGGATGGGACAACCAACCGATTCGAAGGAGAGGCCCGAGTACCATCAATGGGACCCGTGGCTCCATAAATAAATACTGCTTCAAGCCCCCTTAAGCTAGGCTAGAAGGCATCAGAGATCTTGGAGTTCTCCTAGTGAATCGCCAATTGTTGTAGTTGCTGCAACAACCCCTCCAAAAATCTAGAAAACCTTTAAATTTTCGGAGCCTCTATATCGTGCAGAGCCCCCTGCACCACTGGGGATCTACTCAAAGAGTTCAACAGTCTCAAAGAACCTCAGAAAAATCTAAGTTTTTAGCTAAGTATAGCTAAGTCGCTTGTTCTTGCACAAATTCAGCCAGTCACGGTTTCGAAGCGCGACTAAGTCTTAAACTTTTGACCGTCGTGACTATTGCGACTTGCGTGTCCCACTAGTCACATAGGTATCCCTTGGACAACAATGCGACCATGTGACTGAATGGTCGCAAGGTCACAAGGTCCTCACTCATCCATGAATGCGACCATGCGACCCTTGTGCCCTTGCGACTACCTGGTCACAAGATCACATAGGTCACAAAGTTGTGTGTTTGACGCATGCAAGCTCACAGGTACGACCAAACTTATAAAAGGAAGGTCGCCCAGTCTTATTATAACGATTCCTTTGGTCACACGGAAGACGAGGAGGGTCTCTAACTTAGGCGTGTGCACAGCTTGATCCAGGTAAGTAACCTTTCGCCTTCCCAATAATCATGATTTTCTCCTAAGTGTCCCTTCTACATCCCCGACATTCTGCATCCTGTTCCTAGGGGGGTTTAGACCATGTTTCTTGACTTTTTCACCTAATTTTCCAAATCAGTTGCCCTGGTCACTTCAACTCTTCCTGGACCCATACCTTGGCCATTCTTTGACCCTAGCCCTCCCAGTTTTCACCAGAAGGCCTTAACCTACTTGCCTGGAAGAATCCTAGACTTCCCAAAGCCACAACATTTTTTCCTTGATCCTCTTAAAACCTAAGTCATGAGGGTTGAGACTGCGATATCTCTTTTTTTGTGACTTCGCGACCTGCGAATTCACCCCGACGCGACCTTGAGACTTGTGACCTTGCGTCCCCCATCGACTTGTGACTTGAGACCATACAACCTCCATCAACTCGACTTGCGAATTTGCGACCCCTATCAATTTGCGACCTATACAACAAGTCACTTAGTCTCATTTATGTCCTTGCGACCTGCCTCCCCTGCGACTGGCCTACCACCTGTTGAAACTCCTTTTATTTTGTAGTTTTACTTGATTTTCATGTCGTCTCTCTCATTGTGGGATTGTATTTTCAACATGCCAGGTGATGTGGACCTTGAGTGCATATCCATCTCTTCCTTTGAAGACGAAATGGCTCCCCCAACCACTAAGGTTTCTCATAGAGGCTCAGGAAGCAGGTCATGGGAGGTCAACCAAGACGAGGAGCCACCCATCTTCGAGGACACAACTTGCAACATCAGTAAAACCACGAAGCTCTACTAGTACAACATCTACAAGGAATTCTTGAAATTAGACATCTCGGAAAACCAAGAGGATTTTTAGGTATACATAAATGTCAAGAGGTCAAGGTTACAAGGTAGTGTTCACCCCCCGGTCTTCCCATGCACACAAACCATTGAATGGATATTTTAAAGTACAAATATGGATTCATAGACAATCATGGATCATGATGGGGCACCCATAGCCGCTATCTCCCCTGCAAACATCCACGCCTACTATAGACTCCCTAAGAGACAGGAGGTTTTTAATACCAGGTGGCTCTCTAAGTTTATGACCCTAGTGAAGGACATCCTCAGGGAATGGTGGAAAGACCCGTCAAAGTTCTGGGTTAGAATGGATCAGGCATACAAGACAAAGGGATTGCGCAAGGTATATCAGTTAATTATTGTGATGATGTGCCGCTTATATGGAAAGGTAGTCTGCAACATTTTTTACGACACATAGGTACCCCTCATGTATGCCGTTTCCACCCGAGGAACCATATTTAATTGGGCTAGCATCCTCGCATCATCTTTGAGAATGAACATAGCCGTGGCCAAGCTCCCACAATCGGAACAACCTCCAGAATTCTATATGTCTTCATACCTCCTCAACATTGTCTGCTCGAGATGCTACTTCGAGCACTGGAGCTGCAACTGGGACTCATCAACAGCCAACCCCATGCACTGCCATTACAAAGTTTTATGGGACACGACTTACAAAGGTATGATAGATGTAATCTTTGAATCTTTCATCATCCCGTTGTACCAACTGCTATTTGGGGAAGAACCACCATGCATGTCAAAGAGGGCTATGAAGACTGTGGTCAATGTAGCACACTGGTTTCCCATTCAAGAAGGAACATTCATCAGAGTATTTGGTACCCATAAGGCCCCTCATGCCCTACCCAAATTCGTCATAGACAAGACGCTCTTGTGACAGGTCAGCTACCAAATGACATAGGATTTTTCAAGGATATTGAATAAAGGAAAAAATAAGCCATGAGATAGAAGGTAGAGGTCGAGGCATTGAAGGGAAGCCACTTTGCAACCCTCAACTACCAGATATATGATCCTAAGAAAGTCGTGGCTTCCCACTGCAAAAAGGAAAAATAGAGCTGGTCATATTCTCATACCGAGAAGGATCTTGAAGATGGAATTAAAAATTGGTATAATGCTACAAGGGAACTTAGCCCAAACGAGCAGTAGGCTAGGGAAGATGAGCTCCTCGATGATTCCCAGGAAGACGTGAGCCTCAAAGAAAGAGCTTCCACTATAAAGAAAAAGTAGCACGAGGCACCAAAAGGCACCGAGGAATCTGAGAAGCGAAAAGGAAAAGAGGTAGAGGACGTCTTGAGCGACCACAAAGAGGAAGACACTAATACTACGCTGGAACAAAGGAACACCACCTTGGCAAGGAGAAAGCAAGAGCTTAAGAGGAAAAGGGAGCTAGAGAGCAAACAATCTCAAGATTCCAGCAACCAAGGCCAGAGCGAGAAAAGGAGACGGCAAGAAGAGCGAGAAAAGGAGAAACAACTGCAAGAAAAGAAGCAGGAAGAAAGAAGGGCGCAGGAAGAGGCAGAGAAGAGAAAATAGGAGGAAGATAGAAGGGCACAAGAAGAGGTAGAGAAGAGAAAGTAGGAAGAAGATAGAAGGGCACAGGAAGAGGCAGAGAAGAGAAAACAAGAGGAAGAAGCATAGAAGAGAAGGCAGGAGGAGAACAGGAGATTAGAGCAAGAGCTGAAAAATATGGAAGACGAGCTAGAGAGGCAACAAGTGCTCACAGATCAAGAGAAAAGATGACAAGAAGAAGAACTAAGGAGGAACAAGGAAAAGGAAGCTGGGGAAAGCGAACAAGGAGAGACTAGCAAAACAACTGACCTAGGTACAGGGCAAAGTGAACTTCCCCCATTAGACATGCCTCCTACCACTCCCCTCACTGGCGGACACCTCCCCCTACAAGAACTGGGTATCTCAGAGGGACAGGACGAGGAGGTCCTAGATCTCACAAGGCTCACTTTCGATGAAGTAAACCTCAAAATTGTGCAAGAAAGAAAAAAATATTGTGCCAGGAATCCAGCTGAGCCTTTATCAGTAACCACAACCAAGGATATTGTGCCCAACATTACAACAAACCCGAAAATGATTGCCTCAACCGTGACAGCTTTCGTTGCCGCCACAAAACACAATGTGGCTCGGATGAGAAAATAGATTGCAAACCTTCAGAATAGGCTTTATGCGTTCGAACTAAGGGCCATTGTGGAAGAGCAGGAGAGAATAAAGGTAGAGGAGGAAAACTCGTCACTCTATTTAGTTCACACAAGCTGATCCAGGTGGATATTGGTGGCCACCTGCCAAGTCCACCTGGACCCCCACCATTGTCTTTCTCAGCATTTTCAGTTTCCTTAATTGTAGCACAACTTACTATTTTTAGCAGTTTTTCGGGTCCTGAACTTCCGGAGCCGTTTTGAGGCCCTAAACGACGTTTTTTGGGTGGGGCAACATGGGTCCATCGAATGGACGATGTTGCCCGTTCCAACAATGATAGTGCTCGGATAGATCTTTCTAGTGAGCTATTGTACGCGTCAAACGGAGATCATATGCCAAAGTTACGACCTCGGGAAGTTGATGTACCAATTTACCCCCAAACGGGGCCCACAGTTTGGCGTTTCATCTCCTAGGGTTAGGTTTTGGAATGTTAAGGGTTTTCCATTGTTTCTCAACAATAAATAGGCCTTCGAGCCTCATTGTAACACAGTTCAGAGGCATGTAGCCATCACATCTCTTCTCAGAGATAAGCTACCATCGCCCTAGCTGGTTTATTTCCATTTCTGGTTGTAAGCATATTTCAGTATTTTTCCATTAATGAAATGAAGTATTATTTCCGCTGCATCTTTGTGTATATGGTTATCTCTGTAATTTGTTGCGTTCCTGTTTAAATCCGGATCAGTGGTATCAGAGCGGTCTGCTTTTTCTCTGTTTTTCTTTGCATGTCCCCAACAAGGTCGGGATATAAGGAGTTAGGGCTTGAACTGGTTGAACCTTTGCAAGACCAGCCTCGCAAATCCCGACGGCCTCCCATGGCGGACGAGAAGAAAGACGAGGGGGCAGGAGATCCCATCAAAATCTTGCTCGAAGAAGCCCTCGAGCGACAACGGAACGCGATGATGGACAGCTTTGCCTAGATCCTTTAGCGGCTACCCAGAAGCAACGCATCGGCTTCCAGCAGCTACTCTGGAAACGCCACACCCTTTAAGGTACAAGTTAATTTTGAAATCCCCATATTCGAGGGTCAGATAGACGCAGATGCCGTAGATAAATGGTTAAATCTGCTAGAGGGTTATTTTTCTGTTCATGAATTTTCGAGTCAAGAAAAGATTGTTTTTGCTCTTCTCAAAGCAACCCCCCACGTCAAGGACTGGTGGGAAACCTACTGCGAGCAGAAGGATGAAAGTACTGGCTCGCTATTTTCAGCCGCACCCACCTGGGATTCGTTCTGGGATGCCATCAAGGAGCAGTACTACCCTGTCGGAAGCTATGAGGATGAATACATAAAGTGGACCACGCTGCGGCAGGGAAGGGACCAAGACGTGCTGGAGTTCACCAATCTTTTCCATACCCTTAGCACAAAGTTGGGTATCAAGGATTCGGAGCAACATTTGATACTCAAATACCGTGGCTGCCTGCACAAGTACATCCAGGAAGAAATACAATTCCTAAACATCCCCTCGCTCGACGCAGCATATCGATATGCCGTCAAGGTCGAGCAGAAGTTTAAACAGAAGAAGCGAGACTTTGGATCTGCGAATCCAAAGCAGGGTAAAGGTGCCCCTAAACCACAGAACAAAGGACAAAGCCAAGGCGGGACAGCCCAAGACAACCAGCCGAAGCCGCAAGCAAAGAACAGCGCCGCGAAGCCGAGAAAGGACACTGGAAAATGGTGCGAGTTCCATAAGAGCTCCACTCACAACACAAGTGAGTGTCGGGCCAAGCAGTCACTGGTGGCTGAGCTAAAGGTTTCAGAATCAGATGCATGTTCCGACTCTGAGTCAGAACCCGATAAGGGGTATGAAAAAGGGAAGCAGATCATTGATGCGGATCCCAATGCCACTGTTGCTACCGCAAAGATCCAGAAAAATGAACCCGAAGATCCAGAGGAGGAGGAGCGTCTCTTCCACTCCCAGATGTGGGTAAAGGGCTCCCCGATACAGTTCATTGTTGATAGCGGGAGTCAAAATAACCTCATTTCGGCAGAGGTCGTGAAGCGGTTGGGCTTACCGACCACAACACATCCACAACCATACACCATTGGGTGGCTTCACCAAGGACGGGATCTTCGCGTGAGCCAGCAGTGTCGCCTCCCATACAACATCAAGCCCTTCACGAATGAGGTATTGTGTGACATTGCTCCTCTTGAAGTTTGTGATGTATTACTAGGACAACCATACTTGTGGAAGCGACATGCTGTGTATGAATCAAGGCCCCGTGCTGTTATTATTACATTGGGAAATAAGTTGTTCAGGATACCAGAGGTAGCACCACCTGCCGCCATCTCTTTGATTACTGCAAAACAATGCAGTAAGATCATTTCCAAAACCAGGAAATTTGTTTTCCTGATGATACGCCCTCAAGGAAAGAAGAAGACAGTGGCCGCGGCCTCCAAACGGGACCCCTCCGCACGACAACTACAGATGGACAAGGTTGTGGAGGAGTACGAGGACATCTTCACCTCCCCGGCAGGGGTTCCTCTGCACTGTCAAGTCAAGCACTCCATCGATCTGACCCCAGGTGCGCCGCTACCCAATGGACCAATTTATCGGCGCTCCGTTCTGGAGAACGATGAAATCAAGAGGCAGATTCAGGAGCTCCTGCAGAAAGGTCACATCCGTCCGAGTTCATCACCCTGTGGGAGCCCAATCGTGTTGGTACAGAAGAAGGATGGGACGTGGAGACTCTGTATTGACTATCGGGCGCTGAACAAGATCACTGTCCGTAATAGGTACCCGATCCCGCGGATTGATGACCTCCTAGACCAACTAAAGGGGGCGAAATATTTCAGCAAGATCGATCTGAAGTCAGGATATCACCAGGTACCAATCGAACCCTCCGATGTGTGGAAGACTGCCTTCAAATCCAAGGAGGGCCTCTTCGAATGGTTGGTCATGCCTTTCGGATTGACGAATGCTCCTGCAACCTTTATGAGGCTAATGGATGACATCTTGCGGCCATTCACCAACTCCTTTGTAGTAGTATACTTGGATGACATTCTGATCTTCAGCCAGAGTTGGGAAGAGCACCTCCAGCACATCCGACAGGTTCTCCAAACACTACGACAACACAAGCTATGTGCCAATTTGGAGAAATGCACTTTTGGCATGACCCAGGTTCAGTATCTGGGATACATCATTGATGAACAGGGGGTGCATGTCGATCCGGCCAAGGTCCAAGTCATTCGGGATTGGCCCTCTCCAACCACTCTAACAGAGCTCCGCATCTTTCTAGGTCTTGCCAACTTCTACCGCAGGTTTGTGTTGGGGTTTTCTCATATTTCTTGGCCCTTGAGTCAAGTCACCAAGGGCGGGGCGAAAGCAAAATTCTTTTGGTCTGAATCTCAACCGAAGGCATTCAGGGAATTGAAGGATCGCCTCTGCACGGTACCAGTGCTCGCGTTACCAGATTTACAACAACCATTTGAGGTCGAGACAGATGCCTCTGACTATGCTATTGGGGCAGTCCTTACTCAACATGGACATCCAGTGGCATATCACAGTGAAACACTTTCAGACATAGTCCGGAAGTACCCCACTTATGATAAAGAGATGTATTCCATTGTACATGCCTGCCGACAATGGAAGCATTACATTTTGGGGAAGGAAACGGTCATCCACACAGACCACCGACCTCTGCAGTTCATACAGACCCAAGGGAAATTGTAGAATGATCGCCATCAGAAGTGGTCTACATACCTGCAACAGTTTCACTTGAATATCAAGTATAAAAAGGGCAGCACCAATAATGTTGCAGATTGCCTCAGTCGGCCACCGATCATGGCGCTAACCACCGTGCTCAACTCTTGTGGGCACGAGACTGCTGATTGGCCACTTCTCTACAAAAGCGACCCAGAATTCGGCCACACATACCAGACACTCTTGGAGGGTCGGCATGTTGCAGATTTTCACCTCCAGGACGCCCTATTATGCCACCTCAGTCACCTCTGTGTTCCTTCAAGCGAGCGTGCCAAGATGATTTGGGAAGCACACTACAGTCGGGCTGCTGGGCATTTCGGGGTCGAGAAAACAGTGGCAGTACTGCAAAATTATTTCTATTGGCCGAATCTTCGACAGGATGTTGGGAAATACATTCGATCATGTACTGCCTGTGCCATTGCCAAACTGACCATTAAGAAGCACGGCCTCTATACCCCGTTGCCTACCCCTAGTCGACCTTGGGAATCCATTTCCATGGATTACATGTCAGGCCTTCCTTCCACTAAGCATGGAAATGACTGTGTTTTTGTGGTCGTCGACAGGTTCTCAAAGATGGCCATTATGATGGCCTGCAAGAAGAATATCACAGCAGAAGCCACTGCTAAACTCTTCTTTGAACGAGTGTGGGTGCACTTTGGGATCCCACAGTCTATCATCTCAGATCGGGACAGTCGGTTTCTCAGCACATTTTGGTCCAATCTCTGGTCAATGCTGGACACCAAACTCACGAAGTCCACAGCCTTCCATCCTCAAACTGATGGCCAGACAGAGGTTGTCAACAGGATGATTGTGCACATTCTGCGCATGTATAACTCAAAGCATCCACGCACATGGGACGAGAGCCTCCCTTATGTTCAACACAGCTACAACCGAGCTCTTCACAACTCCACTGGCCATAGCCCTTTTCAGGTGGGTTTGGGATTCCAGCCACTATGCCCCATTGATGTGGCCATGCCCCTTGCAGCTACTCACATGAATTCAGCTCATGTCCAGTCCGAAACAGATAAGGCCACCAGCTTCATTGAGCGCATCCAACATATTCGCCAGCAGGTCCATGACATTCTGGAGAAATCAAATGCCAAGTACAAGCAGCGACATGATCAACATCGGGTGCCACACAAGTTTCAGGTGGGCGACAAAGTCTGGTTGCATTTGCAAAAGGAACGCCTTACTAGAGCCTATCGGAAATTGAGACCACTCCGATATGGTCCTTACACCATTACTAAGGCTATGGGAGACAATGCATTTGAGCTCAGCATTCCCCATTCCTTGGCCTGCACCCAGTGTTCAATGTGGACCGCCTTCGGCCATACTTTCCACCATTGCTAGACACATCCGACATTGCAGAACAGCTCAAACCCACAGAATTAAATCCAGATTGCATGGAACAAGCTGCAACTAATCGGATCATGGACACACAGATCAAGAACACTCGCCAATAGAATATCCAACTGTATCGAGTTGTCAAAGCAGACCAACTCCTTCAGCAGGGCAAGTGGCTCACCAGGGAACAAGTTCAGCAGAAGTTTCCTCATCTCATGGAGGAGCTCAACGCAATGGGGACCATTGCTTCCTAAGGGGGGAGGAATGATCCAGGTGGATATTGGTGGCCACCTGCCAAGTCCACCTGGACCCCCACCATTGTCTTTCTCAGCATTTTCAGTTTCCTTAATTGTAGCACAACTTACTATTTTTAGCAGTTTTTCGGGTCCTGAACTTCCGGAGCCGTTTTGAGGCCCTAAACGACGTTTTTTGGGGAATCCAGGGGCAACATGGGTCCATTGAATGGACCGATGTTGCCCGTTCCATCAATGATAGTGCTCGGATAGATCTTTCTAATGAGCTATTGTACGCGTCAAACGGAGATCATATGCCAAAGTTACGACCCCGGGAAGTTGATGTACCAATTTACCCCCAAACGGGGCCCACAGTTTGGCGTTTCATCTCCTAGGGTTAGGTTTTGGAATGTTAAGGGTTTTCCATTGTTTCTCAACAATAAATAGGCCTTCGAGCCTCATTGTAACACAGTTCAGAGGCATGTAGCCATCACATCTCTTCTCAGAGATAAGCTACCATCGCCCTAGCTGGTTTATTTCCATTTCTGGTTGTAAGCATATTTCAGTATTTTTCCATTAATGAAATGAAGTATTATTTCCGCTGCATCTTTGTGTATATGGTTATCTCTGTAATTTGTTGCGTTCCTGTTTAAATCCGGATCACAAGTGCAACATACTTCTAGGCAGCAATCGAAATAGAAACAAAGACCCTTGGGGAGGCCATGGTAGTAGTCTATGAAGAGATGTCCAAACTGCATCACACAATGGCCCTAATCGTGACAATCTAGGCCCACACCAAAGAAAGAGTCATGATGCTTAAGGAGGCTATGACTGCTTTAGATAAGATACGTGAATGGTTCGTCAAGTACATGGGAGCACCAACGGTTTTCCCTAAGAAGGATTGGATCACCATGCAGAATACCAAGGTTCACTCCGTATCAAAATTCAATCTAAGGACAAACTGACCAAAGATGTGGATGAGGTATTAGCATCCTACATGCATCTATTCAACGAATTAGAATCTATGATCCGACTTCATGGGGTCCCCTCTATAGGAGAAGTCAGATAGGTAAGGAAGCAGGATGAGATCTCCAAGGAAGTACAGGTGTTCATGGAGACATATAAACAAGTAGCCCATACAAAGGACATGTCAATCACCAAAGAAAATATCATGCGTTATGTAGTGGAACTAGTGAGGATCTACACAAAACTGGTAACCTTGAACAACCAGGTGCATGCTAAACGGACCACCCTCATCCCAGATGCACTCGAGTGCTTTCACCGACATGATAAAGATTAGCCATAGATCACTCCCATGGCAACGGAATACAACCTATGGCGCACATATTTGACATAACATCTTGACCTTGACATTTCGGAACTTGCCATTGTTAAATTAGTGAATCAGGTTGATAGATTTTTTTTGTAATGTATCTACTTTAGTAGCATAGAGAATTTTTTGAATACAAAAGGTCATCAGGTAGATGAAGAGTCATGAGGAAGTCCAAGAGTCAAGGGTAGGCTAAGAGTCACCCTCACCCTATAAATACACCCTCATGCCTCATTTGTATAGACCTTTGCTGAGGAATTTTTGGAGATATATATATATATATACATTGCTTAAGAGAATTTATGCTCTTCTAGTTAATGCAAGGAGTGATTGTACATTTCCGCTATTAGATTCTTCAGATATTTTATGTCCTAATTCCATGAGTATTTTCTTCACTTGATGGATCAGATGTTCCTGAAAGCTCTTTGATGTGCAGCCTCCTCATATGTTGTCTCATACTACAAACTTTGTGTTGCTTCGTATGAATGGCATTTATTTTTCTAACTCTATGCTTGTGCTGGTGAGCTATTTTGTTTGCATTTGTATAATCTTTTTTGACTACACGCGTATTTCTTATCATAAATGTTTGATCGTTGTGAATTAATTTACAATTGTTAAGCACTTATCTTGGAAAACATTAGTCTTATTTGAGGCCTGCTAACAATAACTTTACATAAGGTTTATGTTGTTTATAGCCTGGCTATTCATGGTTTATCCATCATAAGATATTTGTCAATAATTTCCTTGTATTTATTGAGATCCGTGATTTCAATTGAGTTCATGTTCCACCTCCATATGAAGAAATATCAACACAACTGAACGAAAGTTGGGCCTACATACCTGAAGGGATCCCTATCGCAAACAGTGCAGGATCTAGTTGGTAACCTACACTGGGGAGATCCCCTTTGTTGTTGGGAAAAAATTACATCCTATCAACAAAATCATATGAAATATCGCTTTCTACCAATGTATATTTTCTGGTCGATTTGGAGGAGCAGGAATGATGGAAATTTTGAATAAAATTCAATTTCTGTACATAGGGACATCATTAAAACTATGTCATATTACAATGAGATTGGGCCTGTAAAAGGAAAGGTGATTAATAGAATGGTCAAGTCCAAAATGTATGGAAGGTCCACCTGGTGGGGTTCTTTGATGGTGCGTGCAAGACAAGGAAATGTGGATGTGGGGCTTTCCTAAAAATTAGTGCTATTTTCTACTATCATTTATGGTGGGAAGGAGGTACAAGAACAAACAATAGAGCAAAGATCATTGCCTTATGGGGTCTATTATCAGCTGTAAAGTGGTTGGGCATTGAGAAACTCCAAGTATACGAGATGCAAAGAACGTCATCGATTCAATAAAGGATCACAATGCCTTCAGTCTGCATATTCTATCAGATTGGATGAATCACATTAGGATCATGGTAAATTTCTTCCAGCATATCCATTTTGAACATATTTACAGGGAAGAAAATACAACATCCGACCTTCTATCCAAAAGAGGCTTGAGGGTGGAACCTGGTAATATCACATATGCAATTTTTGAAAACCATGTTAAGATCAAGGAAAAATACATAAAATTCATATGATATTTCTTACCTTGGTCCTTCAGAGAGCACATGGACATGCTATTTGTAACTCGATTTTTGTAATCTATTTATTTTGAATATCTTATGAGGAGTCAAGTCATAAATGTTTGATAAGAAGTATTAGGGGGGGAATACCATACGCCATAATTCTGGGAGATTGTGAGAAGACATGTAAAATCAAACAACACAGTGGAAAAATATACACAAAGCGTTGTTTCAATTTTGTAAGAAACATATTACTATAAATGGGATGGGTATAAAGTAACAAAGATACTAAGAAACAAGATATTTGTACTTCCTTTTTGTATGAAATGAAGTGTTTTTTTCTTACTGAAAAAAGGGTAGAGATATTTAGATAGTTAGAGAGAGTTTGATAGTGAGAGGTAACCTTTTTGGATTGAAATCCTTTTTAAAAAAAAAGGGAGATAGAAGAACCGATCTAGAGGGGGTTCGGGAAGTAAGTTCATAGGTTTATGGGTTTTGAGTCTAAAGCTCATGAGTATATGTAATGGAGATATTTATATGAAAGTGAAGAATAATGACCAGTTTTGATTCCAGATTTTGGTGTAATTGCAGATTTGCTTTCTATGTTGTGTGTTCATTATTTTATTAATGTTTTCTTCTACTAGCATGAGTGTAATGTAGCAGCAAATCTCTTTAATTTATGATTGTGAATTTATCTTGAGTAGTACTCACATTTCATATTTAAATATTCTTAGTGAGTGCTCCACCATGTTGGAAATTCCTCCATATCTTTGGGCTTTTCATCATTCTTTTTGTAGGTTTAACACTCAGATTCTTAATTTCATAAGTTAATAAACCCTTATCATATTCATCCTTATTATATCCCCGTTTTAATTAAATCTCGGTTATCCCTCTTTATCTTGTCCAGTTTGGTTTTAAAGATAGGTTTTAGAATTAGACTATTCATTACATCCCTCATGGTTCCACTCTCTGGCCAAATATTTTAATTTTTTTACCAATCTTTTAGATGTTGTGGGAACTGGTTCCTTTGCAACCGAGAATTGTCTCCAGGTATACAAAGTGGCCCACCCTAATCCATAGGATTTCTAGAGTAACTCATTTAGACATATCAAAATTATACAAGCCAAAGAAGAATTGTACAATAATAAGGGTGGCATTGTTAACGCCAAGGACCATGATGTGACCATACATTTGAGACAACATATATGTAACTACCTCACCTATTGTGATGAGAACTCTAATTTATTTATGAGCATCATTGCTACAAAAAAATTACAAGATACTATGAATACAAGGCAACAAATATTTTGTATTTGATCACATCGGTTTATGAGGTCATAAGAGGAAACAAGGTTTGTTGGAATGTAATGTGATAAAAAAGGCTTAGAATGTTCAATTAGATAGATCCAAATCTAAAACAATGGATTGGGTTTTCCAAACTAATTCTCAAATAATTCACGATGTCTTTTGTTTCCTAGATCATCAGAGGTCCCATTTGCAAAATTATTTCTTTCACTTTGCCAGTGAACAAAGGTCGCACATATCCTTATTCCATTATTTTTGAAGCCTTGTCTAGCAGGAAAAGCATGTCCACAAATGGTTACAACATAGAAAAAATGCAACATATAGTTAACAAGCAACACATAGTGATAAAAAGTATGAAGCTTAATGGAAGTCGTAGAGAGCTTGTTATTTCAGTACTCGGGCTCAGCCTTTGTGGCAGAGAGTAATTTCTGGATTACATTGTTGTTTCGCTAGTGTCTTTTGGTTGGGGGTTTTGTTGTTTCACTATTGTTTTTTTGGTTGGGGGTTTTGTGAGGCGAGAGGGGTTTTGCTTGGTTCTAGGGCTTGAATTCCATTCTGTAGTTGCATGTCCGATCTCATAGATAACCTGTCAATGAATTTGGTCTTGGTTGTGTTTCTGGTCTCACAGAGGGCTTGTTATTATTTTAGTGCTTGGGCTCAGCCTTTGTGGCAGGTGGTAATTTTTGGGTTATTTAAATGGAGCTCGTATAAACTATGTCCAATGTTGTAAAGGGTATGTTATCAGTACTTGTGCTCGACCTCTATGACGGAACATAAATCATGAGAAATAACAATTAAAAAAATATATGGAACTTAAATAACATTTAATAACAATGAGGTAATGATGTAGTATCCAAAAACTTCTACTATAACCAAACTAATGATTGTGGTATCATGCTAAAAGAGACATGCAAAGTGAACAAAGAACATTGAGATTTAGTAACTAAAATCTCACAATGGATTGGGGTTTCCAAATGAACTCACAGATAATTCACATTTGCTATATGTCTTTTGTTTCCTTGATGATCATATGCCCCATTTGCAAAACCATTTCCTCCACTTCGTCAGTCAACATAGGCCCCATGTATCCTTACACCATTATTTTTGAAGCCTTTTGTGGAAGGATAAGGATGTCCATGAGTTGCTACAACATAGGAATAATGCAACATATACTTCACAAGTAACACATACTGATCAAAAGTGTCAAGCGTAACATATGTTTATTTATGTTGAGTGCCTCTAGTGTTAGCTGTGTTTTTTCTTTTCTTTTCAACAAATGCTTAGCGTCCATTAATTTTAGTACCACTTGTTTTAATAGTAAAATGATGAGCAATAATAATTAAGAAAAAATTATGGAACACAAATGACATTTAAACATTTAATAACAACCAACTAAGCACGTAGTATCCAAAAAACTATACTATAACCTAGATCATCACGAAAGTAAAAGGTCTTGGAAGGGTCCTTCTTCACACCTGGACCCGGATCATCTTGACCCTAACTTGAATCCCATTTGGCTTAAGTTCCCCAAAGTTTGAATTCTTCTTCAACCTGAGTAGGGGTAACATCTACAGGACAGTGATTGACATAAATAGAGCACAGAATTCTTACACGTAATAATTTGTAGTTGTATAGTGATAAACAAAGCACAAAGGAAACAATTGAAGTAAAGGATGCCTAAAATACAAAAAAATGATTAACAAAATTTCCGTCAGTATACATAAATTTTTATGTTTTACTGAATATTAAATACAAAATAGAGACGTGAATAAAGTAAGCTTTCATGTGACACATGTCATTTCACCTGAAAATATTTCTGTCAAGAATATGTTTCTTGCAAGATTAGCGCCAAGGAGAAAAAAATTAATTCACCAAGTTGGAAACATCAGAAATTTGAACAACATATAAAATATTAAGAAGGGAGATATTAGAAAAACATGGTAAATAACTAAGATTATGAAAACAAATATCATTTAAAAGTAGAATATGAGAATTTAACTCTTGAAACCATACCTTGTCTTCACTTTGAGTTTGATTGCTTTCAAATGACTATATTTTCTAAGGTTTTCTTCTCTAGAGAAGCAACAACTATGGAATTATCATTATCCATATACTCAACCTCTAAACTTTTCGTAGAATCACTAGGTGACATGATTTCATCCATAGACTCTGATTCTCCATTTGACCCGCAACTGGTGGGATATGATCCAAGAGTATTGCAAGTTTCATTGTTCCTCAATGAATTGTGATTCATGGAGACTTGTAATCTGGCTTGTGTTAGCCTCCTATTGCAATAGGTTTCATATTTCATGATTGACAGTGGAAGTGCCAAAAATGTTCATCTTTTCCATGCTGCAAAAGTTCCATTTTTGAAAGATTTCTCAATTAAGGGAAGGCCAAACAGCTTAATCTTGGTTTCCTTAGGTTTAAATTGCTTGTTTTAGACTAGAGAAAGAATACATGTCCAAACAGTGCAAGCTTGGTAGAAGTGTAGATAGGCAGAGAAATGAAGGAGCCCAACTGCTTAATCTGGGTCCTTGGAAGAGATAAGTGTTGATTTAGATAGGAGGGCAGCCAAAAGAAAAGAGGACAATTAGGGTTTGCAAGTCTAAGTGCACCCATTCAAAAGGAAGAAAAAAATGTTAGGTGTATTAGGTTGGGTAGGTAGTTTGGGGTTGCAGAAGCAAAGTCTGGATCACATTTTGTATTATAATCAGGGCTCATCTCATCAATCACAGAAAGGTCGAAGCATTTGTCTAATGGCAAAATTCTGGTAGCATGTCTAACTCCCTTTCACCTCCCGCTCGAAATTTCTTACTAACACCCCCTTGAGGACTTTGAGATCTTCCCAGCGAGTCCTGTTATCACTTTATTTTTGTAAAATATCAAGTCAAGTTTTGGTTTTCTCAAATGAAAAGAAGCCACATTTCTTGTGTAAAATCATTCCTCCATATCCCTTTTAAATCTCATGTCTAAGTTTCAGATCATAAACTTGGCGTCATTCCCCTTACATTTCCATTTCACAAGCTCATATTAACTTCTAATCCTATTATATAGCTCCCTAACCAAATTTTCCCATCCCTATTTGTTATAACAAACTATATAAAATCCCAAAAAATATTAAAATCCCACCCTATAGCATTATAGCTATGTATATACAGTTTAGGGAAATAATAGTCCATCTGGGACTACTATTGACCCTTCCGCGTTCTAACCTGGGCTTGTTTTAACCTCTGGTTAAAATAATAACCATGGTCTTCCCTTTTGTATATAAACCTACCCCTTTCTCAGTGCTCATTATTAATGTTCAACGTTTAAACGTTTATTTTAAACGCTGCCGGCGCATAACCCACAAACCCGCATTTTCTAAAGTTTTTGACCCCCCACGGCATAATAATATTTTATAAATCAGCGGGTCCCGCGCCTAACTACACAACACCCGATCGTCTCGCTAGCCGTTCGATGCCCAGCACTCCAAATCCAACGGTGGGCGGTCGTTTTGAGCCCCCGATCCGCCGGAGGTTAACGTCCGGGGGATGGGTGGTTTCCTTGCCATACCCCCGCCACGTGTCGGCCTCTCGGCGTGTTCGAAGGCCCCTTCCCTAATATCGCCTGTGCCGAAAGGTGGTGCGGGGAAAACCGGTTACCACCTTCGGCCCTCCTATGTCAGCCCTGCGTCGCTTCTGACGTCATGCCTTCGTATCCTCGCCGGTGCCCCGTGTCATTGCCACCTCACCTGCTCATGTCGTCACCCCGCCAGAGTGTCCTATGCCACGTCTTCATCTGAGTCAGCTGCCACGTCACCCGTCCGTACCTGGGACCTGTCGATGACGTCATGCTGACGTCATCATAGAAAAGCGCCAAATGCACAAATATGTCAAATTTTTATAAAAACACGCATTTTTCAACCGTTTGTTAGTCATTTTCATTGGACATGGTGGAGAGCCGCTGCTACTATGTGCGCCCGTTTGCCTCCAAAATTCAAAATTCGACCAATTGAGCTGGAACCACCTCTGAATCCGTCTTCACCAGTCGCCATTGGACCAGTCCACCTGCGCTCGGCGCCAGTTTAACCAGGTATTTTCCCTACTTTGCCCCTTCGCCCCTGTTCTTCCCATTTTTCTCCATTTTACATGTTTTGAAACCTACAAATTCCCAAATTAATGACTATGCCCTACCTAAATTTTGCCTAAATCCACTGCTAAGCCCCTACCTCAGGAAAAACCCTGCCAACCCGCGCCTGTTTGCGAATTTACCTTTGGAAACTCATTTTCGAGCTCAATTCCCAGCAAAAATTTCATAACAGGTCGGCATTGTTCTCTTCACCGCATTCCACTCATAAACCTCTACAATTTCACTATAATACTCCCCGTTCCCTTGCAAAAATTTTCCCTCATAGTATTCTATCCAAGGAATTTGCCAAAGAAACTAAAGCCTTATCCGAAGTCTGCAAAGTTTCCCTTTTCATCATAATTACCGATATTAAAGGCCCTTCCCTAACTTGAACTCATTTTGCAACTCCTTTGCAAATCCTCAGAGTTAGTTGTCAGCAGTCTGTTACTGCTGTAAAACTTCATTCCAAATATAACATCAAAAAGTTTTATAATGGCCACTCCAACAACTCTCAGTGTCACTCCTATGAATCCACCAAACAAAGAACTTGAAGCCATGCCTCTGGCTAATAAGGATTACCTCATTCAAGATCTAGTTGGGGACAGAAATCACTTGAAGACCTTCTGCCAACTAAGGAACAGCTTTATAAACAACTGTGACACGTTTGGCATATGGGAGTCCAATTTTCCTTATTATTTCCTTCCCTCTGTTAATGATTTTCCTGAGGTCATCCATTTGTGTGCTGAGAACTATGAACCTAATCAGAGAGCTGTCAAGTCTCCATTTGGGAGCATACTTTTTTATGTTACTCCTGACTCCATCAACTAGATGCTCGATTTCAAACAGACTCAGCTATTGATTCCTTTCTCCATGAACTATTTGTTGGATGAAGGCGCCAAGCTTTCCAGCTTTGAAATTGCAAGAATTACCAAGACATTCATGAGGGCAGACTGCCAGCCAATTGGCCCACCCCCTTTCTTATATGACAATTTCAATGAGGTGGGAAAGGTTCTTATAGATATGATTTCCTCTGTGCTGGGTTTTAAAACAAGTGAGCACATTGATGAAACAATGCTGGTCCTGTTGTCTGCATACAGCCAGGACAACTCCTTGCTGTCAAGTACAATTATGCCAAGTTCATAGCCAACAAAATACATGATCAGCTAGTGAAGCTGGATAGGGAGGGAGTCTTTAAATATTCATCATATATCTATCATTTGTTCATGTACTACCAGTCTGAATGCTTCCAATGCCCCATTAAAAAGTTGGATTCTAAGGGGGAAAGAAGGTCTGTCATCTTTTGGTCATCAGTTTTCCATGAGGTTCAAAACTCTCCATTTTCCTACTGTGAGTTCATTGACCAATTTGTATACCCAGTCTCTTGTCTTCTAAAAAGGTCCCCTCCTCCTAGATTGTCTTATGACATACAAAAGACCTTGTAGCTGTCTAAGAGTTACAAAATAGGTGATTGGTATCTCTACCAAAATCACACTGTCATTAGGATCTATGGCTGTGAGCTCTGTCCTTACAGGCTCCCAAGTTATGTACCATTGAGACTGTTTGCATTGGAGTATTATAGGCAGCTCATCAATGCTGACCTTACTCATTTTCATAGTGCCAAGAAGAAAGCTCATCTGAAATTAAAAGACCATCTAGGCCCCTTCATTATGAACAAGAAAGAAGGTTGGCAAGATGCCGATCAGATACTGAGGGACAAATATAAGTTAAAGAGGAGCTTCTGGTGGGTCCCTTATGACCCGAAGGGTTTTATCAGTGCCAGAAGAGTAATATACAGGCTGATGGCCTATGACCATTGTAAATTACCACAAATTGAACAATATGCCAACCAAGATGAGTGGCTGCAAGACACATTAGTTGAGGAATTGACCCAAGAAGAAATTATGGAAAGAAATGTCAAAGATTTAGAAAAAACTCTTGACTTGGATTTTGCTGACCAGGTAACTTTCAAATTGCCGCACCAAGTCAGAGAAGGCACATCCACTGTTGCAGCTTCACAAGCTGCCCAAGGAGCATCTACATCAGCAACAGGTACAACTAAAGGAAAAGAGCCAATGGATACAGAACAAGGAATGGTGACAGAACAGCCTGCCACTTCAATGGAACAATCTCAAGGACAAGCTCCTCCACAACAAACAAAGGCACCACAAGTGCCTGTTTTATAGACTCCTGTGATCCAGGTGGATATTGGTGGCCACCTGCCAAGTCCACCTGGACCCTCACCATTGTTTCTCTCAGCATTTTCATTTTCCTTAATTGTAGCACAACTTACTATTTTTAGCAATTTTTCGGGTCCTGAACTTCGGGAGCCATTTTGAGGCCCTAAACTACGTTTTTTGGGAAATCTGGGGGCAACATGGGTCCATGGACCGATGTTGCCCTTCCCAAAGTGGTAGTGCTCGGATAGATATTTCTAACGAGCTATTGTACGCGTCAAACAGAGATTATATGCCAAAGTTACGACCCTAGGAAGTTGATGTACCAATTTACCCAAACAGGGCCCACAGTTTGGCGTTTCATCTCCTAGGGTTAGGTTTTGGAATGTTAAGGGTTTTCCATTGTTTCTCAAAAATAAATAGGCCTTCGAGCCTCATTGTAACACAGTTCAGAGGCATGTAGCCACCACATCTCTTCTCAGAGATAAGCTACCGTCGCCCTAGCTGGTTTATTTCCATTTCTGGTTGTAAGCATACTTCAGTATTTTCCATTAATGAAATGAAGTATTATTTCCGCTGCATCTTTGTGTATATGATTATCTATGTAATTTGTTGCGTTCCTGTTTAAATCCGGATCAGTGGTATCAAAGCGGTCTGCTTTTTCTCTGTTTTTCTTTGCATGTCCCCAACAAGGTCGGGATATAAGGAGTTAGGGCTTCAACTGGTCGAACCTTTGCAAGACCAGCCTCACAAATCCCGACGGCCTCCCATGGTGGATGAGAAGAAAGATGAGGGGGTAGGAGATCCCATCAAAATCTTGCTCGAAGAAGCCCTCGAGTGACAACGGAACGTGATGATGGATAGCTTTGCCCAGATCCTTCAGCGGCTACCCAGAAGCGACACATCGGCTTCCAGCAGCTACTCTGGAAACGCCATGCCCTTTAAGGTACAAGTTAATTTTGAAATCACCATATTCGAGGGTCAGATAGACGCAGATGCCGTAGATAAATGGTTAAATCTGCTAGAGGGTTATTTTTCTGTTCATGAATTTTCGAGTCGAGAAAAGATTGTTTTCGCTCTTCTCAAAGCAGCCCCCCACGTCAAGGACTGGTGGGAAACCTACTGCGAGCAGAAGGATGAAAGTACTGGCTCACTATTTTCAGCCGCACCCACCTGGAATTCATTCCGGGATGCCATCAAGGAGCAGTACTACCCTGTCGGAAGCTATGAAGATGAATACATAAAGTGGACCACGCTGCGGCAGGGAAGGGACCAAGACGTGTCGGAGTTCACCAATCTTTTCCATACCCTTCGCACAAACTTGGGTATCAAGGATTCGGAGCAACATTTGATACTCAAATATCGTGGCTGCCTGCACAAGTACATCCAGGAAGAAATACAATTCCTGAACATCTCCTCGCTCGGCGTAGCATACCGATATGCCGTCAAGGTCGAGCAGAAGTTTAAACAAAAGAAGCGAGACTTTGGATTTGCGAATCCAAAGCAGGGGAAAGGTGCCCCTAAACCACAGAACAAAGGACAAAGCCAAGGCGGGATAGCCCAAGACAACCCGCCGAAGCTGCAAGCAAAGAACAGCGCCGCGAAGCCAAAAAAGGACACTGGAAAATGGTGTGAGTTCCATAAGAGCTCCACTCACAACACAAGTGAGTGTCGGGCCAAGCAGTCACTGGTGGCTGAGCTAAAGGTTTCAGAATCAGATGCATGTTCCGACTCTGAGTCAGAACCCGATAAGGGGAATGAAAAAGGGAAGCAGATCATCGATGCGGATCCCAACGCCACTGTTGCTACCGCCAAGATCCAGAAAAATGAACTCGAAGATCCAGAGGAGGAGGAGCGTCTCTTCCACTCCCAAATGTGGGTAAAGGGCTCCCCGATACAGTTCATTGTTGATAGTAGGAGTCAAAAGAACCTCATTTCGGCAGAGGTCATGAAGCGGTTGGGCTTACCGACCACAGCACATCCACAACCATACACCATTGGGTGGCTTCACCAAGGACGAGATCTTCGCGTGAGCCAGCAGTGTCACCTTCCATACAACATCAAGCCCTTCACGGATGAGGTATTGTGTGACATTTCTCCCCTTGAAGTTTGTGATGTATTATTAGGACAACCATACTTGTGGAAGCGACATACTGTGTATGAATCAAGGCCCCGTGCCGTTATTATTACATTGGGAAATAAGTTGTACAGGATACCAGAGGTAGCACCACCTACTTCCATCTCTTTGATTACTGCAAAACAATGCAGTAAGATCATTTCCAAAACCAGGAAATTTGTTTTCCTAATGATACGCCCTCAAGGAAAGAAGAAGACGGTGGCCGCGGCCTCCAGACGGGGTCCCTCTGCACGACAACTACAGATGAACAAGGTTGTGGAGGAGTACGAGGACATCTTCACCTCCCCTGTAGGGGTTCCTTTGCACTGTCAGGTCAAGCACTCCATCGATCTGACCCCAGGTGCGCCGCTACCCAATGGACCAATTTATCGGCGCTCTGTTTTGGAGAACAATGAAATCAAGAGGCAGATTCAGGAGCTCCTGCAGAAAGGTCACATCCGTCCGAGTTCATCGCCTTGTGGGAGCCCGACCGTGTTGGTACAGAAGAAGGATGGGACGTGGAGACTCTGTATTGACTATCGGGCGCTGAACAAGATCACTGTCCGTAATAGGTACTCGATCCCGCGGATTGATGACCTCCTGGACCAACTAAAGGGGGCGAAATATTTCATCAAGATCAATCTAAAGTCAGGATATCACCAGGTACCAATCGAATCCTCTGATGTGTGGAAGACTGCCTTCAAATCCAAGGAGGGCCTTTCGAATGGTTGGTTATGCCTTTCGGATTGACGAATGCTCCTGCAACCTTCATCAGGCTAATGGATGACATCTTGCGGCCATTCACCAACTCCTTTGTAGTAGTATACTTGGATGACATTCTGATCTTCAGCCAGAGTTGGGAAGAGCACCTCCACCACATCCGACAGGTTCTCCAAACACTGCGGCAACACAAGCTATGTGCCAATTTGGAGAAATGCACTTTTGGCATGACCCAGGTTCAGTATCTGGGATACATCATTGATGAACAGGGGGTGCATGTCGATCCAGCCAAGATCCAAGTCATTCGGGATTGGCCATCTCCAACCACTCTAACAGAGCTCCGCAGCTTTCTAGGTCTTGCCAACTTCTACCGCAGGTTCGTGTTGGGGTTTTCTCATATTACTTGGCCCTTGAGTCAAGTCACCAAGGGATGGGCGAAAGCAAAATTCTTTTGGTCTGAATCTCAATAGAAGGCATTCATGGAGTTGAAGGATCGCCTCTCCACGGCACCAGTGCTCGCGTTACCAGATTTACAACAACCATTTGAGGTTGAGACAGATGCCTCCGACTATGCTATTGGGGCAGTTCTTACTCAACATGGACATCCAGTGGCATATCACAGTGAAACACTTTCAGACACAGTCCGGAAGTACCCCACTTATGATAAAGAGATGTATTCCATTGTACAGGCCTGCCGAAAATGGAAGCATTACATTTTGGGGAAGGAAACGGTCATCCACACAGACCACCGACCCCTGCAGTTCATACAGACCCAAGGGAAATTGCAGAATGATCGCCATCAGAAGTGGTCTACATACCTGCAACAGTTCCACTTGAATATCAAGTATAAGAAGGGCAGCACCAATAATGTTGCAGATTGCCTCAGTCGACCACCGATCATGGCGTTAACCACCGTGCTCAACTCTTGTGGGCACGAGACTTCTGATTGGCCACTTCTCTACAAAAGCGACCCATAATTTGGCCACACATACCAGACACTCTTGGAGGGTCGACATGTTCCAGATTTTCACCTCCAGGATGCCCTGTTATGCCACCTCGGTCACCTTTGTGTTCCTTCAAGCGAGCGTGCCAAGATGATTTGGGAAGCACACTACAGTCGGGCTGCTGGGCATTTCGGGGTCGAGAAAACAGTGGCAGTACTGCAAAATTATTTCTATTGGCCGAATCTTCGACAAGATGTTGGGAAGTACATCAGATCATGTACTGCCTGTGCCATTGCCAAACCGACCATTAAGAAGCACAACATCTATACCCCGTTGCCTACCCCTAGTCGACCTTGGGAATCCATCTCCATGGATTACATGTAAGGCCTTCCTTCCACTAAGCATGGAAATGACTGCGTTTTTGTGGTCGTCGACAGGTTCTCGAAGATGGCCATTATGGCGGCCTGCAGGAAGAATATCACAACAGAAGCCACTGCTAAACTCTTCTTTGAACGAGTGTGGGTGCACTTTGGGATCCCACAGTCTATCATCTCAGATTGGGATAGTCGGTTTCTCAGCACATTTTGGTCCAGTCTCTGGTCAATGCTGGACACCAAACTCACGAAGTCCACAGCCTTCCATCCTCAAACTGATGGCCAGACAGAGGTTGTCAATAGGATGATTATGCACATTCTGCGCATGTATAACTCAAAGCATCCACGCACATGGGACGAAAGCCTCCCTTATGTTCAGCACAGCTACAACCGAGCTCTTCACAGCTCCACTGGCCATAGCCCTTTTCAGGTGGGTTTGGGATTCCAACCACTATGCCCCATTGATGTGGCCATGCCACTTGCAGCTACTCACATAAATTCAGCTCATGTCCAGTCCAAAACAGATAAGACCACTAGCTTCATTGAGCGCATCCAAAATATTCGCCAGCAGGTCCATGACATTCTGGAGAAATCAAATGCCAAGTACAAGCAGCGACATGATCAACATCGGGTGCCACACAAGTTTCAGGTGGGCGACAAAGTCTGGTTGCATTTGCAAAAGGAACGCCTTACTGGAGCCTATCGGAAATTGAGACCACTCCGATATGGTCCTTACACCATTACTAAGGCTATGGGAGACAATGCATTTGAGCTCAGCATTCCCCATTCCTTGGCCTGCACCCAGTGTTCAATGTGGACCGCCTTCGGCCATACTTTCCACCATTGCTAGACACATCCGACATTGCAGAACAGCTCAAACCCACAGAATTAAATCCAGATTGCATGGAACAAGCTGCAACTGATCGAATCATGGACACACAGATCAAGAACACTCGCCAATAGAATATCCAACTGTATCGAGTTGTCAAAGCAGGCCAACTCCTTCAGCAGGGCAAGTGTCTCACCAGGGAACAAGTTCAGCAAAAGTTTCCTCATCTCATGGAGGAACTCAACGCAATGGGGACCATTGCTTCCTAAGGGGGGAGGAATGATCCAGGTGGATATTGGTGGCCACCTGCCAAGTCCACCTGGACCCCCACCATTTTTTCTCTCAGCATTTTCAGTTTCCTTAATTGTAGCACAACTTACTATTTTTAGCAGTTTTTCGGGTCCTGAACTTCAGGAGCCGTTTTGAGGCCCTAAACGACGTTTTTTTGGGAAATCTGGGGGAAACATGGGTCCATGGACCGATGTTGCCCTTCCCAAAGTGGTAGTGCTCGGATAGATCTTTCTAACGAGCTATTGTACGCGTCAAACGAAGATCGTATGCCAAGTTACGACCCCGGGAAGTTGATGTACCAATTTACCCAAACGGGGCCCACAGTTTGGCGTTTCATCTCCTAGGGTTAGGTTTTGGAATGTTAAGGGTTTTCCATTGTTTCTCAATAATAAATAGGCCTTTGAGCCTCATTGTAACACAGTTCAGAGGCATGTAGCCACCACATCTCTTCTCAGAGATAAGCTACCGTCGCCCTAGTTGGTTTATTTCCATTTCTGGTTGTAAGCATATTTCAGTATTTTCCATTAATGAAATGAAGTATTATTTCCGCTGCATCTTTGTGTATATGATTATCTCTGTAATTTTTTGCGTTCGTGTTTAAATCCGGATCATCCTGCCCATGAGGAAAGAGGCAGAAAACGAGACCGAGAAGACTCCACACCTGCTAGTGGGTCTACACAACAGCTCGAAGCCAAGAGGCAAAAGGTTGACTCTCCAATTGAGGAAGAAGTCAGTGAGGAAATCCTTGGAAGTCCAAGGAGAGACAGAGAAGGAAGTCAACAAACAGCTACAAGCTCTTTCCAACAAGAGCAGGACAGACAACATGGCATGGAGGTATCTTCCTCTACACGGCAAAGTAAGAAGCCAGCTAGCATCAAAGCCACCTTTAAAGAAATTAAGGCTCAAAATGAGCTATTAAGAGTACAATTGTATGACCAATTTCTTAAAGCAACACCTGCCAAGCAGGAAAGATTGATGGCAACATGTGACATTAAAGAAGAAATGATGATTCTCGCCCACTTCAAGCCCAAGGTTCAGCAGCCACAGTCAGCTGCAGACTATGTCAAGACAAGATTAGAGGTCCTGGCCAAGGAAATTCACCCCATGGATCAAATAGAGTTACATAAGCAAACAGGGGAAATGGTCTATGCCACCCTGGCAGATAAGGCCACGCTGGCTCATGAGTTGAAAGAATCTTTAAAGAATACAAACACTCAGCTTGATTTGGAAAGAATGTCCTCCACAACCAAAGACAACAGAATTAAAACATTGGAGGACATTATTGTGGACCTAGGGCATGATCCTAAGAACCCCAAAGCCATCAAGGCCCTAATGAAGAAAAAGGAGGACGATATTGCTGCTCTGAAAAAGCAAATGAGGTTCACCTCAACTATGCACCCACAAACAGGAGAACTGGTTCGAGAGAAAGAAGCTGAAGATACAATGGACCTGCTAATGCAAATGAACCAGAGAATAATTGAGATGGAGGGAGAGTTGGAGAAAGAATTACAAGGCAAGCAGGGAGAGTCGACCTCCCAGCCACCTCAAACAGTTCCAACTGTTGTTACTGTTCCTCCTACACAAGCAGTAGTGACCCCTCAAATTATTACAGCAACTACGACAGCCACAGATGCCACGGCAGCAACAACAACAGCGCCTGAGTCTAGCATGAGCATGGATGAATTGACCAAAGTTGTCAAGGAACTAGAGCTTCAGGCAACAGAGATAAAAGAGGCCAAGGAAAAGTTGGCCAATCTAGAAGGAAAATATGATAAGTCCAAAATGACAGTGGCTGAGCAGACAAGGGAAATTAAGGCCCCGAAGGACAAAATAAAGGCCTTGGAGGAGGGGCTAACTTTGGACAAGACACTAGCTGAAATAAATAGGATTCTGTGGGCCAAGATTAATCAATCAATCACTGACCAGTGGCAGTCAATTCAGGCCATACATGAACAAATAGATCTAATTGGCCTAGCTCAGTTTGAAAATCAGAGAGCCAGAGCAGAATTGGGAACCATGCCTGAACAGGCCAATAGAATGATTAATTTTTTGAACCATCAAACGAAGGAAGAGCTGGTAGCAATGCAAATTATGAATAGGACGGAGGCCATACTCACAGCAAAGAAGGTGCTGACTCTGAGAGGTTTTGTACAGACACTGGAAAGAAAGTGTCAAGAGATGCAAAGGGACATAGATGATTTTAAGTGGAAACTTGCAGCATTACAAAGCAAAGGTTTGCCCAGCTTGCTGACCAGTACTGGGAGGCTGTTAACACGTGAGAAATATGCCACCAGAGTGAACAACTATGTCACAAATCAACTTACTGCATCCTCAGGCTCTACAGCAGAGGCAGGGCCACCTTCTGGGAAGAATCTCTATGATAAGTTGGAAAACTTATTTTTTATTGAACATGAAATTAATCATTTGTTTGAGATGCCACCCAATTATTATAGGTATACAGAGGCCGATGAAACACTCATCAAAATACAAAAGCATCAGTTACCTCCCGAGGATTGGTGGCAAGCAATGCTAGTCATTTTGCCCAGGTAATTTCAGTTTTGCCCCTTTTTGTTATTACAAATCTTGGTCAGTTATGAGTCAGCCAAATGAGGCACGAAAGCACCAGACAGAGCGGTTAAAGAACATGCAGAGCAGGTTGGAGCAGTGACAAAGAAAAGACATGGACGGCAAGCCTAAAGGATCGCGGATTTTAAAAGCACAGCCCAGCCGACTCAATTGGACTCAAAATTCAATTTTCTCTGACAGAATGAACAACTGTTATATTCATGTTTACTACAGCATTTACTCTTTCAGCTACTATCCCTTAAGAGTTGGCGAAGAAGTTATGAGCTATTAACTCATCATCTAGATATTTTTGTATCTTGTTTTTGTATATATACCTCTCCACAGAACGTATTTGGGGTTGGTTGGTTGAGTTGCTCCACTAGAGACTCGCTCTGTATACTTGATGTTTTCTTTAATCAAAGACTGCTGAAAAGCTTGGAGGATGGACTGTCTGATGTGTTATTACTGTTTTGAAGAATGAATATGGAATTCTTGTGCTGCAACACGACTCAATAAGTGATTTCTACCTCTCTTTTCCATTGATATATGCTCATATCATACATATGTCGCCATCTAAATAGCAGATAAAAAGATTAGCTTAGAGCTTGCTTGATTGCACTCTATGCTCAATTTCTGCTGTTTCTTTATGTTTTCCTTTGAATTGGTAATGAATATGAATTCCCTTTGGCTCATATTTCTCCTAATTCACCCATGTTTGACAGTTATCTAGGGATTCTTTACTGCTCCTAGATAGAGCTCATTCACCTTCCCTCTGTTAAGCTGAATAAGAGATTCTTAATTGCCTCTCATTCCCTAGCCTTCAATCCATCTCCATTTAGCTTGAAAGTTGTTTCATGTATATCTATCTTGCTCCATATTCCTCTTGTGACCAAGAAAACGCACCAGTAGTCCTACTCCATGACTCCATGCCCAATGGTTTGAACTTATCATACTATGCATTACCTCTCTACTTGAAAGCTTTCATCCTTCCCACCAAAACTTAAACAAAACCCCTTGAACTCAATAACTAACCTAATATCATCATCAACAAAGCTAAATCATAAAGAGAGAGCCCTCTCTGATTGCAGGTGGGCTAGAACCTGCAGTACAAAGACTGGTTTGTGGTTACCTCGGCCGTATTCCCTTGGGAGTCAAAGGGAACAACCTGAGTGATAACAAATTGTTTGGCAACAAAAAATGGCCCAACATTTAGCTACCAACCATTATAATTTATGGACTTCAACTTCGTTGTTCTCACCTTTGAAGTTGTGGTTTCAACCAGACCCTTCATACATAAATAAATTAGCTAACTTGTTACGTCTTGTCTATCTTTTAAGTCAACAAATTTCTATCACTGGTCATTTGATTTCAAAATTGAGATAGTCAAAGCAACATTTGGAAACATGTTAAAAGCTAGATTTCATTGCCAACAAAAGGAACATGATTCCTAAATTCCCAACTACTCATTAGTTTCTAGAATTCAAAAATATAAATTAATCATTTTTCTTTATGTCATATTTTACTAAAGTTGAACTCTCCATAATCATAAATAGTTCAACCAAATTAAATATATTCACAAGGAACTCATGTTTTCAAACACATATAATACTGAGCCATCTAACAAAACTATTTGAAAAACTAAGCAAAATATCACCTTTTTACAATAATTTTACTCAAATATTTGTAGGCTCAAAGAACTCAAAAATGAATTAAACCCTAATGAATTTAGAAAATTAACCAATTAGCTAATGCTCAATTCGTACTAGTGAATCAAATTATCACGCGAATATAATAAAAACAATGCACACATGGTCAAACGTCCTCAAAGTCAATTGATCACCATAATCAATTGAAGTAAAGGTTCCTAGTTACTTGAGAGCACTATGTACATATCAATTATTGCGCAAAATATTGACATAAGTTATTTGTATCAGACAACTACTGATGAAAAATTATGTCAACACCCAAATTTATTTGCTCAGTATCAATTTGTCTGAAACTATATGAAATCAATCAAAGAAGAGGTACTAAAGATAGAAAAATCTAGCCTATTTGTAACTTCGCATAGCTCAAAGAAGACTATGACTTGCATGACTAACTAGTTATAAAATTGCAAGGAACAAAAAAAAAGAACAAAAATTAAGAAAACAAAAACAAAATTTGTCATGGCACCCATGACAATGTAGTAATGATAATAATTATAGCCTATAATTAGGAATAATACAAGTGGAAATTTTATATATCGACAATGCCACATTGTATTCTTCCACAATTGATTAAAAAAAAATATCACTTTGACAAAAAAAGACTATCAACAAAGGAGTACAACTCAGACAATGCCAAACTAATTGGGCAACAATTTTTCAGGAACATTAGGTATCTGGTGATAAAAAAAAACAAGTATCTCGAATTTTGTTTAGAATCTTTTCACAATGCAGAAGTACATTTCTTTCAGCATATCAAGAAATTCATATACATCTAGTTCTCTTTTTGTCTTTTTTTTTTTGTTATTTCTTTCTTTTACTTAAAATAGTTTCACAATTCAAAGAAAATGAAAACTAAAGCAAGGATTGCAAAGAAAGAAGAAAATGAACATACATTGTGTCATAATAAGTTGATCAAAGTTACATTATGTTGTTGTGCAACTAAGATCCTGTAATTTGATTAATAAAATGATCCCATACCCAAAAAATAATTTCATATCTATCTGAACTCCCATATTTCATATTGTCCACTTGGATCTTGGTTTTCACTTGTAGAAGGAAACATGCTTGATACAAAAGTTTTTAAAGAAATAGGAACAAGCACTGACAAAAGACAAAACAAGCTTTGATAGTAGGCATATCAATGATTATCAACAATGCAATGAACATGATGTTCTTGTATATTGATATTTTGTGTCCTTCAAGTAAAAAAAGATATGCATTGGGGTCTCTTAAAAAATTTGTAAATTATGAGGAAGAGAAAAATACATACGAGAAAAAATGCAAAGAGGAAAAATATCTTAACTATCAAAATCTATGAACCTAATGGACACAAGAGGTAGTTTTTTGTTGATTAAAGTTCCTTGATTTCAGTAATGATGTGAATTGTTAAAGTGAAAACACCTTGAATAAAAAATTTCTTAGATTGAAAACCGTAGATGATATGCTATGCATGTATTACTGAAAACTTGTCTTGACAATAATTAGAGAATGCTCTGTTAACTGTGGCATTTGTAACATGCAATCAATTTTTCATTTGTTTCCAGTGTGCATTCAACATTGTGCTCATAACTAAATATGGTGTTATGTTTATAGAGTGTGCATTTAGCTGTGTTTGCTTGAGAAATATGTTTGCATTTGCTGCATATTTGCTGAAAACATTGTTGGATTTTAGGACCCCTTGCAACTGCTATGTGAAAGAAATTTGATTGTTAGCTTACAATATGCTTGGTGAAAAAAATACAAAATTCTGTACACTATAGGTAAATTGTTGTTGATAGAACAGAGATATATCTCAGAAAGTTACCTATTTTCTTGATTTGACAAAGGATAATAATGTGCTTTTGCAAACTCATCATGCAAATGATCAAAAAAGTTTGTTGATCTAGAGCATGACCGCGTAGTGCCTTTTACATCATTTCTGACAATGTTTTTGAACAACTAGAGTGGAGTGGTCTTTGTTGCCAATTCGTGCTATATTTTGAATTTTTTTCTTTGTGATTATCATTTAGTTGTAGTTGTCATAAATCAGAGAATACAACTTCTATTAGGAAATCTGTAGACGAGATTTTGAGATATGCTAGCTTCACTATGAAAAAAACAAAAATGCAAGAACACAAGGGAAAAGGAAGTTATTAAGCTTTTGGAAAATAAATGCAAGTTTAGTTATTGTAGTAACAAACCTACAATTGCATTGTCATCTGCTGCCTCACCATCCTTGATGTTGAGTTCAAGTTGTTTGTTATTTTGTTGAAACCATATGGAAATTATTGTTATTGATCCAATTGCACATGTGTCATTTGAAACAACAATATCGTGTATTTTTGTGTCTGGAGCCAATCTACATTGTTTGCAAATTTGTACAATTAATTCAACTGTGGGTTTTGTTTTGTTTTTTTGTTTTTGTTTTTGTTTTTGTTTTTTTGGTTTTTTTTTGCTTTTTGTTTTTGTTTTTGTTTTTTGTTTTTGTTTTTGTTTTTGTTTTTTGTTTTTGTTTTTGTTTTGTTTTATTTTGTAACACTATACACTATTTTGCATCTCCTCGTTCATTAACTCTTTTGTTTCTTATTGCAAAATTTGTAATGCGAACACTATTTCCAATACTAAACATGATTTTGAAATGATCTATGCGGTTGTTTCCCATGTTCACTGTGATTGTTAGTTGATCATTTCTATCAACCAAATTAGCATGGACCAACTGAGCTTTTGCAAGAGAGTTGGGGTTTTTACTTTGTGTTGGCTCATAGACAACCAAGGTTTCGCCTTAAAAAACCCTTGCATGTGCTCCTGAGGATATTTCGATGATTGAGGAAGGAGCTAGATGCAATTTTTTTGTCTGTGTATATTGTTGGAATGGGGTCGCCAGGGGCAAAATGGAATTAATTAGTCATTTTTTGTAACAAATTTTGTAAAAGATGTGAAGTCTCCACAAAAAGTGGATGTGGAGCACACAGTTAGATAGAGTCAAAGGGGCCTTAGCCCCTTGTTTTTTGTCAACTTTTGGATTCTCCCATGGTCCGCAGACCATTGTGTTGTATAAAGAAATAGTATAAAGAGATGAAGTCTTAGGGAGTCTTAGGAGAGAGAAGTAAGAAAAGATAGAGAATTGGGTTCATTGAAGATTCTTGGGCAGGAGCTAAGGCAGGAAGGCTCTACCTCCCATGCTTAGGTAGAGAAAGGAAGGCTCCACAGTTGAGTGCGCGAACTCCTGCAGTTGTGTGTGTAGGGTAGTTTGAGTCTGTAATTAGTGAAGTAAAGATTAATAAAGATAATTTTCCGAAGAATTACTAAGTATTTATGTTTATATCTGTTAATGTTATATGCTGCTGATGAATGACATGTTTTATGAAATATTGATTGAATGTTACACGATTATATTGAATCTATATTAATAATGTACACAATGAAATCTTAGGCACTTCCGCAAAGTTTCTGGTGATTTCTCTTATGTTTTCTAATGGATTAAGTAGATTTGCGCGAACTCCAATTTAGGGTTTCTTTTTTATGCATGTAAGTAGGTAAATTGACTGTTAAAGGTCTGCAAGGACTGATCGTGGACCTTCGCGAAGGTCTGAAGGCAGTTTTAATAGAGTTACGGTAACGAGCTCTATAAGTCTATAGATCTACGCAAAGGAAGATATAAGGCACTGGAAGACATCACACTAGTCTCTGGATGCAAAAATTTGGTTCTTGCATCCCCCCATACTGCTTCGGGTGAGACTGCAGCTTGCGCTATGCGGGCTTCTGCTGAAAGGGCTAGTGGTGTAGGGTTTTGTTGGTTGGCACAACTAACTCTGAACCTGGGTCATGACCCCCTAAGCCAACAAATGGTTTCGTTGCCGAGACCAGGATCTGCTTAAAGAGATAAGCGATGTCGCATCACTGGAATCCAACTAAGAAAGAAATTGAAAAGTGGTTGGAGCAAAAGATTCACAAGTTCGTGGCATAAGAAAATAGGAATTTGCGTCTGTCAAAGGAAGACTAGTTGAATAGATATATGTATACGGAGATACACAAAATGTTTGAAATAATTTGTTTCCTTCAAGAATATTTTGATGATTTTTTTTATTATCTACAACCTATTTTGCAAAGTCAAGAAATAATGTATTTTTGAATTTTTTTAATGAGCAGTGAGATTTATAAAATATTTACATTATTTGTTTCTCCAAACAATTATCACATCTCCTTCAAGAATATTTTGATTAGTTTTCATCTGTATAAATATATATTTTCCTCTAAATATTTTGAATACAATGTTGTATGCAATTATTTATTAGTAATTTTGAATATATGTAATTGTCTATTAGTAATTAGTTAGTGATGAACAAGGGAGATAATCTTGTCGAGAATTAATTTTCACTTTCCAAGAGGATTTATTCTGCACATCTTTTTCATTTTAATTCTAGGCATTGCAACTTTTGACAACTAATTATTTCTTAATGGTGTCCTATATTACTAAATATATCTTGATTTGTTTTTTTTTTAATAATATACAACCTCGAGATTAACAACATTTAATGCATCTAATGAAAACAATCAAATATGATTAAAACATCTACACTGAAATCAATGCATCTAATGAAAGCAATCAAATGGAATTAGAAATCAACATCTACACTGAAATCAATGCATCTAGTGCAAGCTATCAAATAGGATTAGAAATCCACATCTACACTGAAATCCATGCATCTAGCGCAAGAAATCAAGTAGGATTAGAAATCCATATCTACATAGAAATTAATGGATCGAGTGAAAGCAATCAAATATAATTAGAGATCAACATTTACATTGAAATCAATGCATTTAGTGCAAACAATCAAATAAGATTAGAAATCATCATCTACATTGAAATCAATGCATTTAGTGCAATAAATATTATTCCCCCTCTCCCCCATCCATCTAAAAAAAGATTTTTAATAGCTCCATAATTTCACGCTCTCTCTTCTCAAAATACAAATCACATTGCCCTGGTGATGGACTCACTAAGCTAGTCCGAAACGTTGGTTTCATAAACTGTTCACAGGTTTTTCCACCATAATATTTTTAATAATTTACAGTCCCATGATTAACAACATCTAATCCATTTAATAAAAGTAATCAAATACGATGAGGAAACAACATCTACATTGAAATCAATGCATATAATGCAAGCTATCAAATAAGATTGGAAACCAACATTTACACTGAAATCAATGCATCTAGTGCAATAAATCAAATATCAATAGAAATCAACATCTACACTAAAATCAATGCATCTAGTGCAAGCAATCAAATAGGATTAGAAATTATCGTCTATGCTGAAATCAATGCATCTAGATAAAGAAATCAAATATGATTAGAAATCAACATCTAAACTGTAATCAATGCATCTAGTGCAAGCAATCAAATGTAATTAGAAATCAACATCTACACTGAAATCAATGCATCTAGCGCAATCAATCAAATAGGATTAAAAATCATCATCTACACTGAAATCAATGCATATACTACAAGCAATATTCTTGCCTATCTCCCCCCTCCATCTATATCTATATCTCATCCTATCTCTCCTTTATCTCTCTATCTCACCCCCCCAAACACACACACACACACACACACACTCTCCATATCTATCTATCTCTGCCTCCCTCTCTTTATCTCTCTCTTCACCTCCCATCTATATTTCTATCTCCATTTGCCTCTCCTTTATCTCTCTATATCACCCCAAATCATACACATTTTATCTCCATATCTATATATCTCTCCCTCCCTCTTCCTCTCCCTCTCTCTTCCCCTTCAATCTCTATCTCCCTTCTATTTCTCTTCCCTCCTGCTCTTTTGCTCTCCCTCTCCCTCTCTCCACCTTCTCTCTCTATGTATTTCTTCTTACCTCCCTTTCTCTTTCCTTCCAACTCCATATTTATCTCTCTCTCTCTTCCTTCCTCTCTCTAACCTCCCTGTGTCTCCTCCCCTCTCTCTCTTCACCCTCCAACTCTGTCACTATCTCTCTCCCTCTCTCCTTCTCTTCCCCATTCCTTTAATCTCTCATTTGTCTCTCTATCTCACCTCAAAACATACACACTCTCTCTCCATCTCTCCCTTGTCACTCCCTCTCTACCTCTCTCCACTTTTCTCTCTCTATGTCTTTCTTCTTCACTTCCTCTCTCCCCATCCAACTCCGTCTCTCTATCCCTCCCTTTCCATCCTTACCTCTCTTCCCCTCTTTCTCAAGTCCTTTCTCTAGTCCTTCCCTTGTCTTATTTTCTCTTTTATCTCCCTCTCTCTCCCCCATATCTGTCTCGCTATCTTTGCCCTCCAACCTTGTCCCTCTCTCCCCATCCATCTTTGTGTCTCCTTATCTCTCTCTTACCCTTCTCTCTCTCTCTCCCTCTCCCCTTCATTTTATCTCCATCTCCCCCTTGTCACTCTCTCTATCTCCCCACCTGATCTGGAATTTATCCAGGACAAAGAATTAAAGGTATTACAGACTCATGTGCATGGATGTGCCTATGTTACTTTATACAATGGATCGATGAGATTGCGAAATATATAGACATTGAAGTAGTTAGAAAAAAAAGAACAGGCAAACATGTAGAGTTCACCCAATGCTCCTGGGCTACGTCTCCCGGTCCAGCCTTCGGTGATGGCCTCTCTATTATGTTTTCAAAGCAGAGTTTTTACAACAGTGAGCTCAATTTCAGTCTCACTCAATAGATATAAATTAGTAGGACTAGACTTGCATCCCCAAGTCTCTGGAGTACACAGACTCTCCTTACTGAAACTCGAACTCTATTGGTCACAGTAGTATGAGCCCAATCTGAGACTCATACATGATAAGCATGTGCGGAGGAGTTTACTTGAACCTCTCAAGCCTTCTATGGAGTACACAGACTCTTTGACTCTCTCTGGCTCTGTCTGGCTCGATGCTGCCTTCAGGTCAGCTCGACTTCTTCTCTCTGTTCTCTTCTCTTAGCTTTCTTACTCGCTTTTCTCACTGCTTGCTTTCTTTCTGTCAGTTTGTGGCTTTAAAGCCAATCTGCTTTCTGACTATTTTTTTCCGCTTCCCGGTGCTCTGGTTCTCCTGCCTCTATCTGTTTGAATTCCTCTGTTCAGCAACATCATCACTGTGTAATGCCTTACATGGAGGTGGCCACCTGTTTCATAACGAACTGAGTGTTAGTTCTCTTGGAAATGTTTGAACGGCCGTTATTTCCGTTTAATTCCCAGCTTGTCTGCGAACATGATTCCTCTGCCCACTCATCATTCATGCCGAACTTCAAACTTTATACAACTCGGCTTGTTTACCCCGTTGAATTTGGTCATATGTCGGATCGCATCTCCGCCATTGATCTGGAGCCTCCAGATCCTACAGTATCCATCCATATCGGGCGGGTGAGTTTCATGACGTTTACCTGTCCTATGTGAGTGGTTTTCTCTCTCTTCTGCAGGACGCGCGGCACCCAGTGTGTTTCATTGGTCGGGACTTGGTTGAAACCGCTTACCGCTCGAAGCCCTTCCAATATCCTGCCGGTTTTCGTGTGGGACTCGCCTCTGACGGAATCGACGAATTCCGTACGGGTTTTGACTTTTTGGATCTGGGTCGCTCAGGGCTTTTTCTTCTCTGAGGGGTTTGCCTAGCGATATGCGATTAGGGGTTTGTTGCTAATCGCATATCAGAAACCTTCCCCGTTTCTCAAAAAGGCTTCCTGTTTTGCTGTTTCGTGGTAGTTCTCATTACCATGGGCCAATGGTCTACGCGCTTGATCGAGGGTCCTCGTTGCTTGGCGCTGCTTACAAATTACAACTGTTCAAGGATATTTCTGATAAGCTCGACCTTTGTAAGACTTTGAAACTTTAGCATGAATTTTACAGAGTTATGAAAACTTAGAGAGTTCTTTAGGATCCAATTCGGATCACTACTTCTATCACTTTATGTCTTTGTTCTTCCCTCCATATATATATATATATAGTTAATATATATTGTAATATAAAAAATTAAATATCATATTAAATTTAATATTGCATTAATCTAAAGTTATTAAATTTAATAATATTAATATTAGATTTAATGATGTTTTTTACATGGCATGATAACAAAATTTATAATAAAACTACATCAAATTAATATTTTCAAATATTAGAATTTTGATGTGGAAATATTTATGTCTTTAAAGATTTTAATATATCCATAGGATATGGTTTTTCCCTTTAAAGATTCATTTTACAATACTTAATTAAAATAAATATTTAAAAAAATTGGAGCTGGATTTTCTATTCTTTGTGTTGAATTAACCTTTTTCCTTTGATTTAAGAGATGGTATTGGGTTTAGTAAAGAGTAAAGATGTTTAAATTTTTACCTAATTCGTAATTTAATGTGGTAATTTTTTTTGTTAAAGGTAAATTTATGATCTATTCAAATTCATGTATATGATAAATGAACTATTAAACACATTAGATAATTTATTCTCCATTCAAATTATATAATAATACATAGTTATATTTTAATAATTAATCTTAGTCCATTAATAATATTAAACTGTTATGCTCTTAACTTGCAAAAAGATACCCAAATACAGAATATGCGAAGAAAGATACCCAAAACATAGAATAGTGAGAGACAACAACAAATATTTTATTATTCAAAAAGCAATGTTCACTGGCCTCTTCGAGGGGGCAACCTCCAATAGCGCAGAGCTCGATACAAAAATAAGACACGATGCTCCTCACAAGGAGTCTCTATCCTTTACATATGACTCATACATGCAATACCATGGATCAATACCATGGGTTTTATTAATACCATCTATCTAATACCATGGCCCATTTGCAACTAACTGTGGTCCCGTCATTAATTGCGGGTTAACCACTTACAATTATTAATATGGGTTTTATTGACTCTTTACTATGACTCGATCCCACTACATAAATAAGGGGGTTAGGGTGGGACCCTAACATGCCCTCCCCCTTAAGAATAGCCTTGTCCTCAAGGCTGAAGCTGCGGAAACTGTTGAAGAATAGTGGCTGGTTCCCAAGTTGTATCTTTCGGAGAGGTGTCTTTCCACTTGACGAGAACTTCCCTAATCATGCGGCCACGCAGATGCCTTTCTCGTGTGTCTAGGACCTGTTTAGGTTGGAGCCAGATTGACCCTTCATCGTCCAATTCAGGTAGATTGGATTGAATTCTGCAATTTTTCCCAATCACTTTCTTGAGGCATGAGACATGCTGGATGGATTTTTGCAGTAGGCGGCAAAGCCAGCTTGTAGGCTACTTCTCCATTGCGCTGAAGTACTTGATATGGTCCGTAGAATTTTGGAGATAGTTTCTGACAACCCTTTTCTTTGAGTGATGTTTTCTTATATGGTTGAAGCCTCAAAAAGACCTAATCCCCTTCTTGAAATTGGCGCTCTGAGCGATGCTGGTCTACCTGTTGCTTCATGAGCATGGTTGCACGGTTTTGTAGGAGTTGATCCATTGCTTGTACCTTTGAGCCCCCCTTGATATAAGAAGTAGGGGAAGAAGGGAGTTGACCATATACTGCTTCATAGGGAGTCATTTTGGTGGTGGCATGATAGTTGGTGTTATACCACCATTCAGCCAAAGGTAACCACTGTACCCAAAGATGTTTCTTTTCTGAAGTGAAACACCTAAGGTAGGTTTCCAGACATTTGTTGACGGCTTCCGTTTGACCATCCGTTTGTGGATGATAAGAAGTACTGAGTTTTAGTTGGGTGCCTTGTAGCCTGAAGAGTTCCTGCCAAAAATTACTGGTGAAGATCGGGTCGCGATCTGACACAATAGAAGTGGGCATGCCATGCAATTTGAAGATCTGATCCATGAAAAATTGAGCGACCAAAGTCGGTGTAAACGGGTGGGGTAGGGCGCAGAAATGAGCATACTTCGAAATTCTGTCCACAACCACCATGATGACTGACTTGTTTCCTGACTTTGGAAGACCTGTAATGAAATCCATAGAAACCTCCGTCCATATTGCTGCCGGGATGGGCAACGGTTGTAATGTGCTTGGTGCTTTGACGATCTCCCCTTTGTGGCGTTGACAGACATCGCATTCTGCTACAAAAGTGAGGATGTCCTTTTTCATGCCTGGCCAAAAAAATGATCTTCTGGTGCGAGCATACGTCTTCTGAAAGCTTGAATGTCTTGCAATGGGGGATGAGTGCAATTCTGCCATAATGCGACTTTTGAGGGTGGATGTTGGTGATATTACGACTCTGTCCCTGTAGCGAAGAATCTCATCCTGCCACGAGTAGACCTTGGTGGAATTTGGATCCGCCTGCAATTGAGAAATGAATTGGGAGAGCCCGGGATGTGAAAACCATTCCCTGCGAGCCTCTTCAATCCATTCTGGAATGGGAAGGGAAATTACTAGCAGGGTACTTCCCTCCTCAAATTGGCGAGATAATGCATCTGCTACACTATTTTCTTGCCCTTTCTTGTAAATGATCTCATAATCATATCCCAGCATCTTGGCGAGCCATTTATTTTGTTGTGGGGAGGATAGGTGTTGCTCCAAAAAATATTTAAGACTGTGATAGTCTGTGCGGATTTGGAAACGTCGCCCCAATAAGTAAGGTCGCCAGGTCTCTACTGCATGTAAAATGGCCATCATTTCCTTCTCATAGGTAGATTGGCCTAGATTCTTCCCACTTAGTTGTTGGCTTGTGAAGGCCAAAGGTTGCCCTTCCTGCATTAAGACCGCCCCAATTCCCGTACTCGAAGCATCACATTCAATGACAAAAGATTTGGTGAAGTCAGGTAGTGCTAAGACTGGAGTGGAACACATGGCATTTTTAAGAGCTGTAAATGCCTGTTGTGCGTCCTCATTCCAGAAGAATGAATTTTTCTTCTGGAGTTGAGTAAGGGGCTTCGCTATGCGACCATAATTGAGGAAAAATTTGCAATAATAGCTTGTGAGACCCAAAAATCCTCTCAGGCTCTTCAAGGTCTTAGGTTGAGGCCAATCCTGCATTGCCTGGATCTTTTTGGGGTCCACCTTGACACCTTCACGCCCCACAATGTGGCCCAAATACTCAAATTCTTCCATGCCAAATGAACACTTGGACATCTTGACAAATAATTTATGCTTGCAGAGCAGTTGCAAGAGTAGATCTACATGCTGAAGATGTGCGGCCCAAGTGCAACTATAGATGAGGATGTCATCGAAGAAGACAAGGACAAATTTCCTGAGATATGGTTTGAGAAGGTGGTTCATAAGGCTCTGAAAAGTAGATGGGGCATTACAAAGACCGAATGGCATGACTAGGAACTCATAATGGCCTTCATGAGTTCAGAAAGCAGTCTTTGGAATGTCGACTTCCTTCATGCGAATTTGGTGGTAGCCTGAGCGAAGATCTAGCTTAGTGAAGAATTGAGCCCCATTGAGTTCATCTAGCAAATCATCAACCACCGGGATGGGAAATTTATTTTTGACTGTCAACTTATTGAGGGCCCTGAAGTTTGGACACATCCGCCACTCCCCATCTTTCTTGAGCACCATGACCACCGTGATGAATAAGGACTAATGCTGGGACGAATGACACCTGCTTCCAAAAGTTCCTTGATTATTTTTTCTATTTCATTCTTTTGGGTGAACGGATATTTGCATGGGCACACATTTGGTGGTGGGGACCCTGGAACCAAGGTGATGCTATGATCATGTTCCCCTCTCGAGGGTGGAAGCTCATGAGGCTTGTCAAAGACTGGCAGATGGTTATTTAAAATCTGTTGCATCTCAGGATGAATCGGAAGAGACTTGGTTTCGACTGCCTGGATGGCATTAAATTGAGCTATAACTCCATGATGGACCATTTTTAGCAATTTTTCCATCCTATGCGAGCTGATGATAGAGGGAGCTCCCGCCTAGAGTCCACGGAGGGTATGTGTGGAGTTGTTCTGCTTAAAACTCATATATAACTCCTGGAAATCCATTGTGATTGGCCCAAGAGTGTGAAGCCATTCAGCACCGAGGACAATGTCGCACCCTCCCATGTGTATGGCAAACATGTGGGTCTTCAACTGATAATCCCCCATTTTAAGTTTGACATTTTCACAGCGGCCTTCACATTTCATTGTGCCCCCATCCGCAATTTGGACTTGGAAGTTAGAAACTGCTCATACAAAACAATGCACTGCTTCCGCAACTTTTTGATGGATGAAATTATGTGTACTTCCAATATCAATCAAGACTACTACTGGGCGATGTTTAATAAAACCTCCGATTTTGAGAGTTTGAGGTGAAGAAATCCCTACCAAAGCATGTAGCAAAATAACTGGTTCGTCAGGGACATTGTCCTTTTGGTTGTCCTCTTCTACCGCCTCATGTTCCTCCAGTGGTGGATCTTCCTTCGATGAGCTGTAATCAGTGGCATCAATTTGAAAAAAATTGGGCTCCTTGCATTTATGACCTGGGGAGTATTTTTCGTCTCAGTAGTAACATAATCCTTGCTTTCTTCTTTCGGCCATTTCTGCAGGTGACACCTTTTGAACCTTAAGTGTTTGAGTCATGCTGTTAGCCTGTGGGGGGCGAACCTTAGCGGTGAAATTTGGGCGACTGTACTGGGCTGCTAACGCATGTTCCACGTTACAAGCTACCTTGCAAGCCTCCGTCCATGTGGGAGGGTGGTGCAGTAGGACGTGGGATTTTATGGCTTCTTTAAGACCGCTGATAAAACATTCCGTGTAGAACACATCTGAGAGACCCCTAGTGTGGAAGGCTAAGGCTTCAAAGGCTGTAATATATTCATCCACTGTGCCAGTCTGTCGGAGCTTAGTAAGACGACCCAAAAAAGAAGATTCCTGGTCAAAGCGTTCTGTAAGAGCTTTTTTGAAGGTGGTCCAAGTCACAAAAGTTCCATTGCAACGTTGATGCCATTCCCACCATTGCCACCTTTCATTGTCCAAGTACATGCTCCCCACCATAAGCTGAGTCTCATTATCTAAGATGTTATTCAGATTGAAATACTGCTCCATTTGTGCTATCCATGCTGCCGGGTGAGAACCATCAAATTTATGCATATCCAACTTGGGAGGTCACGGACGAGATTGTTGGTGGGGACCCCAGAGGTGAAGAGAGTGGCTAGAATCACCCTCACTGTGTCCATTGCCAATATACACCTCCTCATGGGCTTCCTCCTTGCCCTTTGGGATTATGCTCGGGATTATGCTAGTTAGTCTGTCAAGCTGAATTTGGAGGGATTGCAAGGATTGTTCAAGTTTGTCCATCCTCTCATTGGCCATAGCTTGAGCTCTAGTTTCTACCATGCACCGACCTGATGTTCTTGAAATTTGGGACCGCCCAATTTTTTTTTTCACTAAGAATTGAATGGTACCACCGTGCTCAGCTCGTCGTCCTGATTCTGATGGGCTAGATCACCAATAAGCGCCCCGGGAGATCTCAACTCCTAACGGAGTTTTACTCCTTCCTTAGGAATACTGCAGTAGTCGAATCCTCAAAATGTCAATGCTGCCAAAAGTCCTGCGAAAATCATGCCCCGGTATAGGAACCCCACACAACTACTCAGATCAGGTGGATCTGAGAGATCTGAATGGTGGATCGGATAGCTCTGAGCGGCGGAACAGATTGCTGCTGCGGATCTGATGGATCTAATAGATTGGAATGGCTGGTCTGCTAACTCAGAACTGCGGGACTGATGTTTGCTGCACCCCTTTGCGTGAGTGGATCTGGCAGAGATGATGCGTGATCCCAAGATAGAAAAGGGAACTATGGTCTCGAGGAGTTTCAGGTGCTACAGATCGCAATATACATAAGGTTCTGATTGTAGTACTCGGCCCAATGTTTCAGGGCTCTAACTAAGGAGGATCAACCGTACCCTTAGCCATACAACTCGACTACCCTACCATATGGGCGAGTAATCTCTCTGAGTGTTGTTCTCGGTGTACTGTAGCAGCAAGACGACCGATGGTTTATCTATGGCTAGGCTGCAGAGGAGCTAAGGGGCTTCCGATATACCCAGAAGGTACTTGGAAGACAGTCCGTACGCGGTTCTGTCTAATGCGCTACTACTCGAAGGGGTACCCACAGGGGTTACAAGGGAGTCGAACAAGCGTGACCACCTCTTGTATTTGCTGCGTGCATGCCTCCCCAAATTCGCAGGTTTATGCGCTCAACGACAGATCCCGTGGTTTAAAGACGCCGGAACACGTCTCTAGCCAAAAAAAAAATTGCTAAAAAGTGGAGATCCCACCGGCCCTGGAAAGTGCTCTGATACCACTTGTTATGCTCTTAACCTGTAAAAAGATACCCAAATACAGGATATGCGAAGAAAGATACCCAAAACATAGAATAGTGAGAGACAATAGCAAATATTTTATTATTCAGAAAGCAATGTTCACTGGCCTCTTCGAGGGGGCAACCTCCAATAGAGCAGAGCTCGATACAAAAATAAGACACGATGCTCCTCGCAGGGAGTCTCTATCCTTTATATATGACTCATACAAGCAATACCATGGATCAATACCATGGGTTTTATTAATACCATCTATCTAATACCATGGCCCATTTGCAACTAACTGTGGTCCCGTCATTAATTACAGGTTAACCACTTACAATTATTAATATGGGCTTTATTGACTCTTTACTATGACTCGATCCCACTACATAAATAAGGGGGTTAGGGTGGGACCCTAACATAAACAGTTATATATAATCTAAAGATTCAAGTTATATATAATTTAATATTCAAGCTAATGTTTTGGCCACATTAGTAAAAATTATTTTTATTATTTTTTGAGGACGTGACACTTACACATCGGGGGTCATACTAGGTTGTAGAATGTGCCTCTCGACGCAATAATACCGGTGTGCTCCATGACGATACACATGACCTAATGTATCCTTTGTCCAACATTTCCTTCAACCGTAGCTTCAACTCAACCAACTCAGGTGTGGTCATCTTGTAAGGTGCTTTTGATGTTGGAGTTGCCCCTCGCACTAACTCAATAGAAAAATCTACCTCCCTATGAGGTGGAAACTTTGTAATGTCGTCAGGAAATACATCCTTGAATTGTTGTAGAACTAGGTACCTGCTCAACACATCTGCATCCTCAACTTCCTTACCTTTATCACTAGAAATGTGTACTACAAATAACATACACCCTTTTATGTGGTTGTGCTTTGCTTGCATAACTGTCACCATCCTAATTGATGTGGCTTTCTTCTTACCCTGTAAGACTCTTGGTTCCCCATTGTCATTCAAACACTCAATGGTCTTTCCATAACAATCCACCTTGGTTCTATGAAGATACAATCAATCCATTCCCAACAACATATTGTATGATCCCAATGGTAATACATTCAAATGTGTTGCAATATGCATGCCATTGAAATCAAATGCACAAGCTCTTACCCAATGATGTACTTGCTTCTTTGTACTTGTATCCAACTGCACTAACCAAGATTCTACATGCAATTCTCTACTCAAGCCACACTTATCCACCAAGTCAGGACTAACATAGCTATAATTAGATCCATGGTCAATCAAAAGAGAAATAACTTGATCACAAAGCTTACCGTCCATCTCAATAATAAATTCCTGGTGCTCTGTCTGTTTGTTGTCCACGTCTGCATAAATACGAGGAATAATCTGCCCCACATCTCCAATATTCTACGCCTCCTATGCACTATATATCTTACGCCTACCACCCTGGTACTATGGGCAATCCCTCCTGTGATGATATCCTCCACAAGTCCAACACCACATGAGCTTCTTATTGTGCTCCTAAGATCGATGTCCCTGTCCTCTATTTGATGCATTGAACCTATTAGGTGGTGCAACATTCAATTTATTATTTGAATCATGTGGTCTTACATTCTTCTTTCCGTATTTTACTTTGTTCTTGGCATTACCTTTCCAATCTGGTTTATTCTTAGACTCGCACTTCGATTGTTCATAACAATTCTTTAGTTTTTGGATGGCCTCCTCCAATGATCTAAACTCAATCCTATATTTGAATGTCATTGGTAACCCACTAGCGAATCTCTGAATCTTGGCCTTCTCCTCCTTGAGGTAAGGCACACATCTCAGTAGCTCCAAGAACTTTCTAGTGTACTCATCATCTGTCATAGATAACATCTTTAGTTCATATTATTCTTTTGCCTTGTCATCAAAACTTTTATCTGAAAAATACTTTTTCTTGAATAGCCGCTCAAACTCACTCCAAGTCAAATCTTCCTCATGTATACCTCTGACATTCTTCACATCTTCCCACCAAATGTTTTCTTTACCTTTGAGACTTAATGTAGCTACTCTAGCTTTCATGTTCTCTGAATAGTCACTGCAACCTGAAGAATTTCTTCATACCAAGCAAGCATGCCTCTGCATCCTGCGACTTCATCTCTCCATCAAAATTAGGCGACTTTTCTTTCTCAAACTCATCTAGAAAGTATCCCCTATCACTCCTCCTGTAAGGATGATAACGATACCAATCATCATGCCCACCAGAACTAGAACTAGAATGGTACCTGTGTCTATCCCTCATCCTATCCGAAGTGTTCAACAATCTTTCATCTCCGGCCGTGTCACTGCCATCTGAACTGTGACCACCATGCGACCTACTACCATATGCCCCATTAGTTTTGTCCTCCTGCTCATGGCTGATCCGAAGTAGTCCCCGTCGCTGCAAATCTGACAAAATATAAAGTATTACTTCATTTACCTCTGCTAGCTTCTCTTGTGCCTATATGATTCTGTCATTATCTGCCTTACAATTCCTTATTTATTCCTTTAATCTTCTTAGTGTAACTTCCAAACCGGAATGGTTCTCAACACCATATTGTTCTTCTAATCCATAGGAAGAGTCTTTGTAGTCTACCATCTTGCTAGCCATTTGATATTTCTTCCTGCAAGGTATATCATATAACTTAAACAAAATCGCAATAAACCAACGTATCTTAGTATAGGTCGGGGAGGATACTTTGTCTACAATATCAATAAATCAATGTGGCACATGTATAACATAATCATGACAACAAATAGGAAGATAACACATAAGCATATGACCATGCAACCATCATTCTAGCTAGAGTCTAGTCAATGCATGACCTTATCAACAACACATACACCAACTTCATGCATGAAAACAACTATTACATCACTGTACAATTGACCACATGCAAACATGAACATGCATAAGAAATACATAACCAACTACACATATGCATAAACACATATGATCAAGCATGAACTAACAACACTTGAAACCAAACCTACAAGAATGATACACGCAACCAAGCATACAAGAATGTAACCAAGCATACAATAATGATACATGTAAGTGACATATAACAACATGTAACCATTCATACACTCATGAAGATGCACTCCACAATAGCAACATCAAGCTCCTCATGACGACATCACTACAACCACGATCAACATTATGAAAATGAAACAAAAACATGGAATGCAAGTGTAAGAGACACACATGCAACTGACATGCATGCATGAATAACACACAACCCGTCCAATCTGAGAGGTGAACCATGCTTTGATACTACTCTGTAATACCCTCCCCCCACATCTACCCAAGCAACCAGCTAACTAGGATAAAGATGTAACGAGAGGTCACTATGATATGATTCAACCTCCTAAGTCACGTTAAGAAAGTGGAAATGATGGAAGCACACCATATAAACATTCAACATCAACCTTGGGACCCTCAGGAACCAATCCAACACTTCATGCAACTTGCCCTTGGGTCCCACTGAACTTTTGGACAACTTGACTTCTGGACGCTCTCATGCTACGGGCATTCCATTGTCTAGGGACCTCTGGATGCTCTCACAGGCCTGCAATCTAGCATCTAAGGACTCTTTTTGTAATTGTTGTGCTAGCATCCATGGACTCTTATTGTCAGTGTTGTGCCAACGTCCCTAAATTTGAGCCACTTTTTCAAGCCCGGAGCCCAGGTCATTGCCTAGAATTGAATCACATCTTCATAAAATAAAATCACAAAGAAATGACAGTATAAATGCAATCAATTGAATGAAACCTTGACTGGACCCCTACTAGCCATGATAGGCATTTCGTCAAACATAACACGATCATGTAATCCATAGGTGTAAATTACAAATCTAACATTAGGGGTCTCATATTTAGCTAAGAATCGCTAAGAAACATTGATGCCTCAACACATCAACTGCCATTTCATCTATTAGGTCATAGATACATTGATCATTCATTTACAAGTAAAAACATGATGAGAGCCATACATAGCTACTGTCATAAAACATATAAATAACCAACATAATAGCAACATAAATACTCATGAAATCATAGTGATATAAACCACATATAATCTAGTATATTACTCATATAAATACAAGGAGAAATAACCTCATATTGATGATGCAAAATCCAAACCTGGGATAGGACTTCCATGTTCCACCCGACTGTAGAATAGATGAGCCAAATTTCTCTTCAATCATTCACCTCCATGCCATATTCCAAGCATGAATGTGGGATCTCATAAAAAAATCAAATCAAAACCATCCAAGGCTTCCAGAGGCCAACCACCTCAACCCATCAAACAATGATTCCACCTCACAGTTGGATATCACAAAACCAGATTGGTCTCTATCTAATCCTTCTAGGGTTCTAGGGTGTTTCTCCAACCAAGGTTCTAGGACTAGTAACTTGATCCATAGATTTTACTGGGTTCAAGAGCGTTTATCCAACCAAGGCTCTAGGACTAGTAACTCAACCCACCAAGGGCTCCAGAGCGCTTTTCCAACCAAGGCTACGAGGCTAGTAACTCAACCCAAGTGGTTACAGGGCTCCAGAGCATTTTTCTAGCCAAGGCCATGGGACTAGTAACTCAACCCAAGCTAAGGAAACATGAGAACCAACCAAAACAAAACAATGAAAATAAACCCACAATCTTCTTGACTATCCAATAAATGGCAAGGCTAGGCAATCCACTATCAATCCCGGTCATTCTCCATACCAATGAAATATCACAATCAATAAGCCACATGCATATGCCATGCATGCCCAAACTAGTTAGTAAAACATACATGCAAGTTGGTACCTACAAGAAAATCTCATTGTAGTTGTTGATCCCAATGTCCTCTTGTGCTTTCTCACTCTTCCTTTTCCTTCTTGCTCCAAGAATTCAAATATTGCACACCCTCCAAGAGTGCTCCAAGAAAACTCTAAGTCTCTAAGAATATAAGAGAGAGAGAGAGAGAGAGAGAGAGAGAGAGAGATAATGAGAGAGATCCAAAACTAAACTGACAAAAGGTTACCAACAATATAAGAGAGAGAGAGAGAGAGAGAGAGAGAGAGATAATGAGAGAGATCCAAAACTAAACTGACAAAAGGTTACCAACTGGTCCTCAGAAGCCTTTTTATGAATGAAGCCTCTATTTTTTTCATTTTGCATTATTTTCCTTCATTTTCATCCTCACATGAAACTTGTGACCTTTCACCTCCTTTTTCTCCTAATTTCCATTATTTTAATAAATAAATGTGCCAAAAATGTCATTTTGCCTTCCCAAAGCCTTAGCCATTGCCTTTGCCAATTTCCTTATCCATTAATCAATCATAAGTGATCCCCATCGATTTTTCCCAACATTCAGCTTGGAATAAGTGTATCATCAACGGTTATTATTTTTCCTTCATTAAATTTTATTACATGGAATTTTGATTTGAATTTAAATAGGAACACAACAAATTACGGATATAACCATAACACAAAGATGCAACAAAAATAAAACTTCATTTCATTAATATCAAAGAATTGAAATATGTTTACATATAGAATAGAAAATAAACTAGCTCAGACGATGGTAGCTTATCTCTAAGAAGAGATGTGGCAACTACACGCCTTTGAACTATGTTACAATGAGGCTTGAAGACCTATTTATTATTAAGAAGCAATGGAAAAACCCAACACATCAAAAAACCTAACCCTAAGAGATGAAACACCAAACTACGGACACTGTTGGGATAAATTGGTACATCAACCATTAGGGGAATTTTGAGGTCTAAAATGGGCCTCCCAAGCAAATTATAAAATAATGGTGGAAATAATAAAATAATATTAGATTACATTATTAAATTTTAGAGGGAAAAAATAAAAAACTACCTTTTCAACTCGTATTTTCAACTTATCTCCTTATGGGTTTATTCAAATTTCAAGTGGGAACACTCATTGGATGAAAAATTTAATTCCTTATCCAATGAGTACCTATGTTGCATATTTTCAATGAACCTCGCTACACGAAAAATGAGAGATACATGAAAAATGTGATTGCAATCACGTTTTTTCATGTAGTAGGTTCCATCAAAAGTATGCAACATGGGTACTCCTTGGATGAGGAATTAAATTCTGCATCCAAAAGATACTCCCACTTGAAATTTGAGTGAAACCTTAGGGAGATGAGTTGAAAATACAAGTTGAAAAATAGTTTTATTATTTTGTAATCTTTTTATTTTTTTACTCCAAAAATGGTGAATCATCCCTCATGGTTGACATCATCATCTTGAATTCCATTGATTCTTATAAAGTTTATTTTGGTTGTAGATTTTTCTTAGGAGACCCATTTTAGACCTCAAAAGTTCTCTAATGCTTCCCGGGATTGTAACTTTGGCATACGATCTCCATTTGACGCACATGATACCTAGCGAGAAAGATCTATCCGAGGAACACAACTGTTGATAGCAAATATTGAGGTGAAAATCTATATTTTCCACCATTGAGTTTCCAAAAAAATGTCGTTTAGGGCCTCAAAACGGTTCACGAAGTTTAGGACATGAAAAACTGCCAAAAATAGTAAATTGCGCTACAAATAAGGAAACTGAAAAATTGAAAGAAACAATGGTGGGTGTCGAAGTGGAATAGATGGGTGGCCACCAATATCCACCTGGATCAAATTTTCACCAGAGTTGTTACAAAATTGACAATAAAGAACAAGATTTCTTTAAAAAATTCCATCATTTGATACCTGGTCTTTCCCTCATGCTTCTTCATTTTATATCAACAATTTTTTTCTCTTTGGAAAACCTTTTCCAGTATCTATATCTTGCTCTCCCTCAAGAAGTAAATCTCATTACCCAAGGAAAAATACCTTCGCTTCTTCGATCCCAGACAACAACGCCAATTTGATATTGTTTCCTCGGAGATAGTTCCTGTCTGTAAGGGAACCATTGCCCAGGGTATCTCAAGATTGATGAAAATTATTAAATTCAATGGTCGAAGGGACATGCCATGAGAGCTTGCAACAAAGCTTCTAATTTTGAAACCCTAGCTTCCAAAATAGAATGGCCAGAAAACTCTAAGGATTACAAGGCCTTTGGATTGAAATAAAAAAGACAAAGTTTATATCTAGGAAATTAAGAATCTTAATATAATTTTTGTAGAAAGAATAATGATAAAGAAAAAATATGGGTGAATTTCCAGCATGGTGGAGCACCCTTTAAGACTTCTTTAAGTAAGGTTTGCACATACTCTCTACTAAGACACAAATTTAGTAAAATTGCTAAATAAAAAAATCTATCAACTTTATTACACTAATGGAAAAAAGTAAACATTTTTACAATTGCCCAAAGCTAAAATCAAACTACACTATATTTTCTAAAATTTATAATTTCAGAGAAAATTTCTTATTACAATACCAATCATGAATAGTGAACTCCAAAGCCAAACCAAATCTAACTCCCGAACTTCTATTTCCGCTACTCTAAATGTCCATGAATTAGTTAAAAACCAATTTATACACCGTTGCATAAGTGTGTTTTCCCTTTCTACATACAAGAATCTCTTATAACACGTAAGACTTATTTTAAAGTACCGTCATATTATATATATATATATACCTTTGCTTTTTAAAATGAATAAGCCTTTTCCCTTACAAAGTTAGCCTTCGAGCTTTTAATTTGGTTCTTATTACATCTAAATAAATTTCAATTGTAAATAAATAAATGAGAAGGAGACCAAATATTTGACTTGTACATTATTAAGAATGATAGTGAATGTAGATGGCATGTGGGTCCCGCTTACAATTATGCATGGGCTATCAATTAAAAACCATGGAATGCTTACGGGGCATGTCATAGTGGTTTCTGAGGACGAGAAGGGTGTTCTCGGAATGAATTATAGTTGTTGATCATCATATGATGGTTTTGCGGAATCCACCTTGGGACCACTTTCCTTCTTAATTGTCGTGCACTTTGTCCTCCCCAGAATCTCATGGATCTGGGTGTGCAAGTTGTATACAGCCAATGATGTTAGCACTTGAATGTTGCCCATTCTTTCAATAAGAACAAGTTTTTCACTAAATATTAAAGATTAAATAATGGTTTTTGGTTTTTTGTTTTTTGAACGACAGCGCTGGAGAAGGGTCCACTCCAATATCCCAGAAATTCCGAAACAACTAGGACTTCGTCCAACAACTTATTCTATCAAAACAATAAATTCTTTAAGGACTCAAACACCTTATTTGATATATGTCTCTATCTCCGCCATCATTCTAATAATGATTTCCAAAATTCTTTACGTTGAAAACATATTCACTGTATTTGTGAAGCTGTATCAACGTTAAAGAGATTCAGCAATGGCTTCAAACCATACACAAAATGGCTGATACCTAACTTCGAATTCCATCTCCGCCTCAACCAATTTCAGAATAATAAGATTATGAAGGATTCCGTTTTGAGTTCATATCATATATATATATATTATTGTGTGCTATCCATATTGGTCGGGAACGTACTATCTTGGCATTCATATACATCAACAATCTTATAGTCATTGACACGTTGAGAAAAACGTTTACTGGACTATGGGCTCCTTCGTGCTGGCTTATGTGAGCGCTGGCTTTAGTGAATGGAGGTGTGAATAAATGGTATTCTTATCACTCCGTTGAATTTGGTGGAGCATGGCTATTATATTGGTCAAATTTAGTGGGCTTCACTTGTGACTATGGCCATTATATTGGTGAAATTTAGTGGGCTTCACCTGCTAAGGCTTCTTCTCAGTTTTAAATGTTTTAAATGAAGACCCAGAGAAAAATAATAAATTTTAAAATAACTTTTCGGTTTTAAAAGAACGGTTTTAAATAAAGACCAAGAGAAAAACAATAAATTTAAAAAAAACTTCTCAGTTTTAAAAGAAGACCGAGAGAAAAATAATAAATTTTAAAATAACTTCTCAGTTTTAAAAAAAGACCGAGAGAAAAATAATAAATTTTAAAATAACTTCTCAGTTTTAAAAGAAGACTCAGACAAAAATAATAAATTTTAAAATAACTTTTCAGTTTTAAAAGAAGACCGAGACAAAAATAACTTCTCAGTTTTAAAAGAAACCAAGAGAAAAATCGCTCATAAAGAGCCACCTTTTGCATCAAGCAATTTTTTTTAAAAGAGAAAACAAAAAAAATGAAAAATAATTAAGCTCCCATAAGAATTCTTTGTAGTGAATCACTTAATGACTCAGCACCACCTTTTATGAATTTCATTTGAAAAGACACTGCTTTGGTTGCAATGTGCTCAGAACTGGGGACCAATGACCTTGATTGGATATGGACAATCAGACAAGAAACTAAAATTGATCCCAATTAACTCAAAACTTTTGAAATCTAGATCCCTCTAAAATCTAATTTTTCTAGAACCCTTATTCTTCCTTCTACAATATAAAACAAAATTATTGAAAATTGGAAATTAAATACTCAGTTTCTAAGCTTATTTATATACAACTCCTATCTATATACATGGTTGAATTCTTTCGGGTGAAGTCATCCTTCCAGTGGTACTAGGCCAGCATTTGAGTGCTGGACCTTATGCCTTTGTGCTGTCTGAAATTCAGAAATTAAAATAACCATACGCCACATGAAATTCTCAGGCAAAATATTTAATGCATACCCCATAATTGATGCTTGTTGCTAACCAAAGAACATTGTCACGTAGTCAGCTACTAGATCATAAAATTGATGAAAAAAAATTCAGTTGCCTCCCTTTCTTGAACAATCTCTAGACATAAGTCTTTTGGTACAGGACAACCACATTCATTGCTTAACTCTCCAACCTTCGGCTATATAACAACGGATTTCTTTGCACAAAAAGGATTTTGCTTCAAAAAGGTGTTTGCATAATTCCTTGTTCAATCTGTTACACACTTCCACAGAGGCACAATTAATGTCAATATAAAAATTTGGAGAAGGTGACATGTGTTCTTGTTCAACAAATTGTTGATGTGATAATTTTTTTTTCAGGAACTAGGAAATTTTGCACGAAGTGCTTAGTATAATATAATGTGAGTAGACACTGCCAATTTCAAAAATATTTTCTTCAAGTAACACCAAGTCAAAACCATTCATTATCTCATGAAAAGGAAAATCATCAAAATCTGATCTGCAAATTTTAGAACTAGAAGAAGAATTTAGATTCAAATCTAATGATCAGTGTTTAGATTCCTTCGCCTGCTGGATTATTTCCAACTTTTCCTGCAAATTCTGATTTGGAAGCTTCGAACAAGCCCAAAGGTTATCCTCAATTTCTTGAGCATTAATGAATATTCGCTCCAAAGTTTTGGATCCCCTCTCCCTGAGATAAAATACTATTTTAGGATGAAGAGTTGTTGAATAGTATACCATAGCAACAACTTCAAGAGGGCAGATTTCTTTGGACATGCTAAAGTAGAACTTGAAACCTCCTATTGAGAATATATTGAAGTTCTTGCCATGAACTAATTGCATTTGGCTTTAAACATTGAAACCATTGTTTAACACCCCCTTTAATGAAAGAAAACAACCTCAAAACCACATCTTCATGAAAAATTCCAAGCATGTCCAAAAAGTATTCAAAAGCTAGCACATGTTGCTATATTTAAAACATCTTGGAGGGTAATCATGAAGAACAAGTGGCACCTTAAGGGGCTTAAAAATTTCCCAAATTTTGGATTAGATGTTGGAGGGTTGTTTAGAAGAGATAGCGGTGATTGTCAAAGGAGACCTGAACCAAAATTTTCATGTTCAAGTAGAAAGTATTGGGAATTTTGAGGAGGGATTGTAATGCAAACATGATTTTTTTTCATTTGGTTCAGAAGAAGGAACATGATTAAGATTTAACACACAAGAAGAAGATAATTCTTCTTGTTTCAAGGAAAAATACATTGTTGAGGGTTTGGACTAGTCAAAGTATACAATATGAGAAATAACCCGCTTCTTCATTTTATATCTGCATTTTTTTTCACTAGATGAATGATTAACAACCAAGATTTGATATCTAAAGCTTGTTCTCCTTCAAGAAGTAGATCTCACTACCTAGGGAAAAATACATTTGTTTCTTCGATCCCCAACAATGAAGCCAATTTTATGTTGTTTCCCCAAAGACAGTTCCTGACTATAAGGGAACTAGTGCCTAAGACATCTCAAGATTGATGAAAATTGTTAAAATATGTGGCTGAAGGGATAGGCCATGAGGGCTTGGAATAAAGCTTCTAATTATGAAACCCTAGCTTCCAAAACAAAATGGCCATAAAACTCTAAGGATTATAGGGCCTTCGGATTAAAGGGGTGGTTTGAGGAAAAATAAAGAAGACAAAGTTTATATCCAAGCAATTAATAATTTGAATATAACTTCTGGAGAAAGAATAATGAAAGAGAAAGAATCATGGGTGAATTTCCATCATGGTGGAGTGCCCTTTAAGGCTTCTTTATGTAATATTTACACGTACTCTCTGCTAAGCACACAATATTAGTAATTTTGCTGAATAAAAGAAGCCAGTAACTTCATTACATTCATGATGACAAAGGAAAAACATTAATGGAAAGAATGAAAACATAGGAAAGTAAAGATTTATGCAATTACCCAAAGTTGGAATCAAACTACACTGTGTTTTCTGATGTTAGAAAGAATTTATGATAACAATTCTAGTCATGGATATTGGACTCCAAACCCCAACCAAATCTAGCGCTTAAAATTTTATTTCCCCTCTACTCTAACTGTCCAAGAATTAGTTACAAAACCAATTCGTGTAACTAATTCTTGAACAGTTAGATAAGTGTCTTTACCATTTTTTACAAACAAAGATTTCTTATAATGCATAAGACTTATTTTAAAGTACCTATATATATATATATATATATATATATATATATATATATATATATATATTTTTAAAATAGTAAAACCTTCTCCTTTACAAAGCTAGCCTCCAGGATTTTAATTTGGTTCTCATTACATTTAAATAAATGAGAACTATACCAAATATTTGACTTAAAATGGTAAAGCCTTCTCCGTTACAAAGCTAGCCTCCAGGATTTTAATTTGGTTCTCATTACATTTAATTAAATGAGAACCAAACCAAATATTTGACTTGTACACAATTAGGAATAATAGTGAATGTAGATGGCACGTGGGTCCTGCTTACAATTATGCACGAGCTATTAAATTAAAACCATGGAATGTTTACGGGGGAACGCCATAGTGGTTTCTGAGGATGAGAAGGGTGTTGTCAGAATGAATTATAGTCGTTGATCATTAGATTAATGGTTTTGTAGAATCCACCTCCAGGACCACTTTCCTTGTTAATTTTTGTGCAGTTTGTCCTCCCGAAATTTAATGGATCTGGTTGTGCAAGTTGTCGATTTTCCATGGTGTTAGCACTTGAATGTTACCCATTCTTTCTAATGTGTGCGTTAAATAAGAACAAGTTCTTCACTAAATATTAAATATTAAATAATGGTTTCTTTTTCAATCATCAAGAGTGTTGGAGAAGTGTCGAAATAGTAGCAGAACCACTAGAATATCCTAGAAAATATGAAATAAATAGGACTTTGTCGGCCTGGATTACATGACACAACAGACATAAATTGTTCCAAATCAAATTCAATTAATATTCATGAAGGTATTCTAATAATTGAATGAATAAAATGCCTATGAAAAATTTGGCTTGTATTGTTCTGGAACAGTAACAATTCAATACTTTGAAAATTGTCTCGATTTCATAAGAGTGCCTTCAAAATAAGTGGCGAAGCCAATTTCATTGTTTTGGAAAACATTCATGGCATGCAATATTATTATTTCCACAGGTGACAGGTGCAATGGATAAAGTTTGTGGCTTTATTTTTTGATTTTCGTGTAGGTTTTAACCATGTACAAAAATTACTTGCTTACGAATTCTAAATCACAGAAAATAAACAATGCGAGAGTATAACACATAAAACACATATACATAGAGATTTTCCCCAAGATCCCAAAATTGGGACTACCAATTTGATTTTTCATTATGTTCCTTTCAATGTTATAATACATATTTATATATGTCGAAGCATCCAATACCATGGACCGAAAACGATCGCGTCCAATACCATGGACCAAAAACCATTGCGTCCAAAAAACATGTGCGAAAATCATGCACAAAACCATAGGTGGGTCCGCCCAACCTAACATAGGATCCAAAACCAAAATTTTCCAGGGTGCTGCTTCAGACCCCATAAAGTGGGGTTACGGGTACACCTCAAACCCCCTGTGACCCCCCCCCTCCGCTACACAATCAACGCAACGAAAGGGGGCTCCGTCCCCCCTCTAACCCCCCAGTTAACTACATGGGCTAGTTGTGGAAAGAATATAACACAACCCAACATTCTCCCACTTGTTGTTTTCTTTCCATAGGGGGCCACAAGAGAGCTTAGTCATTTTTCCAGCCCTGAAACGCCCATTGTCTCTCTACACCAAGAGAACTTCTCAGAGCTCACAGCGTTTTTCAATGCATCTACAGTATTCTTCAAAGTGTCCACCTTTACCAGTAACACCTTTTTGTCTTTTATCATATCCCTCACAAAGTGATACTGAACATCAATGTGCTTTGTATTTGAATGATATGCGGGGTCTTTGCCAAGAAAATTGCACTTTGGCTATCACAGTCTATCCTTATAGCTCCCTATACTAACCCCATACTTGAACACAATCTTTGCAACCAAACTGATTCCTTGCTTGCATGAGTGGCTGCCATGTATCCTGCCTCTGTAGTTGATAGTGCCACTACAGATTGTTTCTTATTCATCCAACTGACTGCACCTCCAAATAGGTTAAACACATACCCACTTGTAGATCTTCTCTGATCCAGATCTCCAGCCTAGTTTGCATCAACAAAGCCACGAATATCCAACACTCTGTCCAATCCTGGTCTTCCTTGGTAGCACAAACCATAATCACTAGTGCCACGCAAATACTTGAAAACCTGCTTCACTATTGTCCAATGCTCCTTTCCTGGTTTTGACATAAACCTACACAATACTCCCACTGCATGTGCAATGTCTGGTCTAGTACAGACCATTGCATACATTAGGCTACCGACTGCACTTGCATATGGAACACGAGACATGTACTCTTCCTCTTCTTGTGCCTTGGGACACTGTTCAGCAGATAACCTCACACCTATAGGAATAGGAACCTTCACCGGTTTACTATCATGCATATTAAACCTCTGTAGTTTGTCTCGACATACTTCCTCTGGTTTAACCAGAGTTTCCTTTTTGTTTGATCTCTTTTAATTTCCATGCCCAAAATATAGTTTGCAGCACCAAGATCTTTCATGTTGAATTTGGAGGACATTTGGGTCTTCAAATCCTGGATAATTTCTTTGTCATTTCCAACCAGCAACATATCATCCACATACAAGACTAGATAAATAACACGATCACCAATTAATTTAAAATACACAGTGATCTGCTTTGCTTCTGGTAAAGCCAAGTCCCCATATAAATGTATCAAATTTCTGATACCACATCCTTGGTGACTGTTTTAACCCATACAGAGACTTCTTTAACTTGCATACTAGTTTTTTCTTACCCTTCACCGCAAAGCCTTCAGGTTGCTTCATGTAGATTTCCTCTTCCAGATCCCTATGAAGAAATGTTGTCTTTACATCCATTTTCTCTACCTCAAGATCAAAAGCAGCAGCAACAGATAAAAGTAATCTAATAGAAGTTACCTTGGCAACAGGAGAAAAAATATCACCAAAATCAATTCTCCACCTTTCCTTCTGCATTTGTCTTCTTCTTGAACACCCATTTGCTGCCAATGGGTTTCCTTCTAGTCGGCAACTCCACCAAATCCCAAGCCTCATTTTTGTGCAAAGATGTCATTTCATCAACCATGGTTTCTTTCCAGAGTTTTCCATCCTCTGAATCTACTGCTTCCTTCATAGTTCTGGGATCATTGTCAGTAATAGATAAAGCAAAATTTGAATAGAAAGCAGATGTAATATACCTTTCTGGATGCCTTCTTTCTCAAACTGATCTTCTCACACCCGGAGTTTGTGGCTCTTCATCTTCTGATTCCTCCTCTGCTGTAGAGTTTGATTCTTCCTCCTTAAGATCAAACTCTATCTTTTGAGGTTCCTTTGGTTGGACTTCATGTTTAATAACATCTTTTACCTCTCTGAACACCACATCTCGGCTGTACACAACCTTCCGTGTGACTGGGTTCCAAAGCTTATAACCCTTTAAACCATCCTTATACCTAATAAAGATGCGCTTTTCAGATTTACTATCCAACTTGGTTCGTTTCTCCTTTGGAACATGTACATATGCATCACATCCAAATGCCCTCAGATGTGAAAGAGAGGGTTTCTTACCAGTCCATACCTCTTGTGGAGTCTTATCCTCCAACGCTGATGAAGGTGACCTATTAACCAGGTAACATGCAGTATCCACCGCCTCTACCCAGAATTCCTGTCCTAACCCGGCACCATTGAGCATGCTTCTTGCCCTTTCCATCAACATCTTGTTCATTCTTTCTGCAACTCCATTTTGTTGAGGTGTATATGGAGTAGTCTTCTGTCGTGTTATACCACACTTCTTATAGAATTCTTCAAATTACTTGCTACAAAACTCTCCACCATTATCTGTCCTGAGCACCTTTATCTTATTCTCTGTTTGATTTTCCACGAGAGCCTTAAATTCTTTAAACCTGTCAAAGACTTTAGATTTCTTCTTAAGGAAATATATCCATGTATTCCTTGAGAAGTTATCTATAAATGATACATAGTACACAAACTTACCTAGTGATGGAACCTTCATAGGCCCAAACACATCACTGTGCACAATCTCTAATATCTGTTTCACCCTCTTACGACCAGAGGGGAAACTCACCTGATTATGCTTCCCATATACACAATTTTTACAGAAATCAAAATCCAGAGAGCTATTACTCATACCTTCTACCATACTTTTACCATGAAGTATTCGAAGGCCCTTTTCTCCAATATGTCCAAGCCTTTGATGCCACAGCATGGTCTTCTCTCTAGAGACCACTAGATTTTCTGCTCCACTTTCAGGAACCATAGAACTATTGCATCCATCAATAACAGTGCTACCTTGCAGCTTATACAGAGTTCCAATCCTAACTCCCCGCATCAATACCAGTGCTCCTCAAACCATTTTGCAGGTATCCTTCTCGAACACTGTTTTTACACTTGCATCATCCAACTTGCTTACAGAAATCAGATTTCTGGCTAATGCAGGAATATGTAGAACACCTAGAAGCATTCTAACCCTTCCACCTTGCAACTTAAACTTTACTTTTTCGCGACCAACGATTCTAGCCTTTCTGTCATCCCCCAGGAAGACATCACTACCATCATATTTCTCATACTCGCAGAACCACACTCTATGGGGAGTGAAGTGAAAGGATGCACCTAAGTCAATCAACCATGCCTCATGATCTACATGTGTACTTGAAGAAGCCAAGTACACATCCCCACCTTCATCTGAGGTGGTTTTCGCCTCTGAGGAGCCTCATCATATCCCTTTCCTTTGTCAGGAACTTTAGATTTATAGTCTCTTTTAAAGTGGCCTTCCTTTCCGCATTTCCAGCACACTACCTTTACAAGTTTTCTTGGAGATTTAGATCTCCCTCTAGATTTATATCTCCCACTTGATGACTTATTTTTGTTTCTGTTCTGGGACCGTCCTCGTACAGACAAGGCATCACCATTCTGTCTCTGCATATTTTTCCGTCTCATCTCCTCCGTCAGCAAGGCTGAGACTATTTCATCAAACTGCAAGGCAGTTGCATTGCTACCTATTGCAATAACCAGACTATCCCATGAATCTGGTAGAGAACACAACAAACTGATGCACTTATATTCATCTCAAATTTTAATATCAACAGATGCTAACTGACTTACCACAGTATTAAATGAATTTAGATGCTCCGTCACCGAGTCTCCATCTTTCATCCTCAGGTTATACAACTTTTTCCACAGGAACAATTTATTCACCAGAGACTTAGATTCGTACAAAATCCCTAACTTGTCCCACAAAGCCTTGGCCGTAGCTTCCCCTGATACATTCAACAATACTGAATCTGAGACACACAATCGTATTGTGCTCTTTGCCTTCTGATCCAACTTCTTCCATTCTTCATTGGACACTCCCGTTGGTTTAGTACCCGGATCTACTGCGATCCACTGATCTTTATCCACCAATAGATCCTCCATCTTGAGTTTTCACAACTCAAAAATTTGACCATTAGATTTCTCGATCTCTATCTTTCCACTGCTTGCCATCTTCTTTCACCACCAGAATCGATCTCGCAGATCTCCCACTGAACAGGGTCTACCACAGGGACGAGCGAAACCCCTCAGCAACAAAGACATCCCCTTGAGCCAAAACAAATCTGATACCAAATGTAGGTTTTAACCCCATACAGAAATTACCTGCATACGAATTCTAAAACAAAGAAAATAAACAATGCGAGAGCATAACACATAAAATACATATACAAATAGATTTTCCCCTAGATCCCAAAACCGGGACTACCACCTTGATTTTTCATTATGTTCCTTTCAATGTTATAATACATATTTATACATGCCAAAGAATCCAATACCATGGACCGAAAACCATTGCGTCCAAAAAACATGTGTGAAAATCATGCACAAAACCATAGGTGGGTCCGCCCAACCTAACATAGGGTCCAAAACCAAAATTTTCCAGGGCACTGCCCCGGACCCCATAAAGTGGGTTTACAGGTACACCTCAAACCCCTTGTGACCCCCCCGCTACAAAATTGGCACAACGAAGGGGGGCTCCGCTCCCCCTCTAACCCCTAGTTAACTACATGGGCTAGTCGTGGAAAGAATATAACACAACCCAACACTCCGAATCAAAATCTTTCCACTAACACTATGACACAATCTTGGTAGATTCATTTTCGGGGCCATACCTTTAGAGAGAACTTTGCTCTCCAAAATGCTAGAGAATCCTCCAATTTCAACCCAACACCCTCCATAAAGAATCCAAATTGCGATCTTCCCCCATGCTTTAGATGGTGATCCTTTTTAAGCTTGAAAAACAAGTGACACGTACAAAAAGAAAATGAGTTGTTTGCTGTTAGAAAATTATATATTACAGAGCAATGGAACACATAAAATATTGCAGAAATATAAACACAGAAAACACATAAAACAAGAGAGACACAAATATACGTGGTTCACCCAGTTTGGGCTATGTCCATGGAGAAACAACCAGTCTTTCCTTTTATATTATCTAGCAAACTGAAGAGATACAACCTACAACAGATCTGCTGTAATTCTCTCTTCGCTCTCAATCTCCTATCTCTTCCTCACTCAGAATACAGATCTCCATAGATGCAATACAATTTCCTTATATACAGCGAGGGGTTGTCTTCTAGGGAAAAAAAAAACCTAAATTAAACATAACTTCTATCGTCATATCTCCACCTAATGAACGCCTCAGATTGACTACGAAATTACAACATTTTACAAGGCAATTTTACATCTATTTTTTAGCTTCGGGGGCACTGCCCCCGATCGCCCGCTGGGGGGGGGGGGGCTCCCAAAGGTCACAGCCACCTCCTCTGGACCCCCCTGCAGCGTATATTTTACGGGCGGCTTTTCTGCCCCATTACGAACTGGGGTCCAATGCGGCGATACCTTTGAATACAAAAGATAATTAGTCTCCACACCCAACAATATCCCACTTGGACACTGATTATAACAACTCCATCGCTACTTCATTTGCTGGACAATGACTCCACTTTGGACCTGGTTGTTTCTCATCTTCTTCATCATACTTGAAGACCAATTGAAACTGAGCAAATTCTCAGTTTCTCTCTGGTTCCAACTTTTGTTAATATATCTGCAGGATTCTAGCTAGTGCATATCTTTTCCAGCTTCAACTGTCCATCTTCCAATGCTGGCCGTATGAAATGGTACTTGAGTTGTATATGTTTAGTCTTGGAATGAATTGCAGAGTTATTTGCAAGATGTATGGCACTCTGGCTGTCACTGTATAACGTGCTCAACTCCTGCTTATTACCCAATTCATCCAGAAACTTTTGTAACCAACTCATTTCTTTAGTCGCCTTTGTAGCAGCAACATACTCTGCTTCCATTATTGAGAGTGCAACAACACTTTGCATTTATGAGACCTAATTGACAGTTGTTCCACCTACTATAAACACATACCCTATTGTGCTCCTCTTGTTATCTCTATCACCTGCCATATCTGCATCAACATATCCCTGTAGAGAAATGTTTGAACTGCCAAAGCATAATGCTTGATTTGTGGTACCTCTCAAATACCCGAGAATTCACTTCACCGCCATTCAATGTACTTTTCCTGGATTGTTCATGTACCTACTTACAACTCCCACTGCATGTGCAATATTAGGCCTTGTGCAGACCATTGCATACATTAAGCTTCCAACAGCTGATGCATATGGAACTTTAGACATATGAGCCATTTCTTCCTGAGTCTTGGGACACTCCTCCTTACTTAGTTTTAAATGGCCAGCCAAAGGTATACTAACTGGTTCTACATCCTGCATATTAAACCTTTTCAACACCTTTTGTATGTACTCGCTCTGAGACAATGTTAATTTGTGATTCTTCCTGTCTCTAGTTATTCTCATACCAAGGATTTGTTTTGTAGCACCCAAATCCTTCATTGCAAACGAGTTTTCCAATTTTATTTTTAGTGCATTTATTTCCTGCATGTTAGAACTTGCAACAAGCATGTCATCTACATACAATAACAATAATATAGCTTCCATCATTTTGTCTTTTGAGATAAACACAATGATCAGAGTGACATCTAGTATAACCTTGTTTAGACATAAACCTGTCAGATTTTAAATACCACTACCTTGGAGCCTGTTTTAAGCTATACAAACTATTCTTCAACCCACACACTAGTTTCTCCTTCCCTTTTACCTCATATCCTTGTGGCTGCTGCATATATATCTCTTCCTCCACATCCCTATGGAGAAAAACTGTCTTTACATCTAACTGCTCAAGCTGCAAATCTTTAGCTACTACTAGACTTAAAATAGTTTTGATTGAAGTCATTTTAACAATAGGAGAAAACATCTCATCAAAGTCTATACCCTTTTTCTATGCAAACCCTTTCACCACAAGTCTAGCTTTATACCTTTTTCTACCTCCATCTTGAACTTCCTTCAACATGTAAACCCATTTATTCTGCAATGTTGTTTTACCTGCAGGCAACTTGACTAAGTCCCAAGTCTAGTTATGTGATAAGGATTCCATCTCTTCTTTCATGGCTTGCTCCCACTTCTTCCTGGTTTCTACGTGCACTGCTTCTTCATAACATTTTGGTTCACTAGAATCAGTCAACAATACATAATATAATGAAAGAGAGTATTGTTCAGGGGGTCTACTTATCTGGGTAGATCTTCTAACACCACTTTCAGGTGTTTGAGGTGCTTGTTGCTATTGTGGTTGTTGTTCTAGCCGTTGATCATTATGATTTTCAGGCACCATCACTTTTTCTGTGATCTCATCAAGCACTGTGTATTCTCTGTTTTCTTTTTCTTGTTTCTTTTCTTGCAGTTGATCCTTATACAAAAACTTTTCATTGAATATGACATCTCTGCTCCTAATGATTTTGTGTTTTTTATAATCATAAAAGTGATAACCAAAATCATTAACACCATATCAAATAAAAATACATTTCTTTGATTTTGCCTCAAGCTTTGTTTTATTTTCTTTATTAATGTGGACAAATGCTTCACAACCAAAAGTTTTTAAAAATGAGTAGTTTACCTTTTTAGCTGTCCATGCCTCTTTTGGAATACCACCATCCAGATAACTCGAAGGCCCTCTGTTTATTAGATAAACAACAATATCTACAACGTCTGCCCAAAATTGTAAAGGCAATCCTGCATGCAATCTCATGCACCTTGCACGCTCCATGATTGTCCTGTTCATCCTTTTTGACTCACTATTTTCTTGTGATGTTCCTGGAACTGTCTTCTCTCTATGAATTCCATTCTCTGAACAATACCTATCAAACTCTTTGCTGCAATATTCACCTTCATTGTCTGATATGAGACACTTCAACCTTTTTCCTATCTCATTTTCAACCAAAGCTTTCCATTTCTTGAAAGTATCAAATACATTAGATTTATTTTGAATACAATAAATCCAGGTTTTTCTGGTTGGCAACAAGAAATTGCTAAAAATAGCACTGCTAAAAAGAGCAGTTTGGGCATCAATGCTGGATTGGGCAACATGGAATGAAAAATAGAAGTGCTAAAAATAGAAGTTCTATTTTTAGCAGTGCAGTGTGGATTCCTATTTTAGTCAGTCCCTAGTCTAAAATAGGAAGTAAAATTCAAATTTGGTCTTACCAATAGTTTGAATATTAATTAATTAATTCAGTTTGAGTTAATTAGTTAAGGAAAATCAAACTTGAAGTCTTTGTGAGAACATGCAGTAATTTCTCCACTGATTGGGGAATGTGTCCTTGATTTGCTCCACTGATTTAGGAATTAAGGATGAGTTCTATATTGAAAGGATCAGTTGACTTAGTTTAACTTAGTAAAGTCCAGCTATATTAATTTAACAAGTTGTTAAATTAATGAGATTCAATTTGTTGATGCTTGCATGCATGTGACAACTGGTATTTTCAGATAACTAAGTATTCACTCATGGATAACTGATGCATGTCAGTTCAGACAGAGACCTAGTTGAGATCAGATGAGGGACAATGTACTATCAGTTGCTAGGATATTCCTAGTGAATATTCCTTGCATGAGGAAGGAATATTATTCCTTCTAGTACTGCGTAGTTGGACTTGAGGTGACAACAGGTATGATTTAGCGAATTCCCACATGTTATGTAATTGGACCCCAATCAAAACTGTACAAGGAAATAGGGGCTTGGAGGACTTCTGGAGCCTATATATACAGGCCTAGATAGTCCATGAGCTACATCATCAGAGTACAAAGAGAGTAGGATAGCTTTTGAGCTGATTATTTTTGTATGTTATTGAGGATTTCCACTTGATTGATAATACATAGATGGGGTTTTAGGCTAGTGCTTTTCCTGGATAAATTCTTTTGTGTTATGTGTGATTGATTCCTTCTTATTAGTTATATGTGTTCATGCTTGATGTTGCTCATGGTTTATTAGCTTCTGCAGAGTTTATGGTAGATGTAGATCTAGTATTATGCTTTAGTACATTGCATATATCAGTTGGATCTGCAGGTGAAATTTCTACATGATATCAGTGAGTAAGCTGATTTGTAGAGAAAATTATACATGGTATCAGAGCACAGGTGATCAAGGAAGAATAGTATATAAGAAGGAAGAAGTTTGTGGTTTCTAGATATAGATATCGAGTTCTTATCACATTTTAGATTTCATCAATGGAGTTCTATGGGTTGAGGCTTGAGTATGCATTGGATGGCAACTCAAAATATATAGCTTGGAAGGATCGCATGGAGGCAGTATTAGAGGATAACAGGGTGAAGGACTTCATTGATCAAGAAGTCCCCAAGCCCTCAGGATCTAATGCCCAAGAGTTGGCGGAATGGAGGAAGTGTGTGGCTAGAGCTAGGAGAATCATCCTAGAGGGAGTTTGAGATCACATAGTCTCGAGCCTCCATGGGAAGGAGACTCCATTTTCGATGGAAAACATTGAAAGATATTTATCAGAACAACAGTGATAAGAGGAAGCTGGCACTGCAGGACAAACTTTGAAATATCAAGTGTGAAAAGGGCGACATGATCTCTATGTATTTGACCAAGCTCACCACATGCAGGGATGGGCTTGCAAGTGTAGGGGTTGTGACAGCTGATGATGACATGGTGAGTCTTGCACTCCTCGGACTTCCTAAGAGCTAGCATAGCTACCAGGACTTGGTTAATGGAATAGAGAAACTGCCAGATTGGGAATGAATATGGTCAGATTTGATGTAGGAGGAGATCAGACGGAGCACCAAAGACAGTTCTTCATCCATGGAGGATGAATAGAACTGTGCCTTACCGAGTAAGGCGAAGAAGGGGAAGGAGAATGTTTATGTTCCCGAATCCAATTCTTCCCATGGTGGGAAGAAGGTTGACAAATCGAAAGTATGATGCTTTCGTTGTCATGAGGTGGGCATTTTATTACAAATTGTCCACTGAGGAAATCTAAGAAGGGATCCAAGGAAGGATCTCAAGGTGAGGCACTTGCTTCACAGTTCGAGTTGTGATGCACCGAACCGCCTGTGCCAAATCTGCTCAAACAATTACAATCGATTCGAATAGAGAAACTCTGTTTCTTTTAGAATGCGGAATGTCAAAAATGGAAAACCCTGTTTACATTAATATGGAGAACTGAATTTGTTCATTCATTATACAGTGCGCAGCCTATCTGATTCTTTTCTTTAACGCATAACAATCACAACCTTTCTGTTTGATACCAACAAAACATTCATTTTTCCATATCTACGTTGCACTTGTTGCAATTTACAAACATCGATCTTTATCCCAACGCAATTTAAAAAAAATGTGACATCTGTTAAACAAAACAGAGGAATTTGTTTATTGGACAACGCCAGCTCTTAAATTACATTTCTGTTTGATTAAACCACAGTACAACAAACCCAGGCATACGCTGGTCCAAACCCCGCCCTCGCATCAGAATATCACAACTAAACAAAAACAAAAAACAAAAATAGCCACATCTGTGGATTTATTAATTTATAACCAAAATCCTAAATGTTACACATTGTCCCATATATAAAAACTAACTAAAGCAAAGCAGAACGCCGGTCTTTTATATCGCCTCCGGCATTTCCAGCGTTTTGTATGCAATTACATCAAACAAATTCCGCACCATGGACCCCGGATTCGGAGCCAATCCCCTGCTCTCCATATCTCTGTGACAACGCAGGTCCCAATTTGTTTTGTACATGCTACCTGATAAAACAACATAAAGAAAAAAAACAAAACCGATCCTCTCGTCTTTCTTCTTTTCATTTGGCATACCAAGACCTCGACATCCAACAATCACGCTATCGCCCCGGATTCTAAGTCGATTCCTTTCAATCCATCCGTCCTCCGCCAAATCTCAGTTAGCTTTTAATGCAGGTTCAGTGATTTGCCATATTCCGGTCCAACGCAGCTACCTTTGACACAATCGGCGGTCAGAACACCTGTTTATAGTCTGTTGCCGGATTTCAAGCGCTCTTGAATCAAGATCTCCCAGAAGAAACCGGCGTTGATCGCTCCAAGAATCTTCAGTTTGCCATTTATTTCCCTAATTACTCTAACAATAGATAAGGTGACATAAATTTACTCCAACAGAAGATGCGCCTAACAATCAACACCAAATAGAAAGATTTTTTTAACTATTACAACAATAACTAACTGAACTTGACTTCTACTATCAACAGCAAGTAAAATACGGTTTTCAAGCCACAACATGTGGGCAATCTCCCACATTGCTGGCCCGTTCCGATGCTCCTGCATCAGACTCCCGAAGAAGAAAAGATTGGTTCTTTAAACTTTCAAGAGTTATGCCATATTTCTGCAATTCAGTTGCTGTTAACCAACTGGAATCTTCCACTGGCTGCTCCTTCCACTTGACAAGATACTGAAAATATGTCTGGCCTCGAGTTTTCTTGAATATCCGCTGATCTAAAATATCTTCAACTTCTTTTTGGAAGGTTTTTGGTACCTGTTCTGCCCAATCCACGGTTGAAACTTCATCACCTGTAGCTTTAGTCTGCAATTCGGTTTCTGCCTCTCTGAATGGATACAAGTCTGCAATATTAAAAATAGGAGATATTCCGATCCCTTCTGGTAGCTCAATCTCATATGCATTGGCTGAAAATTTCCTTTTGATTTTACATGGCCCTATCTTCTTCAGTTTTAGCTTGTTGTAAGTTTTTGTAGGAAATCTCTCTTTCCTCAAATATGCCATGACCAAATCTCCTACCTGAAATTCTTTTTCTCTTCTTTTTAGATCTGCCTTTTGCTTGTATTTCTTGCTGCTTTCCTGTAGTTTACCTTTAACTTCTTCCTGTAGCTTTTGCATTTGTTCAACAAAATCTTCAGCACTTGCACTTCTGGTTTCTTGTTTCCCCAAGTCTCTTAGCTCATATACTCCTCTCGGATGCATTCCAAACACAATCTGAAATGGACTCATTCCAGTGCTTCGGTTTGGTGTGTCGTTGTAAGCAAATTCAGCTTGCGCTAATGCCAAATCCCACTGTTTGGGATTTTGATGTACCAAACTTCTTAATATATTCCCCAAACTTCTGTTTACAACTTCAGTTTGTCCATCCGTCTGAGGATGGTAAGCTGAACTAAAACTGAGCTTGGTTCCCAGTTTCTTCCAAAGTGTCCTCCAGAAATGCCCTACAAACTTAGTGTCTCGATCTGATACAATACTCACAGGCAAACCATGCAATCTTACAATCTCTGAAAAGAACAAATTTGCTATGTGTGTGGCATCATTAGTCTTCTTACAAGCAATAAAATGAGCCATTTTAGAAAATCTGTCTACAACAACATAAATAGAATCATTTCCTCTCTGAGTTTTTGGTAAACCCAAAACGAAGTCCATACTCACTGCATCCCATGGTCGATCCGGTATGGGCAATGGCTGATATAGTCCGGTATTTTGACTCCTTCCTTTGGCATACTGGCATACCCTGCATTTCTCAACAAACTTTTTGACATCAGTTTGCATTTTAGGCCAATAATAAAAAGCATTCACCTGAGCAAAAGTTTTGTCTTGTCCAAAATGACCAGACAATCCTCCACTGTGCTTTTCTTTAATGATGTTCTCTCTCATGGAACATTTTGGGATGCACAATTTGTTGCTTTTAAATAACAGGCCTCCTTGAACAAGGTAATCCATCCATTGGCTTCTGTTATGGCTCGCTGGATTCTGTACCGCTGTATAGATGTCTTTAAAATCCTCATCATCCTTGTACATTTCTATCATTTCGTCAAAACCTACAACACCCACTTTAAATTCTTGCAAAAGAAAACTTAATCTGCTCAATGCATCCGCTACTTTGTTAGACTTACCACTTTTATGCTTTATTACAAAAGTGAAACTTTGCATAAATTCCACCCACTTGGCGTGCTTCTGATTTAGCTTTGGCTGGTTATTAATAAACTGCAAAGCATGGTTGTCTGAATATAAGATGAATTCCTTCGGTAGCAAGTAATGTCTCCATTTTTTTAATGCCTGCACAATAGCGTAAAATTCTTTATCATAAGATGAATATTTTTTCTTTGCATCATTTAACTTCTCGCTGAAATATGCTATTGGCCTTTGCTCTTGGCTTAGCACCGCACCAACTGCTTCTCCACTTGCATCGGTTTCCACTTGAAAAACTTTCTCGAAATTTGGTAAGGCTAGAATAGGCTTTTCTGTTATCTTCCTTTTCAACAGATTGAAACTCCTATCAGCTGCTTCTGTCCATCGAAATGGCTGATTGACCTCCTTGATTGTCTCAAGGATTGGTGCACAAACTTGACTAAATCCCTTTATAAATTTTCGGTAAAAACTAGCAAGTCCATGGAAACTTCTTACCTCAAAGACACTCCTGGGAGTAGGCCAGTCTTTGATTGCTTGTACCTTTTCCGGATCCATTTTCAAACCGTCTCTGGAAATCACAAACCCCAAGTATACCAGCTCCTCTTTCATAAAACTACATTTCTTCAGATTGATTAGTAGTTTCTCTTTCTGCAGAGTTTTCAAAACTAACTTCAAGTGTTCCAAATGCTCCTCTTTACTTTTGCTGAAAACTAGGATATCATCAAGGTAAACAACAACAAATTTACCTGTATACTCTTTCAGAACCTCATTCATTAGTCTCATGAATGTGCTGGGCGCATTAGTGAGCCCAAAAGGCATCACTAACCACTCATACAATCCACTGTTGGTTTTGAAAGCGGTTTTCCACTCATCGCCTTCCCGAATCCTGATCTGATGATACCCGCTTTTCAGATCTATCTTAGTGAAGTACCTGGATCCACTCAAACAATCCATTAAATCATCCATTCTGGGCAAAGGAAATCTATACCTGACTGTTATCTTGTTGATAGCTCTGGAATCGGTGCACATGCGCCATTCTCCTCCCTTTTTCGGACTAAGCACCGTTGGTACAGCACACGGACTCAGACTTTCCCAAATCAGCCCCTTGTCCATCAGCTCCTGAACCTGTCTTGCAACTTCTGCATTTTCCTGAGGAGTTAATCTATATGCAGCTTTGTTAGGTAGACTTGCTCCTGGTATTAAGTCGATATGGTGACTTATACTTCTAACCGGTGGTAATTCATTTGGCAATTCATCCACAATGATATCCATGTAACTATTTAACACAGATTGAATTTCTTCAGGCAAATCATTTAAATTTGTGGAGGTTAAAATTACCTTTGGCCTTCCCACGATAGCGAAATGCACCTCTTCGCTTTTATCAACCTCCTGTAGCAATTCCTTACCACTCACCAACATGATACTATTTTCAGGCAGCTCTTTATCAACATCATTCTTCACGGGCAGCAACGTATGCTTAACTCCATCCTTTTCTATGGTGTAGGTATTTCTTCTTCCATCATGAATCGCCTTTCGATCAAATTGCCATGGTCTCCCCAATAACAGGTGACATACGTCCATGGGCATTATGTCACATAAAATCACATCTCTGTATGTGCCAATCTGCATTTCCACATTACATTGCTCTGTCACGGTGACTTGATGACCCTTCTGAAGCCAAGATACTTTGTACGGTGCAGGATGCGCTTTCTTTGTTAACCCAAGCTTTTCCACCATCTCTGTAGACACAAGATTGTCAGTACTCCCACTATCAATTATAACCTTACAACACTTACCCTTTGATTTGCATGTAGTCCTGAACAAGTTCTTCCTTTGCGCAGGTTCTCCAATCTCTTTTTCTGATCTGAGCAAAGTTCTTCTGAGCAGCAATGATTCACCTTCCTCCGGTGGTTCTTCCTTCTCTACAAGTCGAGGTGGTTCCGGCTTTGCCTCAGCCACATTTGCACCTCTCTGGCTTGCTGATTTGTTCTGAGGACAATTCCACGACGTATGTCCCCATTCTCCACAGGTATAACACCTGACATCTCTTCCCCGCCCTCTTCCTCTGGGCGCGAATCTTCCTCTACTAGAGTCACTCATCTGTGGTGATCTGCTGCTGGAACTTCCTGCTTCAAACTGATGCGGTGTTCCTCTGGATCTGACTGATCCTCTACCTCTTGCTGAGCTCTTTCCTCTGTTTCTTTGACTCTGTTTCCGCAATATTTTCTCCTCTGCTTTCAAGGCTGCTTGATAGGCATCCTCAACAGTTTTCAAACTTAACAGGCTAATCTCATCTTGGATCTCATACCTTAGCCCATTAATATACCTAGCTACTTTCTCCAGATCATCTTCTACATGCCCTGTTCTGATGCTTAACCTGTAAAATTCTTCAGTATATTCTTTAACAGACATTCCTTTCTGCTTCAAATTTTGCATCTGCTTAAAAAGATTCAAATGATAGTCTTTAGGCAAAAACTTGGCTTTGAGTTTGCTTACCATTTTATCCCACTGCTTGATCTTAGATTTCCCCTTTCGCGTTCTTGATGTCTGTAACTCGTCCCACCAGATGGCTGCATGGCCCTTCAGTCTAGTGACTGCAAACTTCACCCTCTTATTCTCCTCAACCTCTTCATAATCGAAATACTGATCTATGGATCTGATCCAATCCATGAGCTCCTCGGCATTTAAACTCCCATCATACATAGGAATTTCTATCTTGGGCTTGCTGCCAACTTTTGCCAGCATCTTGAGGACTTTGGCAGTTTCATTTTCTTCTCCTGCTTCCGCTTCTTCCTCAGATTCTTCTGAAGAACTCTCAGTTTTCACATCTGGTGCTCTTCTCTGGGCTGTTTCCATTGTCTCCATTCGTTCACGCAGTCTTCGTACTTCGTCTATCAGGACTGCATTAGGTTCTGGTCTTCCTCGACCAATTCCTCTCCTTGGCGGCATCTTAGCTGCAACCACCTGGATCTTTTGCTCTGATACCAAAAATTGATGCACCGAACCGCCTGTGCCAAATCTGCTCAAACAATTACAATCGATTCGAATAGAGAAACTCTGTTTCTTTTAGAATGCGGAATGTCAAAAATGGAAAACCCTGTTTACATTAATATGGAGAACTGAATTTGTTCATTCATTATACAGTGCGCAGCCTATCTGATTCTTTTCTTTAACGCATAACAATCACAACCTTTCTGTTTGATACCAACAAAACATTCATTTTTCCATATCTACGTTGCACTTGTTGCAATTTACAAACATCGATCTTTATCCCAACGCAATTTAAAAAAAAATGTGACATCTGTTAAACAAAACAGAGGAATTTGTTTATTGGACAACGCCAGCTCTTAAATTACATTTCTGTTTGATTAAACCACAGTACAACAAACCCAGGCATACGCTGGTCCAAACCCCGCCCTCGCATCAGAATATCACAACTAAACAAAAACAAAAAACGAAAATAGCCACATCTGTGGATTTATTAATTTATAACCAAAATCCTAAATGTTACACACTGTCCCATATATAAAAACTAACTAAAGCAAAGCAGAACGCCGGTCTTTTATATCGCCTCCGGCATTTCCAGCGTTTTGTATGCAATTACATCAAACAAATTCCGCACCATGGACCCCGGATTCAGAGCCAATCCCCTGCTCTCCATATCTCTGTGACAACGCAGGTCCCAATTTGTTTTGTACATGCTACCTGATAAAACAACAGAAAGAAAAAAAACAAAACCGATCCTCTCGTCTTTCTTCTTTTCATTTGGCATACCAAGACCTCGACATCCAACAATCACGCTATCGCCCCGGATTCTAAGTCGATTCCTTTCAATCCATTCGTCCTCCGCCAAATCTCAGTTAGCTTTTAATGCAGGTTCAGTGATTTGCCATATTCCGGTCCAACGCAGCTACCTTTGACACAATCGGCGGTCAGAACACCTGTTTATAGTCTGTTGCCGGATTTCAAGTGCTCTTGAATCAAGATCTCCCAGAAGAAACCGGCGTTGATCGCTCCAAGAATCTTCAGTTTGCCATTTATTTCCCTAATTACTCTAACAACAGATAAGGTGACATAAATTTACTCCAACAGAAGATGCGCCTAACAATCAACACCAAATGGAAAGATTTTTTTAACTATTACAACAATAACTAACTGAACTTGACTTCTACTATCAACAGCAAGTAAAATACGGTTTTCAAGCCACAACATGTGGGCAATCTCCCACATTGCTGGCCCGTTCCGATGCTCCTGCATCAAGTTGGATTTCACACTCTTCACATGCATGGTTTCATCCATGGTGGGAAGTGGTTGGTTTCTTGACAGTGGAGCTTCTTTCCACATGACTGGTGACAAGAGTTTGTTTAGTACTTTGGAGGAGAAGATCTCCAAATACTCATAGCGATGGGTAATGATGAAAAGTATAGTGTCTCAGGTGTAGGTATGGTTATTTTTCAGAGGGAGCATGGAGCTCGCCTTACCTTGACTGATGTCAATTATGTACCAAGACTGAAGAGAAACTTGGTGTCGATCATGATGCTGGAAGACAGAGCTATGATGTAGTCTTCAATAAGGGAAAGGTTTTCCTTAGACACATCATCACTAGACAGGTGAAGCAGATTGGTTCATGGGTCAAGAACTTGTATGCTCTTGAGGTTCAAGATGCATGCAAGGCCTTGAGCAGTAAGGCAACTGATGGAGACTTGGTGGTTGAGAGGGAGGGTATATTACCTCTCAACTTGCAGTGCCACAAGAAGTTTCAGACGATTGTGGAGGAGCCATGATTGGTGCAGCAGCTTCTAGAGGTTGTCGAGTAGCCACAACAGGGGAAGCTAAGAGGATATTGAGTAGAGACATCTACTCATGCAGAGACCTCCAGTAGGGGAAACTTTGAGCTAGGTGGGCAGAGGGATCACATGCAGCCATACTTCTAGGTAGGAGGTGGGGTGATGTGGAGTGATCGTCCCAAGGAGGAGGGGAAAGATCCTTGAGGTACCCAACCTCTTTGATTCGACTTTGCTATAGGAGCCCCAACGAAGAGTAGCAGGAACTGACTGATTGGGTAGAGACAGATGCGGATGGAGCGGTAGAGAGAGCTATAGTGCAGAAAATCCTAGGACAACGCAGAGCATGCAGGCTGCAACAATGCGAGAGGCACAAGTGTGTTGCACAGTGCAGGGTAGCATAGAGAAGGGTGCAATGGTGCGAGAGGCACAAGTGTGTTGCACAGTGTAGGGTAGCATAGAGAAGGGTGCAACGGTGCGAGATGCATGGAGCTGTTGTAGTAACGTAGAGGGTAGAGAGGGAGCATGTTTCAATAGTAGGTAGAGCTTCAACATCAGAGTATGTTTCTAGCCCAACAAAGAGGTCAGTTGGGAGTTTTTTTTATTCCTAGAGTTGCTGGAGCAACCACACTTGTTAGATGTGTTGCATGCAGAACATTCCAGAGGTACTGGATCAGGTTCAAGAGGAAGCCTTTCTTGTTGAGAGGGAGTGTTGAAAATTGGCAATAAGAAATTGCTAAAAATAGAAGTGCTAAAAATGGCACTGCTAAAAATAGCAATTTGGGCATCAATGCTGGATTGGGAAACAGGGAATGAAAAATGGAAGTGCTAAAAATAGAAGTTCTACTTTTAGCAGTGCAGTGTGGATTCCTATTTTAGTGAGTCCCTAGTCTAAAATAGGAAGTAAAATTCGAATTTGGTCTTTTTTTTCTAAGTAATATTATTCTATTAATATGATACAAAAGAGATGTTACAGAAAAGCTTGAACTCAAAATTGTTGAGCATCAATCATCACCGGGAATGAATCTGTTTGTTTTTGACTACCCCAACATAGGGGAAACTAGTCCATGAAGCCAAAAAGAACCCACACATGGGTAAACAGTGTTTATCCAAAAATATAGAGAGAGATAATGCATGTCTAGAACCAAAAACAGTTAACCGGGAAAAAGACTATTCAAACTAAGACACATCCACCTGGTAAAAAGGGAATATCTAGTTGCCACGCGTTAAGACTAGAGATTCTCCAGGGCTGGTTCCTCTTCGATCCTACATGCGAATTGGTACCAATCATCATCTTCGTCAGGCGCGCCACTACCCTGAGCTGGAGGAGCCTCCTCAGCGCCACCTGTGCCTATCTGCATTTTAGATGTGTCATTCTGTCTGCTTCCCGATGCCCTTGTGTCACCATGTTTGCTATCCGCAGCTAGTTGACTGCCAGCTACAGCTTTGCCATGCAGGGCTGCTTTGCCTTCGTCATGCTGCTGATTACCAGGAATGCTAATACCGTGGTTGCTTGGAGCCTCTCTGCTCTGCTTGTCCTTGTGCCTAGGCGGAGGAGCTTGTGCTCAATCTCTTCCAAGAAAGAAATGGTCACAGTAGCAGTGATTACAGGCTGGTTTAAGGAGCCGCAGAAATGGAACTGAGTGATATGGGGAGCTGGATACGGTGGAAGGGGGAAATCCACTGAGTGAACAACAATGTTCCTCCTTTCAGTGCCTTGGAGCCTAGCATGACCCCTTCCACTTCTGGTGTTCGAGTAGCGGCGATAGGGAGAGCTGAGAGGATTGGGATTATCAGTGGAAGAATAAGGGGAAACAGTGGCAAAGCTAGTCAAAGCTGGTGTGCGGATGATGCCTCCACAAGTTCTGCCATACTTGCTTCGCATACGATGCCTGATGCATGCCATAGCAGGATTAAGATTTAGGTTGACAACAAAGGGATTGATGGAGTTTTGGTGTAGAAAATGAACAGGGGAGGTCTGGGCCTAGTGTAAGACGCAAAGACTGGAGTGAGAGTAATGAAATCCATTGCTAAGATCAAGGCAAGGAAGCAACCAGCATCGGCTGCCTGTCACAGTGCGAGTGCAGGGTTCTGCTGCCTGTGGAGGGCAGACACAATGGAGCAAGGGAGGAAATGCATACTGCTCTACAGGTGCCATGTGTATGAGGGTGGTGGAGGTGTCTCAGCCTTCAGAGTCATTTAATGTCCTCTGCAAGGTGGTATGAATTCGCTTGAGGTTGGCATTGGGGACGACGTTGGCGGCCATATGGCCATCCTATTTGTTGGCCGACCATCTAATCATATTAATTACCAGAGTAGTCACCCGCATTCGGGTGCGTTTCTTCTTCATTTTCCCTATCCTTTTGCACCAAATCATTGTAGTCCTGTAATTGAGTAGTGGTGACAATAGTGTTAAGTATTTCCACTATCAACTCCGATGTTAGCTAAGAAATCTGCTACTCTGTTACCATCCCGATGAATGTGCTTAATGGTGACTGCTCTGTGAGTTAATAGCCATTGTTCAATGCTCCAACTGCTCATCCAATCTCCAGCTACTACCAACTTTGTATGATGGAGTCCCCTGTAGAATTTTATTAACCATGTTAATAAGAATCTGAGAATCCCCTTCAATTATAAGTGGGAAGAAACCATGGAGTTGAGCAAGGAGGAGCCCCTACCATAGCCCTTCTAATTCAGCCGAGTTATTTGTATCCCAACCAATTGAACCCATAAAAGTTAGGAGAGGAGTGCCTTTGTGATTCCTGAAGATTCCTCCATATCTTGCTTTGCCTGGATTACCTTTAGATGCTCCGTCAAAGTTAAGTTGTATCATATGTAGGGGTGGAGGAATCCATCTGTCTGGTGTCGTTCCTAGTGATGAATTTTTACCTTGATTTGCCTGCATCTGGTTCCACTAGAGATTCCAATTTACCCATATATTTTGTTCCTGTGGAATGGAGGGAAAATCTTCTTCATGCCAGGTTTGGAGCAGTAAGGTTTCTCGAAGGTTTTGACATATATTATTCCATAGGACTTCTAAAGGAGAGGAATGGTCCTTGAAGATGTGACTATTTCTTTCTTTCCAGACGGTCCACATGAGGAAACCTAGTATAAGTTTCCATAAAGCATTTAACGGGTTGCTTTTGTATGGACGGGTTGCCCAATAGCATATAGTGTTGGTGATATCCTCCTTACTTCGTCCATATTTTTGGCATCTGAAGCTAACTTTTTCCCAAAGTCGGTTTGCCAACGGACATGAGTTTATGAGATGCTCAGTTGTTTCTTCCGCGTGTTTGCAAATTGGGCACCTAGAAGGTCCATGAAAGCTCCTTTTCCGTAGGTTGTCCCAAGTAAGGATTTTGTTTTGATAAAGCAACCAGAGGAAGGTGGATCTTTTTGGCCAAATGGGGGGATCCCATACTTTGTTCCAAAGATGGTCCTTGACTATGTGGTTTCTTATAATTATATGATAGGCTTCTTGTGACGTGAAGGTTCCTCTCGTTTCATAACCCCATCTAATTATATCCTTCTTGTTAGAGTAGCGTATTTTCCTGTTTGAGAGCTCTGTTTCCAGATTATCTTTGATGGACTGCGTGCCTTGCCTGTTAATGTGGTTCGAGCTTATCCATTACTTGTATCCTTGGGGGTGAGTGGGCCTCCAATGTTGATTTACCTTGATCATCAGTTGGTCTATCCAATCCTGTAGTTCGTGGGTGTGATTAGGTCCTTCAATTTGGGTCTTTGCTACCAAGAATCTTCCCAAAAGCTCGCATTGTTACCATTCCTGATCTCCCAGAAGCTGTGCTGTTGAATTAGATCTTTATGATGTTTAGCTGCATTCCAGATTAGGGAACCTGGGCCAACTTCTTTGAGCCGAATTAAGTCATCTACTGGTCTATTATTGGCGTATTTTGTTGTCCAGAGGATAGCCCAAGGAGTATGCGGGTTTGAGATCCATTTCCACCAGATGCGTGCTCCCATGACCACATTACTGTGTTGAGGATCACGTAACCAAGTACCTCCGGAGTTTTTCGGGAGGTAGACTGTGTCCCATTTTACCAATGCCCATTTTCTCTTTTGTTTCATATTTCCCCACAAAAATGCTCGTTGAAGATTTTTGATTGCCTTGAGAACCCATTTGGGTGCTGCCAGAACTGAAAAGAGATAAAGCGGCATGGATTGTAACACTGCTTTGATTAAAACTAGACGGCTCGCCATGTTGAGTGCTCTGAAGGTCCAAGAAGAGATACGATCTTCCATTTTTTCTAAGAGCACAAGCCAAGATGAGTGCTTTAAAGTAGAGTCCGTCATAGGAGCATCGAGGTATTTGGAGGGGAGAACCACAGTCGAGAATCCCAGGATCCTAGCAATTGAGGATTGGGTTATAACAGGGGTATGAAAGAAAAATATTTGGGATTTAGCTTTGTTAATGCATGTTCCAGAGGTGTCCAAAAAATAAGATAAAATGGATTTTAATTTGACGGATTCTTGGACTGAGGGATGGCCAAACAACATGTTGTCATCCATGAATTGCTGGTGGGTGAAGGAAGGGGTGTTGGGAAAGGAGAGGCCTCTCAATTGATGGGAATGAAGGGCTTCTTTGATGTATCGTCCAAGACCCTCCGCCATAATGACAAACAGAAAGGGGGAGAGGGGATCTCCTTGTCGAATGCCTGTGGATGGGTGAAAGGGGGTGGACGGGATCCCATTGACTAGAATTGAAAAGAAGGTAGATGTAATAAGACTCATTACCCATCTAAACCAAGGTGGGTGAAGCCAAAGGTGAGTAGCATTTTTTGAATATAATTCCAGCTTAAACTATCAAAAGCTTTAGAGAGATCGATTTTTAGGAGCATACCTGCTTTTTTGAACTGCTTCAAAGAGTGAATGATCTTGTGAGTCAGAATAATGCCATCCATGATTTTCCTTCCTTCCACATATCCTGATTGCTTCGGTGAAATAAGTAAAGGAAGCAGGGGTTTTAGTTGTGAAGCAATAAATTTGGAGATAATTTTATATATGACATTACATAGTGCAATAGGTCGGAATTTGTCTGGAGTTTGACAATGTTCTTCCTTGGGAATGAGGGCAATGAAGGTTGCGTTCAAAGATGGAAGCATCCATCTATTAGTCTTGGATTCCTCAACAACTTGCCATAACTCCTCCTTGAATAGATCCCAGAAGTTGTGGAAGAAATCGGATGTGAAGCCATTTGGGCCAGGTGCTTTTCCTATTTTGAGTTGTCGCATAGTTGTCTCCACTTCATGTAAAGATATAGGCCTGAGAAGGATTTGATTGTGTTCCTCTGTTATGATCTTAGGGATATTCTTGGTGATTTTCTCTATAGCTGGTAGCCGATCTATCTGAGGTTCTTGGTGAACCTGCTGAAAATGAGTGAGGAGTTCCTATTCTATATCCTCATGTTTTTCCAGTTGTTCCCCTTGCCGATTCTGGATGTGAGTAATGTTGTTATGCATTCTTCTCTGGATAGTAGTGCGATGAAAGAACTTTGTGTTTCGTTCACCCTCTTTAAGCCATCTGACTCTTGACTTTTGCTTCCAAAGTATTTCTTCTTGCTTTTCTCTTTCTGAGATTTGTATTTGTAGGTGGTTTTCCTGTTCTGCTAGAGCTTCAGATCTTCCTTCTGCAATGATTCTCTACTGTAATTTTTTCATTTCTTGATCAAGAGCGCTTTGTGCTTGGAAAATGTTGCCAAAGGTAAATTGATTCCATTATTTGATGTTATTCTTGAGATTTTTGAGTTTTTGTTGGAGCTGATACATTTTTGTGCCTTCCGGTGGTTTGAAATTTTTCCAAACCGCATTAATCAGGTTGTGAAAGTCTGGATGTGTCAACCAGAAGGCTTCGAAGTGAAAGGGCCTATGTGTATTGTTTCCCAGTATTTTCCGTTGAAGCATGATAGGCCAGTGATACGAGCCTGAGAGTAGTAAGATTGAAGCTGAGAAGTCCCCTCCAAGATGGATTGCATTGTCGGATAGCAAGAATCGATCCAATCGAGAGGCAATTTGATGAGCACCTACTCGTTTGTTATTCCATGTGGATACTCCATTGTTGAACTTCATATCTATGAGCCAGTTTTCTTGGATGAAGTTTTTGAAGTGAGTGCTTTCATTGTCTAGCTTGGCCCTTCCCCCTCTTTTTTCCTCCAATTTTGTTATCATATTAAAATCTCCTCCTGTAATCCAAAGTGGATGAGTTCTTTCTGAGTTGATTTGAGCTAAAGTATTCAGAATGTCTACCTTGTTTATTGCGTCTTGGGGGAAGTAGACATTGGTTATGTGTCCATGAACATTTGTCCCTATAATATGGAAGGTAGCTTGAATAAAGTGCTTACTAGCATGAATGTTAGTAAGTGTTATGGCTATTTCATCCCAAACTATTGCTAGTCCTCCTGATTCTCCTGTGGCGTCTACTGCAACCGCTTTGCTGCCTGGCCATGCTTTGGCAAGGATCTGATCCAGCATTGTAGAGTTACATTTGGTCTCCTGCAAGAAGAATACTTGAGGTTTCTCCTGTTGAAACATGTTTTTTATCAGTCTATATTTCCTGGGGTTGTTGAGCCCTCTAATGTTCCATGAAATGAGCTTCATGATGCACGGTTGGGTAGGGGATTGTAATACTTTGTAAGCTTGGAATATCTTTTGAATTCCACTAGCATATCTCCTATGCAGATGGTTCTTTGAAGATCTGTTTTCCTCCCTCTTTTTTTATTATATTTGAAGATGTTTCTTCCATCCCATTGACTTCCAGTTTGGATACCTAGTGATCTTTGCTGCTGTGCTCTGGAGAGAATGACTTCTAAGTTTTCTGGTTGCCTTTCTGGATCTTGTCATATAATTTTTTCTTACAAGCTTGTTCTAGTCCTAGTATATCCAGATCTCCAATGTCGAAGCTCTCCGGCTCCTCTTCCATGTGCTGGGCTTCTTCTCGCTCTACCTCTGTGTCCTCTACAGTCGTGGTTTCCTGTTGCATGCTATCTACCTCCATTCCTTGAACATTCCATTTTGGGGATTTACTGGAAGGGGTAGATTTGAGATCTGAGGATTGCATAGATTTTTGGGCTTTCTTTGAGCTTGAGGGAGTGGGTTGGGGATTCATCTTAGGAATTGCTTTGGGGTGGTCCGGGTTTTCTAAGATGTTAACCTCTGGCTGAATCAGGGTTTCAAAGCTATTACTGGTTGATGGCATGGAGGTATTGGCAACAGGTTTTTTGACGAATGAAGAGGGCTTTTTGTGGGTCTTTTTGCGATTGGATACTTTGGTAAACCCATTCGAGTCAGGTTTGTCCATTGTGGGAGAGGTCGAGGATTTCAGATTTGAAGGACAATCTCGGAATAAATGGCCAAGGGCGTGGCATTTTCTGCAACGGAATGGGACATGCTCATAATCTATTGACTGTATCCATTCGAAATCATCATGATATAGGCTTACCGCATCTGGGAGAGCTTTGCTGAGGTGCATATAGACACATATTCGCGCATAGGAGGTGTATCACTTGAGTTTCGTCTCCTCTGCAATTTTGATGAATTCGCCTAAACCATTCCCAATATCTTGCAGCGAGTCTTCATCCCAGTATTCCAAAGGGAGGGAGTAAAGGTGAATCCATACCGGTGCCCAGCTCAGATCTTCTTTGTCCGGATTGAAACGCTCAATCCAGTCTCGCAGGTATAGTCCTGCTGCATTGAAAAAATATGGTCCGCCATCAAGTACCCTGTTTCGGTCCTCTAAATAGTTGAAGATTGTAGTAAAGAAACCCTTAGGCCCTAACTGCAGAGTAATGTGCCCCTTTGGTTTCCATTTGGCTGCTATCCAGCCATGCAGTGCTTTCTCTGTGGGCCAAAAGCCTATGAACTTTCCAATCAATGCATGATCCTTCATATACTGGATTTGAGTGTTGATCTAGTGACTTGGAAGCTCAATCTTAGGTCTGTCTGCTGCCACAGGCTTGTAGGTAGCCGACGTCACTCTGGGTTCTTCATTTCTGTTGGTATTCTTTGGCGAGTTTTCAAATTTGGTCTTACCAGCAGTTTGAATATTCATTAATTAATTCAATTTGAGTTAATTAGTTAAGGAAAATCAAACTTGAAGTCTTTGTGAGAACATGCACTAATTTCTCCATTGATTGTGGAATGTGTCCTTGATTTGCTCCACTGATTGAGGAATTAAGGATGAGTTCTATATTGAGAGGATCAGTTGACTTAGTTTAACTTAGTCAAGTCCAGTTAGATTAATTTAACAAGTTGTTAAATTAATGAGATTTAGTTTGTTGATGCTTGCATGCATGTGACAACTAGTATTTTTAGATAACTGAGTATTCACTCATGGATAACTGATGCATGCCAGTTTAGACAGGGACCCAGTTGAGATGAGATGAGGGATAGTGTATTATCAGTTGCTAGGATATTCCTAGTGAATATTCCTTGCATGAGGAAGGAATATTATTCCTTCTAGTACTGCGTAGTTGGACTTGAGATGACAACAGGTATGATTTGGCCAATTCCCACATGTTATGTAATTGGACCCCAATCAAAACTGTGCAAGGAAATAGGGGCTTGGAGGACTTGTGGAGCCTATATATACAGGCCTAGATAGTCCATGAGCTACATCATCAAATTACAGAGAGAGTAGGATAGCTTTTGAGATGATTCTTTTTGTATGTTGTTGAGGATTTCCACTTGATTGATAATACAGAGATGGGGTTTTAGGCTGGTGCTTTTCCCGGATAAATTCTTTTGTGTTATGTGTGATTGGTTCCTTCTTATTAGTTATATGTGTTCATGCTTGATGTTGCTCATGGTTGATTAGCTTATGCAAAGTTTATGGTAGATGTAGATCTAGTATTATGCTTTAATACATTGCAAATATCAGTTGGATTTGCAGGTGAAATTTCTACATGATATCAGTGAGCTAGCTGATTTGTAGAGAAAATTCTACAACATCATCAATAAAAGTAACATAATAATGAGAGCCAATAAGAGATGATACCTGAGCAGGTCCCCATACATCTGTATGCACAAGCTCTAATTTTTCGCTCTTCTTTTCTTTCCCAACTTTGAGAAATCTGACTCTGTTCTGTTTTCCATAAACACAATTTCACAGAATTCCAAATCAACATGCTTCAAACCTGGCAACAAATTTCTTGAGTGAAGGATCTGCATCCCCTTCTCACTCATGTGTCCAAGCCTATGATGCCACAATGTTGTATATTCTCCTGTAGAGGTTAAAGCATTAAACGAATTAGAAATACCATTGCATAAATACAATGTACCAACCTTTTCTCCTTTTGCTATTACCAGGGATCCTTTAGTGGCCTTTTAGGTTTTATCTGTAAAAGTAGTCACACAGCCTTCACCTCCCAATTGCCATTTTGAAATAAGATTTTTCTTCAAATCTGGAACATGCATTACCTCCTTCAATAGCCATTGATTTATATTTTGCTATTTTATGAAAACTGTACCCACTCCAATGATTTTATAGGGTTTATCGTCACCCAATCGAACTTGTTCAAGATATCCTTAAACATAATCATGAAAATGTTTCCTATCAGGTGTGGCATGGAATGAGGCCCCTGAATCTACCACCCAGGCATCAATAATATTTTCTGATGAAAGAATAAAAGCATCTTGCAACACATCACCTGCCACATTCACTTCATGATTGTTTTCTTGTTGCACGTCTCGTTCTTTTCCCTTCCGTGACTTGTAGTCTTTCTTCAGGTGTCCTTCCTTCTTACATTTCTAGCACACTATCCCCGATATGGACTTGGATCTGCCTTTTCTTGACTTACTGCGATATCCTAGGCTCTTTCCTCTTTCCATTTTTCTTCCCTAGTATCTGCAGTCAAAGCATTTTTTTTTTGACAGAAACAGTTATGGGGTATTTATATTCATCTTGGCCTGAACGCTGAAAATTTGGTTACATTAAGGACTTCTGTGTCCTGTTGCATCTCACTGCTGAGAATGAAAGTGCAGCTGAAGCTTGAATACTTCTTCCTTGATAAGGAATTTATGTTTTTGATTTCAGAGATTTTTCCCCACTTGAAGATGTTAGGATATTCCGACACATAGGAAATAGTTAAGTTCAACTTGGTCTAGTATAGAGTTAGGTAAAGTGTGTTTCTTTACCGTTGTACATTTTGTAACTTACAATCCGACGGTCACGATATGTAGTGATCCGACGGTTCACTCTCACCTCGGTATTACCGACACTTGATCCGTGGCTTGACACCCGATTGGTCCATGAGTTCTATTTAAAGCGCATGGAGGGTCATTGTTCGGGTAATCCATGCATGAGAGAAGCTTATGTAAATTTTCATTCTTTGATTAATAAATTGCCTGTAGTACCCACGTTGGGACAGGCTGTGGACTGTTTCCCTCTTTGAGGGTTTTAACCACGTCAAAAATACTGGTGTATTGATCTGTGATCTGGTTGTGAGCGGTGTCCTTTTGGTATTATTTCTGAGGAACTTACCCTGTAAATTCCTACATGGTATCAGAGCTATTTGAGGGCCGCGTCCGTTGGTGATCCAAATCTGAAGCCGGTAGAACTGCATGCGGCTGTCGTTTCCTAGATCTGCTGTTTCTGACTGCTTTCGGGCCGAGAGGACTGCTCTGTTGCGTTCAAAGCATCTGTTCCAGTGAGGAACCCCTTTCGTTTCACGCGAAAAGGTTTCCGGTAGCCCTAGCTGCGTCATTTTTCAGATCGGGAGGTATACAGTGTTTTTTGCAGTTTACTGTTATTTTCTCTCTGCTTATTTCGGTTTCGGTTTATTTAGCCTTTTTTTTAACCGGATCTATACCTTTCATTTCTGCGTATGCTCTTTGCCCTGCGACTCTGTGCGATTTGGGCAAATCAGAAACAGAAAGGAAGGATTTTTCTCATGCGTATGCTCTTTTCCCTGCACCTTAGTGTGATCTCGGAAAATCAGAAACATTGAGAAAAATATTTAGTTTTTCGGCTAAAGCTAACTTTGAGATTTTTTTTTAAATTTCTAGTTTTTTGGCTAAAGCTAACTTCGAGCCGCAAGGTTCGTTTTTCTTTGCATATTCGTGTTGGGTTTTGTGTTTTGTGTTTTGTAGGGAAAAAGAGCTTTCTCAAGGCAAGCACGCAAACCAAGGCCCCCCCCCCTCTCTCTCTCTCTCTCTCACACACAAATTTTTTGTATAGATCAATTGGTTCAAAGCTATTTTAAGAGAGTAGAGGTCTTGGGTTCAAGTCTCCATTTTGTGGGGGCGGATTTTTTCATTCCCGCACATTCGCGCACTTTGCCGGCAACGTCAACAATTTTTTTTCAAAAAACCATAACTTCTTCATCCGGAAGCCTTTTTCAGAGCCGTTTTTTTTAAAACCGCCTATTTTTTCAAGATCTATCCATTGGAACACTTACTTTCAGCATCTTTAGCTTTAGTTTTAAAAAAAATGGAAAGTCCATGCCAAGTCATTCTTGACAGCACTAACTACTTCCAATGGGTAGCCTACATGGAAGATTTACTTAGAAGTAAAGGTCTCTTCAGAATAGCCACAGACCAAGAGAAGAAACCAAAAGATGAAGACAAGGCTGCAAAATGGGAAAATAGACAAGATCAAGCACGTGGTTTGATAGGGATGTCTATTTCTCCTGATCTTAGATTCCACATTGCAGAACTTGAGACTCCTCATGAAGCATTAGAAAAACTCGCTAAAGTTTTTGGGATTAAAAATGAAATTAGAGCCCATCAACTTGAAAATGAGTTGCTTACTTTGGATTCTAATAATTTTTCTTGCATTGAAGATTTCTTGTCCAAATTCAAGACCCTTAGATATCTCTTGGAAGGTGTTAAATTTAAGAAAGAAGATGGTAACCTTATTTATTCCATCCTTACTAAGTTGGGACCAGCCTACTCTGTATTTGTTTCCACTTTCCATTCTACAAGGGAAGCTTTCATTTGTCAAGGAAAAGACTACAAGGCCCCTTCCTTTGACTCCTTTTGTGATTCCTTAATAAGAACAAGAAAAACTCTTACACCTTGGTCTTCTTAATCTTGGAAACTCTTCCACGAAAGCGTTAGCCGCCCAGCAGCAACCAAATTCAAAGAATCCTAAGAAGTCATATCCTCAAAAGAATGGTCCTAAACCAACTCAACCTCAAAATGAAAGATCATTTCAGCAAAATGATAAGACCAATAAAAACAAATGGAAGAAGACTGATAGACATTGTAACTTTTGTAATCGAGATGGCCACTTAGAATCTAAATGCTTTAAGAAGATGGAAGCCTTGGAAGTCGCAATGAAGAAACATAACATCCATGTGGAGCCTACTTCAACTTCAACTTCTGGAATGGCACTTTCTGCATGTCGTTTTCAATCATCTCAGTCTGGTTATGCATTAAATGTATCTTCTTCTTCTTCTCATTCTCATGAGTGGCTCATTGATTCTGGATCCTCTTATCACATGGCCAAAAACCAAGCCATGTTTTCTTCTTTAAATGATTGTAACACCAAAAATATATATGTTGGTGATGATAGATCTCTTAATGTTGTAGGGACTGGAACTGTTCATCTAGACAATGGTTAGTTTAATGATGTATTATGTGTTCCAACCTTATCCTGCAACCTTCTATCTGTCTATCAGATAACTCATTCAGGTGAAGGTAAAATTGTTGAATTTTCACCTCATGATGTTGTAATCAAGGATCTAAAAGATCCTAAACAGATTCTAGCTACTGGTCTTGCTGATGATTCCACAAGGTTGTATAAGTTTCACAACTTTGGGTCATCAAATCTTCCCTCAGTATTTGTTGCTCATAATGATGAAGTGAGCAAACTTTGGCATGAGCGATGGTCACTTAAACTATCGCTCCCTTCAGCATCTATGTAAAGAAAATATGGTGACAGGTCTTCCTATGGTATCTTGCAGAGATGGTGTTTGTTCCGGATGTGTACTCGGAAAACATCATCGGGACAGTTTTGACAAACGTGCCTCTTGGCACGCCTCAGCCCCTTTACAGCTTGTGCACAGTGATTTATGTGGTCCTCTTCCTGTTGCTTCATTCTCTGGCTGCAAGTACTTCTTAACTTTCATTGATGATTTCTCCAGACGCACTTGGGTATACTTCTTAAAACTCAAGAGCGAAGTATTTAACACATTTTTGGCCTTCAAAGCCTTTGTTGAAAAACAATCTGGACATCAAATTCTTAAGCTAAGAACTGATAATGGTGGAGAATATGTTAAAAACACATTCATCAACTTTTGCACCGAAAATGGAATTCAAATGCAACATACTGTTCCATACACTCCACAACAAAATGGTGTAGCTGAAAGGAAAAATCGCACCTTAAAGGAAATGGCTAATTGTATGCTGCAATCTAAAGGACTCAGTCTTAGTTTTTGGGCCGAAGCAATTAATTGTGCAAATTATATAATCAATCGCACTCCTACTAAGGTTCTAGAGAATATCACTCCAGAAGAAGCTTGGAGTTCCATTAAACTAGATGTAAGTCACTTTCGTGTGTTTGGAAGTGAAGCATGGGCCCATATTCCAGATGAAAAGCATAAAGCTTTAGAACCTAAGAGTGAGAAATGTACTTTTGTTGGATATTCTGAAGATGTAAAAGGTTATAGACTTATTCCATTTAAGTCCAAAAATGTTATCATTAGAAGAGATGTAAAATTTGATGAAAATAAATCGGCCTGCGAGCCTAGTCCGGCGGATGTGCCACCTCTTCCTATCTCTTCTACTTTTGAAAACATTTCTTCTTCAGATGATGAAAGCGAGGATGATAATCCTCCCCCACCTTCTCAGGATCCTCAACTTCCAAGATGGGTCCATGCTACTCGGGATGCAGCAGGTGATCTTGCCGGTGATCCTACAGATCAGCGACGTACACGTTCTCAGTTTGAAAGAGCCTCTTCTTTACTGGCTCAAGCTCCAGTAAATCATGATCCTGACACTTTTGCAGAAGCTTCAGGCCATCCACATTGGGAAGCAACTATGAATGAAGAATATCATTCATTGATGACAAATGATACATGGGATCTTGTTCCTCTACCAAAGGGACGCAAACTTGTTAGATGTAAATGGGTTTACAGAACCAAGTATGGACCAAATGGGAAAGTTGATAAACATAAAGCTCGTCTCGTTGCTAAGGGATTTTCACAGGTTGAAGGCATTGACTACACTGAAACCTTCTCCCCTGTTGCCAAAATGAACTCTATCCGCCTTGTTCTTTCCCTTGCTGCCTCTTTAAAATGGGAAGTCCATCAGATGGATGTTAAATCTGCCTTCTTGCATGGGGACTTGCAGGAAGAAATCTATATGGAACAACCCATTGGCTTCATACAAACAGACTCCAGCCTTGTTTGTCGACTTAAGAAATCCCTTTATGGCCTCAAGCAAGCTCCTCGGGCTTGGTATGCCAAAATGGATAGCTTTCTTTAGAATCTGGCTTTTCTAGGTGTCATTCTGACAATACTGTCTACACCAAGAAAGTGGGCAACTCTCTTATCATCCTTGTTCTTTATGTTGATGATCTTATTCTTACTGGTAGTGATCCCAACCTTATAAACCATGTGAAGTCCAGCCTTAAAAAGAAATTTGAAATGACAGACTTAGGACACTTACACTATTTTCTCGGTCTTCAAGTCTTGCAATCCAAGGAGGGTATTTTCCTTTCCCAGTCCAAGTATGCTTGTGATATTCTTCGTCATTTTCACATGGAAGACTGTAAGCCAGCCCCTTCTCCCTTTCAGTCTGGAGTCAAACTTTCAGTCTCTTGTACTTCTCCTGAAGTTGATGCTACCTTATACCGTCAACTTGTAGGAAAACTCTTGTATTTAACCCATACTCGTCCTGATCTTTCCTTTGCTGTTGGCCTTGTTGCTCGTTTTATGCAAAACCCCGTGAAAGTCATTGGAAAGCAGCTAAAAGAATACTTCGTTATGTTCGAGGTATAGTACAGTTTGGGATTCATTACAGTGCCAAAGCAGCTCCTCTGTTAGTTGGTTTCACTGATTCTGATTGGGCTGGTGACCCTGATGATCGGAAGTCTACTGCCGGTTATGTCTTCACTCTTGGTTCAGGACCTATTACATGGGCTTGTAAGAAACATGCTGCCATTTCTCTTTCGTCAGCAGAAGCAGAGTATCGTGGTGCCGTGGAAGCTAGTAAGGAAGCCTTGTGGCTTCGTCAGATCCTATCAGAGTTTGGCTTTGAGCAGCAGCATCCAACCACACTTTGGTGTGATAATCAAAGTGCCATTCAGCTATGCAAAGATCCAGTCCAGCATCAGCGCAGCAAACACATTGAACTACACATGCACTTCATCAGAAAGCTCATTCATGACCATGTTCTTGAAGTGCAATATTGTTCAACAGATGATCAGGTTGCAGACATCTTCACAAAGGCTCTCACAGAGGCGAAGTTCACTAAACTTCGATATATGCTTGGAGTTCAGGAAGTTGTCACTAAGGGGGGATAGGCTCTAGTGCCTCCTTCCTTCTCCTATTGTGACATATTTGTAAATCCTTCAATCCTATCCCAAGTTGTTCTTAAGGGGGGATGTTAGGATATTCCGACACATAGGAAATAGTTAAGTTCAACTTGGTCTAGTATAGAGTTAGGTATAGAGTTAGGTAAAGTGTGTTTCTTTACCGTTGTACATTTTGTAACTTACAATCCGACGGCCACGATATGTAGTGATCCGACGGTTCACTCTCACCTCGGTATTACCGACACTTGATCCGTGGCTTGACACCCGATTGGTCCATGAGTTCTATTTAAAGCGCATGGAGGGTCATTGTTCGGGTAATCCGTGCATGAGAGAAGCTTATGTAAATTTTCATTCTTTGATTAATAAATTGCCTGTAGTACCCACGTTGGGACAGGCCGTAGACTGTTTCCCTCTTTGAGGGTTTTAACCACGTCAAAAATACTGGTGTATTGATCTGTGATCTGGTTGTGAGCGGTGTCCTTTTGGTATTCTTTCTGAGGAACTTACCCTATAAATTCCTACAGAAGATACAAACAAATTTATTTAAGAGTAAGCAGTAAAACATGATAGTAATCAACTTATGGGATGGGTTCCCATAATTCCTCTTCGCCTTTCATCTTGACCCTGGCAGAGAGAAGGGTAGCTTTGTTGGCTTCATTTTCCACCTCTTTATTATGAGTTCTCAACACATGGTAGTAATTCAGCTTCTGAAAAGTGTTTTCCAAGCCCTTGATTCTGGATATCAGCCTTGCTAGTTTAAGATCTAATGCTGGGGAGTTGGATATCATTGCGTTTATAATGATCTGGGAGTCACCTATAACAATAGCTTCACTTATATTTAGATCTTTGAGGATCTTGAGGCCTTGAAAGAGGGCCAAAGCCTCAACTTGAATGCTGGTTGAATGTCCAAGCCCCCAAGCAAAGGAATGAATTTTTTCCCCAGAAGGATTTACAACAACACCTCCTGCACCAGCTTTGCCCGGATTGCCCTTTGCTACCCCATAAAAGAAGAGAGAGTGTCTTGAGTGTGATTTGAGCCAGTCTTGAAAATCAGTTTCAGTTTTCCTTATTTGCCAGTCCTTAAGAGAAGGGGCGTTTCTGACTGCTGGTTGAAATTGCAAGTCAAGGAATGATCCCCAAGCAATGTTCTGTTGGCTGAGATTAGAATCATCTTTTATATCAGTCAAGAACTCCTTTATATGGCATTTAATTTTGATTTCTAAGGCCTTGTGATTCTATATAGTGTTTTTGAAAGTTCTTCTATTTCGTTCAAGCCATATCTGCCAACAAAGAATCTTTGGAAGGACAGCCCATGTTGTTTTGATTACCTGATTTTTAGGAGGCTGGCCATGATATCTGATTGCCCAATTTGAAAAAAGCTCGGAAGTGGAAGGAGGAAGCTGAAAGTTGGGATCCAAATTATGAATAAAGAAGAACTAGATTTTCTTAGAAAAATTGCACTCAAGAATTAAATGGACTGTTGTTTCTGCATTTTCTTTGCACAACGAGCATATGGAGGGACCGTGGAATCCTTTCCTCTGCAAGATGTCGTATGTTAGAATTCTGCCATGGCAAATAAGCCAAGCAAAGAAATCGACCTTGGGCCATGAAGGAAAACGCCAGACTCCCTGCCAAGGTGCTGGGGCGGGGGGAACGTAGGGCCTCTCATTTAGCTTGATGTGTCCCATGGAGATAGTGTAGCCTATGTTATTCAGCCCCCAGCCTTTTGAATCTCTTTTCCTCATGTGCGTGGGCGCCAAGCCATGAAGGAGGTCAAGCAACGTGGACCATTCTTTGAGCAGATGAGCTGGCACCTCAGTACTTTTCCAGCCTGCCCAAACAGAGTCGCTCTAATGGGAAATATCCCACAACGTACACAGCCCCTCTCTATCCATCCAGGATCGCAGCGCTCTAATGGAGGCTCTGTCTTCAATTGGATCCTTATTCATGATTTTATCAGTTCATATATTGATCTTTTTGCCATTGCCTGTGATCCAGTAGGAATGCGCTTTGATTAATGGAGTAGATTTAACATACAAGTTGAGGAAGGACGAGTTAGGCATATGAATCACATTGACTAAACAACTTGAACGTGGACCTCTAAAATACATTTTCCAGAGAGCCAATTGGGCCCAGCCAGGCTTGGGCGAAATGATCCTCCAGATAATTTTAGCTGCCATAGCCACATTCCGCTGATAGAGATTTTTGAAGTTCAATCCACCCTCCCATAGTGGCTTGGAGATGGTTTCCCAACTGATGAAGGGAATCTTTTTTTCATTCTGTTTTCCGCCCTTCCAGAAGAAATTGCGCATGAACTCTTCCATTTTTTTAAAAATGATTGCTAGAGTGAGAAGCCCAACAAAGTGAAATAGAGGGAGGCTAGTGAAAATGGATTTTATTAGGACAGACTTGCCAGCAGAATTGAGCTAGGAGGAGCCCCAGGCTTGGATCTTGGCCTTGAATTTTTCAAGCTGAGGGAGCCAATCTTTGCTTGTAAATATCTTATGAAAAATAGGGAGGCCCAAATATTTGAATGAGGTCCAAGAAGAGGAGGCTGCAAAGCCCAAACATCTAGAAATAGTGGAGAGCAATCTGGGCATAGTATTCCAGCTGAAGATGTGGCATTTGTTCTTATTTACAACGCTGCCTGAGACCTCACTAAATTCATCCAACACAGCTTTAAATTTAGAGGCAAAGGAGAGAGAGGCATTACCTAAAAGCAGAGTGTCATCCGCAAATAAGGCATGGTTTATGTTTTTAACCCCTCTTGCAATACACAGTCCATTAATTTCTTGATCTTGCATCTATCTCTCGAAGATTTGAAAAAATCAGTGGCTCTTCCATTTACAAGAGGAGAAATCCATGGCTCTGAGATGCATGCCTGGACCCATTTAATGAAGATTTCCCCAAAACCAAACTTGCTTATGAATTTTAAAAGAAAACTATGATTTACACGATCAAAGGCATTTGCTAAATCGAGTTTAATCACCATACCTTGTTCTTTTCGAAGAAGACTAGAGTGGATTGCCTCTTGAATGAGGGTGAAGTTGTCCACGATCTGCCTTCCTTTAATGAAGCCTCCTTGATTCTCCAGAATTATTTTGGGAAGAATGGGCTTTAGTCTATTTGCAATTACTTTGGTGATTAGCTTGTACCCAATGTTGCATAAGGAAATCAGACGGAATCTACTGAAGTTGTTGGCACCTTTTTCCTTGGGTATAAGGGCTAAGAAGGCAGAGTTTGTAATACCTCCTATTTTCTGAGAGTTTTGAGAATTTTGTATCATTTTGAGAAGGTCCTTTTCAACAATCGGCCAACAAACTTGAAGGAACTTGGCGGAGAAGCCATCTGGCCTCGGGGCCTTGTCTGGATCCATCTCAAAGAGGGCCTTTTTAACTTCATCTTTAGTGATTTTTGCCTCAAGTAGCCCATTCATACGAGGAGTGATTGCTGAAGGTATGACTTCTAATAGATCTGGATGTTGGATCGGATCCTTATCTTCGTTGTACAAGTTTTGGAAGTGAGAAAAAGTTGCTTTCTTAATGTCTGCAAAGTCCTTTTGTGTGTCATTATCCTCCTTGATCTCATAGATAGTGTTGAAGCATTTCCTGGCCTGGGCTTGTTTGTGAAAAAAAACAGTGTTCCTGTCCCATGCTTTGAGCCAGAGATTTCGGGATTTTAATCTCTAATATTCTTCTTCAGCTAGGCAAGCCTTATGAAAGCTCTGTTGCAGCTGAGTTTCTTGCTCTAACATCTCCTCTGTGACTGTAGCGCTCTCCATATAAGTTTGATGAGAGGCAAGAGAGGCTTTAATGGATTTCCTTTCTGTAGCTGGGTTGGACAGGGATTTGGTCCAATGTTTTAGTACTCCTTTTACCCTTCTAAGCTTTTCCTCCTAGATGAAAAAAGGAGAACCTTTGATGGGTTGATTCCAAAAATCCTTGACTGTTTGCATGAATTTTGGCTCCTTGACCCAGAGGGGGCTAAATCGAAAGGGAATAGGACCCAGATCTAGATGGGCAAGGAGCTCTAGTTTTAAGGGCAAGTGATCCGAGACACTGCTAGCAAGAATGTGCATTTTGGGTTCAAGACCTAGTAACAGATAGGAGCTTTGAATGAAAAATCTATCTAATCTGGGAGTAATATGTCCAGGTCCTACTCTTTTGTTAGACCAAGAGAACTTACCGGAAGAAGGTTTGATGTCTAGCAAGTCCCAGTCCTGCATAAGATCCTCTGCCCATTCCCTTGCCCATTCAGACGAATGAAGAGTGAGGTTGAGGTCTCCAGCAATAATTATGTTTTCCAGAATTATCAAGTCTGCTTGGTGCCTTATTGAATCCCAACAATCCTTTTTTTCCCCGATGTTGACTGGAGAGTATACATTGAAGAGACAAAAGATTTCCTTGGTATCCAGGTTCTGCATTTTCAGAAGCAACCAATGAGTATTTCTCGCCTCACAGACGACTGTAAATTTGTTGGCGTTCCATAGAGTGCTAATCCCTCCCAAAGTGCCCCAGGCAGAGATTGCTTGCTTTGCTCTTAAACCAAAGTTTCTTGCATGCTTGCAGGAAGACTATGTCTTCTAGCTTAGTCTCCTGGACGAGAAGTATGTCTGGAGTTTGAGTTCTTATTAAGCTTCTCATGGCTTCTTCCTTATCTTTACTCCCCATACCTCTACAATTCTAGGAGATGACCTTCATTATTTATGTTTTTGATGGGCTCCCTTGGAGCCTTGGGCCTGACTTTTCAACGTCTTAGGCTTTGAGGCTAGCAATTTTTCCAGAGTAGGCTGGTTGCCCCGAAGCTTGTCTTTGTAAGTCTCGTGCTCTCTTTTTTCCTTTTCAGTTTTACGGCCTCTTGTAGATCTTATTACCGAGATTTGGGATTCTCCTATTTCTCCTTCCTCCTCTGACTCGTCCATTTCCTGCTCTTCTTCCTTAGCTTCTGAAGTCATACCTTTGGGGTCTTCAGCTCCTTTGCTGGGGGCTGAGGTAGTACCTTTGCTTGAAGACACTGGTTTTTGGGTCTCGATCTCCAGAGTATCTTCTGTCTATTGGCTTAGTGGATCAAATTTGTTTTCTTGCGCCTTTTTGGGAGGGGGGCGTTGAACATTAGCCTGAAGAGAGCCTTTCCTAGTGGGTCCTCCCGGTTTTTTCCCTTTGTGGTTGAATTTTTCTCACTTGGCTTGCTCTCAACCCTCTTCATTCCCTTTTTCTGGCTCTGCGTTGGACAGACAGTTTCTTGCAAAATGTCCATGAACATGGCATTTCTTGCATTTAAATGGAAGTTGCTCATAATCCAAGATCTGCACATCAGACCAGCTGCCGATTTTGATTTTGATTGCCTCTGGGAGACCCACCTCTAGATCTACTTCTACGCAGATCCTAGCACAGTCGCACTGATCCTTGTTGTTTGCCCGATCTGTGAATTTCTTGAGAGAGTTGCCAATGTGTTTCAAGGAATCACAGTTCCAGCAGTGGACTCGCAGCTTTGGAAGACGAACCCACACCGTGACAGCCTTGGGAACATCTACAGCCAGATCAAAGTCCGGAGTCCATTTATTCAAATAGAGGCCCCAAGGGCCCACGAAATATGGCCCATTTTGGAAGATCAAATCTTTGTCTTCTTTGGAGGTGAATTCGAAGAGGAAGTACCCTTGCCCAAGAAAGTAAGAGGTAACACTTTGCTTGATCAGAGGAGCCCAGTTCCTGTTGACCCATTGCTCAGTAGTTTTTAGAGAAGGCCAAAGTCCCATGAATTGGCCAATGAGACAATGATCAGCTAGAGATAAAGCTACTTGAATAGGAGTCTCTAGAGATCTCAGGAATTTCTTTGAGCTTCTTAACGAATTTTGATGCTTTGCTTCTTTTCTTCGGAGGCAAACTGGACAGAAGGAGGTTGAAAGCGTCGAAGGCCAGAGTAGAAGGAGGATCCTTGAAATGGCCCTACGTCTCCATAGGATCGGGCCTGAGGCCAGCTGCCGCAGGGGTAGCCATGCAGTAGGAGCCCAACCCTAGCCTGAAATCCTGAAAAACCGCAGATCGGAGTCAAGCCCTCTACAGGCACGCCCGCAAGATCAGCTGTTGCAGAAAGTGGGCATGGATGCAGACTTCAAAACCCGCGAAGTGTGGATCTAGCTATAGACTGGGAGCCGAGACTCGCAGGTTGCAGAGCAAAACAATCAAAAATATGAGACGAACATGTTTCCGCAGTCAAAGCATTACCTGATGTCTCACCAGATATTTTCCCTCGCATTTCCTCACTAAGGATTGCACTGACAACATCATCAAACTTTAAAGTATTAGATCCAAAGACAGAGTTACTAATGGCCATAACTAAACCATTCCAACTTTCTGGCAATGAGCATAGAAATAACAAAGCCCTAACTTCATCATCAAAAGTTACCCCTATAGAACTTAACTGACTGGTAATTGTATTAAATTCATTTAAATGATCAGCAACAGATCCACCTTCTAACATTTTCTTATTAAATAAACGCTTCATAAGAAATACCTTATTTGAGGTCCAGGATTTTTCATATAGTTTGGCCAATGTCGACATTAAACCCTATGTTGTCGTTTCCTTTGAAATATTAAATGCTACTGATGCGGCTAGGCACAACCGTATTGTTCCAAGTGCCTTTCTGTCGAGAATATCCCATTCTGTGTCTATCAAACTCGTCGAATTCTTTGCCTTTCCATTCAATGGTTGGTACATATCTCTCTGATACAGATAATATCCCATCTACATCTTCCGCAGCTGGTAGTTTTGGCAGTTAAATTTTTCCACCCTAAACCTACCATCTTCTGCCATTGCTCCCACTCGAACTAGGAACCCTTCTCTCCTACGAGTTTATCAGCCAAATAGACCTTCAACTCTGATACCAGTTGTTAGAAATTATATACTATAGAGGAATGGAACACATAAAATATTTCATAAATATAAACATAGAAAACACATAAATGAGAGAGACACAGATATATGTGGTTCACCTAGTATGGGCAACGTCCACAGAGAAATAACCAGTCCTTCCTTTTATATTATCTAGCAAACTGAAGAGATACAACCTATGGTAGATCCGCTGTAATTCCCTCTTGGCTCTCAATCTCCTCTCTCTTCCTCACTCAGAATATAGATCTCCATAGACGCAATACAATTCCCTCATATATAGCAAGGGGTTGCCTTCTAGGGAGAAAAACCCTAAATTAAACATAATTTCTATTGTCAGATCTCCGCCTAATGAACGACACAGATTGACTACGAAATTACAAAATTTTACAAGGAAATTTTACATCTATTTTTAGCTTCGCGGGGGCTACCCCCGATCCCTCGCTGGGGGGGGGGGGGGTGCTCCCAAAGGTCATAGCTGCCCCCCCTGGACCCCCCCTGCAATGTATATTTTATGGGTAGCTTTGCCAACCCATTACGAATTGGGGTCCAATGCGGTGATACCTTTGAATACAAAAGATAATCAGGCTCCACACCCAACATTTTCCAAGTTGCCTATGTCTTTAAGTGAAATCCAAGTAATATATTTTGGCTTTGAGTAGCCAAGTCCAAAATACCATGTACCCAATGTCTCAATGATAGGTGTCTAGCGATCTTTCTCTTTTTCTATAATCATCGAAGTCCATTTTCTTACAAGCATAGAAATTGAGCTAGGGTGGAAGTAGATGGTACAAGAGATGGAATCCCCCAATGCATTGGGTGGATGATACATCCAAAAGATGTTTCCTACTGTCTATGGGACCATTCCTATTTTGGAAGATGGTGATTATAAAAACATCCCCACTTTTTAAAGTGTTCGCTAGATATTTTGTCTTGACCAATTGAACACGATAACACTCAAGATGGCGATGGCCCACTTATAGTCGATAGTTATCCAGTCTAAGAACTTATTCTATAAAAATTTAAGTTTTAACCTTGTATAAAAATCACATGTTGTTGGTTAGGGGTTCCCTAGGTCCAAGTTTTGTCTAAGTCATGTAAAGTCTCTACATTTTCATGAGCGGTGCACGATTCCTGCAGAGTTCTAGGAGTCAAAGGGGCTTTAGGGTGGGTCAAAGCCCCTTAATTTATAAAGGGATGGGATAAATTTGACTATTTTGAGCTTTGCTCATGGTTTGCGGACCATGGTATTGTAAGTGAGAAAATATATATAAAGAGTTAGCTTAGTAAGTCATAAACAATGAAATTTAAATGGAATGAATATGTTTTATCTGTAATCTTTCAGTATTTTAGTGAAGGGGAAGGCTCCTGTAGCTATGTTCGTAGAGACCTTGGTAAGTATGCAGCTATGTGTGTAGGCTCCTGCAGCTGCGTCTGTAGGGTCAGAAATATTGTATCTGTGAAGATTTGAGTCAATAAAGAAGAATTTGGAACAGATTTGTGTATTTCTCTAGGTTCGCGTAGTTTCTATATTTCTGAATAACTAGGTTTCAATTTTGTATATTTCTTATGTATTTGCATCACGAAGGGTCAAATACTATTTTATATGTTGAATAATGCATATTAGACTAGTTAGGCGCAACTTGCAAGTCTGTTAAGTAGGAAAACACTCTACGACTATAACAATAAGGTTAACAATTAGCGAAGGTCAGATTAAGCCCTAAAATGAAAGAAACCCTACAACCACACTGCATAGCCCCTCTGGATGCAGAAACCTGGTTCTATCATCCCCTAATATTTCCTTGGGTGAGACTATGGTCTACGCTACGCGGTTCTTTGTCAAAATGGCCGGTAATATAAGGTTTTGTTGGTTAGCGCAAACTAACTCTGAACCTGGGTATAATCCCCTAAAGCCAACAAATGGTTCTGTAGCTGGGACCGACATCTATCTGAGGGATGTGTGATGTGGTGACCAACTATAAAAATGATCCAAGATTGGGCAGATCGAAGTTGCATGAGTTTGCAGCACATGAAAATAGAAATCTGCGCCAACCGACAGAAAGGTGGTTACATAGGTATATCTATACAGAACAATACAAGATCTTTTTTGCATCGTTTGCTAACAAGATGCACGAGTAACTTTCAAAACCAGCCACAAACAAGATTTGTTGGAACACGACGATCCTACTGTGTGGACCCTAGAGCTGATTAAGAGACTTAAGGAGACCGAAAATAAGGTCGCAAGAGCTGTTGACTATTGGATCGATAGTATTCTTGTAGGCTTTATTACTGAATTCACAATTGACACATCAGTAGCCTATAATGAAGCTGAGTGCCAATTTTTCAAAGGTTCACGAGCCTGGTAAGTATCTAAATTCCTTAAAGCTCTGGATTAAGATGTTGTTATGTGTGTTAGTCCTTACAATCTCCTAGGCTGAAAAGGAAATCGACAAGGGTAACCTCAAACCACTTCAGCTCAGTAGCTAGCCCTACTGAGCATGAGAGGGATCTCTCTAAGTCTCTTATCAATGATATGATTTTAAAGCAAATGGATTTTAGACTATATATGAGTATTTGTTTATTTGTTTGTGAAAATTTGGTTTTTAAGGATTTGTTGAACTTAGGGTTTGGAGCCACAAGTAGGTCTAGGCTGTGGGAATGTAGGAGCAAACATAAGAAGGAGCTAGATATCAGAAACCATGGTGTAATTTGAGTATTTTTCAGCATAGTATAGAGGATGTAGTGTGGAGGAAACTAATGAGCATAAATAAACATGATTTCATTAGCTTAGGAAGACAAAACACATAACTATGAAACTAGATAACAAAGCTTGAAAAACAAGAATTCTGAGTATTTTATCACAAGGAATTCATATAAAGAAGAGATATAATGTATATAAAGATGTTTAGACCATGAGAAAAAAAAGAATTAAATACATGCACCATGAACTCACTTGGCTAGAATTACTTGAAAATAGCTGCAACCTGTATCTGTATTAGCTGAAAGATGATTACAATGCAAGCCTCCTTCACAAAAGGTTCAACCCTTCTTCTCCTGAAGTGAAATGATACATATAGACTCTCCTATACCACTTGCCCACCTTCAGGAGTCGAATTCCTTGGTGGAGGAATTGACTCCAAGATTCTCTCAACAAATAGGTGAGAGTGAGAAGGTGAAACTCAAACACTTCATGAAGAGTTCGTTTAGGAGTTTGCTTCTTTTATGAGGCCTAATAAACATAAAAAAAAAACTATGATGTATATTTATTCATGCCTACATCGCCTAGACTTAGTGCCATTACATAGAGAATCTTGACTTTGACCAAGTCAGCTTAGAAACTAGAAATTTTAGACAGTGAAATTTTCCAAATAAAAACACAGAAAGTGCAGAAGCGCAATGCTGACTTTGAGATGATTTGAAGGTGCCTTCTAAGGGTCAAAATGAAAATATGAGAGAATGGTCAACTATCCCTTCAAGTCTAGTTTCTCGAACAGTTTGAATTTATGAATTTGGAGCATGGGTAGACCTTCAAAACTCCATTCTCCGAAGGTCATTCTAGAAGCGCAGCGCCTGTCAAGAAATGGTCTAGAATGCTAGTTTTTTGCCACTTTTTTGCATTTTTCTCCAACACTAAGCCACCTCTGCAAAACATGGGAAAATGGGTTCTTAGAGGATGGCAATAAATTTCCAAAAATTTAGACCTTTCCTCAAATGGAGGCCTGAGGAAAAAGTGCAGTGCCAAGGTGCTGCGCTTTTGGAGCAACTGAATTTCCGAACATAGACCAAAAATACTCAAAAAATTCAAAATGCTAAGAATTTGCTCAAAATTGGAGGAAAGGTGTACAAATAGGTTTTTTATAGCTTCATGGATGCTTCAACAAGCATCTCCAAGCTTCCCTCATCCTTTTGATCTTTTTTGGCCTCCTTGAGCTTATTTTCAAGTTGTTTTACCTTGACATTGGCGATCATGTTTTGAGCTTGATAGTGATGTGCCATGTGTCTGAGCAATTGATTGTCTTTGTTTGCCTTCTCAAGGAGCTTCTCCAAGTGTTCATTCACCCTATTAAGCCAATATTCTTTATCTTGATGAACCTCTAGGGCGATCCTATCTTCTAGGTCAAGATCCTCATTAAGCAGAATTTGTTCTTGTTCCTCTTGCAAAGCTTTCTTGAGGCCTCTTGTTCTTGGTCTTTTCCTTTTTCCTCTCACCTCTGATGCTTCAGGCTCGCTTGATGTCATGATCTCCTTACCTTTTCCGACTTGCTGCATTAACTTAGCTTTTTCCTTTTCTAGTATCAACTCCTTTGCTTTGAGTTGACTGTTTTCCTATTCAAGGAATGATATAACATACTTTTCCCTTTCCAAATTGATTGCCAACTCCTTGATTTGGTAGTCCTTATCCCTGATAGTCTATCTCATGTTTGTGGTCTGATCCTCAGTCTCTAGATCAATTAGTTCAAACTCATGTTCAATTGTGTCTTTATCCTTTGTTGTCGATTCTTGCTTTGTCGATGAAGAAGGCTTGGCCCCTTTCTCTTTGTGAGAAGAAAACACAAGCCTCTGCCCTTTCTTATACACTTTAGTCACCTCAAGTTTGGATAGCTGAGTCTTCATTGTTTTGCTAGATGACTCCACCTCTATTTGAATGAAAAATAAACTGTGAGGTATGAATGAAAATGAAGTGATGTGAAGGTCGACTTTGACAAAGTGATAGAGGAGGTTTGAAAAAGGTGGATATGAAATTTGGAAGCTGATGAAAATGAGTGAAGAAATAGTGGAAGAGTGATCTACTTGAAAGGAGGAAAAAAAAGGTTTGTAATGAAAAATGCCCAAAAACCTCTAGGAATGAGTTAGGGTTTTACTTTTTGAGAGGAAAAAATTTGTTTTGAGGTGAAATGAATTGTTAAAATGGTTTATTAAACATGTATGCATGTGTAGGAAACCATTTTACATGTTTTAGAAACCAAAAATAAAGATGTCCATTTTCACCCTATCATTTCCCATGCAAATTTCACTACAAACCCTAACTTGAAGAATCATTGACATGAGATGAATTTGGAAAAGAAAAAGAGGGATAATGATGGTGTACTTACTTTTCCCCCGGTTTATAAGTCAATAAAATCAAGCTTGCAAGAGAAAAATTGAGATTTGGGAGAGTTTTGAATGATTTTTGGGCACTCTATCCTGCGCGCATCGCAATGTTACTACGCGTAGTGCCATCTTCCAAACCTCTTTTGGAGGCCTTAAACTACTCCAAATTGAGTTCTTGATAGCTTGTTGGAATGTTCGTGAAGTCTGATATACGATGGGCACCTCAAGCATGTAATTTGGACACTCCATGAGGGAGAAAATTGATTTTCCCAAGGTCACTCTCAAAATTCAAGGTTTCTTTGACAAAAGAGAAGCTCCATCTTGCAGAGCACTTTGGGATGCCTTCCAATAATAAAAATCATGATCCAAAGGTACCATGGGAAAGATTAGGATGTATGATACAAAATAGAGTCCTTAAGAACTACCAACACCTGCTCCAAACCCCTGAAAAACTGTCTTGAAGTCAAGTTGTCCAGAAGTGAATTAACTCTCCTGTAGCAAGTGTATTTTGGGAATTTATTTCAAATCATAACACCTGTGCATGAACGAAAGGAGGTTTTTGTTCCTTGTACTATAATGGACAAAAAATTCTTTCACGTTTGTAAAATTATTCTCCATTTGGTCAGAAACATATTTTGAAGCAAACATGTCCCTATGAGAAATGATGAGGCGAGGTAGTGTACTGCAACATTGTCTTATTTGAAATAAAACATTACCTTTACCTTTATTTTTCTTTCCCTAAGATGCTAACTCCATTTACCCACTGAATTACATGGTGGACATGTTTTGTTTTGACATATGGTATCATGAAGACACATGGAGTGAAACCCAAGACCATGACCTAAAATGAGGAATTTAACCATTTCATGACCCAAGACATTTAAATGAAGATATGATACCGCGAAGAAGACAATGACCATGATGAGTGATGAAGACCATGAGTAAGTGAAGGGAGTAGCAAAGTCCTAGACACAACAACCAGTGACCAAATTTTTATTTGAAGACTCACTGAAATGACAAAAATTTGACTTCACACCCTAACAACACCTTGTAAGAGCATATTTGATCACTGGTGACAGGCTGAACTGACTAACACTAAGAATGTGAAAATGGTATACTGCCTATGAATTGATGTTTAAAAGAAGCCAGACCAGATCTACGTGAAGTGGAAAAAGGTTCCTAATAGACCGTGATAAATTCATTGAGGGTGAGTATAGTCCATTATTAGGTGAATCAAAAAACAAAGAATAAAGGAGTAACGCTAACACGCCTAGAGGTGTGTCGCAATGAGAAAATCAAGGCACTTCTAGGATTCTACATCCACCACTCCACCTCCACCTCCACCCCCAACTCATACACCTACACCTTGTGGAGTAGGTAAATCTCCTCTGCGGATAGAGGTGATCCTTCTAGCCCAAGAGAGGGTCTAGCCGCAAATAGAACAACCTAATGAAAACTTCCTTAGACTAGAATCAAATAAGAGGGCCTACCTCTTAGAACGCTAATCCACTTGGCAGTGATCTTGCTCCTTTGCTCTAGCATCCTTTTGTTATTTCCATTCAAATACCCGAAACAAACACACGAGAGACAACAAAAAATGTGATAGCATACAATCACATTCAATCTACTTAAAAGTCAAGGAATATTAATCCATTAAATGTAATATGACACTCAATGTAGGAAATAAACCATTAGTTGTATTGATATAAAACTCAGAAGGAAATACAACCAAATCCTTGACATTGCAGGTCTCCTCTGACGTATCCGAGTGCCAACACCATTCCTATCATCTCATGGTTATCCTCAACAATGGAAGTTTAATGCTTCTTCCCTTTAGTTCCAAACCAAACCAAACACACTCTTCTCCCTTCACAAACATAAGCTAGAAGGATAAAGCTATAGATATCTTGCTACCTATTCAAGCTCCAAAAAAGACTAGTTTAGCTTGGAAAAGGAGGAGTTTATATAGATTTGATGGAGGGGAGATGGTTCCTCTTATGATCAGAGAGGTATTATCTCTTTGGTTTGTTCCATATTGATAGGGGAAAGGATCCCAAACAGACTCCCTCGGCTCTATCCATCCCAACCATTTACTAGACTTCTGTTCACGAATCTTTTAGACCTGGCAGCTTTGACTCCATTTTTAAAAACTTGCCAAAAGAGGGGCGACATGAGTGGTGAAGGGCTCACTTGCATCATTCGACGTTGGGCCTGGTTTCAAACTCTACAAATTGGCATGGGGAAGGAACTGATCACTAGTGCCGGTCTTGAAAACTGGGATTGAAGGAAGATTCTTGGGAAATGATGCAAGAGGGAATGTTCTGCACATAAATAGGGATGTAAAGGCATGCTCTTCATGATGGGAAAGGATCTAGAGTTCACTATAGATGTCCTCCAGGATCGAGGAACGAGGAGTACAAGGACATTGACAAAATGTTGTGTAACATATTCCCCCTAAAGCGTGAAGGCTGAACTAGAGTGAGGGGTGAAATGATTTACAAGTAGATGCATGGAATCAGAGACAATAGTCGGAAAACTTGCAAGCAAGCATAGAAACATATACATCACTGAAAACTATGATAAATGATAAATGAATCGTGTTATGGATGCAACCATCTAGAGAAAGATCATGTTAAATGGATCCAAGGTATGGGTGCAGCCATCTAGTAAGGAGGATCATATCGAACCCATGGTATGGTCGCAACAATCCAATAATGAGAAGGATCACATATAACAACTCATGGTATGGTCGCAGCCATCCATCTGAAAGAGACATGTATATCAGCATGATAATGTCACATTGCCTTGCAACCTGGACTTTAGTAATCTAAGCCCAGGGTCTTGCACTCCAACACGACCCGATCAAAGTAAAAATTATAACATGTGAATAGATGTGTCGAAGTCGAACATGCTAGAAAATCGCTTGATTACTGGTCAATGATGTGAACCGTTAACAAGCACGAGAGAAAGCCCCAATAATGATAATGGCTCTCAAGGCACCAAAAACACAATCCATAGAATGTGAATAAGGAACTAAAGTTGAATACCCGTGATATCACCCGATCGAAAGAAAATGATGTGAACTTCTCATTGAGTACAAAGAACTTGCCATTAGGGCATACAAGCTCTAAGGTACTGGAAAGTATTCTCTCGGCCAACTTCTTGGATAATATGTTGAAGTTGATAGGAAGTGCCATTGTCAAAAGAGGGCCATGATGTATCCCACAATATCAATGCAAGACAAAGGGATGTAATGATTATGGATGGTACTGAGAATAGGGAATGAGTGTAACTGTAGAAGGATAACTCTTGAACATATCGGTGACACGACTTTGGAGTTTGGCAGCTTTTGGGTCCATAGGATTGGAGGTCATGAGGACATGGAAAAGATCAAATTGAAAAGGTAAAAATGAACGACCCAACCAAGGAAAGTCAACGAGGAAGTGAGGATATCGCAACCCAACATGAAGCAGAAAGTGTTATGTTCAAGAGTGAGCTACCGACACAATTGATAGAATTTCCCATTCTCCCCCACCATTTTTGGCAGGTACCCCAATTGTTTTTGATCGCAAGCTTGAAGGGGATAGCATGTGCTCACACTGTAAGTCCATCCTTCGGATGAATCTGACCTTGTAAGATTAAGGATCCCTAGGAAGGAGAAACTCATGTCCGTCATGGTGACGAATCTGATGTTGTTTAATTTTTTAACGAGTCCAACAAAGGTGTAACTCGGTATCTTTTTCATATTTAGAGAGTTTGAAAAAGACACAGAAAAGAAAACTCCAAAAGGTCCCTTTTCGTACATTTGTGTCTCTTGAGCCCGAAAAAGTAGAAAACAATACTTGAGAGAACCACTTGACCATGTTAGTCAAGGAGTATTTTTTTCATAAATAGTTTATCCCAACCCGAAAAATGGGTAAACTTATACTGGGTAAACGACGTTTCACAACCTTTAACGGGTTCAAAATGACAATAGCTCAGAAAGATTTTTGTGTTTTAAGGGTAAAAAAAGAGTTGAAAGCAGACCCCCCATTTTTATTTTCTTTAACGAGTGAAAAAGGGAAAAATACTCGGCGATATTTTCATTTTGAGTTTTTATGAGTCGAGAAAAGAGCTTAAACACGACTCCAATACCATCATCAACAATCCATCACTTGTCGTTGCATAAGAAGAAAATGCATTATCTGATTTCTAGGGTAAAAATAGGCGAAAAATGATTTTAAAACCATAACATATCATGAAAGTGAATAAAAAGGGGAAAAGTAAATCAGTTTTTACAATTTACCTTTTTTACCTTGTTTGGAGTAATTTTTACCCATTTGTGCCCTAAAACTTCAAGAGTGGATTGCGGAAGATCCAGGAGGCCGATCAACGAACTGTCAATTGCAAGTAAGAGCTGAGACCCTAAGCTTCATTTCCACACCTTTTTTCCCTATTTTTAACCATATTTTAGATTTTTTGAGGAGATTGTGGCAAAAAAAATTCGCCCTTGGTTGGCGTGAGATCCAGGTTCGGGATTGCGCTGATCGAGGGCTATAAGCACAGGAAATTGCCCCATTGGCACTACTATTTTTAAAATAGTCCCACCGACACAGAGAGAAGAAAAAATTTCATTTTCACCCAAATTCCTTTGCTGCAAATCCAAAATTTCTTGGTCCAAGATTAATGTTGAGTTGAATACATGGTGTTTGCAGGTAAAATATAGTGAAAAATGGTTGATTGGAAAGAATGTGAGCATGAGGCAATTGATGGATAGGCATTGGCAGATCCAAACTGTCTATATTCTCTGAGGAACTGCGGGCTCCTCAGATTCTTCCTTACACTAGGCCTTCAGGCTCAACCTGAGCCGTTACAATACTTGATTAGTATTTGGGACGTTGGACGGGAAGTCTTTGTGATTCGGGACCAAGATATGGAGCTAGAGACTTCAGATATATACTTCATCACCAAAATATACCGAAGAGGGCAACCAGTCAATCTATATGGGTCTAGGCCCATTGGGGCAAGTGTGAACATGTTTCTTGCAGAACATTGTCCAGAAGCACTAAAATCAAAAGGTGGCAAGGTTGATATCATGAGTGTTAACAACCTTGTATTGAAAGTGCTTCTCTTGACCATAAATAGAGTTGCCAGGGCTCACGCATTGCATGAGTCCAACAAGTCCAAATTCCAGTATGCCATAGACTGCATGACACCCACTGTCTTTAATTGGGTGGAAGCCATGAAGGTGAACATGAAGCGCCAACTATCCAAAACCAAGGCAGGGAACCTGAAACAGTTTGGATATGGTTCCATTCTGGTGACTTTATTTTTGGAGAAGCTCCCACTATTTCACTATCAGCTGGCAGAGGTAAACCCCCCTTTGCCACAAGACTCACAAATGGTTCGATGGAGTGAAATGATGCCTAGAACCGGCGAGGGCCAGCATATGTCATACAAGCTTGCCTTCTTTTCGTAGCTGAGTCATCAACTGATTGTGGTAGAGGATTGACCATATAGTGGTACTAACTTCCACGACGATCCTAACATGCCTCTCCTAGAGGGAGAAGATTTTGATGATGGAGGTAAGAAAAACAATTTTGATTTTTTGATTTTTTATTATTTTTGAAATATATGTATTTGTAACATTTAGATTTTGTAATTGCAGATGTAGGACTAGAACGACTAGCCTCGATGTCCTCGATCGCTAGATGCTTTGCTTAACAATTTGAGATCGCTCCTTATTAGGAAGGAGTCGATAATGAGGAGGATATTGCGCGGAACCTTGAAAACTTGACCAGAGGCATCCCAGAGTATACCCGGGTGGGTGACATCCCTCGCCAGTATCAGCGGAACATGGGAGTGTCAGATCATATCCGCTGTTTACTGACTCGAGTAGTACGATCAATGAAATGATATCATGAGCATCATGCTGAGTAGTCCATAGTTTTAGAATTTACAGTTTTAACGCCTGCGAGCCACAGATGTATTGAACACATATATTATTTTTTGGGTTTTGACGTATGACACTTAAACATTATCTGCATATATATATATATATATATATATATATATATATATATATATATATATATATATGCTATATTTCATGTTTACTATGATACAATGTTTTGTTTTTCACATGTGTCGCAAATGTCTGTCTAACACATAATTAGCTAATGCATATGTTAATGTATTCATATGCCTAGGAATATGATGATATGTGATGTAATCAAAATTTCTTTCCAATACACGAATACAAAAATACATTCTCAATATGTGAGGGTTTCTGACAGAATATTTCCCATTGATATGAAGAACATCAAGTGGTGACTCAAGGTTAACAACCATTTCCCAAATGTCAAGAGCGATGGCTTCTGACGAGAGTTCGATAACCGTGCTATATTCAACAATGTTATTAGTTGTTTGACCCAAAAAAATACCTTGAAGATCAATCAAATCACCATTAGGAGTGTAGATAGCCCAGGTCATGAAGGATAGATTCCGGGTACTATGGAAAGCACCATCAGGGAAACCGTGTGAGGAGTCATAGACATCTGCAAAGCAGGTGAAGACATAATAAGCAGGAAAGCTACTTGAAAAAACACACCAAACCAAACTTGCACAAAAATTAATAACATGCTTATGTACAAAACTAGCTACGCGAGATGAATCAAGCATAGTACTTCTTGAGATACAACCCATTGCAGGGCTTGTCCAAGGGGTTGTACTCATAATAAATCAGCTCATAGGACACTTTTTGTAACACACATTTGACAATATAGGGCCCATGACACATGGGTTCGAATTTACCTGCCCCTAGCTTATCATTAGCTTGGTCATATAGCAGGACCAAATCTCCCTTAGAAAAAGCACAAGTAGAAACCGAATGATCAAAATGGGATTTAACCCACTTTTTATGTGCTTCAATGAGTAAAGCAGCGAGACATCAGGTTTCATTCAATCGTTCCAAATACAAGAGACACTCTTCTTGAGGCAAGGTTTTAGGGAGTAATTCGACAACCAATTTGAGTGAGGGAATTTCACACTCAATTCGTAAAGTTTCTTCGAGACCATAGACAAGATGGAAAGGTGTGAATCCATTTGCACCTTTGGTCAAGGTTTGGGAAGCCCACAGAGCTAAAAACAACATGAGATGCCAATTGGATTTGTGCATCCCAATGGTGCGCTGAAGCATCATAACTAAAACTTTGTTTACAACTTCAACTTGGCTGTTGGCCTAAGGTTAATATGGGATTGAGCTATCATGATGCAAGCCCAATGTAGAAGTCAGCTCAACCATCATCTAATCATGAAAATAGGAGCCATGGTTGGTGACAAGCTTGAGGCACTCCAAACCTAGAAATAACATGATTGAATAGAAATTGCTCCGCCATTTTATTGTCAGATGAATATGTAGGCATTGCTTCGACCCATTTGGTGAAGTAATCCACAACGACGATAATATAACCATGCCCCCTGGCTAAACAAGGGTTACTTGTCATATAGTCAATGCCCCATTTGGAAGAGGGACCAACGGTAATAACGGGGTGAAGGAGAGTAGGTGGAGTGCGCATTTTCCGCTGATAAATATGGCACTCATGGCATTTGTGAACAACAAGGATGCAACCCTTAAAGATAGAGGGCCAAAAATAGCCAGCGCGGAGGATCTTTTGAGTAGTGTCATAGCTAGATAGATGACTGCCACATGCACCAGAATGACAGTCATTCAAGACTCTTTCAACCTCCTTGAGAGTTAAACATCGGCGAAGAATTGAATCAACACCAACGCAGTATAAAATATCCCCAATGATGCGGTAAGGTTGGGATTGATGTCGAATGCACTGATGATCATACTTGGTCAATGAAGACTAGAAGTAGAAGTTTGGAGATACACGATGATATCACCGTACCAAGGGTCGAGAGTGCTACTAAAAAAAAGAGTCTCGTCCGGGAGCTGCTCATCAACACCAATAGGAAGAGAAGCAGAGGGAAGAGAGCAAATAAACTCAGCGAATACAAATGATTTCCTAGATTTGGTAGTAGTGAACACCAAATCAAATTCCTGGAGGATGAAAATCCACTTTGAATACTTGCCCCCAAGTAACTGACGAGTCCGAATGTAAGTCATGGGGTTACACTCAGAAATCACTATTGTAGTGTGGAGGAGAATGTAATGTCGAAAGCATTGAATAACTTGAACATCAGCCAAAGCCAACTTCTCAACATGAGCATAATGGGTCTCAGGATCAAGGAGATTGTGGATAAGGTAGTAAATAGCATGTTCATGACTTTCATCATCGTCTTGCACCAACACCATAGAAATGGTGCTAGAGGCTACAACTAGATAGAGGAAATAATCGCGATGATAGTTCAGAGGGTACAAAAAAGGAGAATTAATGAGGACAACTTTTAAGTCATCGAAATATTTTTGGGAAGCCTCATCCCAAATCAATGGAGTCCCTTGCTTAAGAAACTAGGTGAACCCTGAAGCTAGCTCAACATAGTTAGGCACAAAATGACGAAGGAAATTCGCTTTCCCTTGTAGACTCTGTAATTGATGCAATGAAGAGGGAGGGGGTAGATTGAAAATAACCTCAAATTTAAGAGGATCAAGATGAATTCCATCTGTCAAAACAATAAAACCGAGAAGTCGTCCGGATTCGACACAAAATACACATTTATGCAGATTCAGCTGAATGTTATACTATCTACAACAAAGAAATATTTGTTGGAGATGGTCAAGATGGTCATGGTGCTTACGTGAATGAGCATGAAGATCATCCAAATAAGGCTGAACAATGTTTTTAATGTCATGGAAAGCATATGACATCGCTCTTTGAAAATTTTCCCCAGCATTCTTAAGGCCAAAAGGGAGATTTTTATATGCAAAAGTCCCCCACGGACAGATAAAGGCAGTCTTATCTTGATCAGTCGGTGCAATGTTTATTTGGTTATAACCAGAAAAACCGTCCATAAAGGAGAAAATCTCATTCCCAGCACATTCATTGATGATCTGGTCTATAAAAGGAGTGGGGTAGTTATCCTTTGGATAGGCACGATTAAGTTCATGGTAATCAACACAAAGCTGAATGGTGCCCTGCTTCTTAGTTACTGGTATGATATTTGACACCCAATCTGTCAGAGGGATAGGATAAATAAATCTAGCTTGAAGAAGTTTTTCAACTTCCCCTTTAATGGCGGCTGCCTTTCTAGGGTGTACTGGATGAAGTCGTTGTCGAATGGGCTTCGCGTTAGGATAAGTCAGAATCTCATGCATGACTATACTTGGGTCAATGCTAGGCATTTGTTCATATGACCATGCAAAAACATCTCGAAACTCTTGAAAAAGATGAGTATAGAGCTTGATCTCATCAGGAGAACAAGTCACCCCAATATGAACTTTTTCAACGATACCCGGTTTAATAGAAATGTCAATGGTCATTGTTTGGATAATATTACCTATGTTTTCTTCTGACCAAAATTCATGAGTCATAATAGGAATTTGAAGTGGTTGGGTTGGGAAATGAGAAGAGAAATTCTCAAGACAGGTAGACATGACCGTCGGGCCAAGCAAGAACGTGGAGCGATGATGAGTATCATTCCATGGTGCTTCCTCCAAAGATGTAATTTCCATGATACTTTTGTCAGAAGGAAAAGTCTCTGTTAAGGGATTGGGAGAATATGAAGAACCAAGCCATGGGGATTGAGAATACATGTCAAGAGACATACTCGAAGTAGTATGAGTAGTAGGTACTGAAGCTGACGCTGAAACAATCTCCACATAATTTATCTCAGAAGGGCTTAACAACATGACATCATCACATGTATCAACAAGATTAGGAGAGGGAATGACCCAAGGATTAGACTTAACTGAGATCCTGTTAATTAAGGCAACATGCGAAGGTGGGAGAGGAAAAATACCGATCAAGGTGGGATCTTTAAAAGGTCCAACCCCCACACTCTCATAAGGAGCACTGGTATGCTTCACATATGGAACATTGCCATTCGAGGAAGAAGAAGCGAAGAAAGACAACTGGTCGACGGTGACATTTTTCCCTTGATGGGGAAAGCCTAGCACGTGGAATAGAGAAGAGGCCACACCATGCATAGCATGGGTCCAACTCTATCCGAGTAGAAGATTATAATTAAGATTTTCATGCATAATTTCTACTTCAACATGTATTGTCTTTCCTTCCAAGTTAATGGCCAGATTAGGAAGGACACCGAATGGTCAAGAATCACGCCCATCAAAGGCTTCCAAAGTGTTAGGTGATTGGTTCAAGATGGAAGAACCAATTTCCTTCCAACAAGAGACAGACATGATGCAGGTGGAAGCACCTTCATCAATGACGATCCTATGAATTATCTTCTCATTAATGATCACCTGAATGAGAAAGGAAATCTAATGAGGTAAGCGTGAAACATGGTTTTCCAGATAAAAACAAATGAGATTGGAATAAGATGGATAAATACCTCTAATATCCGACAACAACACTTTCCGTTGAGAAGGACAACTTTGAAGGACCTCAAGAGCAGACATAGCTGATGGTGCTTGAGCCAAATCCTCAACAATGTTATAATGCTGAGCAACTCGAGCATTCGGATTATACGAGGACTTTCGCAACACACCCAAAGAGGGTGGTTGAATAGCAGAATCAGGATTAGGTCACTCTATATGGAGAGGACCAGAGGTAGATGGGATAGAAGAGGAAGGGGAACCTTATTTATCTTTCCCTACTATCGAAGTAGGTGTTTGACAATCTTTCGATCTTGTGGCCACATTTATAGGTGTACTCATCATAAACACTTGGGAACCTGACGAAGTGGAAGACTGAGGTTGGTCTACCATTTGGGTCTATTGGGATGGAAAAGGTTGTTTCAGGACAGCTGGGGTCCCTTTGAGAAAGCGACTAACTTTAGACCTTTGGGGACAATCTTTAGTATAATGATCCTCCTCACAAATGAGGCATGGATACTTGGGCTTCCTTTGAGAAGCATCACCATCAGATGACTTTGGAGGGACCTATTTTGGGGCATCGGCTTTGGCCTTGCCTTTGCCATTCTTTTTAACTTTATATCATTTTTCTGCTGTGGTAGACTGGACAACGTGAACCTCAGAGGTTTTACCAGGACAAGGCGAATTTTGAGAGGATCATTGGAACTAGTGTTTGAGATCGCCTTCTTCTTGGAAGAAGATTTTGCGGGGGTCTAAGACATGGAACTAATGACTCCATCAACAGGTGGGGAAGATAGAGACTTCGATGTCGTTAGATCAGATGATGGTCTTCGAGCATCGGGTAACATATCATATAACGTGCCAGATTTTCAGTATACGAGGTCTAAATACTGGGCATGAGTGATGACTTGCTCTTTAGTGACAAAACCACCCATAGCTATGTCTTCAACAATTTTTCTGACGAATGACTTGGTAAACAATTATGTCAACAACTGATCAGTAATTTCAAACTTGATCAGGCAACACAAACACCTCCATTCATGGATGTGATCGGAGATATGGGTCGTAGTGTCTTGCTTAAGGGATGTGAGCAGATAGATGCTAGTTTCATAGCAAACCGATAGTTGAAAATGTGTGAGGAAAGCCATAGCAAGAGTGTTGAAGTCATTGTAGGTACCTCGAGGCAATTCAATATACCACTTGCCTACAACACCTATGAGGGCTTGTTGAAAAATTTGGAGACGAATGGAATCATCAACGTACAAATTGGAGGGGCACCAGAGGTGATATGTCATCACGTGGGCTTGTGGGTCCTCTGCTTTTCCCTCAAACTTCAAACAATCGCTTGGAATCTTGGACGAAAGTGGAGGCCATTATGGCAAATGAAGAATGGGATCATTCATGAGTCTAGAAACATATGACAGCTCCAATGTGGCCAAGAATGACAATTGCATATTAAATGGCATTTGGGGTGTCTGGGTAGGTCCGTACTGCGAAACACATCCTTGTTGGAAGGGATTTTGTCCCCATAGCGGAGGATTTTTCCCCCACTGTAGGTTACCTTTCCCGTAGGGAGGATTCTGACATAGGTAGCCTTGATATTGTCCGGCAATCGACTGCTGATAATAAACGTACAGGTTAAAAGGATGTTGAGCCTGTTGACCTTGGACATACGGATTTTTCACCTGCTACCACTGGACATAAGGGTTTTGAACCTGCTGCCCTTGGACATAAGGATTTTCCATTTGCTGCCCTTAGACATAAGGATTCTAAACTTGTTGCCCTTAGACATAAGGATTTTGAGCCTGTTGCTGCAGGACTTGACCTTGACCTTGCAAAGGTTGACCTTGTTGATATGAATACAAGGGTTGCTACCTCCTGGGATAACCTTGTTGCTACAAGGTCTAGCCTTGTTGTTGTAAACATTGTCCTTGTGGCTGCAGAGGTTGACCTTGCGAGGACATAGGTTGAGAGGAATGGTGAACAAACTGCGTCTGCGTCTGCAAGGTTTGTTATGACTGTTGCAAGGGTTTCCCCTGCTATTGTTGTAGTTGTCATTGCTGCTGCACTGTCTTCCCTAGCTATTGAAAGGATGGCCCTTGTTGCTGCAAAGGTTTCCCTTGCTGCTACAAGTATTTCCCTTGCTATGGCGAGGGTACTTGGATAGTTCCTGCAGTGATACCTTGAGGGTACTGAAAATTCCCGAGTTGGATATGGGAATATCCACCGGGCATGGTGAATGGACTAGGCTAAACATAAGGTCTAGATTGAGGGATGTAAGGCAGATTTACCATCACTTGTGAACCATATGGAACATAAGGAGGTTGGAATGGAACCTGAGCCACATATGGCTGCTGGTATTGGATGTTACTTGACCCAGATGTACTAGCAGGGTTTGGCTACTGGTATTGGACATTACTTGATCCAGAAGGACCAGCAGGGTTCAGAATAGCACCATAAGAGGGCTGATTCATTCCAACCATGTGAGTTTGTGAGCCACTCACATTGGTTGCACCAGAAATCATGGAGATATTCAGATCTTGCCCCTCAGGCAGTGGTACAACCTGTGCACTTACTAGAGGGGTCAAAGAACTTATAAATACTTGACTCGAGACTATCGGTTAAACCAGAAGAGTTGGTTGAAATGACAAAATGAGTGTATTTGGAATGATGGGTTGACCTGGAATTGAAGTGACTGCAATATGCACAACCGGTTGAGAGGCTGAGTTCTAAACAAATAGACCTGAGGTAGGCATAGCGCTAGATGACCAGATAGGGTTGTGATATAACGACGAAGCACTAGGAGTGCTCGACACCAACTGAGCTAGAGAGGTATAGCCATTTGGCAATGAAGGCCCACTATACTTAGGGTAAATGTTGGTCGGAATGCTTCCTGTGCAAGGGAAACCTTCAAGAGGGAATTGATATCCTTTTTCATCAACAACATGAGGAGTGTGTGTAGTGGAAACCTCCAAGTGACCTAGAGAGGAGACTGGAATCTCACCTTCTAATTCCATGCGTGGAAACAAACGATGAAGGACAACTGAATATGTTCGAGGGGATAATTCCTAAGGAATACCTGGTTGATCGTATAGACTGTACAGATGTTGTGGTGATATCACAACAAGATCAAACAAAGGATTCAGAGGGCAAACAACCTGTCCTTACTGGCCTTCAGGAGTTGGCGGACTCTAAAGAGTCTGGATAGGATTATTTGGAGATTCTAGGCCAGATTCATAAGGTTACCTAGTATCTGATGGAGGAGGACAGGATGAAAAAAGTTGAATACTCAGAAAAATTCTGAGTTCAACTCCTTGATCCTCGAATGACTGCGGGAGTTCAGGAAGAGGCTCCTCAGATGATCTTTCAGATGGAGGAGTGGAAGAGGAACTAGGCGAACCTGATGGTTCTGCCACTATGAATTTGTCTCAAACAACCAGAGAAAATAGATTAATTTTAGGACTTCTTCAAAATATATTAATGTTATACTCACGATGTGGTCCAGAATAAGACTATCAATAATGTGATGTGATCGTGGGCAACAAGTTTTTTAAGACACTGAAACAGAATGGTGAGTTTTCATGTTCTAAGAGTCGAGAAAAAGGAAAAGATGACTTTATCACTTTCAATTTGAACAAGCTCGAAAGGATAAGTGCTTGATGATCATTTAAATTTAAAGAGTCAAAAAGACCAAAATGACTACTCAGGATAATCTAGGCAAAAGGATTACTAGGTAATCATGAACTGCAGAATACCTCCCGGTGAACTAAGAAGTACAGGTAGACAATCTCCTTGAATGCTGTGTTCTGTGTATCACATTTACAAGGCGGAAGACTCGGCTTCCTATGGATAAAGGATTGCAAACCTAGTGGGGTCTCCCTTTATATATGTGACAGTACGAGGAGAAAAAGTCTGTACTAGCACTGTCTAGTGCCAAAGAAAATGACAGCTGCTAGGTTTAAAGACTCCAGAACACATCTCTAGCCTAGACCTCTAAAATGTGAGAGTTATGTTTCAAATGCAACTTAGGTTAATTGAATATATTTTAAAGTTTATCTTGAAATTATGTCTCATTTTTCAGGCCCTATGGATGTGACTCAGAAAAATCCTATATGTAGCTAAATGATACAAAGCCCTTTCAATTCAATGAATGTTTACACTAATGAGAGTAGAGAAAACAATCAATGCAACAAATAAGCAACTGAAAGTAAGATGATTCTTCACTACCTCGCTTTTTTGAAAACAAAATAATGAAAATTCTTTCCACTTCATATCTTCCTATCAAATGCACTTCAACTTGTGCTTTCAATGGTAAAAGAAGTTCATTTCATTTCGAATGCAAATGATAATGCAATTCTAGCTTTCAATGAAGCTACTTAATGCAACATATCGATTCAACAAACTAAAATGATGCATTTTTCAATGGGATGATAAAATGAATCTTTCACATAAACACTTCATTGAAAAAATTTCAAACAACCAACATCAATCATATGCAAAGCACAAAAAAGGGAACTCTTTTCATACCAATCATGCAAAGGCTCAATAGAAACAAGACGAGCAATTGTAATCTATGCTCAAAAAGAGATGTTCAACCAAGAGAAGAGAAAATGAAACTTTTCAAACTTGTTCAATTGAAACCAAAGCAATAAAAGGACTAAAACACAAAATGCATGGAGCAGTTAACCAACCACTTGACTTGCTGAGCACACAAACAGCTGAATGGGCAAGGACCTAGATGCCCTAGGGCCATAAACCATCCAAAGACTCAAAAAATCAAGTAAGGAAATCTCAAAACAAACGAGCACACAAAACAAGCTAATGAAGCTTTCTAGCCAAGGAGAACAAAGGAAAACAGGCTAAGAGGTAGAAATTATGAGGGAAAGACACACAAGTTATGATTAAGGATAAATCCTGATCATAACCTGTAGGAATTAGCATGATTGCTTAACTGAAAACAAGCGGTGCAAGGGAGGACGACGCAATTGTTTAAGAGAAATTTGCACTGGTTGGCGCGACTGTCAGAAAATAAAATGCACTGATCGAGGATTTAAATGAAAAAATAAAAATTTTCAAATATCAAAACTAGTCCTATCACTCTAAATTTCATAACCAAAGTAGCAAACCATGCAAAGCACATAAAACCAAAGGGAAAGGGTGATACAACAAAAGTTCACACAAACCACGAAATTAAAAACAATAAAAAGAGAGTGATGGCTCCCCAATATGGTTGCCAATTTGTGGAGTAGGTAAATCTCCTCTGTGGACAAAGGTGATCCCTCTAGCCTAAGAGAGGATCTAGGTGCAAACTGAACAACCTAATGAAAACTTCCTTAGACTATAATCGAATAAGAGGGCCTACCTTTTAGAACGCTAATCCACTTGGTGGTGACCTCGCTCCTTTGCTCCAGCTTCCTTTCGTTCTTTCCATTCAAATACCTAAAACAAACACACGAGAGACAACAACAAATGTGATAACATACAATCACATTCAATGTACTTAAAAATTCAAGGAATCTTAAGCCATTAAATGTAATATGACACTTAATGTAGGAAATAAACCATTAGTTGTATTGATATAAAACTCAGAAGGAAATACAACTAAAGCCTTGACGTTGCAGGTCTCCTTCAACATATCTGGGTTCCAACACCACTCCTATCATCTCATGATTAGCCTCAACAATGTAAGTTTAAGGCTTCTTCCCTTTAGTTCCAAACCAAATCAAACACATTATTCTCCCTTCACAAACATAAGCTAGAAGGCTAAAGCTATAGATATCTTGTTGGTTATTCAAGCTCCAAAAAAAAACTAGTTCAACTTTGTCACACGGAATTGGTCAAGGGTGCGGACACAGCTGACCTTCCTAGAAGTCTAAGACATTCTAATGACAAACAAGACAAAATGGAGTGATCTTTCTCTAAATACACCTTTTACAACATGAAAACTACAAGTGTTTAGGCTTACCTTATTCCAAAACGCTGTTGTTGAAGTCCGTTCTTGACGATCCGGATGAGCTCCTCCTTCAAGTCAATTCCTGCAACCACAAACAATCAAACAATTACCAAGCACTTGCATTTCATATAATAAAACATATATTCAACATGCAGACCAAGGAACACATGAAATAACTCATTAACACAAGCTATTGAGAAAAATAAACCAGTTTGTATTAATAACGAAACAAAGAAACTCTTACAACCTGGCCTTGGTGTTGTGCAAGTTCCTCCCAGGGTCCATCAAGGGTTTTCCTCTACTTTGACAAAGCTCACCCTCTTCCAAGTAGAATCAAGTGAAGACAATCTCTCCTCACAAAGGCTCTAATGGAAGACCTAAATCCTGCAGCATTTACCCAAAGAAAATGTATAGCTCCAACCTCTTCTCCCTCTGGCTCAATGTCTTTATTTATAGTGCTGTAAAGAGGTTATTCAGGTCCACTATCAATGGGATCATCCCCCTCTTTGGGTGGGATAGCTCCCTTATTGATGGGATAAGTTCCCCCTTAATAGAGATACATGAACCAACTGGAGGCGCATCCATTTCATCAAACCGACCTCTAGAATGTTCTAGAAGTAACCACAAGTAACTTTTTCAAGATAAAACTCGCGCATTTTGCCTTTTACAGAGGGACGCACCTGTCCCTTAACATACAGAGCGTCCATGGACGCAGATTTTGTGAACATGATCAGCGTCCCCGCAGGTAAGGCTAGAGAGAACCTGCGACCCCAGAGATAAACATAGTTTTTACAAGACTTTCTCTCTTCTTTGAGTTTAAGATGGATAACAGAGGCATGAGACTTGCCCAAGAGGGTAGCATGACTGTTGATTTGAGCCATACTAACTGTAAGTAGTCAAGGTGACATTTTTTAGTGTAACAGATTGCCCCCTAAAGTGCGAAGCCTGGAATAGAGTAGGGTTTTGTAATTCTAGGAAGGGTGAAGCGCTTTATCATTTCAAGGATTGTCTTGTGGATGGCCTGGTTGGAACCTGCAATTTTCAACACAAAATACATGGATAAGATTATATCATCACTGAGGTAGGCATTCCCATACTCAGATTCAAAACTTTAACTAATGGACTAACTATTCTGATACAGGAATGATCTTGCAGTACATCATTTTTATAGACTTTTGTAGACACAGTATGGACGCAGCCATCTGTTTATGATTAGTCTACATAGATAATGAATACAAAACTCCTCGCAGCCTGGATGGTAGAAACTAGATCCAGGGTCTTCACTTCTACTTCCCGAATTGGTACGATTCTAGCCATGTGATTAAATGATTCGATGTCGAACATGTTAGAAACCACTTGATTACCAGTCGATGATGTAAACTGTTAACAAGCATGAGAGAGACCACCAGTAATGTCAATGGTTCTCAAAGTACCAAGCACAACCCGTGAAATGTGAATAGATGTTTTGATGTCGAACACTTCACGGAATCCTTTGATCGAAAGTCAATGATGTAAACTGACGTCAAAGGCGAGAAACCTGCCATTGATGCATGCAGACTTCAAGGTACTGTCGATTCCTAAGTCATCTTTCTAGATAATGTGTCGATGTCGATAGAAAGCGACCCGTTGCAGGCAAGCCCACAACACGAAATCATTGTTCAAGTTGAAGAAATGTTGCTGTAAGGACTGACTCAGGGATGGTCAAATGGATGACAAGTATTTTGCAGATGAAAGTTTTTCTTGCAGACCTCTTGAACACATAACGACACAACAGATGGCTTGGTGACGAATAACTCAAAGTTAATCCCCGGAACCCGGTTAAAGACTTTCAAAGTGGTTTGGTCAACTGTGAGGTAAAAGATTTCCCAACCCAGGTGAATGAAAAGTGTCGTGTTCAAGAGTGGTAATAAAGTTTCTTCTGAGACAAAAGGTGACAAACAGGTTCATTCTTCTCTCTTTTCCCCCACCATTTCTGGCAAGTACCTCTTTATTTTTAACAAGCTTGAGGAGGATAACATATGCTTGATTATAAGCTCATCCTTCGGACGAGTCCAACCTAGTTTAAATTCGAACCCTAGGAAGGAGTGGTTCGTTCCTGTTTGTAATTGAACAGGTCCTCTACTGTAAAAGTTTAACGAGCCCAGTATAGGAGAAACTCGGCGTTTTTCAATTTTAGAGAGTCTGAAAAAACTAAAGGAGACTCCACGTTGAACTTTTTCGTATATTTGTGTCCCTCAAGCCCGAAAAAGTATAAAATAATACCTGGGGGAACCGCTTGATCTTGCGACCAAGGAGTACTTTCATAATAGTGTCGTTGACCTGAAAAGTAAAAAGCGATCAAGGACACGTCGTTTTATTTCCTTATCGAGTTCGAAACGACAAAAACCCGGCAATCTTTTCCTGATTTTGCGGTCAGAAAAGAGCTAAAAGGGGACCGTCTTTTAATTCCGTTTTAACGAGTGAAAAAGAAACACTCGGCGATCTTTTCATGTTTTAGGAGTCAGAAAAGGGCTTAAAAGATGACTCTGATATTTTTGTTTGTGAAAAAATTACAATTTCCCTCGAAATCCCTTTGTCCTGCACAAAAGCAACACATTACTCATACCTGTTTAAAATAGGCAAAAATACATTCAAAAACATCTTTTCATGGTAAAAAATGAACTAATTCATCCAAAAAACCTATAAAAAGACCTTTTACCATGTCATTTTTACCGTTTCACTGTTGAGGTTGAAAAAGGAGCTTTTGACAAGAAACTTCCCGTGGTCGCTGCGGAAAATCTGACCGTCGGAATCGAACGCCGTCTCATCCAGGTATTTTACACATCCTACTCTGCATTTCTATCCGTTTAGAATTAATTTTTAGGTCTTAGTTTCATTTTTTGGGAGGGTTTTGGTTTTGGAATGCGCCTCTCGGCGGACGCAGGTGCCCTTCGGGTGACCTGCGTCCCCCGACTTTTTCTCATACGGGAAAACGGTCGGAAGACGCAGCCCGCCTTCAGGCCAGCTGCGTCCGGGCGCCCTGTGCTACAAAGCCGGGGTGCGTCTTCCGAGAAACGCGCATTTCAAAACCCCAACTCTCTCAAAAAACCACCAAATATTCCCAAATCAATTTCTAATTGCTATTTTTGATATGCAGGGCATTAATCATGTTAGACTGGAGAGAAAGAGAGCATGTAGAGGAAGATGAAGCTGCAATAAATCATCAACCTTCCCTGGATGCCCTAAGAGCATGCGGATTATACAAATATTGGACCATACCGGGCATGAGGGGCCAGGTAAGATTCTTGGAATGGCTGGTTGAGCGATGGAACGTTCAAGAACAATGCTTTTACATAGGAGGGCACCAGCTCGAGATAGAGCCCTCGGATGTATACTTTCTCACTGGCTTGCCAAACAGAGGTGAGCAACTCAGTCTTGCGGGGACTAGGCCGGGTGGCCAATCCCTTGATAGTCTCCGCGAGGATTGGTGCACACGTGGGGCTCACCATTCAAAAGGCATAGAGATAAAACACATCACTCTACCGGAACTCAAAGTCATAGCGTTCACGGTTACCAGAATTTGCGGCGCGGCCGCTTTACACATTGCTTCCGGATCCCAAATGCGGATGGCAATTGACTGTTACCAAGGCACCATTTTCAACTGGTGTGAAGCTGTGTCGGCTCATATGAAGAGCCAACTGACCAAGGCAAAGAACGGACGACTAAAGACTTTTGGATATGGGCCTATAGTCGTGAGCTTTGCCTTGGAGAGAATTCCAATGCTGATCCCTCAGCAACTCACTGTTGATATCTTGGGTCCTCGGCAGCCAAAGCTGATACGATGGGTTGCGGTGATGGCCCGGCATCCTGACGAGGGCGCGACAGTAGTTCGATTCTCAGATAGTTATTTTGACTGGTTAGAGGGCCAGCTTTTTGTGATACAGGACTTTCCGTATGCCGGAATGGATTTCAGAGGTGATCCGGACATGGTTCTTCCACAGGGAGAACAATGGGACGACAGAGGTACTTTTATTTTCACAAGTTTTCTAATTATGTATTTTTTGTATTTTTTATATATATCGTCTCAAAACTAATAGTAAAACTTTTTCAAAATGCAGATGTTGGTCCACAGCGTCCAGCCAACCTCCGGCCTTATGATAGACTACATCCAGCTGCACCGGTACCGGCCCACAGGACGCGACAGCAGAAGTACTAGCTGAGTTGGAGCATGATCTAGAGCGTCTCACGGCAGATATACCTGAGACTACTATGGACGACATTCCTATCAGGCTTCAGCGTTTCGTAGTCGCGGTCCCTGGACCGTTTAGGAGATTTTTGCGTAAGGTAGCCCGCGCAGTGGTGTCGTACAGAGAGCACCACCAGTGATTGACTAGTCACTTTTGTAGTCACATGTGACATTTTGACTTTTTGTACTATCATTTTGCCGATCATAAGGTGTTTTCAACCTATGATCGAAGACGATGTATATATTTTTTGACACACTTCTATCTATATATATCACTATTACCGGCTTATCTTGTTTAACATATGATGAAATGTTTTTAAATTTACTTGCATGATTATTATAAATGTCTGTCCAACACTCGAGAAGCAATTGCATCTGCTAATGTATTCAAAGACCTTGGAATATGTTGATATTCAATGTAATCAAATTCACGTTCCAAGAGACGCACTCTCAAAAACAACCTTAATAACACAGGATTTCTAATGGCATAAACTCTATTAAGCTGTAATACAACAAGTTCAGAATCTAACCTCACTATCAAACGTCGAATTCCAAATGAAATAGATTCGGATAATAATTCAACCACTGCACTGTATTCTGCAATGTTATTCGTTGTTTGACCGAGGCTTACCCCATGCATAGAAACTAACTCGTCAGAGGGCGAATAGATAACCCAAGCTGCGGAAGAGATATTCCGTGTATTACGACAAGCACCATCAGCAAATCCAATGTATGTTTGGAGAGGCGTCGACATCTACAATATCAAGAGTAAAACCAAGATAAGCCAGAATAATGACGAAAAACCACACTCGCTAAGCTAAGCACACTGACTAAACTAACACACTTGCTAGCTAGAAAGGAAATCTAACCTATCTAAAAATTTCTCCATACCCATCATTTTAAGCATAATACCTCTTTAGGTAAAGTCCATTTCTGGGTTTACCCAAAGAGTCCCCATCAAAATCAACTAACTCATAAGCCCCTTTTGCTAGCTTTCGCTTTACAATGTAGGGCCCATGCCACATGGGAACGAATTTTCCGGCACCTAGCTTATCGTTAGCTTGATCATATAATAGTACTAGGTCTCCTTCCGAAAAACTTCGAGGGGTTACATTTTTATCGTACTGAGCTTTCATTCGTTTCGCGTGAGTCTCGATAGCTAAAGTAGCGTCACGTCGAGTCTCATCTAATTTAGCCAAGTATAATAACCGTTTCTCCTCTTCGGAAGTAGCTGGAAGTAATTCGACAGCCATTTGAAGTGATGGGATTTCGCATTCAATAGGTAACACAGCTTCTAAGCCATAAACTAGCTGGAAAGGGGTGAAACCTGTTGAATTTTTCACTGAAGTTCGATATGCCCATAGCGCCGAAAATAACATGTTATGCCAATTCGTTCGATGGATACCAATGATCCGTCGAATCATGATGACTAGAACTTTGTTGATTGACTCAACCAAACCGTTGGCTTGCGGATAATAAGGAGTAGAGCTATCGTGGCGCAAACCAAGCTGGCTTGTAAGCTCAGTCATCATGACGTTTCGAAAATGGCTCCCATGGTCAGTAATGATTGCTTGTGGGACACCAAACCTAGTTATGATATGATTGAATACGAAAACTGCAGCTGTCTTGCCGCTTGCGTCGAATGTAGGCATCGCCTCGGCCCATTTTGTAAAATAATCAACCGCGAGGATGATATACGCATGCCCCCCGGCCGAGTGAGGGTTACAAGTAATAAAGTCAATACCCCATTTGGCGAATGGACCAGCGGCAATTATAGGGTGGAGAGGAGCAGGTGGAGCGCGCATCTTTCGATCAAACACTTGACAGTTGTGGCATTTTCTGACGGCAAGGATACAATCTTTAAACATAGACGGCCAGAAATAGCCAGCGCGCAACACCTTCTGAGCTGTGGCATACCCAGACATATGACCGCCACATGCTCCAGAGTGACAATCATTCAAAACTCTCTCAGCCTCTTCGTGAGTTAAACAACGTCGAAAAACTAAGTCTGCCCCCCGGCGATAAAGTGTATCTCCAATAATTCTGTATTGCTGGGATCGAAACCGAATTTTTCGACGGTCTTCCTTGGAAGCTTCAGGCCGAAAGGTTTGGGTTTGGAGATAGATGATTATATCCCCATACCACGGATCTAAAGTGCTAATAAGAAACAAAGATTCGTCCGCAATGGACTCCTCTGCCACAGTCTCTGTGTCAGCACTCGGGAAATCACACATCAATTCCGCAAAAACTAAAGATTTCTTAGACTTGGACTTCTCGAACTCCAAGTCGAACTCTTGCAGGATAACAATCCATTTAGAGTACTTGCCCCCTAGCAGTTGTTTTGTCAAAATATAAATCATAGGGTTGCAATCCGAAATAACTGTAGTTTTGCGGAGAAGAATGTAGTGACGAAAACGCTGGACAGCTTGAACGGCTGCCAGGGCCAATTTCTCCACATGCGAATATTTTAACTCAGTGGGATTTAAGGTTCTACTAAGATAATATATCACATGCTCTGCTCCGAATTCATCTTCTTGAACTAACACCATTCCAATGGTGGAATGCGAAGCTGCGAGGTATAAGAAGTAGTCCTGGTTGTAGTTGGGAGGATGCAATAACGGTGCATGGGTCAACGCGTGTTTAAGTGCATCAAAAGATTGTTGGGCAATCTCGTCCCAAAAGAATTGTGCGTTCTGTTTCAACAACCGTGTAAAACCTTTAGTGACCTCGGCGTAGTTTGGGATGAATCGGCGTAAAAAGTTCGCTTTCCCTTGCAAACTTTGGAGTTGGCGCAAACTCGAAGGAGGAGGCAATTTGATGATAGCCTCGACTTTCGAGGGATCGACGCGAATGCCGGCTTTTGAAACAACAAATCCCAGCAATCGACCTGTTTCTATACAGAAAACACACTTGTGGGGATTCAACCGAATTCGATAATGCCTACACCTCATAAAGATTGCTCGTAGGTGGACAAGGTGATCAGCTCGATGTAAAGAATGAGCAGGCAAATCATCGAGATAGGGTTGCACAATGTGCTTGATGTCATGAAATGCATAAGACATCGCCCGTTGAAAAGTGGCCCCGGCATTCTTAAGCCCAAAAGGTAATTTGCAATAAGCAAATGTCCCCCATGGACAAATGAATGCCGTTTTTGGTTGGTCGGCAGGTAGAATATTGATTTGATTATAGCCTGAGAAACCATCCATGAAGGAAAACATCTCACTTCCGGCACAATCATCAATAATTTGATCGATATAAGGCGTAGGATAGTTGTCTTTTGGACAAGCTCGATTGATATCCCTATAGTCGATACAGATTCTTATTGTTCCTTGTTTTTTATTGACGGGAACAATATTCGATACCCAATCCGTTAACGGGATCGGATAAATGAAACCTGCTTTCAACAGCTTTTCGACTTCTGCTTTAATCGCAGCCGCTTTTCGAGGGTGAATCTGACGCAACCGTTGCCGAATGGGTTTAGCATCCGGGTAGGTCTTTATTTCATGAATAACAATGGCAGGATCAATTCCCGGCATTTCCTCGTAAGACCAGGCAAACACGTCGCGGAATTCTTGGAATAGGGCCTTGTAAGTTTGGATTTCTTCTTCAGTACATGCGGCACCTATATGAATGTTCTCCTCGATTCCGGGCTTCACTGAAATATCAATGGGAATAGTACGAGAAATATTCCCTAAATTCAGCTCTGAATCAGAATGTTTCGTTGGATCCTGAGCGTCTTTGACATATTCAGCGGTAAAGATAGATGAAAAATCATTTTCAAATGCATCGCCCTTAGGTAAAAACGAAGATCTGTGATGGAGATCTTCCCATGGTAGATCATCTACACTTAGGATTTCGCGAAGTTGTTCGTCAGATGACACTTCTTCGGGAAACGTTATCCGTTCTAAGGGTGAGGTGAAAAGTGACTCTTCACTGACCACATTCATTTGGTCGGTTTCGGTTGAATGAAAATCGGTAAAAGACATAAGAGCTTCATAAGCAATCTCATACGGACTCAACGGCATAACATCACCGAGTGAGTCTAGCTCAGAGTCAGATGGAACATACCAAGGATCATCATAAATAATGTTTTCTGACGTGATCATATGAATCGTTGCAAACGAAGGATCTGCGTTGAGTGGAGGGAGAGGAAAAGTTCCCAGTAAACCGGAATCCTTAACTAAACCTACACCAATGTCCCTATAAGGGATTGTCGTTTTACCAACATGTTGATACTCTCTGAAGAGGCTGGGTCGGATGAAAAGTATGTCAGCTGATCAATAGTCACGATCTTACCGTTATGTGGAAACTTAATGACTCTGAAGACCGATGAAACGACCGCTGTCATAGCATATGACCAACTTCGACCCAAAAGAAGGTTGTAGTCTAGAGGGGCATCAACCACTTCCACATCCAGACTAACGGTTTTACCTTCGACCCCTATAGGCAATTCTTGTAGAATACCAAACGGACGGAACCCACGGCCATCAAAGGCCTTAAGGATGGTGGGGGATTGGTTCAACGAAGGAGAACCAAGCGATCTCCAACATTGAATCGACATAATACACGTAGAAGCTCCCTCATCAATCACAGTCCGATGAATAGGCCTGTTTTTGACTATCACTGGGATTTGGAAAGCCATTTGATGGGGGAGACGCGGTGTACTATTTTCTAGATCAAAGATCATTAGGTTCGGGTCCTGAACATCGACAGCTCCGATAGCCGACAAAAGCAATTTTCGTTGCGCTGGACATGATTGCAGCACTTCGAGTGCCGACATTGCTGAAGGTGAAACAGCTAAGTCTTCAACAATGTTGTAATTCTGGGCTGCTCTCGCATGTGGATTGAAAGCAGACCTTCGAAGTACACCCTTGGCGGGCGGCTTAATCACTAAGTCTGGGTTAGGTTTTTCGATCTGTAGTGGATCGGAACCAGGAGCTGAGGTTGATGGGTTAGAGTGAGAAGATTCTGCTTCCTTACCATCAACAGGAGCCTTACTACCATAATCTTGCGATCGAGTCGCAATCCTGACATGAGACATCATCAAAATGGGTTCTTCACTGGCATTCGAAGAAGAACCTATCATCTTATTCTCCTGCTCTGGAAATGGATTTTTTAACACAGCAGGAGTGGGAGAACCTTTGACTATTTTCACTACCTCGGCCCGATGAGGGCAGTCTCTCGTAAAATGATCTTCTTCACAAATGAGACAAGGATATCGAGGTTTGCGTTTTTCGTCATTGGTTTCCGACTTTTCAGTTTTCTCCTTTGGAGCCTTGTCTGCTTTAGCCTTCTTCTTTCCTTTCTTCTTTCCACCGTTTTTTGGTTTGGCCGTAGATGACTCTACAGCGTGAATATCGGCGGTAAGTTCAGGAGAAGACTCTCCTGTCGGAGAATCAGGCAAAGTGATAATTGGAGTAGTTGAAGCCTTGGAAGACTTCTTCTTGCTCTTCGTAGTCACGATACCAATCATACCATCAGCGGCATGAGATCCCGAAGGAGCAGCAGCGATTTGGTTTGACTTTGGAAGATCCGGAATTTTCTCGTGTAACGTACCCGACTGAGTGTAAACTAAGTCAAGGTATTGTGCCTGAGCAATGACTTGCTCCTCAGTAACTACTCCGGCCTTAGCTACATCTTCAGTAATTCTTGGTAATAATGATTTGACAAACCATTCAGCTAAGATTTGGTCCGGGATAAAAACTTTCACTAATCTTCTTCGACGTCTCCACTCATGGATGTGATCAGAAATGTACGTGGATGTCGATTGTTTTAGCGAAGTTAATAATTCTGTACCATTATCGTATCTGACTGGTAACTGAAAATGAGTTAAGAACGAGGTAGCTAACTGGCTAAAGTTGTAAAAAGAGGCCCGTGGTAACTCAATGTACCACTTGGCTGCGAGACCAATGAGTGTACGCTGGAAAAGACGTAAGCGGATGGAATCATCTGAGATGGAATTTGATGCACACCAGAGGTGGTAAGTCATCACGTGATTAGACGGATCCTCTCCAGACTTACCTTCGAACTTGGGTATATCGCTGGGCAACTTATTTGGCATTGGCGGCCAGAACTGAAGATATTGAATTGGATCGTTCGTTAGGCGCGTCAAGTCGGGTAAATCTAAAGTCGCAATAAACGGTAACTGCCGGTTAGGATCTCTAAAACTCTGAGTCACAATACCAGCCCCAGGAGGAGGATATCCAGGATAACTAGGAACAGGAGTCGCATTTGGGATATTATATCCTCCTGGAAAACCAGGATTAACCGGACCGTACTGGGGTTGCTGAGGTTGTTGATAAGTGTACCCAGGATACGGTTGATACTGGTAAACCGGTTGTTGGGCAGCTTGCCCAGGTTGATACTGTCCCTGGTACGGAGGTTGAACAAATTGAGGTTGAGTAGTAACAACCGTACTTGTACCAGGTTGGCCTGCAGGCATCTGGACTGTGGTTTGAACCGTAGGTCCAGACAACGGTACAGATGTCTGAGGAGTGGTTACAGGGACAGTAGAAACCGGAGCTGCCGATACTCCAGAAGTAAGCATGGTAGATGAAGCGGTAGTTGCTGCAGCCGTGTGAGGTGGAGTACCAGGTGCAATTGGCGGCTGAGTAACTACGGAAGTTACAGGGGTCTGAACACTTGACTGGACAGGTTGCGGTTGCTGGGGTGGACCAGGAACTGCAGGTTGTCCTGCTTGAGGTACCGACTGTATACTTGGTTGCGACATCTGTTGACCCTGTGACGGATCCCATGTTAACATTCCAGGGTATTGACTCGTAACAGGTTGAGGATACTGAGATCCATAGCCGTATTGAGGATAGGGTTGATAACTGTAAGGTGCAGTCCCATATGATTGCCCTTGAGGTGGTTGATAACCTTGACCAGGGTATTGACCCGTAGGTTGATAACCTTGAGGTAAATACGAGTACTGGGGTTGACCTTGACCTTGAGGTTGGTATCCTTGAGGTTGATACCCTTGGGGTTGATACCCTTGGGGTTGCCATCCTTGAGGTTGCCATCCTTGAGGTTGATATTGATACTGAGGTTGACTTTGGGGTACATATTGAGGCTGGGGTTGATACCCTTGGGGTTGATACCCTTGAGGTTGCCCCCCAGTCACGAATGAAGTACCTTGAGGTTGCCCCCCAGGCATTAACGAAGGTTGCCCCCCAGGCGGTAATTGGCCACCTTGAGGTTGGTTAATGGGAGTTGAACCTGACATCATATAAATGTCACCTATACTCAATGGTACATTACCACTGTTTCCAACTAATAACCCATGATCAATGGGTTGAGGAGATGCTCCCGCAAAGGTACCAGAAAGTGATTGATACCCAGTAGGAACAGAAGGACCGCCATGTAAAAATGATTCAGGACTTTGCGAAAACACAGATGACTGACCAGACATATTTACAGGAGAATGAATTCCTCTAGGTGGAAAAGGAGTACGAGGTGTAGAAAAACCTACTGAGTTGTCTAAAAAATTGGTTAATGCAAGGTACCAAGATTCACTTCTAGGAGGACTGTAAAAGATGGATTCACGCTCCCTTAGATCAAGGGTAATTAGATCTTCAGAATCAGAAACGCCTATTTCTTCCTCTGGAACAAGTTCTTCTATAGCAATTAATCCAACAGGAAGATTTTCGGTGATAATTCTTTCTATTCTTGGTGAATCAGGAACACTAGGAGTTGGAGTAACAGGTTCGGAAATTTCAGGTTCTTCGCCTGTTTCACTGGCAGATGAAAAACTACCAGCAAGCTCGGAAACTGTAACAGCTTCGGGATTGTAACCTGTTTCTAAACTTTGGTAATCTGGATGGACTACCAAGGAAGATTCTCCTTCTTCAGGTGAATCTACTCTACTGTCACTAGGAGGAGTTACAAGGACCTTTAACCCTTCTAAATTACCTGGGTCGTCTCGAGGAGGGGATCCCCTAAGTCTACGGGATCTTCTCAACAATTCGGCCACAGAAACAACTTCAGGAGACTGGCCCGCAATTCGACGGGACCTTCTCGGTAATTCCGCCACAATTAAAGATTTTTAACTACAACACACGAAAACAAAGTAAAAATTTCAAATCAAACCACCTAAAGTCTTCTAAAGAAGCAAACAAATTTGAAGCACACGCCTAAATAATCTAGAGCGTCAAACCACACACAAACAGTAGTCTTCCGGACCAAAAGCGCTAGTTGGTGATTAGGCCCAACCTCGCAGGATTCAGTACAGAAATGGCGGGTGGAACAGTTACCCCGGCAACCTGCTTAATGAATAGACTGGCACAAGTTCCTCCACTTTAACCGTCTCGAAGTGAAGTGAACCCCCCAGAAAATCCAAGTGAGTATAACCGACGTCTGCTCCAGGTACAGTGGGACCTTCCCTCCACCGTCACCTCGGTAGAACCCTAAAGATTATGGTCACTAAGGTTACCAATCACAACAATTACACCTGGGGGAACAGTCTAAACTCCGACAGCACGCAAGGGCAGAGTAACAAGCTCCAATCCCCTTACCGGCTCCTTGACAACAATCCAAGGTTTACCGATAAGTGACCCCTGGCTCCTCGACAATGGTTAATCCGAGGTTTACCGTTTGTAATACGTACTGTCTGGCGTCGTTCCCAACGAGGGAGGAATGATCCCCTCACTGGTTCGGACACGAGCTCGTGCTTCTCCTTTAAGAGGAGCTTTCCCAGAATGTAACTGAAACAATTGGATTTAATCTACTCAAGATAAACTATCTGTTTGGTTTTGTAGTCTTGGAGAGTTAAGTACTCACCTACTCCAAGACCCTAGCCTAAGCTATGTTGGTGTTTCAGAGCCCTAGAAAAATAAAGATTACTAGATTGATTTTAATTTAAGCGTTACTTTTAAGGTTGTTTCTTAAGTCAAAAGGTGATGGAAGTGAAACCAGTGGTGTGTTGACTCGACTCGAAACCACTACAAAATGCACCTAGAATGATTTATCCACTACTTTACTTTTTCGATGAATTGCTTAACTAAAAAGTTGAGAGAATGCAATCTTTATAAAAGCAACTTCTTAATTGAAGACAATCAAAGAAACAATTCGTTTTTCTTTTCCAAGCATAAAAACATAACCTCTCTTTACATGCACGAAAAAACTCTTTTCTTCTTTCAAAAACAAAAAGCTACTTGAAACAAGACTTTTAAAGAAGATGTTTTTGTATTTTTCTTTTAATAAAGCAAATAAATCTAATATAACCAAAAATCAATCTTAACAACTATTAAAATCTATGAAAATCCACTCATAAGCAAACTAAAAGCAAATTTATTCTAAGCAAGTTTAACGAGGCCAAAACTAACAATGATTATTCTAAGGTGTTTTACTTGATCACAATCAAATCAAGGACTAGCTTATTGCAGAACCAAAAACTAGCCAAAACAAAACTCTAATCTTTTTGTTCTTTTTGTAAAATGGAAATCAATACTTTATAAACAAGCAATTCGAAATTTGACCCAAAACAACTTAAATGGCAAGCTGCTCACACAAGGAGACTTTACGACAGGCCCGAATTCTAAGAAGGTTGACTAACCAGAGAGATCTAAGGTTGGACAACTTTCTACTATCAAAGTCACTACAAAACCTATCCAAAAATCAAACCCTAGGTCTAAACTTCGTTGAAAACCACTAAAACACTCAAAGCTCACAAAACAAGTTCAGGTGAAAATTCTTGACAGGGTACTAAAGGATCTGGGCAGAAAATACTAAGGAAAATCAAAATCTAAAAGCAATTTAAAGCAAAAATGGAATTTTCTTAAAGTTTACAGGAAGACGCAGGCAACCCGTTACAACAGGTGCGGGCCCGCTCTGTGCAAACGGCAACAGCGCGTCCAAAGACGCACTGTGCAGTACTTAGAGGGTGCGTCCTTCTGGAAAAATGAAGAAAAACCAAATCTAACTAAATCTAAAGCTAAGCCACCCAAATACTAATTCTCACAGTCAAAAACCAGAAAATAAAAATGATTTTCTCAAAGCAAAGTTCACATAAAGGAAAAGACTCTCTCATTAATGGATTCCCCAGTGGAGTCGCCAATTTGTCACACGGAATTGGTCAAGGGTGCGGACACAGCTGACCTTCCTAGAAGTCTAAGACATTCTAATGACAAACAAGACAAAATGGAGTGATCTTTCTCTAAATACACCTTTTACAACATGAAAACTACAAGTGTTTAGGCTTACCTTATTCCAAAACGCTGTTGTTGAAGTCCGTTCTTGACGATCCGGATGAGCTCCTCCTTCAAGTCAATTCCTGCAACCACAAACAATCAAACAATTACCAAGCACTTGCATTTCATATAATAAAACATATATTCAACATGCAGACCAAGGAACACATGAAATAACTCATTAACACAAGCTATTGAGAAAAATAAACCAGTTTGTATTAATAACGAAACAAAGAAACTCTTACAACCTGGCCTTGGTGTTGTGCAAGTTCCTCCCAGGGTCCATCAAGGGTTTTCCTCTACTTTGACAAAGCTCACCCTCTTCCAAGTAGAATCAAGTGAAGACAATCTCTCCTCACAAAGGCTCTAATGGAAGACCTAAATCCTGCAGCATTTACCCAAAGAAAATGTATAGCTCCAACCTCTTCTCCCTCTGGCTCAATGTCTTTATTTATAGTGCTGTAAAGAGGTTATTCAGGTCCACTATCAATGGGATCATCCCCCTCTTTGGGTGGGATAGCTCCCTTATTGATGGGATAAGTTCCCCCTTAATAGAGATACATGAACCAACTGGAGGCGCATCCATTTCATCAAACCGACCTCTAGAATGTTCTAGAAGTAACCACAAGTAACTTTTTCAAGATAAAACTCGCGCATTTTGCCTTTTACAGAGGGACGCACCTGTCCCTTAACATACAGAGCGTCCATGGACGCAGATTTTGTGAACATGATCAGCGTCCCCGCAGGTAAGGCTAGAGAGAACCTGCGACCCCAGAGATAAACATAGTTTTTACAAGACTTTCTCTCTTCTTTGAGTTTAAGATGGATAACAGAGGCATGAGACTTGCCCAAGAGGGTAGCATGACTGTTGATTTGAGCCATACTAACTGTAAGTAGTCAAGGTGACATTTTTTAGTGTAACAAACTTGGGAAAGGAGGAGTTTATATAGCTTTGATGGAGGGGAGATGGTTCCTCTTACGATTGGAGAGGGCTTATCTCTTTGGTTTGTTCCATCTTCATAGGGGAAAGGATCCCAAGCAGTCTCCCTCGGCTCTATCCATCCCAACCATTTACCAAAATTACGTTCACGAAGCTTCTAGACCTAGAAGCTTCGACTCCATTTTTAAAAACTTGCCAAAAGAGGGGTGGCGCGAGTGGTGAAGGGCTCACTTGTGCCATTCGGCGTCAGACCTGGTTTCAAACTCTGCAAATTGGCATGGGAAAGGAACTGAGCACTAGCACCGGTCTTGAAAAATAAGATTGAAGGAAGATTCTTTGGAAATGATGCAAGAGGGGAATGTTCTACATATAAATAGGGATGTAAAGGAATGATCTTCATAATGGGAAAGCATATAGAGTTCATTGTAGAGGTCCTCTAGGATCAAGGAATAGGGAGTACAGGTATAGTGACAAAATGTTGTGTAACACACCTACACCACCACCATTTAACATGGCTAACGCAGTGAAGATGCATATTTTTAAGGGTCAGGAATCAGAGGATCCTGATCAATTTTGGTTTTTCGCAGAAGTTGTGTGGAAAGAACAACAGATCAATGATGAAGATATGAAGAAGGATTAGCTTGTCACAATGCTATCATGGTATATCAAGTACAATACATCTCACCCAGCTGCTTCGCTAGCTAAGACAAAGAACGCATTGAACGTGGAGTTCAAGAAGCCTAAGTTGCAGTCACAGTGCATTACATAAATAAAAGAACTTAAGAAATCAGTCAATGAGACTGCTTGGGATGTTGATCAAAGGTTAAAATTATTGTTGGGACAAGTCAACTTCTAGATCTCTGATGATCAACACAAATAGTGGTATATAACTGCATTATTGCCACATCTCATATTACCATTATTGTAGCAAAATATTGGGATGCAGGCGGAAGCATTAGAAATCATGATGAAGTTAGAAGCTTTGCTGTTATAGGATACTCACATAGGGGTTCAGCAAATGTTTTTGGGAAAACTAGTATTCCTAAAGAATGCTAGCCCTCTAGGTTTGGTAGCTACCCTAGAAACAACAGTTTAAAGAAATTCAATGATTTCTTCTATGTGTAACAAATAAGAGAAAGATAATGGAACCAACCTGGAACTTTCGCTTAATCCCTTGCTTGATCTCTCTCTCCTTTAGCAGATCCTGCAACTCCTCCCCGTACTTAACACTCTTGGAGAGTACCTGCACAAGTACAACAACAAAGAACCATCAAAGCATTGTGATCTATTACAACATAAACATTACAAAATCAGATATATAATGAACAAATGATAGCATTCACAATTGCACAATCATATGGGAGAAAACTTGAAGAGCTTTATTAATAGAAAGGAGAATTACAACCCAGTTGTGTGATCCAGCTCCATCCTCCCAGCTTCAATCCTTCTTCACCTCATGAAATAACAAGATCACACCAACAAGAATACACTGCTTTCTCCTCAATGACAAACTATCAGCACTTCCTTGCAATTCACAATATTCCAGCCTTCTAGATCTCTTGGATGAGGGATCCATTTATAGATGTTTTCAAGGGTGTGAGTCATCCATGGGGTTTGATTAGTGTCATTCCACTTGTTACAATTAGTTCGACAAGAGAAGGGATTGGAGATGGTTTCCTAGTTCCCTTGTTCATCCTTGGGCGAATTCAGAGAGGCAAGTGGCACAGGAGAAGTTTCTAGAAGATTCCATGAGCAACCAACTAACAAACTGTCCCAGAAATTTGTCCATCCTCACCCATCGCACCCTTTAGAAGGCCTAAATAGTATTCATCTCACCCTAGCAGTGTACCACTCAGTATGCATCACACTTTGCCAATGGAGCAGTTAGTATGGTTCAATTTAGGCAGTTTCTGGATGGTTTCACAGATGGAACTTTTGGGGAATGATGTATTCCGATGACTATGTTCCTTTAGGGTATGACACAACTCTTTTAGTGGTTGATGAGCCCTAATACATTGAAATATAAGTTTGGGGTTAATATGCCCAAATATGTCTATAACAGCATATAAAATCCCAGTTAGCAAACTTGCATATGGAGCTGTAAGATTTGAAGAAAGGAAAGGAAGCTTGGTTTGAGATGCGCTCAAAAGTTTGGTGTACAAAGTGTAAAGTGGACGGTCACTATAAGGACCAGTGTCCTGCTTATCACAATTATGTGGTTGCTAGAGGTCCCAATCCTTTGAAGCCAGAGCCTAGTGCTAGACGAAGTATTGGATCGAGTGCCTAGTGTTACACAGTAATTTGTCACTGTCTTCACTCCAGTCCTCCTACTGTGTCATGTGTCCAAGTCAAACATGCTCATATTAAACAAATGCTCTCTGATGTTGCCAAATGACCCACTTTTCCTAAGTTATCTGCCTCATCGTGTCTGTTGGCTTAATAAATGCGTTGAAGGGTGCTCTTAAACAGTCCAAAAGTGTTGCCATTGCAGAAGTACACCTGATTCCCGCGATGGTCTGATTTTATGTGCTAGTGTGAGATTTCTTGTAATCTTCACCAATGACCTGGCTAGATACATTATTAAATAGCGATTTTAGTGCAGAAGATCAGTTATGTACCCGCGATGATCCAGATTGGGCGAATTTGTTCCAAAAGTCGGCCTTCTAGACGACTCCAGACCTGGTTGTTGGCATAGTTTGTATCGCCCTCATTTCTCTGGCATGGCTGTTCTGTCATTTGTGCTACCTTCCTTAGAGATAAGCTCACTCTTCCACCTTTTATGGAGACTCCTTCTCCTATTTAAACTCTCACCATTGCTATGTGCGGCTAGTTTTTGGAATGGTTGCTGATAGTTGGCTAGTGGAGTAGTGCTGTTAGTGTTTGTGAGTTTGCTAGATAGTTGCTGTGAGTGTGACAAGTGTGGGATTGTTGATAGCTTGAGGAAGGTTGTGAAGTGCCTTTAATCTTGTGTAAAAATTGTGAGTGAGAGAGACTTGTAGGTTGGGAGATCCATCTTCAAAGAGTGAATGCTTGAGGAACATGCTGGCTGGACCCTTCTGAGAAGGCTTGTGACATCAAGACTTTGGTTGTAAGCTTACTCTTATTTCATTATTAATGTAATAAATGATATTTTCTTATGTCTTGTATGTAATGTACTTGATAGCTCATGACTTCTTGACTTTGTGAGTAAATAGATCATTGTTGTTCCGGTTACGTGCTTTGTTGTATTTCCTTTGCATTGTTTCATGTAGATTACTCATTAGGAGAAAGGAAGCGGAAGCTAGAGCAGCGCAATAGAAATCCATTGACCATCGGTTGAGGTAGGCCTCCAACTATGATTGTTTAAGGAAAAGTATTGTTGATTTGTCCTTGTTTGTGACTAGACCCACTCTAGGGCTAGAGGGGTTGCCTTTGTCCGCAGAGGGAACACTTTCCTGCATCACAAATTGGTGACTCCACTGGGGAGATTTGGCCTTTGTTCTTTTCTTGTTTACTCTTGTCTTGATTTTTGTTTTGGTCTCTTTTGAAGTTTTGGGGATTAGTTACCGGTCTTCTGAGTTTCTTGGCCTGATCTGGGAAATTCCCTTATTTGATTGAATATTTGACTATTTTTGATTTGGGAGTTTTGGTTCGCCTGTTATTATTTTGAGTATCATCGCGGCTTTAAATTTAACAGCCACGCTGTCATCGCGTTCACCCTTTTGTAATATCCTGTTCATCGCGTGATTACGCCTAATAGTCACGACGATTCTATAAATCGGACTATCGCGGAAAAGTCGTGTACTTCTGCGTTGACATTGCTCTGTTGCTGCGGTGTGTTCTTTATCAGTGCTTGTTGCTTGTGTATTACCCATGCTGATTGCTGTAGAATTGGTTTTCTCAATTCTGCCTCCTGATTCCATCAGTCCTGTTGGTCCCTTGCTGTTCTCACTTGTTTGATAACTTGTTTTTCACTGTTTATAGGTTGAGGCACTCTCTTGTGAGCTTTGTTGAATGAATCTTGTTTTCTTGCTTCTGTAACCTAGTTTCATTGTTTCAAGTCTCTTGGATTAGTTTCACTTGGTTGCTTGTTTGCTCAAAGATTCGTTTGCAGCTTGTTGTTGGTTTGATTGAGCCTTCCCATTTTCTTGCTTTTGGTTGATTGTTTAGTGACTGTTATTGAACCAATCTCTGGCATTGATTCGATTTATCTTCACTACCTAAACATAGATCACAATTGTTTGGATCAACTTTTTTTCCACACTTGCTTGTTGCTTGTTTGCTTCTTCTAGAATTAGAGACATCAAAATCAAAAGAATTGCATTCATCTAGTATACGAAGTGAAAGTGAATTTGCATTTCAAGTTTACATATTGGAAAGCGAATGTTTGAATCTGTCATTAGTAGTATCCGTGCACTTTAGGAATTGATGGCTGCTTGCATTGAGAGACTACCTTTGTTGTCTGGGTTTTCTTGGTTTGGGAATGATCTCTCTACCCTCTCGTAGGTAGGTGTTCATCGAATAAAAGGATATTTCATTCATTCTAGCTACATCCTAGGATTTGTTATATACATACGGTAAGGCCTGAAAACTGAAACATAATCCAAGATCAAGTCTAAAATGAATTGAATAAATCTAACAATGCATTGGAACATAACGCACACTATTTAGAGGTCTAAGCTAGAGACATGCTCTGGCGTCGTTAAACCTAGTCACATTTGTTTCCACTCAAGGTTGGGTGATTCCTCCTTCTATGACTCAATAGTGGTCTAGCACGGAATTTTTCTCCCATGTACCATCGAGTATATGTTGGGAGACCCCACTAGGTTATCATCCTTTATCCATAGGAAGCCGTGTATGTCACCTTACAAGCCGTAACGCACCGAACATAGCATTCGGGAAGATTGACTGCCGTACGGAAAGTCATTGGTTTTCATATGACTGCCACGGTGTATATGCAGTTTTACAGATTTGTCTGGTAAACCTTTTTCCTAGTTCTCCAGAGTAGTTACTTTTGTTCCTTTTCAGACTCCCTAAAAGAGAAGGTCCATCTGAGCACTTGTCACTCCGGGCTCATTAAATATTTGAAGGCGACTAGAGTCATCTTTTTGTCCTTTTCTCGACTCTTTAAAGATGAAAAGGTCAAGTTCTGTTCCTGTGTCTTAAAATTTATTCAGCCACAATTCACATTTACCCTGTTAGATCTTGTTTGCGTTAGCTTGAGTAGGGTCCTTTCTCGTTAGTTTTCCTAGGGTTTTTTGAATCATCATCCTAGTGGAATCGCCGATCCCATCTCCCGTTCCAAGTGACCAAGGGTCTCCTTCTTCTGTTGCTCCTGAGGTACTGGTTGTCAGTGATACTCTCCCCGTTATTCCGAGTATCCAACTGGTTAACTCTCGCGCTCCAGAAGATGAGTCTTACGATATTCACCGGAACCTCGTTTGCGAGTCTTCCAAAGAAGATATTCCCGGTACTCCTCCTAGTGTTTCGGTCCTAATGTCTTCTTCTGATATGGAGGACACATCCCCTGTCACGAGTGAAGAATCCATTGCGACGAGCGGTGAAATTCCCACCTCAACGGAAACTACACCTTTTCGTATCACCCCTCTTGGTGTTACGTTGCCTTTACGCTATAAGGCTTTGAGGGATGTTATGGGTTCTAGGACCTCCCTTACAAGTTCTATGTGGTCTCACACCATCAATTTTACCTCGGAGTCTTTTATTGCTCAAATTCACAATGTGTCTGTCACTTCTGTCCCGACTATTCCAACTGTCTGTGTGGCTTCTTCAACCCCTGTTGTTGGTGCCATTACTGCATCCTCAGTTGTGACCTCTGTTGCTAGACCTTCTTTCGGGTCAACAGATAACGGCCCATCGACATCCGTTCCCAGAGTTGTTTATCCTACACTAAGTGCCCCACCTTCTTCTGGTTCCATTCTAGCAGGGGGGGCATACGATCAATATCTACATGCTCTTTAGAATCTGGATCCTCAAAATCTGTTTCATTATTATGATTCTAGAGGGGATCATATCTATCACTGCGAACCTTTGCCACCTCAGCCTGCGGTTGAGGTCACGGTCCCGTTATCCGTTGCTTGGACCACCACTAGTTATGGCGGTGGCCAAGTATTGCCTGCACATCTTCAAGGACCACCTTATCAAGGTCAACCATCTTACGCACAACCCTCTTATGGACAGCAATATTATGGGCAGTCTTATCCAGGGCAACCTGGAGGCCCACAAGGACAACCATTCCAGGGACAACCTTCAGCCTCTGGTGGTCTGTCTTTTACCTATTTCGCGTAACCTTCTAGTAATCCGGGACAACCTTACATGCAACAAGGCCAACCTGATGTCCAGCAAGGCTACCCTTCTAGGAAAGTCAGTCAACCTTACGTTCAGCAAGGCCCACGCACTGTCCAGTCTGGTCAACCATCTGGACAAGTTGGTCAGCCTCAAATCCAATCAGGTCAACCAACCAGGGAAAATTTTAAGAACCCCCCCTAAATTTACATGTATAATAAATGGGTGAATCTCCATGGTATATAGGAAAAATGGAAGGCGATTTTATCAACAATATGATATGTGTATATAATTTTTTGGCGAATCTCTCACCAGGCATGGCGAATATTTTACTCAATTATAAAATCTTGTGTTTATTGAATACACAAATGAAATCATTGCATTTCTTTAAAATATCTTTTGAAATCAAAATTACCGAAATTACATATCGATAACCTAGTGGGTGTAGGATAAAATTCACCCGTGCCATTCACCGAAAGCATGAGAAAAAACCTAATACTATATATAACACCAAGAAAAATTCAAATTCATCACTTCTAGGGACCTCGTAACCACCCTGCCAATACACAAGTATGTTCCTATTTGCAATTAGAAAAATTACCCAAATTGCAATCTGTTTACTCCACTTCTAGGCACCTCGTAACCAACCTGCCAATACACAAGTATGTTCCTGTTTGCAATTAGAAAAATTACCCAAATTACAATCTGTTTACTCCAGCATATGTTGGAAAGTTATAGAAGGATGAATAGTGCAATCAATTCATTCCTTTTAGCCCTGGATTTGTTTCAGTTTAAAAGAGAAGTATACAAATATACTTGTCCAATGTCTATGCTTTAACCATTCACCTTAAGATGTTTTTACAATATAATTTCCTAAGTCTATTTAATATCTTCATTATCATAAAAGCCAACATATATCCATCTTAACCCCACATCTACCACTCTTAGGGGGATGAAATCTATTTATCCCTCTGAGCACTTGGTAGACCCAGAATTAAGATGGATCTAAGATAGAATTTCCCCTTTAAATAGTCTATGCTCACATGAATACCATGGGTCAATACCATGGGTTATCATAAACCTGGAGCTTAAAAATTACTATTAGTAATTTATAAAAATTAATAAAATTAATAGTTGATTTTTATTTTAACCAAGTTAAAATGTTTAACATACATTAAATTACAACATTCATTTTTACTCTTGATCGGATCAAATATTTTTTCACTCTATGCTAGTTTGCATATCACGATATTTGATACCTCTCGGGGGTTAGTAGATCCAGAGTAAAGATGGATCTATGCTGGTTTAATTCCCCCATTTAAATAGGCTATATTCCAAGTGAATACCATGGGTCAATACCATGTGCCATTTTGGTGAATACCATGGGTCAATACCATGTGCCATTTTTATTTTTATTAATACTAATATTAGGGTTAATAATGTTTTTTTGCATGGTATTAATAACAATCTAGTCCATGGTATTTGTCCCATAGTATAAATATAAGGTGACTTATGGAGTAAATATAAAAAAATGTTTTATTTGTTTACCATACCTCTCGCTTATTTATATTTTTATTAATTTACCATACCTCTTTTACAAATATGGTATTTGGCCCATAGGATTCACTTAAATAAAACCTCTTTCTTGAGCCTTCATAAATAGAATGAGGGTTATGGACTAAATATAAAAAGAGGTTTTATTTATTTACCATGCTTCTAGTTTATTTATATTTTTATTTATTTACCATACCTTTTGAGTAAGTATAAAAAGACGTTTTATTTATTTACCATACCTCCACTTTACTTATATTTTTAATTGTTTACACCCTTGCATGTATATAAGGTGACTTATGGAGTAAATATAAAAAAATGCTTTATTTATTTACCATACCTCTCATTTATTTATATTTTTATTAATTTACCATACCTCTTTTATAAATATCGTATTTGGGCCTTTGGCCCATAGGATTCACTTAAATAAAACCTATTCTTGAAAATGGGCGAATGGATTCACTTAAATAAAACCTATTCTTGAAAATGGGCCAATGGAAGGTTGTAACTCCTAATTTCAAGGGCTAAATTTACCTTTTTTACTCTCTCCCTTAAAATAAGGTGGGCTATTTGAGGTTATTTGTAAAAATGTACTATGATACAAAATATTCGCCCACTAAAACTTTAAAACCCCTTAATTTCGCCAAAAGGCGAACATTCGCCCCTAAAATCACCCCTACAACCAACTGTCTAGTCTGGTCAGCCATCTGGTCTATCAGGACAATCCTCAGTTGTGCAAGGACAACCCAACACCCAACAAGTTCAACATTCTGGGCAAATGGGTCAATCTTAATCTCAACTAGGTCAACCTTCTAGTCAGATGGCTCAGCCTCAATTTTCTTAAGGACATCCATCTGGGCCTGCTCAACCGGGCACTCAAATGATTGTTGCTTCTCAAGCTCAACCCGGTTTTTAGCCCTAGGCCTGGCTCCAGACCTAATCTGGTTTTCAAGTACAGGTTGGATCTCAATCTCAACTGGCCTATCAAACATAGCCTGGTTCCTAGGCTCAGTTTGGAGCCCAGCCACCTTATGGTTTCCAGCAATCCCAAGGGCAAACTCAGTTTGCCCCCTACCAAAATTATCAACAACTGCAGGTGAGTCCTTATCAGAATTACCAGCAACCCTATGTTGCTCATGCAGGCCAAGTTGGTAATCAACGGAATGCTGGGGGGCAAATCCAGGGTTAGCCATCCTACAACCCCTATGGACAAAATCCCTACGGAAAAAACCCTCCTGGGTCAAATTCGTCCAGAAAAAATCTGGTACTACCTCTTACCCGCGACCTCAAATGTCCTTCAACCCTCAATTACCCTTTTTAGAAACGTTGGAATTATCGGATGTGTCCAAACTGACAAATGATCCTATTCTTCATAATCCGTATTGGCCCCCGGTTCCAACTAAGATTCCCAGTGATTGTCCCAAATTTGATGGTAAAGCTGGAGAAGATCCCCAAGCTCATGTCATGACTTATCATTTATGGTGTTCGTCGAATTCATGGCTTGATGACTCAATCCGGCTCCACCTTTTTCAAAGGACCCTCACTGGCTCTGCTGCTAAATGGTATATTGAGTTAGCTCGCAGATCTTTTCAAGATTTGAACTCGTTGGCTATGGCATTTTTAACTCATTTTCAGTTTCCAATTCGATATGAAACAGGCACACACCTCCTGACATCCTTAAAACAAACAATGACTACGCATATCTCTGATCATATCCATGAATGGAGACGTCATCGCCATTTGATTAAGTTTTGGATTCCCAATCAGCTTCTCACCGACTGGTTCACGACCTCATTCGTCGGTCCAATAGCACGAGACATTGCTATGGGGGCATGTGTAACTAAAGAGTAGGCTATTGCGCGCGCTCAGTACCTTGACTTGGTTTACTCCCAGTCCGGTACGCTATATGATTACTTTCCTGATGCCTCGAGACCCAGAACTTCGAAAGCCCTGCCAACACCATCTGTTGACGGTGTCATTGGTTCTATTAATCTGCCTTCTAAGAAAACTTCCACGAACCCTCGGAAGCAAAAGTTGAATGCTTTAAATCAAAATACTTCTCAGGCTATATCCAATTCTGGTAATACTTCTGAGGTTAACGCTGTCCAGTCCACCACGACTGACAAAGCCTCGAAAGGAAAGAAGAAAGGAAAAGGAAAGAATAAAGTTGATCAACCTAAGCAAGATTCCCCTAAACCTCCACCCGAGGAAGGTGCCAAACACAAGCCCAAGTATCCTTGTCTTATCTGTGACGAGGATCACTATACCAAAGACTACCCAAGGTGGTTTGAAGTTAGTCGTTTGTTGAAAGGTGCTCCCGGGACTCCTACCATGCTCAAAGAGCCTTTTCCCTTGTAGCAAACGCAAATGGTGGCTGATCCATCCCAATCCTCTTCTCCCTTTGGTTCTCAAGTATTTATGGCTAGGACGATTCCCATCCACATTTGTACTCGGGAAAAAGAGTATTCGTCGCCTGTCGGGAAAGAGCCTGAGGTTTCCTCTAGCGCTCCTCCACCCAATTTTGGCCCGCTCCACATTGAGAGACCTAGCACTGAGGCACTCGTCTGACCCCCTCCTAAAGGTGTACTCCAGAAATCTTCTTACAACCCTAATTCTCGTGCTGCTCAGCACTATAGCATCGTTGAGGACTTAGCCTAAGCTCCGTCAGCTATGTCTGCTTTAGAAGTTCTCTAGAGCTACCCCTCTCAGAGGAAGTCCTTGCTATCAACCATTGGTGGCATTGACCCGGCTGACTCAGATCTGATTACTTTTTACCTAGAAAGCCATATACCGATATTGCCTCACCAAACTTCCTTCCTTATTCAGGTCATCATCAATTCCAAAACGATTCATTGTACAGTCATTGATGAAGGCGCTTCAACTTGCATCATGTCTATTGCTTGTTGGAAGGTTATTGGTTCTTCGACTTTGAGCCAGTCTCCCATGACCTTGGAAGCCTTTGATGGGAGAGAGTCTCGCCCTTACAATATCCTCCAACGTTTGCCCATTAATTTGGAAGGGAAGACAGTCGAAGTGGAAGTTGAAGTTGTTGATGCTAATCTTACCTACATCCTCCTTCTGGGACGCAGCTGGACATATGCCATGCGAGTCGTGGCTTCATCTTTATTTTGTGTCACTCATTTCCCTCATCAGGGGAAGATTGTCACCGTAGACCAGCTGTCTTTCTTCGCCTCCTCTTCCGAAGGCAACGTGCCTTTTTTGGAGCATACCTCCATCCCATGTGAGAGTGTGGGAGCCATACTTTTTAAAGATGATGCCCTTATGGGTGTTTTTTCACTCCCACCTCCTAATGTCGCTCCTATTAATATGATCTCTATTCTCTCTAATCCTTGGGTCCTTCCTCCCGCTGATCAGATAGACTCATGGGACGACGAGATGCCGTTGAGTCCTACCAAGCTCAACTACGTCGAAATCATTATTGCATCGGCTCCACCTTCTGAACCTTCTCTTTCTAGCAGGGCTCTCGACTCGTACGCTCATTCCCCCTGGCTTGGAGATGATGCTTCTTCAGATCCTTTAAAGGAAATATTTCCTTCTGATGAAGCCATTATTGAGACCATGTCTCTTGAGGAACCCCCTTGGTTTGATCATCACCATCGTTCCTCGCTTCTCCCTACCCACCGGGAAGTGCTTCCTTGTCTTGAGCGCTTTGCTATTGGTTCCCCATTGCACCTTGTTGTTACGATCGACCCTTTTGCTAAACGGGGAATTGATTATATGGCCTGTAACCCTTTCCTGGCTGGGGAGCATGGGTATATCATCGGTACCGTTGATTATTTTACAAAATGGGCTGAAACGATGCCTACATTATCTAGGATGATCACACAGCGGCACAATGAGATAAGCCCCGAAATGGGCTTTACTTGAAAAAGTATTATGCATGAATTTCATGCACTTTGGTTTGTACATACGTGTGTTTTTAGCAGGTGTTTTGTGTGTGTGTTTTCATGTTTTTGGCTTGGTGTGTAGGTGCGATTACCGCTTATTGTGTCGTTTGCTTCTTGTGCAGATGTCTGGTGCACCTTACGTTGGTTTCGCTGATGGTGCCTGCCGTAGTACTCGTAGCTTCTCTTCTGCGGCATGGGTGATCTACGATCTTCATGGTGAGTTCATAGACCTTCAAGGTGTTTGTCTAGGTTGTACCACGAACAATGTCGCTGAATATAGTGATGTTATTGAGTTACTGGCCGAGGTGATCAATTTCGGTATTCGTACATTGGTTGTGAACCTGGACTCTCAGCTTGTCATCCACCAGCTCAATCGGCGATATTTCGTCAGAGACCATCGGATTTTAAGGTTGTATTTACGTGTTAAATTATTAGAAAAGAATTTTGATTTCATTACATATCAGCATATTCCACGACGATTAAACACGCTAACTGATGCATTGGCTAATCATGTATTAGACAAACATTTGCGTAACATGTAATCAAAACAACATACAAAAAGCATGTAAAACACAATAATAAACCATAGGAATATGTATGTATATATATATCTCGTGTGGCACACCGAGGCGCTCAAAAGATAAGTGTACATGTCCAATAGAGTATGTGTTCTCCATACATCTGAGACACATGTCTCTCAAAAAATCACCAGCGGGAAATAAAAACCTAGGTGTCTACTGTAGTGGGTTATACTCCCTATAGCATACCACCGCCCATGCCACCCGCCTCAACAAGCGGTGCACCCTGGGTTCCACTCCTACTGTGTGGATCTGGAACACTATCAAGACCTCCTCGATCCCCATGTAATCTGGAAACCCTGCTGTCAGACCCTCAAGGTTCCAGGCCACTATCTCCACTGTATCATTAGCTGGGGGAGCGAAGGCTAGCACCGCGATGCCCTGCGCATCCCTCCGCACCTCTGGAGCCAGCCCGATAGGTCTCAGTGGTCCTACATCTGCATACCATAGTGTTCGTCATTAGGACATATACATGAACAATAAAAAAACATCATAAAAAATAATAATGAAAAAAATGTGATCAAGTGTCTTACCACCATCATCCCACTGCTCTCTAGCGGGCAGCTGCATGTCAGGATCTCCGTGGAAGTCCATGCCGGCATATGGCCAATCCTCCACGAAGATCGTCTGGCACTCCAACCACTCTCGGAACAATGTACCCCACGCCACTGGTCGTCCAGCACCTCCTCATGGCATGACGTGTGCCCACCATGTGGCCCTAGTCTCACGTGGTTTGGGCAAATCCAAATCCATGTCTTGTAACTACAATTCCGGCACCCACTCCAGCATGAGCAGAACTAAGATGGATCCATAGCTGAACTGCTTCGTCTCTCCTCGACGACAGTTGGTGAGTTGCCTCTTCATGTTTGTCATCACTGATTTTGCCCAGTTAAACATGGTTGGATTGAGACATTGAGCGCCAGCTGGAGATGGGTCTTCGAAGCCTCATGTTGGGCTTAGGAGCCCGCTACTTGTGTCACCATGAAAAGCATAGCATGAAGGACTACGTCGTCCACTGTTGGGATTGCCACCTTCCCACTCCTCGTCTTGCGTGCCCGTGGGCACACTTGAGCCATTAGCATCTTTAAGGAATCATCGCGACGGGACAGCCCGGTCAAAAAATATATGTCGGTAACGTCAAACTCGATATCCCAGCCTCGGATGATGAATTTCCCATCTGTGGGATTCCAGGCTCGAGTCAGGAGCTCCAGTAAATCAGGTTGTGATCAGAGATGTGGAGTTAGGAAGAATTTGAGCAATCCGCATGCTCGTAGTGCATTTCGGCACCCCATGTCAGTGAAAGCTTCTATGTCATTATCATCATGCGTCCATTCTTGCCAGACAAATGCCATTATCACTTGCATGACGAAAAAACTTGAATTAGCACTTCGTTTACCAAATTCAACGTGTAATTTGCATAAAAAATAAGTTCATGTCGTCATCACGTCTGTTTTTAAAATAGAAGCGATGACGTGAGGTCGCTAGTTGTATTTTTTCGCGGTCATCGCGTAAGTACATCACTTTTCCGTTATGATCGGAGCGCATTATGTGTTAATTTTTTTGGCCATCGCAGACCCGAAGGCCATACCCGCGATGACCGACGGCGGAGCTCGGTCCAAAATCCCGCTTTAACCAACACATTTAACGTTCAAAATACATGAAAAAGGTATGGAATTGAAGCGCAGGACAAGGACTAATTACCTGGAACAAGTTTCGGGGTGAATGATGGATGAACAAAGCTGAAATTAGCTCGCCAACTTTGGTGCTCCAAAATGCTCCACAGTGAAATGAACAGTAACTATGGTAAAAATGGTTGGATTAACCCCTTTTTATAGTAATTTTTGGAAATTAAAAAAACATATTTTGTAAATGTGGGTTTTTTTCTCATTTTTGTCACATGGTGAGTCAAAATGTGCGTTTTTAACTGTGTTTCTATGTATATTGTTCATTTTATATCAAATGGGTTCACGTTTGACGTGCTTTGTGCAGAGCTTCAGGTAGTGGAATTATGTTAGCTTCGTGAGCACTTGATCCGAAAAAGTCGTCTTTAAGCTCTTTTCCAACTTGAAAAATGAAAAGATAGCCGAGTTGCTCCTCTTGACTCGTTAAAAGAAGTAAAGGACGGTCGCCTTTAAGCTCTTTTCAGACCGTGTAAAAACAAAAAGATTGCCATGCCTTTATCGTTTCAAGCTCGTTATCGGTTACAAAACGACGTGATTCCGACTGCTTTCCTACTTTTTCGGGTTGCAATCACTAGTTACAAAAATTACTCCTCGATCGTAATGGTCGGGCGGTTTTTTCGAGTATTGTTTTATACTTTTTCAGGCTCGAGAGACACAAATTTATGAAAAGGGACCCCCCTGGAGTTTTCTTTTCCGTGTCTTTTTCAAAATCTCTAAACATGAAAAAGACTCCGAGTTTTACCTATGTCGGACTCTTTAAATCCTGACGACATTGGACTCATCACCATGATGAGACTCGAGCTTCTCCTTCCTAGGGCTCATTAAATTATTACTAGGTTGGACTCAACAACAGGTTTATCATTGATTATCTATGGCAGCTAGTCACTCTTGAACATCAACACTTTTGCTTTTTGTCGGGTTGGGACATCCATACATCGTCATTTGGCCTTCTGCGGGTTTGGGTTTTCATTTAGCCTCATTCCATCTGATTCATGCCGTCTCCATCGAGCCTCTAATCCCTTGGTATCTGAATGCTTCCACCCTCTGGAGTCGTGTCACCGACATGTTCAAGAGTATAATCCTTCTGTAGTTTACACCCTCACCTTCTCCTCTGATACTCTGTTTCACCATCTACCACTTATTCCTTATCTCATGTCGTTGATGAGGGAAACATTATGGCCCTCCTGCGACGGGTCGTCTCCTGTCGACATCAGCTCATTATGTAGGAGATTGATCTGGAGATCCCCTTTGGTACCTTAGAGCTTGCATGCCTCAATGGCAAGTTCTTAGCACTTGATGGTCGACTTTCATCATTGGTTGCCGATTGGGTGATTCCATGAGTGTTCGACTCCAGCTCCTTTTTCACACTTCGTGGATTGTGCTAGACAGTACCTTGAGAACCATTGGCATTATTGGTCGTTTCTCTTGCGCTTGTTAACGATTTTCATCATTGACCGATAATCAAGCGACTTTCTATCATGCTCGACCTCAGCACATCTATTCGCATGTTAGAATTTGTACTATGATCAGATGGGTTCAAGACCCCAAACTCAGATTACATATGTTCGGGCTGCGTCGATTGGTTTATGATTACATGGTCTCATTAGCTGGATGGCTGCGTCCATACCACAGACCTATTTCGTATTTCTTTTAGATGGCTGCGCCCATGCCTAGACTACATGTAATTCATTATCAGAGATATCAGTTGTACTTGCGTGCAGGTTCTTCCAGATGGTGTTACAGCTCAGACAGTTTCGTAAAGCATTTCACCCCTCCCACTCTCTCGGGATTCATATTTTAGGGGGCATATGTTACATAGTAATTTGTCACTGTCTTCACTCCAATCCTCCTACTGTGTCATGTGTCCAAGTCAAACATGCTCATATTAAACAAATGCTCTCTGATGTTGCCAAATGACCCACTTTTCCTAAGTTATCTGCCTCATCGTGTCTGTTGGCTTAATAAGTGCACTGAAGGGCACTCCTAAACAGTCCAGAAGCATTGCCATCGCAGAAGTACACCTGATTCCCGCGATGGTTCGATTTTATGTGCCAGCGCGAGGTTTCTTGTAATCTTCAATGATGACCTGGCTAGCTACATTATTCAATAGCGATGTCAGCACAAAAGATCAGTTATGTACCCGCGATGATCCAGATTGGGCGAATTTGTTCCAACAGTCAGCCTTCTAGACGACTCCAGACTTGGTTGTTGGCATAGTTTGTATCTCCCTCCTTTCTCTGGCATGGCTGTTCCGTCATTTGTGCTACCTTCCTTGGAGATAAACTCACTCTTCAACCTTTTATGGAGACTCCTTCTCTTATTTAAACTCTCACCATTGCTATGTGCGGCTAGTTTTTGGAATGGTTGCTAATAGTTGGCTAGTGGAGCAGTGCTATTAGTGTTTGTGAGTTTGCTAGATAGCTGCTGTGAGTGTGACAAGTGTGGGATTGTTGATAGCTTGAGGAAGGTTGTGAAGTTCCTTTAATCTTGTGTAAAACTTGTGAGTGAGAGAGACTTGTAGGTTGGGAGATCCATCTTCAAAGAGTGAATGCTTGAGGAACATGTTGGCTGGACCCTTCTAAGAAGGCTTGCGACATCAAGACTTTGGTTGTAAGCTTACTCTTATTTCATTATTAATGCAATCAATGATGTTTTCCTATGTCTTGTATGTAATGTAATTGATAGCTCATGAATTCTTGACTTTGTGAGTAAATAGATCATTGTTGTTCCAGTTACGTGCTTTGTTGTATTTCCTTTGCATTGTTTCAGGTAGATTACTCATTAGGAGAAAGGAAGCGGAAGCTGGAGCAGCGCAACGGAACTCCATTGACCATCGGTTGAGGTAGGCCTCCAACTATGACTGTTTAAGGAAAGCTATTGTTGATTTGTCCTTGTTTGTGACTAGACCCACTCTAGGGCTAGAGGGGTTGCCTCTATCCACAAAGGGAACACTTTCCTGCATCACACCTAGTGTAGTATTTTCCAAGTTGCAAGCCATCACCCGACTGATCACTTTTATTTGTTACAGAAATATGTGCAATCACCAAAGCAATTATTTTGTAACTTTTGTCGATCCATAGGACATGATGAGAGGGATTGTCACAACTACGATTTGATGATAAAGTGAACTCTGGAATATAGGATGCAAGATGAAGTATGCACGCAGGAAGATCATGGTTCACCTGTGGCCCACAGAGGATTTCAAGGTCAAGGATGTGGTCCAGGAGGGGGCATTGGACGAGGTCAGGGTCAGATTATATGTTATAATTGCGGCGAAGCCAAACATTTTGCGTGGGATTGTTAGAACCCCACTCACCTTTATTGTCAGTGTTGTAGATAGTTTGACCATGTGATAGAGGATTTCCCTATTTTAATGGCTAAGATGTAGGAAAAGAAGAATCAACAGCCTACGCATAATTTACAAATGATGAGATCTGAAATGTGGGAGGATGATCCAAGCATTAATATACTGACACGAAGTGGTGTGGCTACAGGAGAAGATAAAGCAGAGGGTAAATATCTTGTGGTGGATACATGTGTTAGTAAGGAAGGAGAGAAAAGCACTAGGTTCAATATGCAAAGGGAGAAAGAAACCTTTATGGAAGCAAAGAAGAGTTTCATGGACCCGGGAGCTTCAACATCAAGGAAAGAGATGCATTAGTGCCACAAAAGAATAATTCTGAAGTCTCTACCGCAACAGAGAATTCTGATCCAACTATTCTGAAATAATTTCTATAGACATGTATGAAGTTGCTCATAGATCAGAACAAAGTAGAAGGATTGCAGGAGATAATTGATAACTGCGCTGGTAAATAAAATCCACAGCCTGAACAATGCACAATAAACAAGGTAAACAAAAATAAGAAAAGCATTGGCTGAGAGATGCGATTAACTGCACAGATCGATAAATTAGAAATGGATCAGGTAATTCTTAACTTGGGATCTGATGCAAATTTATTACCGAATCAGACTTTGGAGTGAATGGGGCAACCCAAGTTTCAATGGCAATGATTCGGATGTGCATGACCAATCAACAAAAGATCATCTCGATGGGTCGATTTCATGGAGTTGTTGTGGATATTGAAGGAGCAATCATAGTAGCAGACTTTGAAGTTATTGAGATTGTGGATGTTGGCTTGTTGGGGCCTGACCCAGGTTCAAAGGTGATTTAGCCAAACAAATCTCGGTACTACTGGCCCTTTTGACAATAGTCCATGGAACGTGGACTGAGGTCTCACCCAAAGTAGTATGGGAGGGTGCTAGAACCAGGTTTCCACACCCTTGAGATGTCTGATGAATTCAAGTGGTCAGCAGTTCGACCTTGTGCGCATGTCACTATGCACACTTGCCCGTACCTCGTAGCTTGAGATGTTCCTTCGCACAACCCTACTCGGGGACGAACACTGTTATTACCCAAGTCCTTACTAGTATTCCATTGTTAGTTGATCAATTCAGCCTACTTGCATGCTTTAAGTTACACTTAGCAATATAAATCATTCATACAGGTGTGCATAGTAAATAAACAATATATTTGCAGTTTATATCAAACATGTAATAACCCAAGAACAAATACACAGAATTAAGATAAAACTTCTCTTTATTATTTTATTCCTTGGTTACAGACTTGACTCCACCTTGCACACTCAGCTGCAGGGGTTTGCACACTCAGCTGGGGACTACTAGGCCTCTGCGCACTTAGTTGCAAAGCCTTCTACGACTCAAGACACACTTAGACACTTAAAATCTTGCTCTTCGCTTCTACTTCACTATCTATTACTTAGTTATCTTGTACACTTAGAGACTCGCTCTACTTATACAATCCCATTGTCTGCGAACCATGGGTAGGCTGACATTACATTACAAGACTAAGGCAGACAACCCTGTTACTCTATCATACATTTCACGCTCTGTACCTGTAATTCGTGGAGTCTTTAGAACAAGATTAAGTCAAAACTTGGGCTTTGAGCCCTAAAACATGGCTTGGGGGGATTCCATGCCCAACAGGTCCCCAACAAAAACATCATGACTCACCCTCGAGACACTGTGTCGGCGCGGAGTCCCTGCAACTGTTCTCCAACTATACTGAGGTCGGAAGTGCACTAAGCTGCTGCTTGCTGTATCTACTGCATCCACTGTTCTGAGACCTCTGTGTCTGAATTGTTTCCATACATCTATACCGGTATCTACTACATATGTTTATGGTCCCACACCTTTATCTGGCTCCTCGGAGCACGAAGACTATGCTTCTACCGGCTAGTCAGATAGCTGGTCCACTTGTGTAGGGCTTCAAGTGGTTGCCATTCACTTTGCCTGCGAAGGGTTCTCTGTTTAACTTGACTAGCTAGACCGCGCCTCTATCTGTGACCTCCTTAACCACGTATGGTCCCAGCCAATGCATTTTGAATTTTCCCAGAAAATTTTCAAACTTACTATCGTACAACAGCACTAAGTCATTTACCTTGAAGGTGCACAACTTGATATGGCGGTCATGCCAGGGATTTTCACACTGCTTTTGTACCTGCTGATGAAAACTAGCCAAGAACCGTTCCTCCTCAAGTTCTTCCAATTGCACGAGCCTTTCCTCCAGAGCTTCGCGGTTCGTCATACCTATGGGTGCTGCTATAGGAAAACTAGGTACGATATATTCCATTGACATGACAAATTCCACACCATAAACTAACCGAAAAGGTGTTTGTCCTATCAATTTCTTGCATGTTGTTCTGTAAGCCCATAATACTGCAGGTACGCGCAAGTCCCAATCACTTCGCTATGTGTTGCACACTTTGGTTAGCGCAGTCTCCAGTATTTTGTTGAATGCTTCTACTGTCCCATTGGCTTGTGGGTGGTATGATGTGCTTTTCTGATGATACACCTAGAATTCTTATGTGAGCGCGCTAATGGTTTCATTCAAGAAATGTGTACCGCGATCACTCATTAAGATTTTCAGACAGCCAAATTGGGTCAACATGTTTTCAAACAAAAACTTCGCAGCCATAGTGGCCATGCAATCTTTGACCAGCTGCACTTCCGCCCATCATGTTAGGTACTCCGTCGTGGTGATGATGTAGCGCGCGCCCATCTTTCCCTGAGGTTTGATAGGTCCCACACAGTCAATTGCCCATTTCTCAAATGGCTGCAGTGTCATTTGTATATTCAACGACATCTCGTCCCTCCGCGATAGTTTTCCAGTCATTTGACATATATCGCAGAACTTACAATGTGCTTTTGAATCCTAGTGAAGGGTTGGCCACCACAACCCTGCGCGAAGATTCTTTTGTGTGGTCGCTCGTCCTGCATAGTGTCCTCCTGCGGAGCCCCCATGTGCTTCTGCGAGGATTTGACTTCATTCAAATTTAGGTACGTACCTTTGCAATATCTCATCATTTCCCATTTTGTATAGGTGCCCTGTGATGACAGAAAAATCTACCGTGCGCACCACTAATTCCTTCTTCTGTTGGATGGAGTATTCCTTCAGCACAGTCCCTGTTGTTAGAAAGTGGATTATATCTTCGAAGTTCCCATCTAAAATGAGCACAAAAAAGAGTTGTGCTTCCGGTAATCCTTCCTCCAAACTATTAGGTTCCTCGCATGTCTCAATAAGCGAAAAGTGATCTGGTACTGCGTTCAGGTGTCTAGGTTTTACCACGACCTCAAAGTCATATTATTGGAACAATAAGATCCACCTACATATGTGCGCCCCCAACATAAGCTTATTGACCAAGTACTTTAGCGCGGAATGGTCTGTATACATCTTGAAATGTTCTCCTAGTAAATAGTGTCGGTATTTTTGGAGCGCGTACACCATTGCCAACCCCTTGCACTCGGTTGTGGAATAATTCTTCTCAGCTTTGGACAATCTACGAATTACAAACGCGATAAGATGATCCAAGCCCTCTCCGCCCTCTTGTGTGAGCACTGCTCCAAGCGCAATACACGATGCATAAACATGGACATGAAACTCCACATCCCATTTTGGGAAGACCAGGATTGGAGCGGAGGCCAATTTCCCCTTTAGGACATCTAGGCTCTTCATGCAATCATCATTCCAGCAAAATGTGACATCCTTTTTCAATGGTTTCTCCATCGGTGCGGTGATTTGGGCATAACTTCTAATGAATTTCCTGTAGTACCCTATGTTTCCCAAGGTAGCGCGCATCTGTTTAACACTTCGCGATGCTTCAAAATTGAGAGTCACTGCAATCTTCGCGGGGTTCACCATTAGTCCCTGTTTGCAGACCACATGTCCCAACTGGTTCCCAAAGGGAATGAGGAATGTGCACTTCTTAAGGTTCAGCGCAATCTGGTGTCATTGGCAAGTATCAAGCATCAAGCATAAGCTTGCTACATGGTGCTTAACCAATCTGAAGATAGTCCAATCATCTAGATAGAACTCCAAGAACTTGTGGATGTATTCTTTGAATGCGGCAACAACGATGTGCGAAGATATGGCTAGCGCATTCTTCAACCCAAACGGCATAACGGTTTATTGAAAGCAGCCCCATTCCGTTGTGAAGGTCATCTTTCTCCTATATTCCGGCACGATTTTGATTTGGTCGTACCCTGAGAACCCATCTGTGAACGAGTATGTGTCTTGTCCACCAAAATTTTCCAATACCTCATCTGTGAAAAGTGTTAGGAATGGGTCATGTACACAGGTGTCATTCAGCTTCTTGAGGTCCACGCATATTCTTATTTCGCCCTTTTGCTTTTTCTCCTGCACTACCATAGGGTTCACCTAGTTGGATTCTTCCACCGGCTCAATAATTCTGACTGCAAGCATTTTGTCTAGTTTTGCGTGGACCTTTTCCTTATACTTCGGATTCAAGCGGCAAGGCCTCTGCATGATTGGATTCGCATTAGGTTTTAGGGTGATCTTCATCATTCGTAAGTTGCCAATGATCCCTTTTAAGTTCGTAATATTGGTCAGGAATAAGTCTTGGTACTTGCGGAGTAACTCAGTAACCTTATCCATCGTGGCATCATCCCAATAGTCATTGAGCGTTGCATACTTTGGTTCAACCTCCGTCCCAATGTTTACCTGGTTCGTTTTTAGTGGTGCGGTGATGTCAGGATATTTAATAAATGGTACTCGAACCTCGCGACAGCCTTCAGTCTCTGGAATGTTAATTTTCTGTGGATCCTTATCATCCTCCTCAAGATTTACATTGTAACACTCCAGTGCGCAACTCAGTTGGGTCCCCCATTTTGGCTGAAGCACTTCCATTTTCTCATGGGGTATCTTGAAGATAGCTGCTTTTACTGCTTATAGCGAATCATCAACACTACCCCACCAACGATCTTCAAATGTGAAGGTTAATAGGAATCCTTCGCACAAGATATCCCATTCGCTCGTGCCATGGTAAAGCTCTGTCTCAGTATACCAATTCATGGATATGACATCTAGGGTATGAGGGAAGAAATGCACCCATTCAGGTTGTGGCTCTTCCCCGTGGACCTTGGTCCATTTCGCGAGGTGTGCAAGTGGATCATCCCGTCCGTCATACTTCTTTGTTAGCCGCATCTGTGGTTTCCCAAATCGTAAGTGCATCATCCTTCTGCATCCTTGCCAGTCCTTAAAATTTCACTGGTGCGTACCCCACCACCTTGTGGGTGTAGCGCGCAATACCCATTTCAGAGCATTGAAACGCTACTGTTCTGGAACTTCTCTCTCAAAATTGTTAAGTAAATCATCCACTATATCAACCCATCATACATAGGAAGATCTCTTACCTCTATTGTTATGCAGCACAATGCTCTTACCATAATGTTGCAATTGAGTGTGGTTGCCTTGTGTAACCGGTTCTGCCATCGTTTTATTTCCTCATCTGAATTTGATGTGCAAGAGCTTTTGTGCTCCCATGAAATCCTGCCATCCGCTATTGGATTCACTCAGTCTTGCTCCTGCACAGTTATCTTGTAGATATAGTCTAGACCGTCGTTGCTCTCATCGTTGCGCACTAGTTCTGTGTAGCGCGATCCTTCCGCAAGGTCTAAAGGTACCACTATGCGTAGTGATGTTTTCTCAAAAATCATCTTGTTCTTTTTTAGATTTATCACTCCATTCATGTCAGTGGCCCAATCTATTCCTAGTAGCACAGGATAGGGATTGTTGTCATCAACTATCTCTATCACTTCGAAATATGCAAGTGCACTCGCACCTTCAATATCTACCATTATTCCCCTGCAATATTCTCATCGGTAGGATCTTTTGCTGGTTCGCCATTCGCAATTGAATAGGATACCATTGCAACGCGGGCCTGCCCATGCGCTCCCATGTCTGCTTTGGTAATACGTTCACGTCTGACCCTAGATCCAGAATTACTTGGTCCATTTCATATTCCCTGATTTGCGCAGTCAATCTCATCTCCCTTCCTGTTCACATTGTGTGCTTCTCGAGCTTCCGGACTACGTGTGGTTCTCCTGACCTGGTGCACCTAGTGATGAGTTCTTGCAGTCCCTTCACAGCCTTGCTGTTGCATAGCAGCTTCATGCATGTCTCCAGAAAGGTAGTGAGCATTGATGGGTCCATCTCCGGTTCTAGTTTTTCTTTACTACCTGAAGTGGAGGCCTCCCTGAAGCTCTTCTTACCTTCCATGAATGTCTCCTTTTCGCACTCCAAACCGAAATTTGGTTCCTTTGTTGGAGCCTTGTGAACCCAAGCACTCTCTTCTGGCTGTTTTCTTTTGTCGTCTCCTATCGTAATACCACTTCGGAGCATGATGCTTATATTCGGGTCCTCTTCATGCAACTCAGACCTCATAATTTGCAGGTTCTGAGTCAGTGGAGGTTGAAGTGTTCCTTTATCGCGCAACCTCACTATCAGTGTGGGGAATTCCTTCATCTCATGATCAAACTGGGTACAATATAAACATGATGCTCTCGTCGGATTTGTACAATCATAGGCATAATGCCTTGGCACTGCACAATTGTAACAAATCAGTTGTCTGTGACCCCTTCCTGGTCCCATTCCACCTCGACCTCGTCCGCGCCCCTCAAATCCAGTGCGTTCCATACCTGCATTTTGATCGAGGGCTCGCGTTTTGGTCTGAACTTTGTAGGTAGGAGTCTGATCCATCATCAATTCATAACTTCTACAGGTGCGCTCATCATGGCCTACTAACTTGCAAAAATTACAGAACAATGGCCGGGACGTCTGCATATACTTCTGTAACAGGTGGCAGTTATCTGTAGCATGCTTCCTTCCTATCTAACAAATCGTGCACCATAATGCAGGCACCACACTCGGTCCTTCTTGTGCCTCTGGACTCAATGACATCGACCCTCCTCCCACCAAGTAGTTCGTGAAGACTAGACAATGGTCCTTGTCATGTCCCTGGCCCTTGCATTTTATGCACCATACCTCGTCATGTGCTTCTGGGCGAGTTGTCCTGTCTTGCTTCAAACTCTGCATCTCCAGACACAAGATTTTCAACTGCGCATGAATCTGTTGGACTCCTAGGATAGGATCTTGTATCAAGGTCTCATGCAGTCTCATTGTGATCTCCAAAGCTTCAGCTTGAGTGGATAGCTTCTGCTGTGACAGTGCGGTCCTTAGATGCGACGTTAGTGATGCTACAAACCATGTGCGTTGCTGCCCATTTGTCAAGGTCATGTTGGATTCGCGAATCATACCCTTCAGTCTCTGATCCAGCTCCCATGGGGTCTCGCCTGGAAGCATCGCGATTTCCTTAAACCCAATAATTGACTGTCTCCGATTTTGGCCTGCTAAATTCCCAGTTTAGCGCAGCTTGGATATTTCTGATCCCTGCATTTGGATTGTCATTGGAATGCTTAATGTACCATGTCAGTGTGCGATCTTGCAACGCGCTTACTAGTGCTGCCTTCTTTATATTATCATCCATGACTCCTTGTGCTTCCCATACAACCTTTGCCATGAACCAAAATTGGTCCGAATCTTCGTTCCCTACTCCTTTGAACACCGACAACTTTATCGTGCTCGCCATATTGAATTGTGGTGGTGGCGAAGGTGGTGTGGGTGGAGATGGGGGTGAAGATGGTGAAACTAGTGGTGGTGTAGGTGGGGGTGGTATGTGTGGAATTCGTTGCCTTATCAGACTAATCGCACTTCTTGGTGAAACTTTCGTGAGCTCTTCCTCGCTCTCTCAGGAAGGTGAAATCAAGGGGCTAGTTTCTAGCTCTACACTACCTTCGTTTCTATAGATCCTCCCACTTTGCGTAGCCCCAAACATCAATTTATTCGCATAACCTGCTTTTCACATAGTAGAATCTTAATCCAAGTGTTCAAAGATTTAATGTACTTACCTCGCGGTCCTTTGAGGAAGCATCATTCTGCCTCGCTATAGCTGACTGAAGTATCTACCGTGAACTCGGTGATAAACCCTCCTATAATTCGATTGAGCCAATGGTCCATAGCGCGCACGATCTTGTCTTCTGATGCTTCTAGTCTACGCACCAACTCTGGAGTCCACATAATAGGTTTGTCGAGCCTACACCTTCCTTGACTATCTGCTAGCTTCACGATCCACTTGTACAACTCATAGGGGAAGGATGCAAAGAAAATTTCGTGGATTTTCGTATATAAGTAGTGCTCTAACCACTGTTCCTTAGATACTCATGGATTCCTCTTTTCCTGTGCTGCGAACTCGTGAATCTTTCTGTCTAGCCACTCTTCAATTTCTTTCTTTGTCGGATTCCAGTGACACGACGTTAGACATGTCTTGGAAACGGAACCATTTGTTGGCTTGTTGGGGCCTGACCTAGGTTCAAAGGTGATTTAACCAAACAAGTCCTGGTACTACTGGCCCTTTCAGCAACAGTCTGTGGAGTGTGGATTGAGGTCTCATCCGAAGTAGTATGGGAGGGTGCTAGAACCAGGTTTCCACACCATGGAGATGTCTGATGAATTCAAGTGGTCTACGGTTCGACCCTACGCGCACGTTGCTATGGACATTTTCTTGTACCTCGCATTCTGAGATGCTGCCTTCGCGCAACCCTACTTAGGGCCGAACACTGTTGTTACCCAAGTCCTTACTAGTATTCCACTGTTAGTTGATCAATTCAGCCTACTTGCATGCTTTAAGTTATACTTAGCAATATAAATCATTCATACTGGTGCACGCAGTAAATAAACAATATATTTGCAGTTTATATCAAACATGTAATAACCCAAGAACAGATACATAGAATTAAGATAAAACTTCTCTTTATTATTTTCTTCCTTGGTTACAGACTCAACTCCACCCTGCACACTCAGCTGCATATCCTTCTACAACCCAAGACACACTTAGACACTTAACCTCTTTCTCTTCGCTTCTACTTCGCTATCTATTACTTAGTTTTACACTTAGAGCCTCACTCTAATTATACAATCCCATGGTCCGCGGACCATGGGTAGGTCGACATTACATTATAAGACTAGGGCAAACAACCTTGTGACTATCATACATTTCACGCTCTGTACCCGCAATTTGTGGAGTCTTTACACCAAGATTAAGTCAAAACTTGGGCTTTGAGCCCCAAAACATGCCTTGGAGGCATTCCATGCCCAACAGTTGGTGACATCAATCTTTATCCAACATTACTTACACTTGATTGGGCTTTCACTATGGATGTGATAACAATTTGAAGAGAATAAGTATGGTGTTTGAAAAGAACAGTACCAGGGTCGTTGTTCCTTTATATCCCTTTGAAGGAGCGTGATATATAGAACCCATCTGTGAAGAATACGACGATGAAGATATTGACCACATCTATAAGTTAACTATGTGAGACGAGCATTGGATCAACCCCACCATAGATGGGAGAATAAGCTAGGAGAAGGATATTTCATGTCATTCAGACTTGGATGAAGAATTGGAGAACTGGTAGAACCGCTTGCATGAAGTTTCTACTCTTTATTGTGATAGAATGCCAAAATATCTTCACCGCATATCAATTGAGGTACATAATTTGTCATATTATTATGGGATAGGTGATGTTAGCGTATTTATTGATAATTTTGAAAGGGATGTACCAGAATAACAATGATTCCAGGCCTTGGATATAGCTTTGAGGGCTACGCCTGCGTGATGGTGGGGCACACATAAAGATAATATAGGAGATTGGAGGGAGTATCGCCGATTGATGAGGCTCAGGTTTGGTTATGCAAACACAAGGCTCACTGAGAAATATAATGGTAAGGATGATCCTTGAGAAAATTTGTCTCATTGGGCTAAAGAGTGCTGCGAAGAACCTCAACCATAGTGGGTACACATATTTTATCATACTTTGGATGTAATACCAATGAATTGGTATCTAGAAACAAAGCTGCGCCATGAAACTAACTGGTATGATATGAAGGAAAAATTCCTATTGAATTTTAGTTTCGAAGATGGGTTTTAGTGTATAGATGATGCACTTCAGGAGATCAAAGAAAAAAAATTTCAGACACTGAAATATCCTACGACTTGGGTACATCCTGACTGGAATGCGCAGTTGCAACATCCTCTAGAATGCTATAATATAACCACAGAAGAAGGCGAGGAGGATTTGTGTAACAACAACATCCCTGAATCGAAAGGACAATGCGAGGTTGTGGGACCAAATGTTGAGATACCTAACATATCACAGTATGTTAAGATGAAGCAAGTTAATATAGGTTGAGAAGTGGAGCCCAAGTTTGCGCACATCGGTGATTAATGGGATGATGATACAATAGGAAAGGCTGTCGAGTTACCGCACGAGTACCAGGATCTGTTTACGATAAATTTTCCTGAGATGAAAGGCATTGTAGGTGACTTGAGCATAATGAAGATCACTTTGAATCCAGATGCGAAACCTGTAAAACAACGAGCATATAGGCTAAACCCAAAATACAAAGATAAGGTGAAGGAAGAGTTTGAGAAGATGACCACAACTGGAATAATTGAACCTATGAAAGAATTCGAATGCGTGAGACCGATGGTAGTGCAAGGGAAAAAAAGTAAGGGAGAAATAAGGATTTGTGTTGATTTAAGAAAGTTGAATGATGCATGTGTGCATGACCCATTCCCAACTCCATTTACTGATGAATTTCTGGATAATGTGGGAGGACAAGATTCCTACTCCTTTACAGATGGATTTTCATGGTACCATCAAATTAAGATCACACCGGAAGATAGGAGTAAGACCACTTTTGCTATGGAATGGGGATCGTTTCACTATATAGATATGTTGTTTGGATTGAAGAATGCACCTGCGAAATTCTGTAGAGTTGTCGTCACAACGTTTAAAGAATTCATTCACAAATTTCTTGAGTTTTACTTTGATGACTGGACAATATTTGAATTGTTAAAGAAGCATGTTTCAAGCCTGTGCTTGATGTTGGATACCTGTAGGAAATATCAAATCTCGCTGAATATAAAAAAGTGTATTTTTTGTGTACCATATGGAATATTACTGGAACATGTTGTTTGTAAGCAGGGGTTGATGGTGGACCTTGCAAAATTTTTTGTTATTGTCAAATTGGATCCACCAAAGAATGTGAAGAAACTACACGTGAATCTAGGGCATACTTGTTATTATCAGAAGTTCATAAAGGCCTACGTGCAGATCACTGCATCGATGGAAAAAATAGTGAAGAAAGATGTCACCTTTTGTTGGGATGATGAATGTCAGAAGAGATTCGACATCTTAAAGGAAAAAATGGTCACTGCGTCGATTCTGGTATTTCCATATTGGAAGAAGGAGTTCCACGTTCATGTAGATGCATCATGCATAGCTTTGGGGGTTGTCTTAGTGCAACTAGGAGAAGGGGATCTTGATCACCCCATCGCATTTATGAGTCGAAATTATCTAAGGTAGAAAGAAAATATTCCATAATGGAATGAGAAGGCTTAGCTATGGTGTATGCACTGCAAAAATTTAGGCATTACTTATTAGGTGCACACTTCAAGATATTCATGGACCATTTTGCTCTAAAGTACTTAGTGAACAAGCCTGTGCTAGGGGAAAATATCTACAAATGGCTATTACTATTCCAAGAGTACAATTTTGAGGTAATAGTTAAGCCAGGATGATTGAACATTGGGCTAGACCATCTATCCAGAATTGAGACCCACGAGGAACCAATGAACATCGAAGAAGGACTTATCGATGTGCAACTCTTTGTAGTAAGGGTTGTTGATGATAATTTCACTGACACAATTTACTATTTGTCTACTGGACCAGGTCTTCAGGAGTATACGACTCATTAGAAGAAAGAGCTTGTATGCCGAGCTATCAATTTTTCTCTGATTATCAGACATTTGTATAAAATGGGCCCCGATGAGATATTGAAAAGATATGTCCTTGAGCATGAAAGACATAGTATTTTGGCAGAAGCACATGATGGTGTCATGGGAGGACACTATGCAAGAAATGCCACTACTCATAATATTTTAAGAGAGGGACTATGGTGGCCCACAGTGCACAAGGTTTCCAAAGAATATTGTAGTGCTTGTGATGTCTGTTAGGGGACTGGAAGACCATCAAGAAGGGATGAGCCACTGCATCCACAAGTCACCTTGAAGGCCTTTGATAAGTGGGTGATTGACTTTGTTGGATCAATTAATCTGCCAGGAAAGAAGGCTGGTGCATGATACATTACTATGACGATGAATTATCTAACCAAGTGGACTGAGGAACACCCCGTAAAGGATTGCAGCGCAGACACTGTTGCACACTTCATCTTGGAATATATCTTGTCAATATTTGGGTGTCCAAATACCTTGATGTGCGATGGGGATCATACTTCCTACACAGAACTATTGAAGCATTAGTAGAGGAGTTTCAAGTACATCATTAGAAGAGCATGCCTTATCATCCTCAGGCAAATGGCACAGTCGAGGCTTTCAACAAAAGTTTGGAAAATTCCCTGACTAAAGTATGAAACATCAATAGGAATGATTGGAATGTGTGCATACCAACAGTTTTATGGGCATATAGGACTACTTGCAAGAAGTTGAAAATACATACTCTATTTAGACTATTGTATGGATAAGAAGTTGTAATGCCTATGGAATACATAGTACCCAGTCTTAAGATTGTGACCATTACAGATATGGCAGACACCGATATTATGGAGGAGAGATTGGAACAACTGCTGGCACTCAAGGAAGATCGCTTTCTTGTAGGATTTCACCAGCAAGTACAAAAATCCTGGGAAAAGTCATGGCACGACCGACATATTACGCAGAATAATTTCAAGAATGGAGACTTGGTCCTGTTGTATGATAGAAGTTCACAAAATTTCTGGGAAAATTCAAAATTCATTAGCTAGGACCATACGTTATCAGGGATATCTTAGATGGTGGCATAGTTCATCTCACAAAGTTGAATGGAGAATTATTTGTTGGAAAAGTAAATGGTAGTAGATTGAAAATATACAGGGATGATTCTGTCCCTCGGACTGCGCAATGACTATATGGATGAAGGAAAGTCTTAGTGTTACAACGAGTTGGAAGGAAGCACGGGACTATAAAGAACTCTGCCAAAGAAGGAATTTGTTGAAGAGGGAGGGTTGTGCGGTATTCAGGAGGATGTGCAGATGGAGGAAATTATGACGAAGAATGGGTAACTACACTATAGGGAAGGGTCTGACATAGTTCATCTAGAGTATGGCCATTGGGGTTGCTAGATTTGATTTGACAGGGAAATTTTCGTTAAAAGGAGTGGGGGGAATGCATTTAAGGAGCATATTTGGGTGAATCTACTTCCAACACTCATTTATGAGGAGGATCTAAAGGAGATCGAGAAGTTTGAACTTGAAAAGGGTTATAAATATGGCACCCCTCTCCACATTCAGACACTTTTCTTGTTGAGAATTCGAAGTGTGATTTTTCGCCTAAGTGTGAGCCAAGCATTTTGCTGCATGTCTGGTTGGAATTGGGAGGAGATTGAGCAAGAGTTTCTTAGATGAGGAATATGATCCATTATGATTGCTAGATCACCAATGCATGCCACTGCACCAAGATCACCAAGGATAAAGCCTACTACCGCAAAAATAGTAGCCAAGAAACAGACGAAGACACAAAAGGCTCCAGTTAGGAAATCACCGAGGAAAATCCCCATAGAGCAATGAACTAAGGAAAGATTGGATAAGCTGAAGCAACTGATGGAGCCCTAAGATTTGGATGAGGAAGAAGTGGCCAGAGGGATAGAGGATATCAACAGAGATGAGCTGGAATCAATCTCTAGGTTTCCACCCTGTATGTTGTCGTGGAAGCCAACCTCAAAGGTGAATAGGGACCCAAATGTTATAAAATTTAAGGTATTTACACAGTCCCCTATAATTGGAGGAGGTGTCGATTGAGGCAGAGTTGTTGGAAAAGGAGCCTCAACTGCACATGGAGGACTAGGACCTGAATGATTGAAGAAAGTATCCCCACTTCGAGTCCAGCAAGTACCTAACAATAGTTTACTACAAAGAAGTTGGAGTGACAACGGTTGAGCCAATGAAATGTGTGGCAGGAATTCAATGCACCGGGTTACTGAATATGCTCTATGTTCCAAATTTTGGGTACAATAACATAAATACAATTTGTGTGCGCCAGCTATTGGCATAAGTGCATGATGGTTGTTTGTGGCTTGGGACGAAGATCCCCACTGATGATATGTTAATTAGAAGGATCACTGCACTACCTTACCAAGGAGCAAGCCCCACTTACGCATTTGTCAGGAAGTCTCAGGAGAACAAGCTGGTTGATCAGATGAAGAACGACTTCCGTTTGGTTAAGAAATATCAGGGATATGGCCTTAGCTCTATTAGTGATGAAGCTGTGTGTTTTTACACATGCATTTTGGCTAGTAAGATAATGAGAAAGTGTCAGGCAGATGAAGTGTCAGCCCCAGTTGTATCTTTGGCTGTGTAGTGTAGCAAGGGGGTCTAGTTTAATTGGGTAGGGTATTTATGTCAGGAATTTTTGGATGACTGTTGAGAAGCGCAAAAAGAAGGGAAGCAATTCCACTATGCGTGGTTATTTCTTTTAATGACACTGATAGCATGGAGAACGACGGAAGAGTCACAGTTACCCACTATCGGCCTTGATGTGTGCGAGGTTGTGCGTCTAAGGAAACAACCCGAGTTACCGAGAAAAAAATGTTCTGGGTCTTATTTGAGATGGAGCTACGCATAGTGATCATCCAGAAGCTGCGACTATCACCAATTTTGTTTCAAGAATATTGTTGCATTACCAAATTTAAATAATACTTTCACCATGTATATATCTGGGCGAAGAAAGATTTGGAGGAGGTAGGGTATGAGCAGCCATACTTAGTTACTGAGGAGGAAATCCTACTAATAATAAGAAAGTGGTCTAGTAATTGGCTCACTCCAACTGAAGAAGAGCCAAAGAAGATAAGCACAAGTAAGATAAAGCAAGCCACTGAAGGTGTGAAAACCAAAAAGCCAGTGGCAACGACAGATAAAAAGAAGTTACCTCAGAAGGTCACAATTGACCTTGAGAAGACACTGCACAAGAAACATAGCGCGAAGTTGAATAGGAGGAACATGCCACTGAAGAGGGTGATCAGGGTAGTGAAGATCCTTTTGTGGACACATAAGACCTCGATTCCCTGTTTATAGTGAAAAGGCAGAAGAAGAAAACTGCTGGAGGCGCGCAAAAGAAGTAGAAGTCAGAGAAATCCTCCAACGCAGAGCCGATGGTCCTCACTGAGGGGGAATTTGATGAAATTGGAGACACCATCAGAGTAGTGATGGCAGATGTTTGGGTAAAGATTGAAGATCAGTACAAGGCAGTATTGACAGAGGTCCAAAATGGCCTTAAATATTTGCAGGTTCAAGCGAGCGTGTTCCAAGTGAGTGTGGTTCAGGCAAGCATGAGTCAAGTGAGCGCGATACCTTCAAACTAAGTCATTGTGCAGATAGTACTCACAACAGAGCTCCAAGATGTTTACATACCATATGGATCCCTACATTTCGAGACTTCATAAGAGCGAGAGAATTCACAGAACTTAAAGAATCTGAGTTTCAATGTTGCGGCACTCCCCCTTCAAGAATTGCATGAATTACATCACAATGTTACAGATGGACTCAAGGTGTGGGAGCAACGTGCTCTGTTTGTCATAAAATAAGTGAAAAGCATCAACCAATAGATGTTTGAAGAGAAGAATAAATCAATACAGGATCCTGACAAGGTAGTTGTGCGTAAACAATAGCTGGAAGAGGCGATTACTAAAGATTGCAGTGAGCTTCCAGAGCTCCAAATCTAGATAAAGGAGAAGAGAAGCTTTAGAAGCTTGCTGCAATAGTCAAGGAATCAAAGGTAGAGGTGGATAAAGTCATATTTGAGTTACAAATGTAGATTATGGAAATCTAGATGAAGTTGCATCCTACCACACCACCTGAATTTCAACAGGAGAGCGAAGCTACAATAAAAGACGACATGGAAAAAATAGCTACTGTGGTAAGATTTTTGGGGATACAATGGAGATATGGGTCTCACTGTAGGATGACCCACATGTGCAGAAGATCGGGGCATGAATCCGAGACAAACAACTGTAGTTCAATGAGCTAAAGCATCGATGTAGAACTTAACACCTGTGCAACGATTTTCCTGTTTTTAGGAGGGAACGCTTCTACAAGGGAAAATTGATGAGTTGTGGTGGAAGCAAAAAATAATCTCCGTATGGATGCAACCTTGGGAAGATGAGGCCAATAAGCTCTTGCAGACAATGGAGAGAAAGTTGAAGAGCATGAAGTAGACACAGAGAACAACCGGTCTAGCGATAAAAGGGTCGATGATAGAGAAGCTCGTAGAGGAAGTTTGACAGGTTGCAGTGCAGTGCAAAGGGACACTTCATCCATTGAATTTTGCATATAGTAGCCTCAAAGCAAGGATTTAGGACATACCGACTGAGTGACTCGAGGATGAGTCACATCTTTGTGTTAGGCAGGGGTCCCCTAGGTCCAATTTTTGTCTAAATCATGTAAAGTCTCCGCATTTTGAGGAGCACAACGCGAATCGTGCAAAGTAATAAGAGTCAAAGGGGATTTAGGGTGGGTCAAAGCCCCTTAATTTGTAAAGATATGGGATAAATTCGACTATTTTGAGCTCTACCCATGGTTTATGGACCATCGTATTGGAAGTGAAAAAAATATATATAAAGCATTGTTGGCTCACTAAGATGTCTTTTTACAAGCAATATTAATCCCTACATTAGTTTCCAACCTGAGGTAAGTCTTTCTATTTCCAGAGTGCCAATACAGTATGTGCAGTGAAGTTAGAGGTTATCTAATGATGAATCGTTGCAATCATTAAAGTCCAATTCTTCAATCCAATTCACACAAATCTGCAAAGAATCTATCTATGAAGAGAATGCTCGCAACACCTTATGTAATTATATACAACTTGTCCTAAAACCAATTGGAACTTGAATGCAAATGAGAATTACATGAAGAATTACTCAAATAAGCTTAAGACTAATCACACTTAATCAATTAAAGCAACTATGATTGTCGAACAACACTAATCAACTCAAATCAATCTATATTACTAAATAGCAATAACAATTGGCAATTGAACAACAATATGTAAGTGAAGAACAACAGCTATAAAAGATTCCTAAATGATAAACATTCTATATTGCAATCTGTAAACATTACTCAATCTTGTTTCTCAAGATCTATGATAAAACCTATTCAATCTAAACAAAAATCAACCATACATTCACTCATTCTAATCAAGGTGCTTACTTAAGTCTATCTCCAAGTTCCAGTATAAAGCTAAGTGAACAACAATATAGATCAATATCACCAATCTTCAAGATAATCAAAAGAACTAAACATTAAATCAAATACAAGGACTGAATGTAAACTATAACATAAAGGAGCAGTGGAACTTCTCATGACTGGGCCCAGAGTCACCAGAATCCTCTGCTTAATAAAAACTTAGAATACGGAGATGTATCAAGCACAACCTCATTCCATTAACTTCAAAGTAACAACTGACAGAGTCACTGAATTAACAACGTTTTTGCTCTAAAGAGAATAATTACATATTAAAAGTTTGAACTATCATCTAGTTGCCTTTCGGCCTTATATAACGTAAAAGGGAAGCTTGGATAAAAGTGAATCCTCAGGATCAAGAGATCTTGAGGATTTCACAATATAAAATTTGATGATATGATAAAACAAGAGTACTCAAACTAATCTTCCACTTCCTTGTCTGCCCCAGACGACGTGGATTTTTCCCTTTATGGCCTCATGCTATCCTTCCAACTGAATAGATTTTGCCCAATCGTATCTCTGCATACAAAGATAGCAAAGAATTAGTTTTTCGTATTAAATTCTCCTATTCTATCACCAACTAGTTTCTTCGAACTTTGACTGATATTTTCCTCATTTTATTCTATAAACAGAGATAATATTATAAGGATGAATGATAAATGAATCATTAAGTGAAGAGAAATCATACCTTTTTCTCATCCCAACATACTCCCCAGCTTACCTTGTTGGAAATCCTCATGCAAGAGTATAGTTTAGATGCAATTGGGTGAGGGAATAAGTAGGGTATACTTCTTCCTTGTAATTCCTAAAACCATTCTCTTATTTGAGGACAGCGAAAGCCTAGGTTAACTCATGATATTTTAAGTTATAATCACTATAGTATTGATCAGGAGGGTACCATATGATTGGGGTTATGTAGTAGCATCCTATCTAGTCTAGTACCAATGTTAAAATCATATTACTATATTTAAAAAAACGGGAAGAGGCAGTTTGGAAGTTACGGTATTCGTACGGCTCCTAACCCCTCACAGTGTTACTGGAAACTTCCCATCTTTGATTGGATGCAGCTAAGGCTTCTTCTTTAATATACTAGAAGTATTCCTTTTTGGCCTGAATGATATCAGTATGGATTGGCCCCAATTTTCCTACAACACCGTTTTTCTTCATAAACTTCTTATGTCAGACATACAGGAGCAGTGGTTGTGTAGGTTCTCCTTTGACCCATAGGTCAATTCCATATTCACGCCTTTTGAATGTGTTGTAAGCCTTGGCCCATTTTAGTTGATTAGAAACAAAGGAAAGGAATGCCTGGAATTGAATGTCTCCTATGAAAGGTGCAGGGTGGCTATCCCTGTCATCCTCTAGAACAAAATTATGCATATAGATCTCACAAAGGAGGCGTTGAATCTTCTCATTGTGTTCTCTGAAAAATTTAATAAAATCAGGAGTGGTTTTAATTTCTTCTGATTTACCCACCTTAACAACCTTAATTTTTAACAAGAGATATCTTTCCATAAGAAATAAAGCATAATTAGTAGCGGGAGCTCGACAAGATAGAGTGCCTGAATAGAGGGAACAAACAATCTCCATTTGTTCTTTGGCTTTCTGCAATTGAACCTTTAAGTTTTCAACCTTCTTTTGATCAACCTTCTATTGAGCAAAAGTCTCATCCTTCATCCTGGTAAGTGCCTCAAATTTCTTCTTTAGCCCTTGGTGTTCATGAAAATGGATCATGTTCTCCTTATGCTGAGCTAGCTCTTGATGAACTGTTAAAAGCTCATTCTCTAATTTTCTAATAAAAACTTCTCTAACCAAGGGGGTGTAAAGAGGCGTTTCATCTATTTGGACTTCTACATCTTGGGTCTCCTTAGGGTCAGTCTGCATAGCAGCTTCAACTGCTTCCGGAATTACATCTTGAACATTTTCTTCAATCTCGGTTTGTATAGCAATGTCCGCAGTGGGGTAGGCCGTTTGAGTTCCCTGTGAAAAGATATAGGGCTCCTATGTTTGTATGGCAGTATCTTCTCTAATAGTAGGCTCAGTCTGGGTTTCTCTTGGGCAACCCTTAAGAAACTTTGTCTGAGTCTCTGCATCCTTCACAGAACATTGTTCTGTTTGTGTCCCTACATTCTCCATTTCTTCTTTCAATTTCCTTGTTCTGGTCGCTTCTTTTAACCAATATTTCAACTGCCTGATTACCTGCTTCTGTTTTTTTAATTTTCTGAGCACCTTTTTAAGTTTAACTTTGTAGGGATCTTCTACTCTAGGGCTTCCATATGGGGCTGCATTAGCTTCTGCCACTTGCATAGGTTGCATTATGTTAACATCAGGAATGTTTCCAACTGGAGTTGTGTTTGTCGGGTAGATTTCTCCTTCCAACTCATAATTATTATTCATTTCGTGTTCAAGAGATCCCAATGCAATGGTATCTCCTGAACAATCATCAGTCTTGTGGTATTCTTCTTGGTAGGCCTCGTCCACAGGGGACTTTGAAAAGGGAATATCACTTGGTTGATTGGCATCCTCCAAGTTTTCACCTTCAGGGTTTCTTTCTGCTAGGGTTTCTTTGTGCTCCTTGTTGGCTTGTTGGGGCCTAACCCAGGTTCAGAAGTGATTTATCTAAACAAATCCCAAAAACATGGCCCTTTCGCAACAGTCCATGGTGTGCGGACTGATGTCCCACCCGAGGTAGTATGGGAGGGTGCTGGAACCAAGTTTCCGCACCCTAGGGATGTCTTGATGAAGGCTAGGAGGTTCACGAACCGAACCTGTGTGCTTGCGCTACTCCGTGTAGCTGTCTGACCTTCGTGTATCTTTGTAAAGAGCGTAAAGAGGCACGTTCTAGATCCATTATTATTACTATGTTATTATTATAGATCTTAACTTAATTTTGTGGGCCCAATATTCTTATCAATCATTCAACGTTCATAACAAGTGCACGCAATCATAAATTGTAAAGAGATGCATAAGACTATAACAAAAGCATAAACATACAGATATATGAATAGATCCACAATATTCCAGAATCAACTTAGCTTTTATTAAAATTATATTCCATTACAATCCCAACTCCGCCCTGCGCACTCAGCTACAGGGGTCTATGCACACAGCTGCAGACTCTTCGAGGCCTCTGTACACACAGCTGCAGAGCCTCTTCCTACTACTACGACCAAAGACTCAGACTTATAGAATCAGAGCGAATATCGTATTCAAAAACCCATATTACTTAAGATCAATCCTAAAAACTGCCTTCTACACTTAGAGCCTCGCTCTATTTATACATTCCCATGGTCTGCGGACCATGGGTAGGCTGACACATTCTATATTAAATTACAATATTTTAGGGTGGACAACCCTAGACTCTCGCACTCCGCGCCCACATTTTGCGGGGTCTTACATTACATTTGACCAAAATTTGGGCTACAAGCCCCAAAAACCTGCTATGGGGGGATTCGCTGCCCAACAGGCCCCCAACATAATCATCGTGACTCGTCCTGAGTCACTCGGTTGGTGTGGTGATCTTTGCACGTATTTCATCCAGCAACCTTTGCACTTCGCTTACGTCCGCAACACATTCTTCTGTTGTCCGCTGTACCCGTTGTGCGTGTATCTCCGATGCTTTGTTTTTAGGTGAAATTCCTTACCTGAGTGCATATACACCCTGCATCTATGTCAACTTTCCCTCGATCTTGGTAGTGACCGTGAATGCTTCCTTGAGCCAAGGCTGGATGCGTTCTTTAAGCACTACTTCTTTCTGACGCACAACGTCCACCTGTGCCTTGAGAGCTTGGGCCTCCCTCATCTTGGCCAGTCCCTGAGTGAGGGCGACCATCTGCACGGTCCCCCAAACATTGTCATAGGCTTGCTGTAACTCCTGCACTTCTGTCTCTAACCGATGTAACGTTCTGTCTTCCTACAGGGAAGTGAGGGTGATGAGTGACTGATATACCAAGCTTGTGCAATCTTGTATGGCACGCTCTATTGCTTCCAATCCTAATTGGATGGTGCAGTGCCGCTGCTCTCTGACCTTCGACAGTGTAGAGGGCTGCGCCTTCAGCATCAATTTTGCAATCTACAAGTTGAGGTCCAACTGGATCCTCGTTGCTTCCTCCTTCGCGTCGCGGAATCCACTGGTCAATTTGTGGATCCGTATACCTACTGGTAAGTCTGCTGCAATCTCTAGCTCGGGGACATGGTGACATGCTTCCTCAACAATTTTCTCCTATTAGCCCTGAGGTGCAGCACTGCTATTTTTGAAGGCTAAAGGAAGGAAATGGTCTATTTTGCTGTCATGAAGAGGTTCCCACACGGTCCATCACTCCAATTTTCTCACTCATCCACTCCTATTCTCGTTCACTCATATCCTAACCCAACCCTCACATCCTTACAAAACCCACTTTCTCCTTGGCCCTACGTAAATTAACCCATTTTTACCCCGAACCTTACCATTTCCACCCATATGCACCCTTTGCACATTTCTCGAGGACATACCTGTTAGGGAAAATTTTAAGAACCCCCCCCTAAATTTACATGTATAATAAATGGGTGAATCTCCATGGTATATAGGAAAAATGGAATTCGATTTTATCAATAATATGATATGTATATATAATTTTTTGGCGAATCTCTCACCAGGCATGGCGAATATTTTACTCAATTATAAAATCTTGTGTTTATTGAATACACAAATGAAATCATTGCATTTCTTTAAAATATCTCTTGAAATCAAAATTACCGAAATTACATATCGATAACCTAGTGGGTGTAGGATAAAATTCACCCGTGCCATTCACAAAAAGCATGAGAAAAAACCTAATACTATATAAAACCAAGAAAAATTCAAATTCATCACTTCTAGGGACCTCGTAACCACCCTGCCAATACACAAGTATGTTCCTGTTTGCAATTAGAAAAATTAGCCAAATTACAATCCATTTACTCCACTTGTAGGGACCTCGTAACCACCCTGCCAATACACAAGTATGTTCCCGTTTGCAATTAGAAAAATTACTCAAATTACAATCTATTTACTCCAACATATGTTGGAAAGTTATAGAAGGATGACTAGTGCAATCAATCCATTCCTTTTAGCCTTGGATTTGTTTCATTTTAAAACAGAAGTATACAAATATACTTGTCCAATGTCTATGCTTTAACCATTCACCTTAAGATGTTTTTACAATATAATTTCCTAAGTCTATTTAATATCTTCATTATCATAAAAACCAACCTATATCCATCTTAACTCCACATCTACCAATCTTAGGGGGATGAAATCTATTTATCCCTCTGAGCACTTGGTAGACCTAGAATTAAGATGGATCTAAGATAGAATTTCCCCTGCTCACATGAATCCCATGGGTCAATACCATGGGTTATCATAAACCTGGAGCTTAAAAATTACTATTAGTAATTTATAAAAATTAATAAAATTAATAGTTGATTTTTATTTTATTTTTATTTTAACCAAGCTAAAATATTTAACATACATTAAATTACAACATCCATTTTTACTCTTGATCGGATCAAATATTTTTTCACTCTATGCTAGTTTGCATATCACGATATTTGATACCTCTCGGGGGTTAGTAGATCCAGAGTAAAGATGGATCTATGCTGGTTTAATTCCCCCATTTAAATAGGCTACATTCCAAGTGAATACCATGGGTCAATACCATGTGCCATTTTGGTGAATACCATGGGTCAATACAATGTGCAATTTTTATTTTTATTAATACTAATATTAGGGTTAATAATGTTTTTTTGCATGGTATTAATAACAATCTAGTCCATGGTATTTGTCCCATAGTATAAATATAAGGTGACTTATGGAGTAAATATAAAAAAATGTTTTATTTGTTTATTTATATTTTTATTAATTTACCATACCATTCATAAATACAAGGTGACTTATGGAGTAAATATAAAAAATGTTTTATTTATTTACCATACCTCTCGCTTATTTATATTTTTATTAATTTACCATACCTCTTTTACAAATATGGTATTTGGCCCATAGGATTCACTTAAATAAAACCTATTTCTTGAGCCTTCATAAATAGAACGAGGGTTATACACTAAATATAAAAAGAGGTTTTATTTATTTACCATGTGTCTAGTTTATTTATATTTTTATTTATTTACCATACCTTTTGAGTAAGTATAAAAAGACATTTTATTTATTTACCATACCTCCACTTTACTTATATTTTTATTTGTTTACACCCTTGCATGTATACAAGGTGACTTATGGAGTAAATATAAAAAATGCTTTATTTATTTACCATACCTCTCATTTATTTATATTTTTATTAATTTACCATACCTCTTTTATAAATATGGTATTTGGGCCTTTGGCCCATAAGATTCACTTAAATAAAACCTATTCTTGAAAATGGGCGAATGGATTCATTTAAATAAAACCTATTCTTGAAAATGGGCGAATGGAAGGTTGTAACTCCTAATTTCAAGGGCTAAATTTACCTTTTTTACCCTCTCCCTTAAAATAAGGTGGGCTATTTGAGGTGATTTGTAAAAATGTACTATGATACAAAATATTCGCCCACTAAAAATTTAAAACCCCTTAATTTCGCCAAAGGGCGAACATTCGCCCCTAAAATCACCCCTTATCCCTGTTATCGGGAAAACTAGTGTCTATGTAGAGCTGCTAGTCCCACTAAGGCTGGTAGCTACCTTAGAAACAAACAAACCAAAAACTACTTTCGTTTTCCTTTATGAGAGATAGATAAGAGAAGAATAAGGAGACCAACCTCTGTCTTGCGCTTGGTTCCTTGCTCGATTCCTCTCTCTTCATATAGGTTTTTGCCACTCGCTTCCTTATCTACCCAGCTTCAAAGAGTACCTATAGAATCAAAGCAGCACAGCACTATCCAAGAACATATATCTATTATCATAAACAATATAGGACCAGATGTATATTGACCTCACAAATGCATAAATCATCAATCATACAAGAATGTGGAGGAAAACTTGAACAACTTTATTGATAATCAAGAAAGAGAAAAGAGGATTACAACCATGTTCTGACCCAGCATCATCCTCTCAGCAAGAAAGCCCTTCTTCACCTCATGAAAGCTTAGATCACCCAACACTATGATATTGCACCAAGAAACCAATAGCACTTCCTTACAAGATACAAAATTCCAGCCTCTGGATCTCTGGGATGAGGGATCCATATATAGATGTTTGCAAGGGGAATGAGTCAGCTTTTGAGATTTGATTAGTGTCCTCTCTCTGATAGTTCTTGATTCCACTTGGAGATTGATGATCTCTTACTCATCCCTGGTCGAATGCAGAGAGGCAAGTGTCACAGGAGAAGTTTCTGGAAGATTCCATGCTTCTCCACCTTGCGGATTGACCCTACCATTTGTCCACTCTCGCCCATCGCACCCGATAGAATGGTTTTTCAACATGCATCGCATCTACTGTGTGTATTCAGGTGGGATGCAACGCACTTTGACCATGGAGCAGGTGAAATGGTCTAGTTTTGACCAGTTCTGAGTAGTTTTTCACGGAGAACTTCTGGGAGATGCTGTAATTAGTTGACTTTGTTCTTTTAGGGGTTGGAACAACACCTTTAGGGACTTAGGAGCCCTTGGTTTATGGACATTTATGATTGGAGTTGCAGTGCCCAAAAATGTCTATAATAATCCCGTACCTCCATGTCTCCCCCTGCCATCAATCTTCCCATCGATCCGACGGTTCGCACTTCACTCGACCGATGTTACATGCTCGATCAACCACCACCGTTAGATCATTCCCACCATATCTAATGGCTATCGCACATATCACTCAGGCAACAAGTGAGAGGGGTACCCGCCTGATAAATGTGCTTTCTTCTCTCTCCTCCGCTGCTACGTGGTGCTCGATGAATGGAATCGGGCGGGCTCCAACCTTTACCGCTTATCACCCGATGACCGCTCGATGTAAACCATTTCCCGCTTAGGTAAAATCTCTCCCAGGCGTTATCTTTCGAGCACCTCCTTTGCTCGATAGTCATTCGATCTACTCATCTGAGATCTGACGACTCAGACTTATTCCGCTCCCACCACGACTTCAGGTCTCTGGCGATTGATCTCCATCATTAATCCAGCCCATCCAATGATGCTCATTCATGATCACCTCAGTTCGTCCTCCACCACCCGACCAACATCCTAATCATTGATCTAGCCCATGCAACGGCCCATATGCTCCCGTACCCCACTTCACATCAGTCACCCGGGGAGGAAAGTTGTTGGCTCTGCCAGTGTTTGTGACAGTCGGACAGTTGAACTAAAATAAAGAAATACATGGCCAAAATGGGAAAAACAACAACACGATGTAGCAGTTGAACTGAAATAAAGAAATACATGGCCAAAAGGGGAAAAAGCAACAACATGATGCAGCCGAACTAACATAAATGATCGTGGAACATCACAGCATGTGTGAGCCACTTGACAACGCGGCGAAATCACCAGAATTTGATTACCATGTTTTTTAGAAAAGAGCCCCTGTGCTCATGTTTTTCTAGTTATGGCATCAAGTAGTTAGAAGCCAGAGGGGATAGACTAAGAAATCTCGAGCCCTAGAGAGCTTTAGAGCATTGTAAAAAGCCTATAAATTGCTGAAAGTTAGAAGAAACGAGGGTTCAACTTTTAGAGACTATGGATACTCTGTTCCTCTTAGCATCTCATCTTCATTCTAGTAATACAAGCTTCTTTACATGTTCAATTGCTATCTTATCTTCTGTTCTAAGCTTGCACTTGAATAGGTTATTTAGGTTTTATTCTGTGTCTAATGCCAGATAAATGTCATCTTATCTTTGCGTTGATAAATTAGATCTGCAAGCTTCATTTACTTTCTGTAGATAGCCATGTGTTTATGTATGCATCTGCTGGTACAGTCAGGATTCTCCACCTATTCACTGAATTTATAAATTATTGAGCATTAGTGGTCTAAAGCCTTGTCAAACTGAGGGTGTTGATGCATGTCTTGAGTGGAAACAAAGTTGAAATAGTCATCTGACTTGATCTAAACCCCAGTCCATTCCAATAGTTCAGAGAATGATATTGAAGATTTATATGTTTCTAGGCATCTTCGAGCTACAACCTAGGAGATTTTCTTGGAGTGATAACATAATTGGCGCCATTGTGGGGAGAGGAAACTAAAGATCTGCTTCCCTGGGGAACAAAACAGATCCAACTTTGATGATAGACAAACTTTGGACACTATTTGGGTTGTAATCATCTATCTGGTGACTCTACTGTAGGACGAACCTCTTGGCGATTCCACTCCATAGTTCTGGCTCAGTTTGGGAGGCATACTCAGAGAAATTGTTAGAAGCCACAATCTGGCCCAATACCTGACCCTGAAAAATTCATCAAAGAAAGAAAGGCATTACAGAAAGGAGCATCAGGTTCAGGTAGTTTTAAACAATATTCTATATCTCTTTAAGAAAATCTTGTAATAGAACAAATACATGTTGAGAGTATAACATCTAATACTAGCAGCGAAGAAAAAATCTTAGAGATTCATAAAGCTCCTTATTCTTTAGGTTCTTCATTCGTTGTAAGCCCAAAGGAAACCTCTCTTCCTATCCATCATACTCCTTTAGTCCTATCAGTCACTCCTCAACCCTCTATCATTCAGACTTCCAGTACCCTTGTAGCCACCACAGCTATGGCAGGACCACAAGCACCTACCAAAATGGAAAGAATCATAGCTGCTAGGTATGGACCTCTAGTATTGCCCACTCCTTTGGACACCATGCCTATTGGAGAATATCAGAAGTATATGCCTAAGTTCACTAGGATTGAAGGTGTTACAACTAAGAAACATCTTGAATCATTCTATAGCTATGCTGATAATCTGGACATTAGTGAAGATGATGTATGGATGAGAGTCTTTGTCCAAAGTCTAGATGGAGAGGCTAGAAAATGGTTCAGAAAGCTGACCCGAAGGTCTATAGCAGATATTGAGGCTTTAGATGATGCATTCATAAAGCATTGGGGGGGTAAGAATGATCTACTCTACTACCACACTAAGTTTGGGAACTTAAAGAGGGAAAATGGTGAGTTGTTGTCTGATTTTAATAAGAGGTTTAACCACATGTACAACAAGATACCAGCTAAAGTAAAACCAACCACTACCTCTGCTAAACTCACCTATGCTAGTGCCTTTGCTTTTGACTTCTGTCTACTATTGAGGGAGAGATGATGTGCTACCTTGGCAGATATGTAGGATGAAGCCTTGGAAGTAGAATTAAACATCATGGCTGCAGATAAACTCAAGGGGAATGTTGATAGAAGGAGACAGAGAGGCGAATCTTCATCATCTTCAGATCTTAAGATAGATAAAATGACCAAGATGATAGAGTCATTAGCCTCTAAAATCTCCAAATTAAAGTTTGAACAATCCCCTGGGAAAGGAAGAGTTCCTAATACCTTTGTTCCCAGAAATCCAAATCCATATAGAAGAGCTAATGAGCAGTTGCAGATTCTGCAAAGAATCAAGGATGTTAATGAAGACCAAAGGGTGAAGACCCCTTTCCAGAATGTAATCATGGAAGAAGAGCAGTTTGAAGAAGATGAGGAGATCCATTGTCTAGAAGACAAAGGCAGTGCCTCCTTTTTGACCTTAGCTTCCTATGAAAGGTCATTATTCAATGACTAGATCAACCAAGAGTGGGATGGTGGGGCTATTATGCAAACTGATGATCAACACAGATATGATCTGAGGTCAAAGATGAATAATGACAAGGAAACTCCTGTTCAGAAAGCTGTTGTCCCTGCAATACAGCAAGCTAATAGGAAGAAACGACTGGCAGTTGATCCCATCATCCTCAAAGCTCCAGCTCACGAGGTGAGAGGCCCTGACAAGTCTCTTTCTCCTTTCAGTTTTGAATCAGAAATCCAGAAGCTAAGAATATCGATACCTCTGATTGAATTAGTGAAGAATGAGTCCTTCAAAAAATCTATCATCGAGGCACTTGAGCCTAAAGCCATCCAAGCCTCCATTGACTATGTAAATCTGCAAGATGACAAACCAGTTGTTGTTCTCATCCTAATGATTGAGAATTATGATGATAGCTCCCCATCATTCTATGTCTCTTTGACTATTCATGAAAAAATCCTTCATAACTACCTTCTGGACATAGGAGCTAGCCATAATCTAATGCCCAAGGCTGTCATGGATGATTTGGGTCTTGACATTACCAAGCCTTATCATGACCTGTTTTCTTTTGACTCTAGAAAAGTGAAATGTCTGGGATTAATCAAAGACCTAGCCATCACCTTGTCCCAGCTGCCCATGAAGAGCATGATGGATATTGTGGTAGCAGATGTACCCCCCAAGTTTGGCATGTTTCTTTCTAGAGGTTGGATCAAGAGATTAGGTGGAACATTACAAAATGATATGTCCTATGCTACTGTCCCAGTTTTTGGAGGTGAGAGTCGAAGATTATATAGAGAAGCTCAGTTGGTTTATATCATCAATGATGAAAGGAATCCCACTAATCATCCCATCTATGATGTCGATACTAGTTTTGGAGCCTGTATTATTCAGATTGAAGAATCCTAGTTAGCCTCCATGCAGCTTAGGGAACTGGCTTGCCAGATCACACTGGAAGAAGGCCCATAGATTTGGGACATGTTCTTTGATGGATCTTGCTCTAAGGAAGTTGCAGGGGCAGGTGTAGTCCTTGTATCCCCCATACAAGAATGCATTCATTTATCTTTCAAGTTAACTTATCAGGTCACAAATAACATAACAGAGTACAAAGCCTTGATATTGGGCTTAAACGCTGCTAAAGAAATGGGCATCAAAGGTCTGAAGGTGTTTAGAGATGTAGACCCTTATCATTCAGCAGGTGAACAAAACTTTCCAAGAAAAGCATCCAAGGCTGAAAGCATATAGAGATGAGGTATGGAAGCTCAAGGTTTCTTTTAATAGTTTCAACATTTCTTACATCCCTAGAATGAAGAACCAACTTTCTGATTCCATTGCTATGTCTGCTAACACGTTCATTCATCCTTTGCCTCCTAAATTGACTTATGAAGTTCAGGTGAAATATAGACCATATCTGCTTGACAATGTCAAATACTAGAAAGTTTTTGAAGAAGATGATGAAATTAAGAGGTTTTTACAAGTCATTGATGAATTTTTTGAAATGCACATTGACCAAGAAAACGAAACCATTGAAGAATGCAACCAGTCTAAGATAAAGGATGAGATTAGTCAAGACAGCATTGTTCAACTACCTAGTATCCATATACCCAAAGGATTTGTGCCCCTAGAGAAGTTGTTTGATCATAATGATGTACCTTATAAGGCTACCAAAAAGGAAAATGAGTCTGCAGTTCATAGACATAATGTAGGGAGTCCGAACCATCCAAAGTACATAAATTTGTCCACTCACTTGTCTGCTGCCCAAAGTTCCAAGTACTGCACCCTGATGAAACAATTTGTTGATATTTTTGCCTGGAAATATAGTGATCTTAAGACCTATGACACAAACATCATTCAGCATAAGATTCCACTAGAGAAGAACACCATCCCTTTTAAGCAAAAATTAAGACCTATCAGCCCTCTCTTATTGCCTTTGATTGAAAAGGAAATCAAGAAACTGTTGGATGCCAAGATCATAGTTCCCCTAAGGTATTCAAAGTGGATAGCTAACATTGTGGTAGTAAGAAAGAAGAATGGAGAAATAATTCTTTTTGTTGACTTCAGGGATTTGAACAAATGCTCTAAAAAAGACAACTAATGCCTGCCTAAGATGGAACACTTGCTGCAAAAAGTTTCAAGGGCTAGAGTCATGTCTTTCTTAGATGGATTTTCAGGTTACAATCATATCGCTTTACATCCAGAAGATCAGGAAAAGACTGCTTTCACTAATCCTTGGGGCACTTTCATGTACTCCAAGATTGTAGGTTTTAACCCTGTATAGAAATTACCTACATACGAATTCTAAAACACAGAAAAGAAACAATGTGAGATCATAACACATAAAACACATATACACAGAGATTTTCCCATGGATCCCAAAACCGGGACTACCAACTTGATTTTTCATTATGTTCCTTTCAATGTTACAATACATATTTATACATGCTGAAGCATCCAATACCATGGACCAAAAACCATCGTGTTCAAAACCATGGACCGAAAACCATCCTGTCCAAAAAACATGTGCGAAAATCATGCACAAAACCATAGGTGGATCTGCCCAACCTAACATAGGGTCCAAAACCAAAATTTTCTAGGCCACTACCCTGGACCCCATAAAATGGGGTTACGGGTACCCTTCAAACCCCCTGTGACCTTCCCCCTCTAACCCTCGGTTAACTACGTGGGCTAGTCATGGAAAGAATACAACACAATCCAACATTCTCCCACTTCTTGTTTTCTTTCCACAGGGGGCCACAAGAGAGCTTAGTCATTTTTCTAGCCCTGAAATGCCCATTGTCTCTCTACACCAAGAGAACTTCTTAGAGCTCATAGATTTTGTCAATGCATCTGCAATATTCTTCAAAGTGTCCACCTTTACCAGCAACATCTTTTTGTCTTCTATCATATCCCTCACAAAGTGATACTAAACATCAATGTGCTTTGTATTTGAATGATATGCGGGGTTCTTTGCCAAGAAAATTGCACTTTGGCTGTCACAGTCTATCCTTATAGCTCCCTGTACTAACCCCATACTTGATAACAATCTCTGCAACCAAACTGCTTCCTTGCTTGCATGAGTGGCTGCCATGTATTCTGCCTTTGTAGTTGATAGTGCCACTATAGATTGTTTCTTACTCATCCAACTAACTACACCTCCAAATAGGTTAAACACATACCCACTTGTAGATCTTCTCTGATCCAGATCTCCAGCCTAGTTTGCATCAACAAAGCCACAAATATCCAACATTTTGTCAAATCCTGATCTTCCTTGGTAGCACAAACCATAATCACTAGTGCCACGCAAATACCTAAAAACCTGCTTCACTGTTGTCCAGTGCTCCTTCCCTGGTTTTGACATAAACCTGCTCAATACTCCCACTACATGTGCAATGTCTGGTCTAGTACAGACCATTTCATACATCAGGCTACCAACTACACTTTCATATGGAACACGAGACATGTCCTCTTCCTCTTATTGTGTCTTGGGACACTGTTCAGCAGATAACCTCACACCTCCAGGAATACGAACCTTCACCAGTTTGTTGTCCTGTATATTAAACCTCTACAGTATTGTCTCAACATACTTCCTCTAGTTTAACCAGAGCTTCCTCTTTGCCTGATCTCTTTTAATTTCCATGCCCAAAATATAGTTTTCAGCACCAAGATCTTTCATGTCGAATTTGGAGGACAATTGGGTATTCAAATCCCGGATACTTTCTTTGTCATTTCAACCAGCAATATATCATCCACATACAAGACCAGATAAATAACATGGTCACCAATTAATTTAAAATACACACAATGATCTGCTTTGCTTTTGGTGATGCCAAGTTGCTGTATAAATGTATCAAATTTCTGATACCACATCCTTGGTGACTGTTTTAACCCATACAGAGACTTCTTTAACTTGCATACCGGTTCTTTCTTAGCCTTCACCGCAAAGCCTTCAGGCTGCTTCATGTAGATTTCCTCTTCCAAATCCCCGTGAAGAAATGCTATCTTCACATCCATTTGTTCTACCTCAAAATCAAAAGTAGCAGCAACAGATAAAAGTAATCTAATAGAAGTTACATTGGCAACAGGAGAAAAAATATCACCAAAATCAATTCCCGACACCTGGGAATAACCTTTTGCTACCAACAAAGCTTTGTATTTCTCCACTTTTCCTTTTGCATTTGTCTTCTTTTTAAACACCCATTTGCTGCCAATGGGTTTCTTTCTAGCTGGCAACTCCACTAGATCCCAAGCCTCATTTTTGTGCAAATATGCCATTTCATCAACCATGGCCTCTTTCCAAAGTTTTCCATCCTCTGAATCCACTGCTTCCTTCACAGTTCTTGGATCATCATCAGTAACAGACAAAGCAAAATTTGAACAGAAAGCAGATGGACTATACCTTTCTGGCTGCCTTCTTTCTCGAACTGATCTTCTCACAGCCAGAGTTTGTGGCTCTTCATCTTCTGATTCCTCCTCTACTATAGAGTCTGATTCTTCCTCCTTTAGCTCAAACTCTATCTTCTTAGGTTCCTTTGGTTGGAATTCATGTTTAATAACATCTTTCACCTCTCTGAACACCACATCTCGGCTGTACACAACCTTCCTTGTTACTGTGTTCCAAAGCTTATAACCCTTTAAACCATCCTTATACCCAATAAAGATGCACTTTTCAGATTTACTATCCAACTTGGTTCGTTTCTCCTTTGGAACATGTACATATGCATCACATCCAAATACCCTTAGATGTGAAATCGAGGGTTTCTTACCAGTCCATACCTCTTGTGGGGTGTTATCCTCCAACGTTGATGAAGGTGACATGTTGACCAGGTAACATGTAGTATCCACCATCTCTACCTAGAATTCCTGTCCTATCCTGGCACCACTGAGCATGCTTCTTGCACTTTCCATCAACGTCTTGTTCATTCTTTCTGCAACTCCATTTTTCTTAGGTGTATACGGAGTAGTATTTTGTCATGATATACCACACTTCTTACAAAATTCTTCGAATTCCTTGCTGCAAAACTCTCCACCATTATCTGTCCTTAGCACCTTTATCTTCCTCTGTCTAATTTTCAACGAGAGCCTTAAATTCTTTAAACCTGCAAAAACTTTAGATTTCTTCTTAAGGAAATATATCCATGTATTCCTTGAGAAGTCATCTATAAATGATACATAGTACATAGACTTACCCAGTGATGGAAGCTTCACAGGTCCAAACACATCACTGTGCACAAGCTCTAATATTTGTTTCGCCCTCTTACTACCAGAGGGGAAATTCACCCGATTCTGCTTCCCATATACACAATTTTCACAGAAATCAAAATCCAGAGAGCTATTACTCATACCTTCTACCATACCTTTACCATGAAGTATTTGATGGTCTTTCTCTCCAATATGTCCAAGCCTTTGATGCCACAACATGGTCTTCTCTCTAGAGACCACTAGATTTTCTGCTCCACTTTCAGGAACCACATAACTATTGCACCCATCAACAAAAGTGCTACCTTGTAGCTTGTATAGAGTTCCAATCTGAACTCCCTGCATCAATACCAGTGCTCCCCAAACCATTTTGCAGGTATCCTTCTCGAACACTGTTTTTACACTTGCATCATCCAACTTGCTTATAGAAATCAGATTTCTGGCCAATGCAAGAATATGAAGAACACCCGGAAGTGTTCTAACCCTTCCACCTTGCAACTTCAATTTTACTTTTCCGCAACCAATGATTCTAGCCTTCCTGTCATCCCCCAAGAAGACATCACCACCATTGTATTTCTCATACTTGTAGAACCACTCTCTGTGGGGAGTGAAGTGAAAGGATGCACCTGAGTCAATCAACCATGCCTCATGATCTACATGTGTACTTGAAGAAGCCAAGTACACATCCCCACCTTCATCTGAGGTGGTTTTTGCCTCTGCAGAAGGAGCATCATCAGATCCCTTTCCTTTGTTAGGAGCTTTAGATTTACAGTCCCTTTTGTAGTGCCCTTCCTTTCCACATTTCTAGCACACCACCTTTACATGTTTTCCTGGAGATTTAGATCTCCCTCTAGATTTAGATCTCCCACTCGATGACTTATTTTTGTTTCTGTTCTGGGACTGTCCTCGTACAGACAAGGCATCACCATTCTGGCTCTCCATATTTTTCCGTCTCATCTCCTCCGTCAGCAAGGATGAGACTATTTCATCAAATTGCAAGGTAGTTGCATTTCTACCTATTGCAATAACCATACTATCCCATGAATCTGGTAGAGAACACAACAAACTGATGCACTTACTTCATCTAAAATTTTAATATCAATAGATGCTAACTGACTTACCACAGTATTAAATGCATTCATATGCTTTGTCATCGAGTCTCCATCTTTCATCCTCAGGTTATACAACGTTTTCCGTAGGAACAGTTTATTCACCAAAGAATTAGATTGGTACAAAGTCCCTAACTTGTTCCACAAATACTTCACCGTAGCTTCCCCTGATACATTCAGCAATACTGAATCTGAGACACACAATTGTATTGTGCTCTTTGCCTTTCGATCCAACTTCTTCCATTCTTCATCGGACACTACCGTTGGTTTAGTACTTGGATCTACCCTGATCCACTGATCTTTATCCACCAACAGATCCTCCATATTGAGTTTCCACAACTCAAAACTCTGACCATTAAATTTCTCAATCTCTATCTTTCCGCTGCTCGCCATCTTCTTTCACCAATAGAATCGATCTCGCAGATCTACCACTGAATAGGGTCTACCACAGGCCTGAGCGAAACCCCTCAGCAACAAAGGCATCCCCTTGAAGCCAAAACAACTCCGATACCAAATGTAGGTTTTAACCCCATATAGAAATTACCCGCATACAAATTCTAAAACATAGAAAATAAACAATGCGAAAGCATAACACGTAAAACACATATACATAGATATTTTCCCCTGGATCCCAAAATCAGGACTACCAGCTTGATTTTTCATTATGTTCCTTTCAATGTTACAATACATATTTATACATGTCGAAGCATCCAATACCATGGACCGAAAACCATCGCGTACAAAACCATGGATCGAAAGCCATCACGTCCAAAAAAAATGTGCGAAAATCATGCACAAAACCATAGGTGGGTCCACCCAACGTAACATAGGGTCTAAAACCAAAATTTTCCGGGGCACTGCCCCAGACCCCATAAAGTGGGGTTACGGGTACCCTTCAAACCCCCTGTGACCTCCCCCCCCTAACCCTCAGTTAACTGCATGGGCTAGTCGTGGAAAGAATATAACACAACCCAACAAAGATGCCTTTTGGATTGATGAATTTTAGGGCTATTTTTCAGAGGGCCATGGACATAGCCTTTGTGGGAGAGAAGGACAAGTTTGTCCTTATTTACCTTGATGACATAACCATCTTTTCCAACAGTCACAAGGACTATTTGCAACATTTGGAGAAGGTGTTTCTAAAGTGCAGACCGTTTGGAATTTTTGTGAACCCAAAGAAATAACAGTTTGCTCTAGAAGAAGGCAAACTTCTAGGGCATATTGTTTCTGCAGAAGGTGTGAAGATTGATCCAGCCAGATTTCAAGCAATTCAGACATTGTCCATCCCAAGGTTAAAAAGGGACATTCAATCTTTCCTGGGTAAGATTAACTTTGTAAGGAGATTCATTCCAAACTTTGCAGAGCTAGTGAAGCATATCACTTCCATGCTGAAGAAAGGATCAGAAATAAAATGGGAAGATGCTACAAGAAGCTCTTTTGAAGCCATCAAGAAAGCCCATACTACACCATGGAGTTTTATATCTTCTCTTTTGCCACTTATGATACACTTGTAGCAATTCTATTACAGAAAAATGATGAAGGTGTAGAGCACCATGTGGCCTTTTTCAACCAAACTCTAAGGGATGCCGAACTAAGGTATGACCTTATTGAAAAACAAGCTTATGCTCTCATAAAATCTTTAAAGGCATTTAGAATTTATATCATGCATTCCAAAGTGGTTGCATATGTACCTTCAGCCTCAATAAAATATGTCTTAACTCAGCCAGATATTGATGGAAAGAGAGCTAAATGGATTGCAAAATTCATAGAGTTCAACATAGAGGTGAAGCCCACAAAGCTTGTCAAAGGCCAGGGCTTGGATAAGCTTATGGCTGAGGAAAATTGCAGTTTTCTAGACATAAATTTCATGGGTTCAAATTCAGGTTGTGAGCAGATAAAGGAATTAGCAGAAGAACAAGAGCAGAATTAGTGTTTGGTTGAAAATCTAGCCACCTGTGAATGGTATTCTAGTATAGTTCATTTTTTTGCAGAAGCTAGAAGTCCCTCCAGGGCTTAGCTCAAGTCAAGCCCGGGCCATTAAGCTCAGATCAGCCAAATTCTACTTTAATAAAAACCTGCTTTATTGGAGAGACCCATCAGGGATCCTCTTGAGATGTCTAGACAAAGAAAAATCTGTGGAAGTCATGCACCAGTTACATTATAGCATCTGTGGAGGGCATCATTATGGCAAAACCACAGCCCACAAGATCCTAAGAGCTAGGTATTATTGGCCTACTTTGTCGTCTGATGTATTTTATTTTGTGAGGTCTTGTGACAAATGTTAGAGGTTTGCAGGAAGAAAATAGCTAAAATCTCTACCGCTTAAGCCAGTACATGCCAATGATCCCTTCCAGCAGTGGGGCTTGGACTTTATAGGTGAGATCAACCCACATTCTAGTGGCCATCACAAATGGATCATGGTAGCCACTGATTATTTCACCAAATGGATTGAGGCTATACCCACTAAGAATTCTAATCATCATGTTGTCATAAAGTTCTTGAATGAGAATATTTTCACTAGATTTGGTTGCCCAACCAAACTAGTCACTGATAATGCAGTAGATTTCAGGGCAAAAGAATTGGTGGACATGTGTGAATCCATGGGCATTCAGTTGGTGTATTCTACCTCCTATTATCCTCAAGGCAACGGCCTAGTGGAATCATCTAACAAGAGTCTTGTAAGGATAGTATAAAAACTATTGGAGGACAACAAAAAGAGCTGGGATTCCAAGTTGAAGTTTGCACTGTGGGCTAACAGGGTTACCAACAAAAAGTCCATAGGAAATTCTCTGTTTAAGCTTGTTTATGGCGCTGATGTCGTTTTTCCTATCTAGCTGATTCTCCCTGTGGCCAAGTTCTTGCAAGAAGAATAGGATGAAGATAATGAAATGACGAGGAGAATGAGTAACTTGGTTGAATTACAACAAATCAGAGAGCAACTGGTTGAGAAGTCAAGGATCCATCATAAGAAGATCAAAGAAACCTTTGAAAGAAAAGCAAAGATGGACAACTTTGAGGTTGGGGACCAAGTTCCCAAATGGGATGCATTGAAGGAAAAGAAGGGCAACCATGGTAAATTTGATGCCTTATGGATAAGACCATTTTTCATTGCTCAAGTTCAAATGAAAAATACTTTCATTCTGCACAATTTAGAGGGGGAAGGTGTGTTTGATGGCCCAGCCAATGGGTGGTTTTTGAAACTTTACTTCATATTAGGCTTTAAGGCCTTAATATTGTAATAGGTTTTTTCAGGTTTTTGTTTTTATGTAAATAAGTTCCATGCCCAATGGAACACTAGGAGATAATTTTGTTTTGGTTGTTACTGGAAAGGCAGTAGTTTGCAGTTCTTGAAACCTCACAGGGAGGCTTTCATTCCCAGGAGGAGCTAGTGTTAGCCCTGAGCTGCAACACTGCTATTTTTGAAGGCTAAAGGAAGGAAATGGTATGTTTTGATGTCATGGAGAGGTTCCCACACGGTCCATCACTCCACTTTTCTCACTCATCGACTCCCATTCTCATTCACTCATATCCTAACCCAACCCTCACATCCTAACAAAACCCACTTTCACCTTGGCCCTATGTAAATTAACCCATTTTTACCCCGAACCTTACCATTTCCACCCATATGTGCCCTTTGCACATTTCTCGAGGACATCCCATACCTCCATGCCCCCCTCGCCGTCGATCTTCCCACCGATCCGAAGGTCCACACTTCACTTGATCGATGTTACATGCTTGATCAACCACCACCATTAGATCATTCCCACTAGATCTAACGGCTATCGTGCATATCGCTTGGGCAACAAGTCAGAGGGATACCTGCCTGATAAAGGCAGTTTCCTCTCTCTCCTCCGCTACTACGTGGCGTCCAATGAATGGAATTGGGCAGGCTCCGACCTTTACCGCTTACCGCCCAATGACTGCCCGATGTAAACCATTTCCCGCTTGGGTAAAATCGCTCTCAGGAATTATCTTTCAAGCATCTCCTCCGCCTGATAGCCATTCGATCTACTCATCTGAGATTTGACAGCTCAGACTTATTCTGCTCCCGCCACGACTTCAGGCCTTTGATGATTGATCTCCACCGTTGATCCAGCCCATCCAACAGCCGATATGCTCCCGTACCCCACTTCCCATTAGTCACCCGGGGAGGAAATTTGTTGGCTCTGTCAATGTTTGTGACAGGCAGATAGTTTAACTGAAATAATGAAATACATGGAAAAATCAACAGCACGATGCAACCAAACTAACAGAAATGATCGTGGAACATCATAGCACCTGCGAGCCACCTGATAGCATGGCGAAATTACTAGAATTTGATTACCATGTTTGTGAGAAATAGAGCCCCTGTGCTCATGTTTGTCTGGTTACGGCATCAAGTAGTTAGAATCCAGAGGGGATAGGTTAAGACATCTCGAGCCCTAGAGAGCTCGAGAGCATTGTAAAAAGCCTATAAATGGCTGAAAGTTAGAAGAAACAAGGGGTCAATTTTTGGAGACTGTGGATACTCTGTTCCTCTTAGCGTCTCATCTTCATTCTAGTAATACAAGCTTCTTTTACTGTTACATGTACAATTGCCATCTTCTCTTTTGTTCTAAGCTTGCAATTGAATAGGTTATTCAGGTTTTATTCTTTGTCTAATGCCAGATAACTGTCATCTTATCTCTGCGTTGATAAATTAGATCTACAAGCTTCATTTACTTTCTGTAGCTAGCCATTAATATGTGTTTATGTATGCATCTGCTGGTATAGTTAGGATTCTACACCTATTCACTGAATTTATAAACTATTGAGCATTAGTGGTCTAAAGCCTTGTTAAGCTGAGGGTGTTCATGCATGTCTTGAGTGGAAACAAAGTTGAAACAGTCATCTAACTTGATCCAAACCCTAGTCCATTCCAATAGTTCAGAGAATGATATTGAAGATTTATATGTTACCGCATCTCTGAGCTACAACCTAGGAGATTTTCCTGGAGTGATAACATAATTGGACCCCTTTTTTCTGAATACTAGTAATAATGTAACTCGTCTGCTTTTTCTCCAACTTATATTTATTTTTCATGGCCTCCACAATCACCAAGTCTCCACTTGTGCCAACTATTTCCGCGAGGTCCCTTCCCGTACAGGGAAGCCGAGAAATCCTATGAATGAGCTCCGCCATGATGGGAATGGGCTCCTCCAGCCACAAGTATCCATCGTGTACCAGGAAAAGTAGTTGCCTGATGAAAAATATCGTGTTTGGGGCTCAATGAAAGTGTGGAATCTATAGGAGGTGGAGTAGCCCAGGCTCCTCCACCCCGCACAGCCATGTCCGTGGCTGCAGTGTTGTAACTGCCCCCTCCGTGCTTTGTTCCATCAGCTGGCTAGTTTCCAAATGAGGGAACTTCTCGCTATCCACGAGGTCCCAGTATTCAAACTTCATAGTTGGTACGTGGTCCACAACCAACCCTTCAAATAGAACCCCCTCACGGAGGAAATTTGTGTTGAGTGTGCTTTTAACGACATCCAAATCGTTAGATACCTTTACCCTCCCTTTCTGTGGAGGAAAATACTTGGGAAACTTTGTCATGGTGCATACTGGCTGGATGTCTTCTTCCATCTCTTTCTCTGGTTCCATCTCTTCTACAAAGGTTTGAGGATCCTCCTCCTCATCATTGCTCTCAGTATTAACTATTTTTCCATTTTCTTCCATTGACAGTATGTCGAACTGCGGATTTCGCGGAGACATACGGACCGGTCTTGCTACTTGTGGGTCCTTTTTGAGCCTCGGCATTCGGGGTGATTTAGGGATTTCTGGTGCATCCCCTACTGGTGGCGTAGAAGTTTGCGCGACTCCCTTGGTTGTTGACATTATTTTGATCAGGGAATCCTGTGTCTCATTTGGAAATGCTTCAAACCACAGACTTGCTTTGATAACCTCCAAACTCGTTAGGTTCATGCCCGCTTGATAACGCAACAACTGAATTCACAAAATGCCAAGGGTTGTTTGGTGGAGGGCCACCTGTGATTTATAGGCCCTTTTGAATTCAAATTCGACTATTCCCCCCAGATTCGGCTCATTAAAGCGAGGCTAGCGGCAGATAGTCCCAAATCTAGTTTTGACTTTGTGTATTAATTGCCTACCGTCTGCTCCTCATTGTCTTAAATTGGCCATCTTGTCATGAATAGTGACACCAATGGTCACTTTCCAGCCTGTCCACGTGGTAGCACAGACCCTTGTGCGCAAATGTGACCTATGCTTCACATTGATTCTACGCACAACTTCTGTGGCACGCAGCTCCCCTACAGACTCTTTTATAGTCCCATGCTCTCTTTCAACTGCTTGAAGTGTTGACACTGTGCTTCCTATGGATAGTCAAGTGGTCGCACTATTAGTGCGAGGCATCAAGTCACCTTTCAATCTGGTCTGCGGGCCTCCCCTAGTTACCCTTGCGCCCATCAACGCCTCACGTTCTTCCTTATGCGGTGCACTTCCTTGGTGAATTTGTCTGATAAGGTGCGGTCATAGCCATGGTAGTATAGCCAAAAAATCTCAATGACAATCTTCTAGTGTGGTGGTAGGGTTACCCATACGTGGCCCCATCCTTCTGTCAATGCATAATGCTTGCAAGATTTTGGTTTCCAGCTTTCTGATATCCTCGCCCATTAATATACTTTCCTGCTTCAGTTGTACCCGATCTTCTTTGAGTTCACGAAGCTCAAGGTTCCCTCACTGAATGGCTTCTTGAATCTACATATGTTCATCCTCACGCAGCTGCATAATCTCTTCGCTCTAGTCCCTGCGTGTTGTCGCAATTATAGGAGTGATTGTGTGAGGATTTTTCCCCAAAGCTATGGCCTTGACTCTGCTCATCATCTTCAGAAACATTTCCGCACTTAGGTTCTTGCACATGGCCCCATAGGCCCATCGGGCCGCGGGCATGCGTAGGTCCCACTCAGTTCGTCCCATCAGGTAGATTCTGTTCAGTACCCCACATAGATTTTTGAATGCTCCGTCGCGGACTGTTTGTGGAGTGCGTCACCTTCCCTGTTGCTGCGACAGGTTCTGATTTTTGATCCTTAGTCTAGCAGGTGTTTACACAACATACGTCTGCACCCATCAACACAGGTGGGTGTGCAAACTACTTCGTTCTGGCTACCTGGCTCGTGTTTGTCGCTAGGGACTTCCAAATCGTAAGCACATATGTATTCTACATTCGCGCTAGTTTCCAATATTCTTCTGGTGTGTATTCCATCATCATGCGGGTGTCGTGCACAATGCCCATTCCAACGCATCGTACTGTTGCTGTTCTGGTATTGTACTTTCAAATTTGTCTAAGAATTCATCTACTCTTGTTACCCCATCATATGTTGGCAGTTCCCTTGCTTCGGTCGTCAAGCACCACATGATCTAATCATCATGTTTCAATTCAGCTTTGTCACTTCGTGCAACCAGTTCTACCAGCGTTCTATCTCTTCATCTGAATCCGTAGTACAGGAACTGTCGCGCTCCCATGAGATTCTCCCATCTGCAGTCGGGTTCACCCAATCCTGGTCTTGCTCTGTTATCTGGTAAATTTAATCCAGCTCATCGTCGCGCACAGGTTCCATGTAGCGCGCTCCTTCGGATGGATCTAGTAGAAATACTACGCGAAGGGACTTTTTCTTGAATATCATTGTCCGCTTCTTCAGGTTGATAACTCCACTCATATCAGTGGCCCAGTCTATTCCTAGCAACGTAGGGTAAGGGTTGTTGTCATCCACAAGCTCTATTACCTCAAAGTCCGTCTGCGTGCTTGCACCTTCGATATCCACTGTTACCCCTTGCAACCTTCCCATGGGAAAATCTTTTGTTGGTTCGCCATCTGTAATTGAATAGGGGACCACTGCAATGCGGGCTTGCCCATGCATTCCCATGTCTGCTTTGGTAACACATTCACGTCCGAACCCAGGTCTAGAATTACTTGATCCATTTCATATTCGCCAATCTGTGCTATCAATCTCATTTCCCTCCCGGTGTGCAATGCATGCTTTCCCAGTTTCTGGACTACACACGGTTCCCCTGACCCTGTGCACCTAGTTATCAACTCCTATAGTCCTTTAACCACCTTATTATCATTCATCAATTTCATGCATGTCTCTAAAAAGGTAGTTAGCATAGAAGGATCCATCCCTATCTCTGGTTGATCCTTACTACCTGAAGTAGAGGCCTTCGCGAAACTCTTCTTAGCTTCCATAAATGTCTCCTTAACGCATTCCAAGTCAAACTCAGGTTCCTTTGTACGAGCCTTGCGAACCCATGTATCTTCCTCGGCCTACTTCCCCTTATCTTCCCCTGTAGTCGCACCACTTCTGAACACCATATTCACATTTGGGTCTTCTTCATGCAGTTTGGACCTCATCATTTGAATATTCTGAGTCAGATTAGGCTGTAGTACCCCTTTTTCATGCATCTGTGTGATCAACGTAGGACAATCTATCATTTCATGATCAAAATTCTCATAGTACGAACAAGATATTCTCGTTGTGTTGGTACAATTGCAAGCATAGTGCCCTGGTCCTCCGCAATTGTAACAGATTAGCTGTCTGCGGCCCCTTCCTTGCCCCATTCCTCCTCGTCCTCGACCTCTCCCTTGAAATCCAGTGCCTGCCATCCCCATGGTTGGGTCAAGGCCTCACGTTTTTATCTGCATTCTATATGCTGGGGTCTGCTCCTTCATTAACTCGTAGTTGCAACGAGTACACTCGTCGTGGCCCACTGATCTACAAAAAATGCAAAATAGTTGTTGGGGAGTCTATGTATACTTCTGCATCAAATGACAATTGTCTGTTGTGTGCTTTCCTCCCACCTGACAGATCACGCACCATAGTGCGGGTGCCACACTTGGCCCTACCTGTGCCTTTGGTCTTAATGGCACTGGTCCCCCTCGTGCCAAGTAGTTCGCGAATACTGGACAGTGATCCTTGTCGTGGCCCTGGCCTTTACATTTTATGCACCACACTTCTTCGCATGCCTCTGGCCGCGGTGCCCTATCCTGCTTCAAACTTTGCATCTCCAAGCATAGATTATGTAGTTGCACGTGGATTTGTTGGACTCCCAACCCTGGATCCTGTATCAGTGTTTCATGCAACCTCATTGCCATTTCCAACGCTTTGGCCTAGGTTGAAAGCTTTTGTTGTGACAGTGTTGTCCTCAGGTGTGGTGTCAAAGACACCACAAACCATGCACAGTGTTGTGCATCCGTTAGCGTCATATTAGCCTCACGGATCATACTATTCAGTCTCTGATCCAGATCCTAGGGGGTCTCGCCTGGAAGCATCGCGATCTCTTTAAATACGATGATTGGTTGTGTGTCTAATTTCGACTGGCTAAATTCTCTGTTCAACGCATTCTGGATCTTCGCTATTCCTGCATTTGGGTGATCATTTGAGTGCTTGATATACCATGTCAGCACACGATCTTATAGTGCACTTACCAATGTGGCCTTCTTAATGTTGTCATCCATGACCCCTTGTGCTTCCCACACCACTCTTACCATGAATTAGAACTGGTCTGGATCCTCATTCCCTACTCCTTTGTATATGGGTAGCTTGATCATGCTCACCACGCTGAATTGTGGGGGTGGTGGAGGTGGGGTGGGTGAATATGGAGGTGAAATAGGTGAAACAGGTGAAGGCGTAAGTGGAGGTGATAACTGCGGAATGTGCTGCCTTATCAAACTGACCGTACTTCTCAGGGAAACTTGAGCTCCCTCTTCCTCGCTAGCTCGTAGAGGTGAAATTAAAGGACTATTTCCTAACCCTTCGATCCCTTTGTAGATATTTCCACTCCGCATCATTCCAATCATTAATGTATTCACATAACCCGCTTTTCACATAACAACATCTTAATCCAGGTATTCAGGGATTTGATGTACCTACCTCGCGGTCCCTTGAGAAAATGTCATTCTACTTCGCTATAGCTCACGGTTGTGTCTATCACAAACTCGGTGATAAACCCCCTATTATCCGGTCAATCCAATTGTCCACGGTCTGCGCGATCTTATATTCTGATGCCTCTATTCTGTGCACTAATTTCGGAGTCCACACTATCGATTGATCGAGCTTATACCTTCCCTGGCTGTCAGCTAACCTCATGATCCAATCATACAGCTTTGAAGAGAAGGACAGGAAGAAGATCTCGTGGATTTCCGTATATATGTAGCGATCCAACCACCTCTTCTCGGATATATGCGGAGTTCTATTTTCCTGTGTCACGAACTCGTGAAGCTTCTGATCCAACCAATCTTCAATTTGCTTCTTCATAGGGTTCCAGTGTTTCGACATCAGACATTCCTTATGCAGATCCCGATCCCAAAAATAGAACCATTTGTTGGCTTGTTGGGGCCTGACCTAGGTTTAGAAGTGATTTAGCCAAACAAATCCCGAAATTATCGGCCCTTTCAACAAAATTCCGCGGTGCGCAAACTAAGGTCTCACCCAAGGTAGTATGGGAGGGTGATGGAACCAGGGTTTCACACCCTAGGGATGTCTTGATGAAGGTTGGGAAGTTCGTGAACCAATCCTACTCGCTTACGCTTCTCCGCGTAGCTGTCTTACCTTCGTGTAGCTCTGTAAAGAGTGTGAAGAGGTGCGGTCTAGATCCCTTGTTCTTACTGCGTTATTATTATAGATATTAACTTAATTTTGTGGGCCCAATATTCTTATCAATCATTCAACATTCATAACAAGTGCACGCAATCATAAACTATAAAGAGATGCATAAGACTATAACAAAAGAATAAACATACAGATCTATGAATAAATGCACAATATTCCAGAATCAACTTAGCTTTTATTAAACTTCTATTCCATTACAATCCCAACTCCGCCTTGCGCACTCAGCTACAGGGGTCCGCGCACACAGTTGTGGACTCGTCCAGGCCTCTGTGCACATAGCTGCAGAGCCTCTTCCTACTACTACAACCCAAGACTCAGACTTACAAAATTAGAGTGAATATCGCATTCAAAAACTCATATCACTTAAGATCAATCCTAAAAACTACCTTCTTCACTTAGAGCCTTGCTCTATTTATACATACCCATGGTCCATGGACCATGGGTAGGCTGACACATTCTATATTAAATTACAATATTTTAGGGTGGACAACCCTAGACTCTCGTGCTCCGTGCCCGCATTTTGCGGGGTCTTACATTACATTTGACCAAAATTTAGGCTACAAACCCCAAAAACCTGTTATGGGGTGATCTGCTGCCAAACACTTCTTGGCTTCGAGGGATGTTTCCACATCAGGAATTAAATATCTCTTCTCCTCCATGGGATTAGTGCATGGTTGGGTTTTTTCATGACCAAATTTGTCAACGAGGACCGACTGATTAGGAGTACAGTTCTATCTTTCAGTGTTCCCTGGCTGCTCCCTGACATTGGTAAACATTTCCATGCTTCCCAAAACCCTTGCCACTTCCTCCTCATAGTCTTGAAATAGAGGGTCTTGAGGAATGAGAGGAGGTGTACAAGATGGTCCAACTTCTTCTGCTTGGATTGGAATGTGCCGCTGGGCTTTTACTCTCACCAAGCGTCTATGTTTAGCTAATTCTAGGGGTGCAGTGGGGTTCTTTCGTTTTAATATTTTCTTTGGGCCTAGGGTTCTTGGCCCTTGCTGCTCTGTTTCCTCATTTTCTGGGGGTGGAGCCAAGGTAGGATTTATGATACTATCCCATGTTAATTGTTTCTGTGCCAATCTATTTGTGATGATTAACTTAATTAACCCATGATCGCTGACTACACTATGTGGGTCCTTGGATGTCCTTATCTGTCAGGCAACATCATGTAACAGGGAATTTAAATAAAATGGTAAACTAACTGAAATTCTTTGCTTTAAAATGGCTAGGAGTTTTGGTTGTCGAGGTTTTACCACATCATGCCGGCCGTCGCAAGTGATATATCTTTGGATGATGACCGTCAACTCTTGTCATGGTTGTTGCAATGCTGAAGGATGAATTCCTTTCCCCGTTCGTACTAGCCACTCGCCTGGGTCTTGGAAGGCTTCAATTGCACTGTATAAAAGGGTGCATTTGTTTGCCCATTTCGCCCCTTCTGCCAAAAGTTGAGTAACTTCGGCCAGGACTTCTTCCGAAACTGTCATGCTTATGCCTTTGACCACTGTACTACCGTTCTTTAGATTTTGCAGAAACTCCAACGTTAGCTCTTCATGGAATCCCTGTAATCTGTTTAAGTACTGTAACTAGCCAACACATTCAGGGATTTCACGGGCTTGATCCGACACCAATAGTATTGGAGGCTCACTCCGAATTTCTCTTCTGCCCATAGTTGCTACAATTGGGTCTGGTTGTTCTAAATACAACTATGTTTTAGCCCTGTAATGCAACACAACAATGATGTATATCGCAGAAATTATAAAGGAAATGACTCTACTTGGATAAGAATTATTGTTTTTAGTTAAGTCATCCATCTTGTCAACCATACTTAAAGCAAAATCGTATGTTCGCATGCCCGCCATAATGGTTGCCATTCTTTGACCAATAAGGATTTTCTACTAATTATTACATATCCTGCACATCAATAAAACGTACTCCAGAGGTAATCTGAATGATTATCACGCATTTATTCATAACTGGAATATGTGCTATCCATACGCAGGCCATACCCCCCTCTGATGAGAGAAGGGCGTCCATGTACTTTCAACACATTGAAAACATGCAAATAATCCAATGCGAAATAAATGCCGACAACCAATCTAAAAAACACAGCACACAAATCAATAAAGCATTTAAGTGACATGCGCTGTCAGACATGAATTGGCCCAAAAAAAAATAACAATATCAAGTCATTATGTCAAATATTTTACCATAAGCGGTATTAATCATATCAGCGTAATCAACGGTTTATATTTAATGGCCATATTTTAATACGCGGACATATGGAATATGATGAATATAAATAAAAATCACCATGCTATGCAGCTTGTAAAAGTGCTCCCAAACAGAGTCATTTAGAAATAGGGTCATAGGTGATAAGAGGTAGATGTCATATGGCAATATAAGATAATACTTCAATACCACAACAGAGCCACTGCTACTAGCAAGCATTCATAGCCTCAGCAGGGTTGCTTTTTAACCCTCCCAAATGAGCCAGAGTCCTTTTTACATTTTGATTTTTTCTTTTATCACAAAGAGACCACTATGTTGGCTTGGTGACCAGATAACCATAGTGCCACTCACTAGGGTGAAACAGAGATGATCAGGCTGGCTCGTGATGAGACCCCCTATTCTTCTGACAAATTATTTATCAAGAAGATCATTACCTTGGTGTGGTAGCCAAATTGGAATGTCACCTGTTACATTCTTATGATCGTGGTAGGCTGGCTCATGATGAGACCCCCTATCCTCTTTCGACAATGTTGTAAGCGTTTTGATATTTTATTTTATTTTTGTAATTTTTCTTGTAAAAAGGGAGGCTCATTTGCTCCTTAAGAGTCAGGGATGGTGTAAGAAGTAAGAAGATGCCAATGGGAGTATTATACTCTTATCCCTTAACATTATATCGATGAGTTTTATCCATTTGGAAGTACAAACATAAGCCAACATTGATTAAAGGTAATGAATCATTTCCTGATGTGTCACAAAAGAAAAGATGTTCAGATAGCCATTAAAAGATGCGCCATATTAGCTTGATGAATAAAGTTAACCAACAAAAGGATTTTAGATGTTATAATGACATTGTTATTACCATATATCTTTAGAAGAGGCACGAATGCACATGGCGCTTATTTGAAATATAAAAGAAGAAGATCATGGTATAATGATTAAGAGAAAAAAAATGAGAAAATTCAATATTTAGCTTGCAACAAGGTGTGGTTCACTCTGCAAAATAAAAAAATCAAAGAAAATGAAAAGAAATAAGGAGAAATGCGTTGTTCAATGAATTGAATGACAATCGTTCAATAGTGTGAACAACAAAAACAAATAAGAAGAATAGTGTTGTTCAATCAAGTGAACGACAATTGTTCAATCACTTGAACAACAAAAACTAATGAACGGAAAATGTGTCATTCAATGTGTTATTCAATCAATTGAATGACAGTTGTCCAATTGTTTGAACATTGAAAACAAAAATAAGAAAAAAAATGATGTTCAACCAAGTGAACAACAGACGAAAACAATAAAAAATGTGTTGTTCAATCAATTGAACGACAAATGTCCAATTGTTTGAACAACGAAAACAAGCAAAAATGTGATGTTCAATCAATTGAACGACAAACGTTCGCTTGTTTGAACAGTAGAAAACGAAAAAACAAAAAGTGTGTTGTTCAATCAATTGAATGACAAGTGTTCACTTGTTTGAACAACAAAAATAAAAAAACAAAATATGTTCAATCAATTGTTTTAACAACGAAAAAACGTCCAATTGTTTGAGCAACGAAAAAAATAAAAATGTGTTATTCAATCAATTGAACGGCAAACGTCCAATTGTTTGAACAATGAAAAAAAAAAAAAAAATGTGTTTTTCAATCAATTGAATGAAAAACGTTCACTTTTTTGAACAGCAAAAACGAAAAGGATCCATATTTACGTAGTAATGCCTACAAAGGTATGTACATTATTTACAATTTTTCAAGCAATTTTAATTTTTAGAGAAAATGTTGTTGGGTTATCATTCCCTGCAGCTAAAATTTGCATGGAGGGGTCCTCGCCTACCTGCTTGCAGAAAGATTCTTTGGTAAGTGGTTGATGATAGAGGCACACTCGATGCCCATTTACCTTAAAGGAATGGATGGATCTGTCTATGGTAGTCAAGGTAAGAGTACCATTGTTATGAACTTCTTGAATCTCATAAGGGCCAAGCCAAGTTGTTTGCAACTTGCTTGGGAAGTCTTAGAACGTGGAATCATACAGAAGTGCCCAATCCCCTTTTTGAAATGTTTTCTTCTTGATAAGGTTGTCATGCCATTTTGCCCTTTGTTCTTGACAATTTTATGGCAGTTCGTTGCAGTGCAACCAATCGAGCTTCATCTAGTTCGTTAATCTGTTGAAGATGCTTGGTTTGAGCTTCTATTAAATTCAGACCCACTTCATGGGCCGTCCTTAGAGTCTTTATTTCGAATTCAATTGGAAAAATTGGTTCTTTACCGAACACAAGATGGTAGGGAGAGTATCCAGTAGTATTCCTCCAAGTCGTATGATAGGCCCACAAGGCCTCTAGCAGTCTAACAGTCCAATACCATCAGTGCGTTGAGACTGTTTTGGTTAGCATTGCTTCTATAACCTTGTTGGTGCTTTCTACCTGCCCGTTCACCTGTAGGTGATACAAAGAAGTGATCCTGTGCGTGATATGATGGTTTCTGAGGGTGGCAGTAATCTTGTTACCTGTGAATTGCTTTCCCCCATTTGTGACCACTTCTCGCAGTAATCCATACCACACAAATAGTCCAAAAAGGAAGTTAATCACTGCTTCCTCTGTGGCTCTTGGTAAATCTATTTTTTCCACCCATTTTTTCACATAATCTGTGGCTACCAGTATGTAGGCCTTCTCATTGGAAGGCAGATGGAATGGACCTATGAAGTCCAATTCCCAATGATCGAAGGTTTCTATGACAAATTGTAGCCATAGAGTCATTTCATTAGATTGACCAGGCTGGCCCATCCTTTGGCAATTGTCGCAGGCCTCGGCATATTTTTTAGCATCCTTAAAAATAGTGGGCTAGTAATAGCCCATTTGTAATACCTAGGTCCTGTCCTTCGGTTTGTGAAATGTCCTGCATAGGGTTCGTCATGGCAAGCCTTTAGGATGTCATGGATCTCATCCTCATGGATACATCTGCATATACACATTTTGGCCCCTATATGAAAAAGATATCCACCTATCCAATAGAATTGGGCGCTACGCTGAATAATCAATTTTCTTTCCCTTGTTGTCAAATGTTTGGGTAGCTTCCCTACTGCCAGATAATTTTCCACATCTGCGTACCATGGCATCTTAACTGTCACAAAAAATAGGTGTTCATTCAGGAATTGGTCATCTACCGCTAGTGGATCATTAACCTTCAGAATTCGAGATAGAAAATGAGCAACAAGATTCTCCTTTCCTGGACGATCTTTAATGGTAATGTCGAACTCCTGCAAAAGAAATAACCATCATGTTACTCAACCATTTGTGATAGGTTTATTAGCTAGATATCTAATGGTAGAGTGATCAGTGTACACAAAGACTTGGTAGCCAGTTATATAGTGTCTATATTTGTTTATTGCATAAATAATTGCTAAGAATTCTTTTTCTGTCACTGTGTAATTGAGTTCTGCAGGGGTGAGATTTTTGCTAATGTAATATATAGCATAAGGTTTCTTGTCCTCCTCCTAGCCAAGGACAATGCCTATGGCTACATTTGATGCATCCATGGAAATATGAAAAGCCAGCTCCTAGTTTGGTCCACATAATATTGGTGCTTTTGAGATTAGTTTCTTTAATCTTGCAAAAGCTATGTCACACTTGTCAGACCAACTAAAATCAATGTTTCTAGTTAGAGCGTATAAGGGTGCCGCAATTTGTGAAAAAATCTTGATAAATATGCAATAATAACTTGCATATCCTAGGAAACTACATACCTCTATTTGGGTGCAGGGGGTAGGCAGTAAAAGAATTACCTGTATTTTTGCTGGGTCTACCTGTATTCCTGCTGCAGAGATGTAATGTCCTAGGATCATGCCCTCGGTCATCATCATGTGACACTTGACATTGCTTAAACATAACCTAGTAGTGATGCATCGTTCTAAGACTTTTTCTAGCATTCATAATGCTTGATCAAAATCATCCCCATATGGAGTAAAATCATCCATATATACCTCTAGTCCTTAATTTATTAGATCAGCAAAGATTCTTAGTATAACTCTCTGAAATGTGGTTAGGGCATTGCACAAGCCAAATGATAATACTCTGTATGCGAATGTGCCCCAGAGATTTGTGAAGGTTGTTTTGTCCTAGTCTTCAGGGGCAATCTGAATTTGATTGTACCCGCTGAAGCCGTCTAGAAAGGAGAAGAACTGCTTCCATATCGAGGACCTGATCAATGAATGGGAGGGGAAAATGGTCTTTCTATGTTGCCTTATTTAGCTCTCGATAGTCTACACAAATACGCCATTTGCCGTTTTTCTTGGGGATGACCACCAAAGGGGAGACCCATTTAATGTCTGAGATAGGATAAATAAAGTTTACATCCAGTAGCTTCTGTAATTCCTCTTTCATGATATCCTTGAGGTGAGGCTTCAACCCTGCTGAGGCTGCCAGATGGGTCATGCATCCTTCTCTGTATAAATGTGGTGTGTACATAACTGCATATCTATCCCTTTTATATCAGGATAATCCCAGGCAAAAGCCCCTTTATTTTTCTACAATACCTGGATAATCTTTTTCTGCTGTTCACTCTCGAGATTAGCATTGATATTTAGAACTTTGCCTGGTTCGATCTCAACTAGTTTGTTGTTCTGAACAACAATTTTTGTTTAAAACCCTAAACCCTTGGTGTTTGTGATGCTTGGTTTATGGCCTAGGGCAAACCCTCCTTCCAGACTTGGTCCAAATATTTTAAAAATAGTGTTTTACTCCATGTACGCTACTTTTCCCTGTGATAAGAGCATGTACATGCAGGTTAGTCTATACCCAACCTGCATATATGTGTTAAAACACTTAAAAAAAATTAAATTTCCTTAATTATGGGTGGAGATCACGGGTTTTACCTGTTGATTACCTCCTAGTGCTTGTGGCCCAACTGTTCCCAACTGTTTCCCAACTAAAAAACTAATTTGGGAGAAGTATAAAAAGACTTCAATGGGAAGGCCTTAAGGAGGAGAGAAATGATAGAATTACTATACTAAGATTATCCCCTGATCAAGTTTGAAGTGTCCCTGTGCTTCAAGCACTTCCCAAGTTCAGGAAACCCTTGTTTCCTTGAGTGTTGATATTCTTTCACTTGTTGGAGATATTATGGTCTTGGTTATGGAAGGAGGCTATTGAAGAATGGGATTGGACAGACCTTGAGGACAGTTCTGCTTGGAGTTGGAAGAGGAAGACTCAGGCGAACTCTTTCCTTGTTTATTATAGCTTTCTATAATAAAAAGAAACGTTGTCTTGTTCCTGAGATCGACTTTGTTTATGCATCATATGTTATTGTTATGGTTTATATATGAATGACTATTTTAATGTATAACTAACCATCTACTTATATGATATAAAGTTGATTTCACTAAAATGCTTTATCTATATGCTACTATGTGTATTCGAATTGGTTGATTTGTAGGTTCGAAGATCATTAGGAGTTGTAGAGGGTTTGAAACCTGTCTAGAAGGAGGGGTTGCCCTAGGCCATAAACCAAGCATCACAAATACCAAGGGTGATATTTGGAGCTATAAAAAATATGCTGGTCATCTGTGTCCTTCAGGGGATCTTTCATGGCTTTGTTGTCAAGAATTGCTTTCAGCATTTGACACTCCACATTAGTTGGCTGGTTTATAAAATTGTTGATAACATCATCTTCAGATTGATTTTTAAGTTCTAGCACTTCCACTACTATGAGTGGTGAACGAATGCTCTCTTCCAGGTACATTGGTGGCTGCTTACATATTTTTATGATGGGCAAACTTGGCCTGGCAAGAGGGTATAACACCAGATTTTTTACAGCATCTCCCTTTATGATAGTCATGCTACCTTCTCGGAAACCAATATATACATCAACAGTTGCCAGCCAAGGTCGTCCCAGAATCAAAGGATGCCCATCCAACCTACTCCTTGGGTTAATAACCAAGAAGTCTACTGGATATTCCCATGAGTCAATAAAAACTGTAATATCTTGTAAAGTCCCTTCGGGTCTTATCACCGATTGATCAACAAGCTCTAATAAAGTGGTGGTTGGTTCTAAGGCTGTAATACCAAGTGCTTGACAAGTTTCTGTTGTTAATATGTTAATGTCAGCTCCTAGATCAACTAGTGTATTTGGAAAAGAGTGGCCATATATATGAAATGTTACTATGGGATTTCCAGGGTATTCGTACTTTATTAGAGTTTCCTCTCCCAAGAGTAAATCGGATAAGGTTCCTATGACACGGATAGTGGGTGAGGTTTTTACCTTCCTCACATGTCTCTTTACACATAATTATTTGATGGTTTTGGCATAGATGGGAATTTCTTGAATAGCCTGGAGGAGGGGACTTAATACACAATTTTTTTAGTTCCCCTACAAGATTGAAATCAGGATAAGTGATTGGTTTAGGTATTACTAGACTTTCGGGGAATGGAGGAGAAGTGACCATAAGTTTTTCAGTGTCATCGTGTTGATTTGTTTCTTCTCCTTTCTTTGATTCAGTATGGAACATGTACAAATGATGGAATATGTATAGGTGGAGTTACAATTTCAATTGAAGGCTGGTCCCTGTTTTCCTCAGGGGTTATGACACGACCTAACCTCAATCTGAGCTCATTACATTCTTTTTTCTCAACCTCATATTCTAGATTTTCAATAACCTGTACCAACTAGACTGGCCTATTATTAGGATTCAGGTTTGGCTGAGCTGGTAACTGTGGCTGTATAAGAGGTTGAGAATTATATTGTAATGTATAAGGAGCTAACAGTGTGTTCTGAGGCTAGGGGCCTATTCCTGTAGGTATATTGGATATCCCTAGAGGTCACTGCCAGTTTGTAGACGAATTTGGGTTTTTAGAGGTGGAGGCAGGCCACTGGGATTGATAGGGATTGCCTTGCCAGACTGGAATAAAAGGAGAATTTGGCTAGAAATTTCCTGGAAAAGGTTGTGTTGGTCAAGATGTCATAAGGAATGGTGGACTTTGCTAGTTTGGGTAGGGTGATTGGCCTTGCCAGTTTGTCCCAAGGTTCTGTTGTTGATTAAACTACGATGAAGGAAAAAATTGGGATGCATCTTGTGACATACCTGTAGGTTTGGCTTGCCACTGTCGATGTTGGTTCATCAAATATACCAGTTATGTTTCCTCCTCCGCTTCTTTGAATACTACTTTCAGCCTGGGTAATGATGGACACTATTCAGTATCATGATCTTTAGTACAAATGGCACATGTCCGAACCATGTCTAACAGGCATTCCCATTGGCTGTGCTTCTTTCGACAATGTGGGCAGAAGATGGCCAAATTTTGTTCTGCTAAAGCTTGTTTTTGTTTGGCTTGTAGAACATCCAATTGTGTTGTAAGAGTGCCTAGGATAGCCATCTTAAAATCTTACAGGAGGTTACCAATCTCCATCCATGTTATACCTCCACTATATGGTTTGCTTCCTCTGCTCATTGGATCTTGGCTAGATGCTCTTGTACGCGTGCTTCCTTGCAAGCACCTGATACAAAAACGAATTATTTCATCATATTCTTCCTTGGAAATATCCCCTTTTCCCATTAATTTTAGAGTTCATATCCATTCTTCTTTCATTCCTTTAATCAATATAGCTCTTAGGACTTCTTTTGGTAGGTTAGTGTGTGGAGATTCTGCAAATTATAATTGAATTGTTCTACATATTCTTCTAGTGTTTTGTTATCTTTTGCAGTCATATTGAAAATCTCATATTTCAATTCCCTGGTTTTACAAAAGTCCTAATATCTTTTAAGGAAGGAGGTTTTCATCTCGTCCCAGGAATTGATGGTTCACCCACCTAGACCCATAAACCATCTTAAAGCTGCCCCTTTCAAAGTGGAAGGGAATAATTTTAGTTTTTTGGGGTCGGTGGTATAGTCATACCCTCTACAGAGGACATCAAACTCAAACAGGAAAGCATTAGGATCCTCTGTAATCATCCCATCAAAAGTTGGGATGTTCTGTAGAGGAATATCCTTCATAGGGGCATTGGCCACCTGATCGACTATGGGGTATTCTAATGTCAAGGTTTGACCTTGGGGTGGATGTTCTGCCATTTGATCAAAGATATGCCAATAGTCTTTAGGGATTTCAAGGGATGCTTCCGTAATAAACAGAGAGTTAGCAACCCGAGCTGGTTTTACAACACTCCCTAGGTCTGGAATCTCAAGAGATCCTTGTTCAGACAACTGTGGTTTTGCTTCAACAGCCCCCCTAGTTTCTTCTTTTCCTTCTTGTAATTTACAATATTTTCCCTCCTGTAGAGGATCAGAGGGTAGGCTTATTGTAGCTTGAAAACTCTGATCCGATCCTCCTACTTGGCTTTGAATCTCAGCATGAACTACAGATGGTCGGCTTACTGCTTGAGGGATAGCAGTAGAACTTCTTCCAGGTATATCTTGGAATCCTACTGATGCTTGAGACTGTGCTCTTCTTATGATTTCATCTATAAAGGTCGTTCTCCCAAGTTTCACCGATCCTTTGGGTTTTGTGGGTTTTGGTAGAGGATTTTGTTCTTTCTCTATCTTTTTATTTCTAGTCATTCATAAAACAAATTCCTATTTAACCTCTAAAATTTTGTTGTAAAGAAGGCAGGTAAGCAAGCACTTTACTTGCTAGGTACATAGGTTCTTACCTTCCATTTTTAACACCAAGTTTTCTTACAACAAAGGAATATCATTAATCACTTTAAACACTCTCCTTGTCAACGACGCCAAAATGTTGGCTCACTAAGATGTCTTTTTACAGGCAATCTTAATCCCTACATTAGTTGTCAACCCAAGGTAAGTCTTTCTATTTCAAGAGTGCCAACACAGTATGTGTAGTGAAGTGTTGCAATCATTAAATTCCAATTCTTCAATCCAATTCACACAACTCTTCAAAGAAACTATTTATGAAAGGAATGCTCGCACACCCTATGTAATTCTATACAACTTGTCTTGAAACCAATTAGAACTTGAATGCAAATGAGAATTACACAGAGAATTACTCAAATAAGCTTAAGACTAATCACACTTAATCAAGTAAAGCAACTATGATTGTCAAACAACACTAATCAACTCAAATCAATCTGTATTACTAAATAGCAATAACAATTGGCAATTGAACAACAATATGTAACTGAACAACAACAAATATAAAATATTCCTAAATGATAAGCATTCTATATTGCAATCCATAAATGTTACTTAGTCTTGTTTCTCAAGATCTATGATAACACCTATTAAATCTGAACAACAATCAACCGTACATTCACTCATTCTAATCAAGGCACTTACGTAAGTCTATCTTGCAGTTCCAGTATAAAGATAAGTGAAAAGTAGTATAGATCAATATCACCAATTGTCAAGATAAGCAAAAGAACTAAACATTAAATCGAATACAAGGACTGAATGTAAACTAGAACACAAAGGAGCAGTGGAAATTCTCATGATTGGGCCCAGAGTTGCCAGAAGCCTCTACATAATAAAAACTTAGAATACAGAGATGTATCAAGCACAACCTTCTTCCATTAACTTCAAAGTAACAGCTGACAGAGTCACTGAATTAACAAAGTTTTTTCTCTAAAGAGAATAATTACATACTAAAAGTTTGAACTATCATCTAGTTGCCTTTCGGCCTTATATAACATAAAAGGGAAACTTGGATAAAAGCAAATCCTTAGGATTAGGAGATCCTGAGGATTTCACAATATAAAATCTGATCATATGATAAAACAAGAGTACTCGAATTGATCTTCCGATTCCTTGTCTGCCCCAGATGCTGTGGCTTTTTCCCTTTATGGCCTCATGTTGTCCTACCAACTCAACAAATTTTGCCCAATCACATCTCTACATACAAATATAACAAAGAATCAGTTTTTCGTACTAAATTTTCCTATTCTATCACCAACTAGTTTCTTCCAATTTTGTCTAATATTTTCCTCAATTTATTCTATAAACAGAGATAATATTATAAGGATGAATGATAGATGAAGCATTAAGTGAAGACAAATCATACCTTTTTCTCGTCCCAACAAGTGTCACCTTAGTAAGTTATAAACAATGAAATTTGAATGGAATGAATATGTTTTGTCTATAATCTTTTGGTATTTTAGCGAAGGGGAAGGCTCCTGCAGCTGTGTGCGTGAAGACCTTGGTAAGTCTGTAGTTGTGTGCTCAGGCCCCTGCATCTACGTGCGTAGGGTCAGAAAGATTTTATCTATGAAGATTTGAAACAATAAAGAAGATTTTGGAACGAATCTCTGTATTTCTCTAGGTTCACGTAGTTTCTATATTTCTACATAATTAGGGTTTTCTTTTATATATTTCTTTTGTAATTGCATCACGAAGGTTCAAATATTGTTTTATATGATGAATAATGCATATTAGGCTACTTAGGCACAACTCGCAAGTCTTTTAAGTAGGAAAACGCTCTACGACTGTAATAATAAGGTTAATAGTTTGTGAAGGTTGGATTAAGCCCTAAATTGAAAGAAACTGGATGACCACACTGCATAGCCCCTCTAGATGTGGAAACCTGGTTCTACCATCTCCCAATATTTCCTCGGGTGAGACTGCAGTCCGTGCTACGCAGATCGTTGCTGAAAGGGACGATAATATAGGGTTTTGTTGGTTAGTGCAAACTAACTCTAAACCTGGGTCTAAGCCCCTAAAGTAGTCACCTGCAGATGAATTCAAAAAATAGAAAATAAACAATGCCGAGAATATAAAACAAATACACAAAGATTTCCCCTCGATCCAAAAACCGAGACATTAGGGGAATTTTGAAGTCTAAAATGGGCCTCCTAAGGAAATTATAAAATAATAGTGGAAATAATAAAATAAGATTAGATTACATCATCAAAGTTTAGAGGGAAAAAAGAAAAAACTATTCTTTTCAACTTATCTCCCTATGAGTTTACTCAAATTTCTAGTGGAAACACTCGTCGGATGCATAATTTCATTCTGCATCCAAGGCATACCCATGTTGCATACTTTCGATACATTCCACTACATGAAAAATGAGAAATACATGAAAAACATTACTGCAATCAAGTTTTTTCACGTATTTCTCATTTTTCATGTAGCAGGGTCCATCAAAAGTATGCAACATGGGTACTCCTTGGATGAGGAATTAAATTTTGAATCCAACGAGTACCCCCGCTCAAAAATTGAGTAAAAGCGTGGGGAGATGAGTTGAAAAAGTAGTTTTATTATTTTATTATTTTTTAATCTTTTTACATTTTTACTGAAAAATGGTGAATCACCCCCCATGGTTGACATCATATCTTGAACCCTATTGGTTCTTATAAAGTTTATTCTGGTTGTACATTTTTCTTAGGAGGCCCATTTTAGACCTCAAAAGCCCCCTAATGCTACCAGATTGATTTTTTCATTATGTTCCTTTCAATGTTACAGTACATATATATACATGCTGAAGCATTCATAAACCCCAATCCATTAATCCTATATTAGAAAATAACTGTAGATCCCTTGAACAAATCTACAAAATACCAAGGGAAAAAAAACATTATGCCTAAAACCATGTGCAAAACCCATGCACGAAACCATAGGTTGGTTTGCCCACCTAATATAGGGTCCAATTTTTCTTTTCCCGGGGCACTTCCTTGGACCCCGTGTAGGGGGTCTACCACCCCCATGAAACCCCTTGACAGGGGGGGGGGGGGGGGTGTGCCCCCCTATGACCCCCCTGTCATTCCCAACACAACAAACAAGGGAAAATTTCATCCCCCATATGAACCCCCCCATGCGTGCGACTAGTCGTGGAAAGAACATAACCCACACCTAACACAAAACAATAAATTCTTTAAGGACTCAAACCTGTCACAGGTGCCTTATTTGATATATGTCTCTATGTCCACCATTATTTTAATACTACTTTGCAAAAAATTCAAGTTAAAAGCATATTCACTGTAATTGTGAAGTTGTACTAGAGTTAAAGATATTCACCAATCGCTTCAAACCATACACACAATGCCCCACACCTAACTTCGAATTCCATCTCCACCCTGAACCAATTTCAGCATAATAAGATAATGAAGGATTCCATTTTGAGTACATATAATATATATTATTGTGTGTTGTCCCATATTGGTCGGGAAAGCATTGTCTTGGTATTCATATATATCAACAACCTTACAACCATTCGACACGTTGAGAAAAACGTTGACTGGACTATGGGATCCTTCATGGTGTCTTATGTGAACACTGACTTTAGTGAATAGAGGTGTGAACAATGGTATGCTTGTCACTTCATTGAATTTGGTGGAACATGGCTATTATATTGGTGAAATTTAGTGTGCTCCACTTGTGACTATACATGAATATTGGGTTTCCACGCGCAATAATTTTTTTAACAAAATAACCTCTCAATTTTAAAACAAGACTGAGAAGAAAATTGCTCATAAAGAGCCACCTTTTGCATGATCAAGAAAAATTTATTTTTTTAAGAAAAAACAATATTTTTTTTTTTTTTTACTAGATAATACAATAAACTCCCATAAGAATTCTCCACAATGAATCACTTAATGACTTAGCACCAGCTTTTATGAATTTCAATTGAAATACCCTCATTATTTTTCCTGGCAAGAATTGCTACAACACCGACAAAGGGAAATTTCCCATCATATGGAATAAGGATTTAAGTTCACATGCGTTGCATGGGGTGGGTAAGCCATGCCACCCCCTATTAAATGTTGTGGGAAATGACAGGGTGGTCGACACACACCCCAACCCACCCCCCCACCAATTCCCCTCCACCCCAACCTCCATTGCCACTTCGCTTGACACCCTAATTGGGGGAATGTGAAATTAATTATTAATGTAATATTGTGTTATAATTATATATACATTATTTTTGTTGATAGAACTATATTATTATTAAAAAATCAATTATATATCTATATATATATATATATATATATATATATATATATATATATATATATATATATATATATATATATATATATATATATATATATGTATATATATATGTATATATGTATATATATATATATATATGTATGTATGTATATATATATATATATATATATATATATATATATATATATATATATATATATATATATATATATATATATATATAGGTCCACGAACTCTAGGGATCGATGATTGCTATGTCCATGGAAACTATCTCAGGTAGATCCACTTGAAGGGATCAGTCCAACTGGCTCATTTTGGAGCCTAACCCCGAGGGTGTTGAGGAAAATTGACCCCGTGACCTCTCATAGCGAGGTTCTTATGCAATAGGTACTTGACCAATTGAGCTAACCCTCGAGTTTATTTTCTTATATATACATATACATACATACATATATATATATATATATATCATCAATTGGGAATTGTATTAACTTTTGATCAATCGTATACATAGAAATTGAGAATTTTTTTTAGTAAGTCCCAGGAGGATACTCACCAGGAAAAAAGGGAACATAATATTACATGAAAACTCATGGATTTGGATTGATCTATTCGTAAAGAAACCAACCAAAACCAAACCCCAAATAATAGAACCCTAAAAATATACATAACCCACACATATAATTATATCTTGGGTAATGACCCTAGGGATGATCATGGATATTTACAAAGATTTTTTTTTCTTGTAGACATTTATCCACCCTGGCGATTATTTAGGAACAAATGAAGAGGGTACAATTATTGTATTTCCTTGAGTCATTTCCAATTCTGGGGGGTTTGCATTTGAATTTTCTTCATTATCATTGTTTGTCACTCCTTATCATTAACAAAGTTAAGACCATATTCGTGTCCCTTTCAGCTCCATTCAATGGGTGGACCCACATGTCTTAGGGATGAGATGGCACTACCTATGGCTGAGCTGAGTTTGGATGACTCAATTTATTGGAAGAAGTTTTCTGGAGCTGCAAGTTGTTTGGTTGGTTCATTGTAGATTTCCTATATTACATTTATGCTTTTGTGTCTTTCCATCCTTATGCCTTATTCTTTGAATGTGACCAGGAAGTTGAAAAATCTTGTAACAAATGACTATATTTTCATACCCCAACGGCTTTGAAATAATTGAGCTATTCCAATAGAGAAAAAAATTATTTGTCAACGCTCTAGTGAGACTTATTTCAACACATATGCAGGACCTTCTCTCACTCACATCTCTCTGGTCATGTATGAAATGACATATATAATGATTAGTCATAAATCTCTCTCCTTGCACTAGGAAGTGCAAGACCCTCATGCAAATGTAGCAATACCCTTCTCCAACCTGTCTATTTCCACCTTGATGAAACAATTGATTGAGTTCCCCACTTTATCTAAGAACTCTGGATGAAGTAGATGGAGGGGCATATTTGCCAGCTTAACCCAAACTGACATGAGCAAAGATAGCATGGGAAGAGGGTTAAACCCATTAAAATATGACTCCATGCAAATCCCAACTCGGCCCCAAAACTAGGGCCCTCGTTCAAAAGCCCTATCATAATCATCTAGATCCTTAAATTTCAACGCAAAGAAACCCTTTGAGAAAAAAAAAAGATCTACATTCAGTGTCCAAGTCTAATTTAGCCAATCCCAAAGCGTAGTTTCCAATGGCCAAAACCCATTAAAATGACAAATAACAATATACTCCATAAATTCCAAGCTAGAGGAGTAAGAGGGAAGATGATCCACTTTGATAGTAGGGAATTCCTTCTTGTGATCCACAATGAAGGTCAATCTTGAGAGAAATTTACATGTTAGATGAATGGACCTTGGCATAAGGGCATCCTTAAAGGAATAAACCTGAGAAGCATATAATGATCCCCTTCTATGGCCCCACCATTTAAAATTGAGGCAAGAGAGATTGAAGCATTCTTGGCAATGTCGTAATAATTGAGACATTAGGGAAATTTTGAGGTCTAAAATGGGCCTCCTAAGAAAAATGTACAACCAAAATAAAAGTTATAAGAACCAATAGGATTCAAGATGATGATGTCAACCATGAGGGGTGATTCACTATTTTTGGAGTAAAAAAGTAAAAACAATAAAAAATAATAAAATAATAAAATAATAAAACTACATTTTCAACTTGTATTTTCAACTTATCTCCCTAAGGTCTTACTCAAATTTCCAGCAGGAGTAGTCGTTGGATGAAAATTTAATTCCTCATCCAATGAGTACCCACGTTGCATGCTTTCGATCGATCCTGTTACATGAAAAATAAGAAATACATGAAAAACGTGATTGCAATCACATTTTTCATGTATTTGTCATTTTTAGTGTAGTAGATGTTGTCGCTCCCAGAGACAGCCTCGAATGGCTTACAATACTAGTGCCTGTGTAAATCTAAATCGGTGTGTCTCAAATGATTCTCAAGTAGGAGGAGACATCACCCATGTTCTATACACATATATAAGAGGCATGATTTGGTTCTTTCATCCAAAGATGCAGGTCAGGTATTTTAGTATTTCTACACAGACACAGTTCCCAGAAATATAACAGAAAATAATGGAGGTTGAGCACTTCAAAGGCTTACATTTTAATCATTGTTTTGGAATAAATGAGGGAAGACAAGGAGAAGGAGTAACCCAATATGTAGAGCTCAAAGTACCAAGAATTCTATATTAAAAACATAGAGCCTAAAATCATGTGATTTGCTGCAATTATCTGAATTACATGTAGATATAATGAACAAAAAATAAACTACATGCTATGATTCATGTAGTGCGGTTTAAAGGTATAATTTCAACCTACCAAATAGGCCTATGCATTAACAACTCAATGCAAATGAATCTGTAGGTAAGTATGAAATATTCAAGCATTTATTATTACATGAATTCAGAGAGGAAAATAGAAAAATGGATGAAAACAGGAAATAACACACTGTAATACTTCAAAGGAGGAATCACCACTACTCCTGTGATATTCAGAAGGATCTATGTGACTAAGTGATATAGTTTTCACAAAAATATTAGACTTTATTTGCAGATTTCAGAACCTTTATTCAGTGTTTCTACCTCCTATTTATAATAAGAGGGGGTGCATTATCAATCATGATACAATACAAAATATCCCTGGGCCAAGTCTTAGCTGTTAGATTAACTTGCTTTCTTAGCGAGGGAAGGATCTATGTCCAAAAAAAATCACAAAAATAGTAATTTCCTCATAAAGGAAAGCACATCAAAAGATCACAAAACAGATCATTAACGCAATATCTTTGAGTCCATTCCTATAGTTACTTCAGCTTCAGGCTACATCTAGTTCATAGTATGGTCCCTGGTGCCACTCAACTAACTCTTGTCATTTCTACCTTTAATGCCTTCAGCGCCGACCTTGGAAGCGGGTCTTGAAGAGCCATTTTTGAGCCCACCCAAACCTGGTTTTGAATGCTTCCTCTTCTTGATTTACTGCTACAACTTCTTTCGGCATGACCCTGTCATTTCTGCCATTAAAGTCTCGTGGAACACAATCAGCGCCTTGATTTGGCCTGGGGTTTCATATTACAGTATAACAGAGAATTCTTAGGCATGGGATTTTTACCTATAAAATGAGCGAAAGGGAACTTTTTTGATTTCCCCCTTAGCCCCCTTTATTACAACCCCTTGTGTGATTTTCTGCATATAACCGAGGGATGGAATCAGGGGCCTAGCCCTTTTAGTGGTGAGGCTATCAACGATTGAGTGGGGGCCTTTTCCTTGTATAACCTGAATCACCCTCAGTGAATCCCTTTTACCGCATCAGCTGAAATCTGGACGTGAAACATTTATCAGATATGGCCTATAAAGTATCACGTCCGAGGTCCTTTTCTTTATCGCAATTGGGGTCTCACATCTCGACGTTGAGTCCCCTTTTCCTTAAGTTTCTCTCCTTAACAGCGACAATTGCCAATCTACGGGGTGACATCATCATTGCCACGTGTCACCCTGTGAGTGGTGACATGTGTCACCAGGAAATGGCCCCATAAGATCCCTGAAAATTTTGAAATAGAGTGACATGTGTCCCCTAACATGTTAGCATTCATATTGCCATGCGTCCTTCATACTACCACATCAGCCTCCTTACTACCACTTCAGTGATGATGTCAGCTGCCATGTCAGTTCTGAGGACCAATCATATGCTTCCACGTGCCCCCTGGAGGAGAGAGAAAAAGGCTTGTGTGGCCTTGTTTTGTAGGCATTTCCTTTGTTAAAGAATTTCAGCCCTCCACGACAATTTTGCACTGGATAAAAAATCGACGATATTGCGTGGTGTTGTGGGACTGCAAGATGTGGGTGTGGGATTGCGAGATTACGATAGTGTGGGATTTTGCCACATGGAGGAGAGAGGAGGGGGCATCCACCCTTGTTTTTTATGCATTTCCTTTGTATTTAGTTTTCGTCCCCCCCCCAACGATTTCACACTATATCGCAAGATCGTCCCCTGCAAGTTTCGGAGTTTGCTATGACTGGGGGGGTCATGCAGGACTATGGAGTTGTGGGGTGTAGGAGTAGGGATGCAAGAGTGCGGGGCCATCCAATGTGATTTTCCTTAGTCCCTTTAATGCTTTTTCTTGGTTTTATGTGCTTTCCAAAGGTAATCTTCAACAACCTCTAATGTCTGATCCAAGAGTCCTTTTTTGTACTTCTATATACCATTGGGAATCACGTTCTAGGAATTATGCAATGGAGAGGGTCTAATTAAGCTTTGATAGCTTCTATGGGTTATGAAATGGCTTCAACTTCACTGCTGTTATGCATCTTGGACAACTAATCATTTGCAAAGCAGTGAGTGAGTAGTGAGTGACAACATTGGCTCCACTTGGGGATAGTGCCTTGCTAGCAAGGTTCTGAGAACCTACACACTATGAACTACTCCTTTGGGCATGGAGTCACTGTTGGGATGGGGCCCCCTAGGTCAGTGTTGGCTTATTGGAGCCTGACCTAGGTTCAAAGTTGATTTAGCCAAACAAATCCTGGTACCAATAGCCGTTTCGGCAACAGTCCACGGAGCGCGGACTGAGGTCTCACCCGAAGTAGTATGGGAGGGTGCTAGAACCAGGTTTCCCATACCTCCGAGCCCGAGATACTGCCATCGCGTATCCCTACTCAAGGGCTGAATGATGCGCTTCTGCATTATTACCCAAGACTTTACTGATATTCCAATGTTAGTTGATTATCTTAGCCTACTTGCATGCTTTAAGTTATACTTAACAATATAAACCATTCATATAGGTGCACGTAGTAAATAAACAATATATTCACAAATTATATCAAACATGCATTAACCCAAGAATAGATACAAAGAATTATGATAAAACTTCTCTTTATTAATTTCCTCCTCAGTTACAGACTCGATTTCTCCCTGCGCACTCAGTTGCAGGGGTTCGCGCACTCAGCTGCGGACTACTAGGCCTCTTTGCACTTAACTGCAGAGCCTTCTCCTACTCTACGACCCAAAGACACACTTCACTTAGTCGCTTAGACTCTTTCTTCTCTCCACTACTTATCTATATTTTACACTTAGAGCCTCGCTCTATTTATACAATCCCATGGTCCGCAGACCATGGGTAGGCTGACATTACATTACAAAACTAGGGTGGACAACCCTGTGACTCTATCATACGTTTGCGCTCCACGCCCGCAATTCACGGAGCTTTACAACAAGATTAGGTCAAAACTTGCGCTTTGAGCCCCAAAATATGCCTTGGGGGGATTCCATGCCCAACAAGCCCCCAACACAAACATCATGACTCGCCCTCGAGTCACTCTATCGGCGTGGCGATCTTTGTGTGAAGTCCCTCCAACTGTTCTCGAACCATGCGGAGGTTAGCAGTGCACTGAGCTGCTACTTACTGAATCTCCTGCATGCGCTCTTCTGAAACCTCTGTGTTCGAACTGCTTCCATACATCTATACTAGTATATGCTACATATGTTTATAGTCCCGTGCCTTTGTCTAGATGCTTGGAGCACGAAGATTGTGCTTCTGCCGTCTAGTCAGATAGCTGACCCACTCGTGTAGGGCTTCAAGCGACTGCCATTCACTTTGCTGGGAAGGGTTCTCCATTTAGTTTAACTAGCTGGACCGCACCTCTGTCTGTGACCTCCTTAACTAGATATGGTCCTAGGTAATGCATTCTGAACTTTCCCGATAATTTTTCAAACTTACTGTCATACAGTATCACTAAGTCATTTAGCTTGAAGGTGCGCAACTTAATATGGTGATCGTGCGAGGCCTTTTCCTGCTGCTTTTGTACCTGTTGATGAAACCCAGCCAGGAACCATTCCTCCTCAAGTTCTTCCAATTGTCCAAGCCTTTCTTCCTGAGCTTCGCGGTCCATCATACCTTTGAGCGTTGCTATGCACAGACTAGGTACGGTATATTCCATCGGCATGACAGCGTCCATGCCATAAACTAACCGGAAAGGTGTTTGTCCATCATTTTCTTACATGTTGTCCTATAAGCCCATAGTACTGCTGGTATGCACAGGTCCCAATCGCTTCCCTGCTCATTTCACACTTTGGTTAGTGCAATATCCAGTATTTTATTGAATGCTTCTACTATCCAATTGGCTTGTGGGTGATATGGTGTGCTTTTTTGATGATACACATGGAACTATTCTGTGCATGCACTGATCGATTCATTTAAGAAATGTGTACCGTGATCACTCATTAAGATTTTTAGACAACCAAATTGGGTCAACACATGTTCAAACAAAAACTTCGCAGCCGTAGCAGCCATGTAGTCTTTGACCAGCTGCGCTTTCGCCCAACGAGTCAGGTACTCCATCGTGGTGATGATGTACTGCGTGCCCATTTTTCCTTGAGGTTTGATAGGTCCCACAAAGTCGATTTCCCACTTTTCAAAGGGCTGCAGTGTCATTTGTGGATTTAACGACATCTCGTCTCCACGATGGCTTACAAGTCCTTTGACATATATTGCAAGCCTTACAGTGTGCTTTTGTATCTTGATGAAGAGTTAGCCACCACAACCCTGCGTGGAGAATCTTTTGGGCGATCGCTCATCCTGCATAGTGTCCTCCCACAGTGCCCCCATGTGCTTCTGCGGGGATCTGACTTCGTTCAAATTGAGGTACGTACCTTCACAAAATCTCATCGTTTCCCATTTTGTATAGGTGCCCTGCGATGATAGAAAAATCCACTACACGCATCACTATTTCCTTCTTTTGTTGGATGGAGTATTCCTTTGGCATAGTCCCTATTGTCAAAAAGTGGATTATATCTTCGAAGTGTCCATCCATGATGCGTACAGCAAAGAGCTGCACGTCAGGTAATCCTTCCTCCAAACTAGTAGGTTCCTTGCCTGTCTCAATATGCGACAAGTGACTTGGTCCTGCGTTCAGGCGTCCAGGTTTTACCACGACCTCAAAGTCATATTCTTGGAACAATAAGAGCCACCTACAGATGCGCCCCCCAAACACAGGCTTATTAACCAAGTATTTTAGCATGGAATGGTCTGTATACATCTTGAAATGTCCTCCTAGCAAATAGTGTCGATATTTTTAGGGTGCATACACCATATCCAATCCCTCGTGCTCGGTTGTGGAATAGTTCTTTTTAGCTTTGGACAATCTATGACTTGCAAACATGATAGGGTGATCGAAGCCCTCTCTACACTCCTGTGCGAGCACCACTCCTAGCGCGATACACAACGCATCAACATGGACATGAAACTCCACATCCCATTTTGGGAAGACCAGGATTGGAGCGGAGGCCAATTTCCCCTTTAGTACATCCAAGATCTTCATGCAATAATCATTCCAATAAAATGTGACACCCTTTTTCAATAGTTTCTCCATCAGCACAGTGATTTGGGCTTAGATTTTGATGAACTTCCTATAGTACCCTATGTGTCCCAAGGTAGCGCGCAACTGTTTAACACTTCGTGAAGCTTCCAAATTCAGAATTACTGCAATCTTCCCTGGGTCTACCATTAGTCCCTATTTGGAGACCACATGTCCTAGTAGGTTCCCAAAGGGAACAAGAAATGTGCACTTCTTAAGGTTCAGCGCAATCTGGTGTCTTCGACAAGTATCTAGCATTAAGCGTAAGCTTGCTACGTGGTGTTTAATCAATCCAAAGGTAGTCCAGTCATCCAGATAGACCTCCAGGAATTTGTGGATATATTCTTTGAAGGCGATGACAACTATGCGTGAAAAGATGGCTGGCGCATTTTTTAACCCAAACGGTATGACAGTGTATTGAAAGAAACCCCATTCTATGGTGAAGGTGGTCTTGCTCCTGTCTTCCTGCACGATTTTGATCTAGTGGTACCTTGAGAACCCATTAGTGAAAGAATATGCTTCTTGTCTGCCGACATTTTCTAATACTTCGTTTGTGAGCGGGGTTGGGAATGGATTGTGTACACAGGCGTCATTCAACTTCCTGAGGTCAACGCATATTCTTATCTCGCCCTTCTTCTTTTTCTCCTGCACTACCATAGGGCTCACCTAGTCAGATTCCACCACTGGCTCAATAATTCCAGCAGCGAGCATTTTGTCTAGTTCTACACGGACCTTTTCCTTGTGCTTTGGATTCAAACGATAAGGCCTATACTTAACCGGCTTCGTGTTGGGTTTTAGGGTGATCTTCATCATCCCTAAATCGCCAACGATCCCCTTTAAGTCCAAAATCTTGGTTGGAAATAAGTCCTGGTACTTACGGAGTAGCTTGGCGACCTTATCCACCGTGGTATCATCCCAGTAATCATCGAGCGTTGGATACTTCGGTTTAGCCTTCATCCCAATGTTTACCTGCTTCATTTTTAGCGGCACAGTGATGTCAAGATCTTCAATCAATGGTCCTTGAACCTCGTGACAGCCTTTAGTTTTTGGAATTTTAATTTTCCGTGGATCTTCATCATCCTCCTCAATATTTACATTGTAACACTCCAGCGCGCAGCTTAGTTGGGTCACCCATTCCAGCTGAAGCACTTCCATTGGCTCTTGTGGTATTTTGAAGATAGTTGCTTTTACTGTTTGTAGCACATCATCAACAGTATCCCACCAATGATCCTCAAACGTGAAGGTTAACAAGAATCCTTCACGATTCGCTCGTGCCATGGCAGAGCTCCATCTCAGTATACCAATTCATGGGTATGATATCCAAGGAATGACAGAACAGATGCACCCACTTAGGTTCTGGCTCTTCCCCATAGACCCTGGTCCATTTCGCAAGGTGTGCACATGGATCATCCCATCCATCCTATTTGTATGTTAGCTGCATCCGAGGCATCCCAAATCGCATGCGCATCATCCTTCTGCATTCGCGCTAGTCCTCAAAATTTTGCTGGTGTGTACCCCACCACCTTGTGAGCATAGTGCACAGTGCCCATTTAAGAGTGTTGAAACGTTGCTGCTCCAGTACTTCTCTTTCAAATTTGTTCAGGAAATCATCCACCTTTGTCAACCCATCATACATAGGCAGATCTCTTGTTTCCGTTGCTACGCAGTGCAGTGACTTTATCATCATGTTGCAGTTGAGCGTGGTTACCTCATGTAACTGGTTCTGCCATTGTTCTATCTCCTCATCTGAATCTAAGGTGTAGGAGCTTTCGCGCTCCCACGAAATCCTGCCATCCATTGTTGGATTCACCTAGTCCTTCTCCTGCTTGGTTATCTTGTAAATACAGTCTAGATCATAGTCGCTATTGTAGTCGCATCGGTTTTGTGTAGCGCGATGCTTCTGTAGGGTCTAAAGGTACCACTACGCGCATTGAATTTTTCTCAAAAGTCAACTTGCGCTTCTTTAGATTTATCACTCCATTCATGTCAGAGGCTCAATCTATTCCTAGTAGAGTTTGATAGGGATTGTTGTCATTAACAATCTCTATCACTTCGAAATCTGCAAGCGCGCTCGCACCTTTGATATCTACTATTATTCCCTGCAATCTTCCCATAGGTAGGATCTTTTTTTGGTTTGCCATTCACAATTGTATAGGAGACCATTGCAACGTGGGCCTATCCATGCATTCCCATGTCTTCTTTGGCAGCACGTTCACGTCCGATCCTAGATCCAAAATCACTTGATCCATTTCATACTCCCCGATTTCTACGGTTAATCTCATCTCCCTTCCTGTTTGTGTTGTGTGCTTCCCAAGCTTCCGGCTACGCGCGGTTCTCCTGGTCCAGCACATCTAGTGATGAGTTATTGCAGCCTCTTCACAGCCTTGTTGTCACGCAACAGCTTCATGCATGTCTCCAGAAAGGTATTGAGCATTGATGGGGCCATTTCTAGTTCCATTATCTTTACTACTTAAAGTGGATGCCTCCGTGAATCTCTTCTTAGCTTCCATGAATGTCTCCTTAGCACACTCCAAATCAAATTCTAGTTCCTTTGTTGGAGCCTTGCGAACCTGGGCACTCTCTTCAGGCTGCTTGCCCTTGTCATCTCCTGTCGTGATGTTGAAAATTGGCAATAAGAAATTGCCAAAAATAGAAGTGCTAAAAATAGCTCTACTAAAAATAACAGTTTGGGCATCAGTGTTGGATTGGGCAACAGGGAATGAAAAATGGAAGTGCTAAAAATAGAAGTTCTATTTTTAGCAGTTCAAGTTGGATTCCTATTTTTAAACAGTCCTTGGTCTAAAATAGGAAGTAAAATACAAATTTGGTCTTACCAGCAATTTGAATATTAATTAATTAATTCTCCATGAGTTAATTAGTTAAGGAAAATCAAACTTGAAGTCTTTGTGAGAACATGCAATAATTTCTCCACTGATTGGGGAATGTGTCCTTGATTTGCTCCATTGATTGAGGAATTAAGGATGAGTTCTATATTGAGAGGATCAGTTGACTTAGTTTAACTTAGTCAAGTTCAGTTAGATTAATTTAACAAGTTGTTAAATTAATGAGATACAGTTTGTTGATGCTTGCATGCATGTGAAAACTATTATTTTCTAATAACTGAGTATTCTCTCATGGATAACTGATGCATGTCAGTTCAGACAGAGACCCAGTTGAGACCAAAGAAGGGAAAATTTACTATCAGTTGGATGAATATTTTTCCTATAAAGGAAGCTCATCCATGATGAGGATTTATCTCCTTTAGGTTTGTGCAGTTATTTCAGAGGTCAGTGTTGTGTGTAAGGTGAGAATCACATAGGTTGCAGCTGGAGAACCCAGGAAAATTTGTACATAGAAATAGGAGGCTTAAAGGGCAGAGGATAAGGTTTTTGAGAAGCCTTTGACTATCTATGAGCAGCAAAGGGATTGTACTGAGAGCTAGATAGCTTCCGAGCTAAGGCTTTGTGTAATCTAGACATATTTCCACTTGTATGCTAATACAGAGATGGGGTTTTAGGGTGGTGCTTTCCCCTAGTTATATCTTCTATGTTATGTGTGTTTGATTTCTCCACATCTTATATGTGTTTTTATTGATGATGATCATGGTTGATTAGCTTCCACAAAGTTTATGGTAGATGTAGATCTAGTATTATGCTTTAGTACATTGCCTATATCAGTTTTATTTGTAGGTGAAATTTCTACATGATATTAGTGAGCTAGCTGATTTGTAGAGAAAATTCTACATGGTACCAGAGCTAGGTTATCAAGGAAGAACAATATACAAGAAGAGGAGATTTCAAAGTTTTTAGTTTTGCGCCGAGGATTTGCAGAGCAGATATGAAAATTTCTGTACAAAATTTTCATAAACAAATAGCAGATTTCGATTCCTTGCGGAAAAATACACAAAATCAAAAAAAAATTTGGCTGAATCGGAGTTCGGAGGAGGGAGATATCATTGATTTAAAATCAACTCTTATTCTTAAAAAAATTCATGACGGTGGGAAATATGAAACAGATTGGTGTGCTAGCCAAGAACTTGTATGCATTTGAGGTACAAGATGCATGCAAAGCCTTAAGGAGCAAGGCAAAGGTTAGATACTCGGTGGTTGAGAGGGAGAGTAAATTACCTCTCAACATGCAGCGCTAGAAGAAGTCTTAGACGATTGTGGAGGAGCCACGATTGGTGCAGCAACTTCTGGAGGTTATGGAGCAGCCACAACTAGAGAAGCTGAGAGGAGAGAGAGTAGAGACATCTACTCATGCAGAGACCTCTAGTAGGGGGAAACTTCGAGCTAGGTGGGCAGAGGGATCACATGTAGCCATACCTCCAGGTAGGAGGTGGGGTGATGTGGAGTGATCGTCCCAAGGAGGAGGGGCAAGATCCTTGAGGTACCCAACCTCTTGGATGAGACCTTGCTATAGGAGCTCCAATGTGGAGTAGCAGGAACTGATTGATTGGGTAGAGACAGATGCGGATGGAGCAGCAGAGAGAGCTATAGTGCAGTGAATCCCAGGACAACGTAGAGCATGTAGGCTGCAGTAATGCGAGAGGCACAAGTGTGTTGCACAGTGCAATGGTAGCACAGAGAAGGGTGAAATGATGCGAGATGCATGGAGATGTTGCAGTAGCGCAGAGGTCAGAGAGGGAGCACTTGCCAGCAGCAGGTAGAGCTTCAACATTAGAGTATGCTTCTAGCCCAACGGAGAGGTCAGTTGGGAGTTTTTTTTGTTCCGAGAGTTGCTGGAGCAACCACACTTGGTAGATGTGTTGCATGCAGAACATTCCAGAGGTACTCGATCATGTTCGAGAGGAAGCCTTTCTTGTTGAGAGGGAGTGTTGAAAATTGGCAACAAGAAATTGCTAAAAATAGAAGTGCTAAAAATAGCAGTTTGGGCATCAGTGCTAGATTGGGCAGCAGGGAATGAAAAATGGAAGTGCTAAAAATAGAAGTTCTATTTTTAGCAATTCAAGTTGGATTCCTATTTTTAAACTGTACTTGGTCTAAAATAGGAAGTAAAATTCGAATTTGGTCTTACCAGCAGTTTGAATATTAATTAATTAATTCTCCATGAGTTAATTAGTTAAGGAAAATCAAACTTGAAGTCTTTGTGAGAACATGCAATAATTTCTCCACTGATTGGGGAATGTGTCCTTGATTTGCTTTACTGATTGAGGAATTAAGGATGAGTTCTATATTGAGAGGATTGTTGACTTAGTTTAACATATTCAAGTTCAGTTAGATTAATTTAACAAGTTGTTAAATTAATGAGATATAGTTTGTTGATGCTTGCATGCATGTGGCAACTATTATTTTCTGATAACTGAGTATTCTCTCATGGATAACTGATGCATGTCAGTTCAGACAGAGACCTAGTTGAGATTAGAGAAGGGATAGTGTACTATCAGTTGGATGAATATTTTTCCTATAAAGGAAGCTCATCCATGATGAGGATTTATCTCCTTCAGGTTTGTGCAGTTATTTCAAAGGCCAGTGTTGTGTGTGAGGTGAGAATCACATAGGTTGTAGCTGGAGGACCCAGGAAAAATCATACATAGAAATAGGAGGCTTAGAGGGCAGAGGATAAGGTTTGTGAGAAGCCTTTGACTGTCTATGAGTAGCAGAGGGATTGTACTGAGAGCTGGATAGCTTCCGAGCTAAGGCTTTGTGTAATCCAGACATATTTCCACTTGTATGCTAATACAGAGATGGGGTTTTAGGCTAGTGCTTTCCCCTAGTTATATCTTCTGTGTTATGTGTGTTTGATTTCTCCACATTAGTTATATGTGTTCTTATTGATGATGCTCATGGTTGATTAGCTTCCGCAAAGTTTATGGTAGATGTAGATCTAGTATTATGCTTTAGTACATTGCATATATCAGTTTGCTCTACAGGTGAAATTTCTACATGATATCAGTGAGCTAGCTGATTTGTAGAGAAAATGCTACACATGATACCGCTTCGGAGCATGATGTTTACATTTAGGTCTTCCTCGCGTGGCTCAAACCTCATCATTTTCAAGTTTTGAGTCGGGGAAGGTTGGAGTGTTCCTTTATCGCGCAACCTCACTATCAGTGTGGGGAAGTCCTCCGTCTCATGATCAAACTGGGTACAATATAAACATGATGTTTTTGTTGGATTTGTACAATCATGGGAATAATGCCCTGGCCCTCCACTATTGTAACAAATCAGCTGTCTACGACTTCTTCCTGGTCCCATTCCACCTCGACCTCGTCCGCGCCCCTGAAATCTAGTGCATGCCATCACTGCATTTTGATCGAGGTCCTGCATTTTGGTCTGAACTCTGTAGGTAGGAGTATAATCCATCATCAGTTCATAACTTCTACAAGTACGCTCACGATGGCCTATTGACCTACAGAAATTACATAACAACTATTGGGACATCTGTGTATACTTCTATAATAGATGGCAGTTATCTGTAACATGCTTCCCTCCTATCTGACAAATCGTTCACCATAATGCAAGCTCCACGCTTGGTCCTGCTTATGCCTCTGGTCTCAATGGCATTGGCCCTCCTCTTGCCAAGTAGTTTGCGAAGACTAGACAATGGTCCTTGTCATGTCCCTGGCCTTTGCACTTTATTCACCATACCTCCCCGTGTGCTTCTGGGCAAGTTTTCCTGTCTTGTTTCAAACTCTGCATCTCAAGACACAAGTTTTTCAATTGTGCGTAGATCTATTGGACTCCCAGGTTAGGATCTTGTATCGGGGTCTCATGCAGTCTCATTACGATCTCCAAGGCCTCGTGCCTGAGTGGATAGCTTCTGTTGTGACAACGCGGTCCTTAGATGTGGCGTTAGCGACGCTACAAACCATGCACGATGTTGCCCATCCGTCAAGGTCATGTTGGTTTCACGAATCATACCCTTTAGTCTCTGATGCAGCTCCCTAGGGGTCTCGCCTGGAAGCATCGTGATTTCCTTAAATATGATAATTGAATGTGTCTCTGATTTTGGCCTACTAAATTCCCTGTTTAGTGTAGCTTGGATATCTGCGATCCCTGTGTTTGGATTGTCGTTGGAATTCTTAATGTACCACGTCAGTGCGCGATCCTGCAGAGTGCTGACCAACGTTTCTTTCTTTATGTTGTCATCTATGGCTCCCTATGCTTCCCATACAACCTTTACCATGAACCAAAATTGGTCTAGATCTTCATTCCCTACTCCTTTGAACACCAGCAATTTTATTGCGCTTGCCATATTGAACTGTGGTTGTGGCAGAGGTGGTGTGGGCAAAGACGGGGGTGAAGATGGTGAGACTGGCAGTTGTGTAGGTGGAAGTGTTATGCACGGAATTCACTGCCTTATCAAACTGATTGCACTTCTTGGTGAAACCTTTGCGAGCTCTTCCTCGCTTTCTCACAGAGGTGAAATCAAGGGGTTAGCTTCTATCTCCACACTACCTTCATTTCTGTAGATCCTCCCACTTTGCAGAGCCCCAAACATCAATTTATTTGCATAACCCGCTTTTCACATAGTAGCATCTTAATCCAAGTGTTTGAAGATTTAACGTACTTACCTCATGGTCCTTTGAGGAAGCGTTGTTCTACCTCGCTATAGCTGACTGAAGTATCTACTGCGAACTCAATGATAAACCCTCCTATAATTCGATCGAGCCAATGGTCCATAACGCGTACGATGTTATCTTCTGATGCTTCCAGTCTGTGCACCAATTCTGTAGTCCACATAATAGGTTTGTCGAGCCTACACCTTCCTTGGCTATCTACTAGCTTCGCGGTCCACTCGTACAACTCGAAGGGGAAGGATGGAAAGAAAATTTCTTGGATTTCTGTATATAAGTAGTGCTCTAACCACTCTTGCTTCAATACTCACGGATTCATGTTTTACTACACCACGAATTCGTGAATCTTTCTACCTAGCCACTCTTCAATTACTTTCTTTGTCAGATTCCAATGATACGACATCAAACATATCTTATGTAGATCCCTATCCCAGTAATGGAACCATTTTTTTGCTTATTGGGGCCTAACCTAGGTTTAGAGTTGACTTACCCAAACAAATCCCGGTACTACTGGCCCTTTCAGCAACAATCCACAAAGCGTGGACTGAGGTCTCACCCGAAGTAGTATGGGAGGGTGTTAGAACCAGGTTTCCACACCCTGGAGATGTCTGATGAGTTCAAGTGGTCCGCAGTTTGACCCTGCACGCAAGTTCCTTCTCGCACTTTCCCGTACTTCACAGCCGAGATACTGTCGTCGCGTAGCCCTCCTTAAGGGATGAATGCTATGCTTCTGCATTATTACCCAATAATTTACTGATATTCCAATTTTAGTTGATTATCTTAGCCTACTTTCATGCTTTAAGTTATACTTAACAATATAAACCATTCATACAGGTGCACGTAGTACATAAATAGTATATTTGCAAATTATATCAAACATGAATTAACCCAAGAATAGATACACAAAATTATGATAAAACTTCTCTTTATTAATTCCCTCCTCGGTTACACACTTGAATCTGCCCTGCGCACTCAGTTGCAGGGGTCCGCGCACTTAGCTGTGGACTACTAGGCCTCTGCACACTCAGCTACAAAGCCTTCTCCTACTCTACGGCCCAAAGACACACTTCACTTAGTCGCTTAGACTCTTTCTTCTCTCCACTACTTATCTATATTTTACACTTAGATCCTCAATCTATTTATACAATCCCATGGTTAGCGGACCATGGGTAGGCTGACATTACATTACAAAACTAGGGCAGACAACCCTGTAACTCTATCATACTTTTGCACTTTGCGCCCGCAATTCGTGGAGCTTTACAACAAGATTAGGTCAAAACTTGGGCTTTGAGCCCCAAAACATGCCTTGGGGGGATTCCATGCCCAATATTTAGGTTTGGGGCAAAAGCCCAACTTTTGATGTAAAAAGATGTAAAGTCTCCACAAATTGTGGTGGTGGAGTGCGTAGCTAGTTAAGAGTCAAAAAGGGCTTTACCCTTTTTTTATGTAACTTGAGTCGGATTTTGAAGATCTGCCCATGGTCCGCAAACCATGGGATTGTATAAATAGATGTGTCTTAGAGAGTCTAAGGCATGATAAGATATGATGAATGTGATGGGTCAGTAGAAGAAAGATCGAGAAGTCTTAGAGGAGGAAAAGGCTCTGCAGTTGAGTGTGCAGACCCCTGCAGGGTAGTGCACAAGGAATTTTTGAGTTTGTAAACCTTTGTTGAATATCAATAAATAAGATTGTTACAGAAATTCTTGTGTTTAGTCCCTTTACTTCTATTATGTATGAATGCGCTATATGTTGTGATGAATGATGGTTTAATAAAATAATTATGTATTGATGTGTGACTTTACTTGATATGTATTGTTACCTGAATGTAATTAATTTTAAGTGATTATGTGAAGATCATAACGATTTTTGTAAAAGTTACCGAACACTTAGGTAATTCCGAGTAATTACTGATCCAAGGGTAATCTAAGGTGCGCGTAAGTAACTAGTTGGCTTGTTCAAGGTCCGCAAAAGTCAGATGTAGACCTTTTGGAGGTCTAGAGGCTGATCAAGGGAAGTTACAGTGTTAGGCCGTAGGAGCATAGACGTCTATGCGAAGGTAGATCTAGGTCACCAAAATGACATAAAACTAATCTCTGGGTTTGGAAACTTGGTTCGAGCATCCCCCCGTACTTCTTCGGGTGAGATTTCAGTCTGCACACCGTGGATTGATGCCGAAAGGGACAGTAGTATAGGGCTGTGTTTGGCACAACTAACTCTAAGCCTGGGTCAAGACCCCTTAAGCCAACAATTGGCTCCGTTTTCGAGATTGAGATCTGCATAAAGAGATGTGGGATGTCGCATCAATGGAACCCAACCAAGAAGGAAATTTAGAAGTCGTTGGATAGAAAGATCCATGAATTCGCGGTGCAATCAAACAGAAATCCACGCCTTACAAAAGAACAGTGGTTAGACAGGTATTTATACACAGAAATACATGAAATCTCCTTCTACACCTTCCTGATCGAACTATATGAGTGGATCACTAAATTCGAAGACGACTAAGGAAAGTGGAGGCCTGACGGTCCAATAGTGTGGACACTAGAGCTCGTACGGAGGTTGGAAGCTTTTGAAGGTAAGATCGAACACACAGTTGATCACTGGCTTGATCGAGTCATCAGAGGATTTGTTATAGAGTTTGCGGTTGATACCTCAGTCAATTACAGCGAAGCAGAGTGACACTTCTTTAAGGGACCGCAAAGTAAGTATTTTATATCTTTGAATACTTGGATTAAGATGATCTTGTCTGAAAAGCAGGTTATGCCACTACCTTGATGTTTGGATCTACGCGAAGTGGACGAAGCTTTAGAAATCAAGGAAAAGCAGGTCCTTGTTACACAAAATTTTGTCACTATCCCTGTACTTCCCATTCCTTGATCTTGGAGGACCTCTATAGTGAACCCTACATGCTTTCCCTTCATGAAGAAACTAAAATTGTGTCCCTCTTCATGAGCAGAACAACTCCCTTTTGCATCATTTCCTGAAAATCTTCTGTTTTTACCAGTTTACAAGATCGACACTAATGAACCATGTCCTCCTTGCACTGATATGCAGAGATTTCAACTGTCCCTTGCACCGATTGGAGTGACTGAGCCTTTTTCCAATTGCGCCGATCCTATTTTGGAAAGTTTTTTAAATAAGGAGCCAAAGCTTCCAACTCTAGAAGCTTCGTAATGGAAGTCTGGTAAATGGTTGAGCTGGATGGAGTCGAGGATGTCAGTTTGGGCTCCTTTCCCCTGTAAGGATGGAACTACCTCAAGAGATAAGACCTTCTCCCATGAGAAGAGGAACCATCTCCCATCCATTCATGCTATATAAACCTCCATTCTTCCCAAGCACATGCTAGTGTTAATGTTGGTGTGCTAGTGCTAATTAAGTTTGGAGTAAACAACAAGCTATTCATAGTTGTAGCTCTCTAGTTGTGTGTGAGGGAGAAGTGTGAATTTGGTTTAGTGTGAAGACTAAAGGGAAGTGTGTGGGAACCTAGTTTTGTCGAAGGAGAACAACAATGTCAAGAAAATGGTTGTAATCTCTTCTTGATTTAATATATATGCAACTATCGTTTGATTTCCTACATAATGTGTCATCTCACATGTTTATGGTTTAATGTTTCTTGACTTGTTAAGTAGGTTTAATTATAATTTTTTTATTATCATGGTTGTTGTTCACTGTTGTTTACTTGTTTTAGGTGTTCGAAGAAGGAAACAAGAGATAGCTGAAGTGAGCAAGCAAGGTCATCACCAAATGAGATAAGCATACTAAGAGGTAGGCCCTCTTAATTGTTTCTAACCTAAGGAAATCTTCCATACAATGTATCAGTTATGTCTAGATCTGCTATCGGGCTAGAGGAATTGTTTGTGTCCACACTCATAATTTTACTTCACCACAGTACTGAATATAGCCCATTGATTGGACCTCCAAGTGATGACGAGGGCGCAACATAGACTTCAACACAGACATATGTCTAGTTGATAAGGTAGGGTTTTCCATGGATACCTCATCCATCCACACCACCTCCCCCTTCACCTTCACCAACACCGCCACCCCCACTGCCGCTGGTCAACATGTCGAATACGATGAAGTTTCTAGTTTTCAAGGGCTTAGGAAGTGAGGATCCAGATAAGTTTTGGTTTGTTGCGAAGGTTGTGTGGATAGAACAACAAATTGCAGATGATAATATAAAGAAGGCACTATTACGCAGTAATTTGTCACTGTCTCCCTGTCAGTCTCCCTACTGTCCCATGAAATCAAATGCACCATGCTCATGCTCTCTAAACTGGCCAAATGACCCACTTTGCCAAAGTTTATTGCATCAGCGCGTCTGTTATTAAAATAACCGCGCTGACAGGCGGCTGATAGTGTAACTGATGCGCTGCTAGCGTGGAAGCACACGGGTTTCCCGCGCTGGTCGAATTTTATGCGCCAGCGCATCCTATGAAAATATTAAGCCGTGCTGACACAGCCTTCTCTGTTACTGTGATGCGCTGTCAGCGCGTCAGTTCAGTGTTACACCCGCGCTGATCCAGTTTGGGCGAATTTGTTCCAACAGCCAGCCTTCCAGATGGTTCCAGACTTGGTTGTTGGCCTTGTGAGTATCGCCCTCCCTTCTATGGCATGTCTGTTTGTCATTTGGAACCACCTTCCTTGAAGATAAGCTTGTCCTCCCACCATTCATGGAGACTCCTTCTCCTATTTAAACCTCCACCATTGCCATGAGCAGCTAGTTTTGGATAGTGTGGAATTCATAGTGCTTAGACTGTTGCTGCTAGTAGGTAGTTGGTGTGACAAGTGTGGTTTTGCTAGAGGAAGCTTAAGGAAGGTTGTGAGTATTGCTTGTGTGAGAGAGAGCTTTTGTGTTGGGAGAATCCACTTCCAAGGGTGAATGCTTAAGAGACTTGCTGGCTGGACCCTCAAGAGAAGGACTCAGCGTTAGAACTTTGGTTGTACCTTTCTCTGTTATTGATTTAATAATAGATGACTACTGTTATGGTTCCATTCTCGTTTGTCTTTATAATGGTTAATGTGAATTACATCCTTTCTGACTGATGTATAATTTCTTTTATTAGATTTCACGCTTGTGTTTGTCTTTCTCTTCGTGTGTGCAGGTATCTATTCACGGAGATCGTGGAGGATCGTGACCGGCCAGAGCGAAGGAGCGAGAGCGGCATCTCTTCATCAAACAATAGCGTTGGAATCCAAGTAGGTGCTCATTGCCTCTCTTATATTTGCAATTAGGAACTTGCATAGTAGCATTGATTGATTGTTGCTAGACCCATTCTGGGCTAGTAGGGATCGCCTCTATCCGTAGAGGGGATTTACCTCTCCAACAATTTGGCGACTCCACTGGGGAGCTGGCCTTTGTCTCTTGTGTCCATTTTTGTGCTTGAGTTTGATTGTTCTCTCTTTTCAAAATTGGGGATTAGTTCTCTGCTTTTAAGCTTCCTGGTTCAGTCTGGGAGGTGTATAAATTGTTCAAAGAGTTCTGGCCTTGGTTTGGGAGTTTTTGGCTTGATTTTGCCTCTTTTTTAGCCTCAGTGCGGTTTATATCAAAACAGTTGCGCTGACAGCGCATAGTTGTTTCTTTAACCCTGTTGTCATCGCGCTTGTACGCAAAATAGTCACGACGGTTCTGAAATCGAACCAGCGCGCTTAAGTCGTGTCCTTCCGTGCTGACAGCGCCAAGTTGCTACGCGTGACCTCTTGTCAGCGCACTGTTGCTGAGCGCTACCCGCGCTGATCCTATAAAATTGAATTTGTTTCAATTTTTCCTCCTGAGCCTGTTGGTTTGACTATCTCCAGCTCTTTCTACTTGGTTTATGACTTGATATTTATTGTTTCAATTGTGACACACTTGCTTTCAAAGTCTTGTCGGACGAATTTTTTTTTTGTGTCCCGTGACCTAGTGCCATCATCCAGCTTTCACTGGAGTGACCTTGTTTTATCCACTTGTTCACTTGTTCGCAAAAGTTCGTTGCTGCTTGCCTTTGTTATTGCGGAAACCTTCCTCTCTTTGCTTTCTTTGCTTGTTTGTTTGAGGTGATTGTCATTGAACTGATCCTCGGATTGTTTCACTACCCAAGTCACAGATCACAGTTGCTAGGGTTCAATCAACTCTTTTCACGCTTGTTGTGTTTGTCATTGAGTGATTTTACTTCTTTTTGCTCGGTGTTTCTGTCTCTCAAACTTCATTTTAAAGTGCACAGTGCCATTGAAAAAAGAAATCAAACTAATGTCTTTTGCATTTCAATAGTTAATGAAAAGAAGAGCATTTCATTGATTTGTGTTGTCAAAAGAAAAATTTCATTTCTTTGTCATTAGCTGCATTAGATTGTTTGATTGTTTGGGTTCGTTTTGTTTGATTGAAAAATCTTAACCTTCTCGTAATTAGAATTCATCGAACGAAATGGTATTCTTTGGCATGTAGTTTGCATCTAGGAAATTGTGAGAGATCACACGATAAGGCCTGAAACCGAAACTTAATTCAAGATCAACCATAAAATAAACTGAATAAACTTAAAAACGCATTGGAACTTAACGCAAACATCTAGAGGTCTAGGTTAGAGACGTGTTCCGGCGTCTTTAAACATAGTCACTATTGTTTCAGATTACGGTTGGGTGATTCCTCCTTCTGTGACTTGATAGTGGTCTAACACGGACTGTGCTCCCACATACCGTCGCGTATATAAGGGGACCCCACTAGGCTTTTATCCTTGATCCATAGGAAGCCGAGTCTGCCGCCCTGCGAACCGTAACGCACCGAACACAACATTCGGGAAGATTGACTACAGTACGGAAAGTCCTTGGTTCTCATACAATTGCCAAGGTGTATAAGCAGTTTTACGGATTGCTTGGTAAACCCTTTGCCTAGAATCTCTAGAGTAGTCACTTTTGATCCTTTTTGGACTCCCTAAATGAAAAGGTGCCAGTGAGCTTCTTGTCACTTCATGCTTATTAAACATTCGAAGGAGACTAGAGTCATCTTTTCGTCCTTTTCTCGAATCTTGAAACATGAAAAGGTCAAGTTCAGTTCCTGTGTCTTAAAAAATTTATTCGGCCGCGATAACATCACCTGGTTAGATTTTGTATGCGTTAGTTTGAGAAGGGTCTTTGTCGTTAGTTTCCTTTAGGGTTTTGTGTGGGGTTTGTCATCCTGGCTGACCCGTCAACTCCCGGTCCAAGTGATCAAGGTTCTCCATCTTCTGTCGCTCCTGAGGTACCAGTTGTAAGCGGTACTCTTTCAGATATCTCGAGTATCCAGCCTATCAACGTACGTGCCCCGGGCGACGAGGATTATGAAGAAGATTGGAACCCTATCTGGGAGCTTGACGAGAACGATATTCCTGTTACTCCTCCCAGTATGTCGTCTCCGATGTCAACTTCCCACATGGATGAGACATCTCCCAGCACAGGTGAGACACCCGTGGTGTCAAATGTTGAATCTCCCATTCCAACTACTTCTCCACTCCCTCCACGGTATCAGTCAATGAGGGATAGAATAGCTGCCAGAATGCCTTCTACGACTATATGGGATCCTAGTCTCATTGCCACCACAGAACCCTTTCTTTCGCAACCCCCTAATACGCCTGTTACTTCAGTTCCCACGAATCCAACTGTTTGTGTAGCGTACTCAACTCCAGTCGTCAGTGCTGTGACAACATCTTCATCTACAAACCCTAGGGCTGGTCCCTCTCACAGTCAAGTGAGCAGTGGCCAACCAGGGCTTTCGTCTGGAGTCATCGATCCTGCACAAAGTGCTCAGCCCTCTTCTGGTCCTGTTCCAGGAGGGGGGCCGTATGATGCCCATGGGCAACCCATTGTGGACCCGAATTACCAAGGTCCACTCTTTTATTATGATTCTACCGGTCAGTACCTCCAGTTCGCTCAATTTGCGCCTCTTCAACCTTTCGTTGAAGTCTCGGTACCATTAAACATTGTTTATGATCCCGGTACTCATTCTTTTCATGGGGGCTAGGCAATTCCTGGACAACCCCAAGGACCACCTAATCTAGGCCAGCCACCTTATGTGCAAGCCCCCCAAGGGCAACCACTTTATGGCCAGTCTTACCCAGGACAATCTGGGGGCCCGCAAGGACAACCCTACTCGGGACAACCTTCGGCCATGGGCGATCCATCTTTTTCCTATCAGAGTCAACCTTCTGGTTATCCAGGGCAACCTGGTACTCAGCAAGGTTATCTGTCTGGTTAGCCAGGACAGCTTTACATCCAACAAGGCCAACCTGGTTTCCAGCAGGGTTATCCCGCTGGACAAGCTGGGCAAAATTATACTCCATAAGGTCAACCAGTAGTCCAGCAGGGGTATCCTTCTGGGCAGGGGGGGCAACCCTACGTACAGCAGGGCCAACCCACTGCTCAGCCCGTGAATCCTCCTAGGCAAGTGGGACAACCCTACGTACAGCAGGGCCAACCCACGACTCAGCCCGTGAATCCTCTTGGGCAAGGGGGGCAACCCTACGTACAGCAGGGCCAACCCATTGCTCAGCTAGTACAACCCTCCGGACAAACGGGCCAACCCTCTGTGCAACAAGGCCAACCCACTGTCCGCCCTACTCATCCATCTGGACAAGCTAGTCAACTGCAAGGTCAACCAGCCATCCAGCCGGCTCGGCCATTTGTTCCACAAGGACAACCCTTGGTTGCTCAAGGACAACCTGGCACCCAGCAAGTACGTCCTTCTGTGCAAGCAGGTCCATCCCAAATTCAACCAGGCCAACCTTCCGGCCAGATGATCCAAGCCCAGCCAGTTCAAGGACATTATTCTGGGCCTCAAACTCAAATGGGTTATCAAATGCAAGGCGGGCCACAGCCCCAACCTTCCCACCAATCGCAGCCTGCTTATCAGGCTTAGTATGGAGCCCAGCAAATGTATGGCTACCAGCAACCCCAGGGGAAAACTCGGTTTACCCCTTATCAAAATTATCAACAGATGCAGGTCACTCCTTACCAAAATTATCAGTATGCTGCACCTGCGGGTCAAGTTGCTAACACTTGGGGTGCTGGGGGGCAGACCCAGGGTCAACTGTCTGCATATGGACATAATACATATGGGCAGAACCCCTACGAACAAGGTCCCTATGCGCCAGGCCCTTTTGGGCCAGGTCCATCTGGACAGAGTCCATGGGGGCAACCACCGCCTGGTTGGAACCCTAATACTGCCTCGAATCCACAGCCACAAATGTCCTTTAACCCTCAGTTGCCATTCTTAGCGACGTTGGAACTTCCGGATGTGTCCAAATTAACCAATGATCCCATTTTGCACAATCCGTATTGGCCACCAGTTCCAACTAAAATACCCGGTGATTGTCCAAAATTTGATGGCAAAGCTGGTGAAGATCCTCAAGCCCATGTTATGACCTATCACCTTTGGTGTTCATCGAACTCGTGGCTTGATGACTCTATCCGACTCCGCCTCTTTCAGAGAACTCTCACCGGCTCAGCCGCTAAGTGGTATATTGAGCTGAATCGCGGCATGTTTCAAGATTTCAACTCGCTGGCTATGGCATTCTTAACTCATTTTCAGTTACCCATTCGGTACGAGATAGGGACAAATCTCCTCACGTCTCTTAAACAGGACACGGCTACGCACATATCTGATCATATACATGAATGGAGAAGGCGTTGTCGCTTGATCAAATTCTGGATTCCTGATCAACTCCTGACCGATTGGTTCACAACTTCCTTTGTCCCTAAAATTGCAAAAGACATCGCCATGGGAGCTTGTGTAACCGAAGAGCAAGTGATCGTGCGAGCTCAGTACCTAGACTTAGTATACTCTCAGTCGGGTACTCTATATGATTATTTGCCAGACGCCCCGAGGCCTGGACAGACCAAGGCTCCCCCCAAACCATCTATTGATGGAGTCATTGGCTCTATGAAATCGTCATCGAAGAAATCGGCCGCGAACCCTGGGAAACAAAAACAGAACGCTTCTAATGAAAATGCTTCTCAGGGCCAATCAAATCCTGGAAGTACCTCCGAGGTAAACGCCGTCCATTCCACCGCGGCGGATAAATCCTCAAAAGAGAAAAAGAAGGGGAAAGCTAAAGATAAATCTGGACAGCCAAAGCAGGATGCCCCTAAACCTCCACCCGAGGAAGGAGCTAAACGAAAACCTAAGTATCCTTGTCTCATCTGTGACGAGGATCACTACACTAAGGACTGCCCAAGACGGTCCGAAGTTAGTCGGTTATTGAAAGGTGCTCCTGGGACTCCTGCCGTGCTTAAAGAGCCTTTCCCTTCCCAGCAAACCCAAATGGTGGCAGACCCGTCTCAACCCTCTTCCTCATTCGGTTCTCAAGTGTTCATGGCTGGCACGATCCCCATCCATGTTTCAACTTGAGCGAAAGATTATCCATCTCGTGCCGGGAAAGAGCCGGAGGTTCCCTCCAACGCTCCTCCGTCTAGTTCTGGTCCTCTCCACATCGAAAGGCCCAGCACTAAGACGATCCCCCGACCCCCTCCAAAAGGTGTACTCAGGAAGTCATCTTACAACCCTAATGCTCGTGCTGCCCAGCACTATAGCATTGTTGAGGACTTAGCTCAGGCTCCGTCTGCTATGTCTGCTCTAGAAGTCCTCCAGAGCTGCCCCTCCCAGAGGAAGTCCTTGCTATCAGCTATTGGTGGCATCGACCCGGCAGATTCAGATTTGATTTCTTTCGATCTCGAGGGTTTTACACAAAGACTGCCTCACCAAGTCGCTTTCCTTATACAAGTCATCATCAATAGCAGAACGATTCACCGTACGGTTATTGATGAAGGTGCCTCAACCTGCATCATGTCTGTTGCTTGCTGGAAGGCGATTGGTTCCCCTACTTTGAGTCAGTCCCCTATGACGTTAGAAGCTTTCGATGGAAGAGAATCTCGTCCTTACGGTATCCTCCAATGCTTACCCATCTCTTTGGAAGGAAAGACCGTAGAAGTGGAGGTCGAAGTTGTTGACGCCAATCTGACCTACAACCTCCTCCTCGGACGGAGCTGGACATACTCCATGCAATCCGTGGCTTCCTCCCTGTTCTGTGTCATTCATTTCCCTCACCAAGGGAAGATTGTCACGGTGGACCAGCTCTCCTTCTTCGCCTCTTCTTCTGAAGGTAATGTGCCATTCGTGGAGCATACCTCTAAGTCACTCATGAACGTGGGTGCTGGACTCTTCAAAGATCCCACTTTAATGGGAGTCTTTCCCCACCCACCTCCGAATCTCGCCCCTATCAACATGATCTCTGTACGCTCAGATCTGTGGGTTCTTCCTCCTGCTAATCAGGAAGACTCTTGGGGTGATATGATGCCGTTGAGTCCTGCCGAACTCAACTACATCGAGATTGTCGCTGCATCGGCTCCCCCTGATGAACCTGCTCTCCCGAGCAGTGTTCCCGATTCATATGATCATTTCCCTTGGCTAGGAGATGAGGCTACTTCGGATCCATTGAAGGAAATATTTCCTTCCGACGAAGCCATCATAGAGACCATGTCTCTCGAAGAGCTCCCTTGGTCAGATCACCACCATCACTCTTCGTTTCTCCCTCCCCATCCGGAAATGACCGCATGTCTCGAGCGGTTTGCTTCATGTGTCCCATCCTCGCCCCTCCAGACACCCATTCAGCTTTATCAAGTGTCTTCAGAGGGCAATATGGGAAATATCACGCAAACCCAACCAATCGACATCTCTGTCAAACCAGGGATCGTTGAGCACATTCATATCGGAGTCACTTGCACTCCTGAGGAAGTTCAACTCTATACTGCTCTATTTCGCGAATTTCGTGATGTCTTCGCATGGTCCTATGAGGAAATGCCCGGCATCGATCCTAGTGTAGTGGTGCACGAAATACCTACATATCCGGGTGCTAAGCCTGTCCGTCAGCGCTTACGCCCAGTGCACCCCCGAAAGGCTGCAGCCATCAAGGCCGAAGTCGAAAAGCTTCTTAAAGCTGGTTTCATTTACCCCATTCCCCTTACGGATTGGGTGTCTAATATAGTCCCTGTGAATAAAAAGCAGGGCACTATCCGGGTCTGTTTTGACTATCGTGATATCAACCGTGCCTGTTCGAAGGATAACTTCCCTACGCCCTTCATCGATCAACTTATTGATGAGTGCGCAGGAAGTGAGATTTACTCGTTTATGGACGGCTTTTCTGGCTATAACCAGATCAACATTGCACCCACGGACCAGCACAAGACAACTTTTATTTGTCCTTGGGGCACCTTCGCCTATAAGAAGCTTCCTTTCGGTCTAAAGAATGCCGACGCTACATTTCAACGTGCAATGTCTTATGCCTTTCATGATATTCATCACATTGTACAGCCTTACCTGGATGACCTTCCGGCTCATTCAGCTAAGCATCAGGACCATCCCTCTCATCTTCGCGAGATTTTTCTCCGCTGTCGACACTACCGCATAAGGCTTAATCCTCATAAGTGTGTCTTCTGCGTAGAATCTGGCCGACTGCTCGGGTTCATCGTCTCCCGAGAAGGCATCCGTCTGGATCCCCTCAAAGTTGAGGCCATCCTGAATCTTCCTCCCCCTGCCTCTTTGCAGCAATTGCAGAGCCTGCAGGGCAAAGCGAATTTCCTTAGACGATTCATTCCGAATTATGCTGAGGTGGCTAAGGGTTTCACACGGTTATTAAAGCGAGACACACCCTTTCATTGGGATGCCATCACCCAGGAGTCTTTCGAGCGACTCAAGGACCTCCTTGTCTCGGCTCCACTCTTAAGACCTCCTAACTATCACCGTGATTATTCTCTCTATCTAGCTGCCGCTGACACCACCATCGGCATGGTTCTGGTGCAGGATGATGATGATGGCAATGAGCACGTTATCTATTACCTTAGTCGCAATCTCTTGGATACAGAAACTCGCTACGCGTATGTCGAGAAGTTGGCATTGGCAGCTGTCTGCGCTGTCCAACGATTCCGGCACTATATACTGTTGTGCACTACGACCGTGATTTATGACTGCAACCCTATGACCTACATCTTGTCGCGTCAGCTGCTAGGGGGCAAGTACTCGAAATGGATTGTTATCCTACAAGAGTTTGACTTGGAATTTACTGCTGCCAAGTCTAAGAAATCTCTGGTCTTTGCCGAATTTCTCTGCTCTTTGCCATCCCCTTCTGTACCATCTCGTTCGGAAGAGCATATCCCGGATGAAACATTGTTTCTAATCAGCACCCTCGACCCTTGGTATGGGGACATCATAGTATATTTGCAGATGTCTTCCTTCCGTCCTAACATATCGAAAGACGCTCGACGAAGGATTCGTCACCAATCTCAACCCTATCGCATTATTGGCGATACCCTGTACCGCCTCAGCGTTGATTCTGTTCTCCGCCGATACTTGACTCTCGAGGAGGCTGAGCGGGTATTGAATGACTGCCACTCCGGTGCTTGTGGCGGCCATATGTCCGGATATGCCACCACCCAGAAAATCCTCCGTCTGGTTATTTCTGGCCTTCTATCTTTAAGGATTGCATCGTTGCCGTCCGTGCATGTCATGAATGTCAGGTCTACCACCGGAAAATGCGTGCACCTCCTGCACCACTGCACCCTGTTGTTACCGTAGGTCCATTTGCCAAATGGGGCATCGATTATACGTCTTGTAACCCTCGTTCGGCCGGGGGGCATGGATATATCATCGTTGCCGTGGATTACTTCACCAAATGGGCCGAAGCGATGCCTACATTGAACGAAGACGGTTACACAGCGGCGCAGTTCTTGTTTAATCATGTCATTACTCGGTTCGGAGTCCCCCAGGCTATCGTCACGGATCACGAAAAACATTTCCGTAATCACATGATGACGGAACTAACGACCCAGCTAGGCTTGCGTCAAGATAGCTCGACGCCGTATTACCCTCAATCCAACGGCCAAGTTGAAGCCGTGAACAAAGTTTTGATCACAATGCTCCAACGTACCGTGAATACGCACAAGTCTAACTGGCATCTGATGCTGTTCCCCGCCTTGTGGGCTTACCGGACCTCTGTGAAGGACGCCACCGGTTTCACTCCTTTTCAGCTTGTTTATGGACTGGAGGCCACCCTTCCTGTTGAGTGTGAAATTCCTTCGTTGAAGTTAGATGTCGAGTTGCTTCCCAACACCACTCTGGTGGAGGAACGACTTCTCTATTTAGAACGGCTAGACGAGACCCGTCGCTTAGCCTCTCTAGCTATTGAAGCGTAGAAGAAGAGGGTTAAGGCTCACTTCGACAATACCATTCAACCTTGTTCCTTTGTTGAGGGAGATCTAGTACTGCTCTATGATCAAGCTAAGGATAAGCTGGGGGCAAGTAAACTCGAATCCATGTGGCTAGGCCCCTATATCGTGAAGAGAGTTTTGCAAAAGGGGGCATATGAGCTGATCGATTACGAAGGAAATCCTCTCGACAAGCCCCGCAACAGGCTCTATTTGAAAAAATATTATGCATGATTTCGTGCACCTAGTTTGTACATACGTGTGTTCTTAGCAAGTGTGTTATGTGTGCATGATTTCCTGTTTTTCTTTGGTGTGAAGGCGTGTTTGCCTCTTATTTTGTTTTCTGCTTCTTGTGCAGATGTCTAGTACACCTTATGTTGGCTTCGCCGATGGCGCCTGCCGTAGTACTTGCAATTTGTCTTCTGCGGCGTGGGCGATCTACAATCCTCACGGCGAGTTGCTAGATCTTCAAGGCGTGTGCTTGGGCCGTACCACCAACAATGTTGCCGAATACAATGCTGTAATTGAATTACTAGCTGAAGCAGTTGATCTTGGCATTCGTGCATTGGTGGTAAACCTGGACTCTCAACTTGTTGTCCATCAACTCAACGGGCGATATTCTGTCAGAGACCAACGCATTCTAAGGTTGTATTTACGTGTGAGATTGTTAGAAAGGAATTTTGATTATATCACATATCAACACATTCCGAGACGATTAAATACGTTAACTGATGCATTGGAAAACCATGTGTTGGATAGACATTTGCGTAATAGATAAACATCATACAAGAAGAGATAGAAAACATAATAAGACCATAGAATAAGCATGTGTAAATAATTTATTTTCCAAGCATAGTTTGCATGTGTGCCTGCATGTGTGCTTTTAAGCTTGCATAAAAATGAAAATGTGTGTGGATCGCATGTTGTGCAACTGGTACAATTAGATCACATTTGTATTAGACATTTGCATAACATATTAAAAAACATCATCACATGTGAAACGATCCATCCAAAAACAGCATATATATATATATGTCGTGTGGCGCGCTAAGGCACTTAAAAATAAGTGTATATGTCCAAAAGTAAAGCCGGTGTCCTCAGTACATCTGAGACATATGTCTCTCAAAACATCAGTGGAAGTAAAATCTAGGTGACTACTGAGCTGGGTTATGCTCTCTATAGCATACAGCTGCCCGTGCCACCCGCCTCAAAAGGCGGTGAATCCTGGGTTCCACCCCCACTGTGTGGATCTGATGAGCTATGGGGACCTCCTCGACCCCCTGGTAATCTGGCACCCCCTCCAGCAAACCCTCAAGGTTGCGAGCTATAGTCTCCGACGTGTCAACTCCTGGAGGAACTAGGGTTAGGGCTCCAGCTCCTTGCCCCTCTCTCCGTGCATCTGGGGCTAGGCCAATGGGTCTCACGGGTCCCACATCTACACACCGTGACATTTATCAAGACATGTATATGAAAAATCAAAAACATTAAAAAATATTAAAATGAGATCAAGTGTCATACCTCCATCATCCCAATGCTCTCCCGCGGGCAGTGGCATGTCGGGATCGTTGCGGAAGTCCATACCGGCATATGGCCAGTCCTCTACGAGAATGGCCTGCCGATCCAGCCACTCTCGAAAATACACTCCCCAAGCCACTGGGCGGCCGCCACCTCCACGTGGCATGACGCGGGCCCATCGGCTGGCCCTCGTCTCCCGGGGACCTCTAGGTGGATCCACGGCCATGGTCTGTAGCTGTAGGGCCGGCACCCGCTCCAGCATGAGCGGAAGTAAGAGCGACCCATAAGCAAACTGCTTCGACTCTCCGCGTCAGCAGTTGCTCAACTGCCTCTTCATGTTGGTCGTCACAGCTGCTGCCCAGTTGAAAATGGTGGGCTGTAAGCACTCAAGAGCCAGTAGTAGATGGGTCTTTGAGGCCTCATGATTGGCCAAAGAGCCCGCTGCCCATGTCACCATAAAGAGTATGGTGCGAAGAACCATGTCGTTCACCGTCGGAATACCAACCTTCCCGCTCTGTGTTTTAACAGCCCCTGGACACACTCGAGCCATCAGCTAGTCAAGAGTCTCACCGTTGGGTCGTTGCCCCTCCAGGATGGGCATCTGGCCTCGGCGTGATAATCCAGTCAAAAAATAAATATCCGTGGAATCAAACTCAATGTCCCGGCCACGGATCGTGAATTTTCCATCAACTGGATTCCAAGCTCTGATTAAGAGCTCGAGCAGATCAGGTTGCACCCTCAGGCTCGAAGTGAGGAAGAATTTCAAGAACCCGCATGCCCGCATTGCATTTCGGCATTTGGCAATGGAATAAGTGGCTATATCCTCATCATCGTGAGCTCTCTCTTGCCAAACAAAAGACATTTTGCCCTGCAAGACCATGAAAAAATATTAGAGCGCTAACCGTTGCAATTTGTACGTTCATTTTCTTAAAAACAAATCTTTACGGCGTCAGCGCGGCTGTTTTTAAAACAGTCGTGCTGATAATGGCGCACCGTTGTTTTTTTCTTGGGTCAGCACGGAAGCACACGTGTTTTCCGCGCTGACCCATGAGGTGGTATGTGTAAATGTAAATTGATCAGCGCGGACCCGAGCGGGAAATCCGCGCTGACCGAGAGTGCACCAACGCTCAAAAAATTTGCCCAAAGGGCCACTTCCCACCGTGGAATTATTCTCAAAAAGACTCAAATTAAAGCGCAGGGGGAGGAGAACCTACCTGGAACAAGCTGCCGGATGAATGGTGTCCGCACGGGCTGGAAATCGCTCCGTCAACCTTGCAGCTCCTCAACGTTCTTCACAACTCAAAATGGTAACAATGGTAAAAAATGACTTTTACCCCCCTATTTATGGTAAAAAATTCATAATTAGCTATAATTTCTTATCAATGTGGGTTTTTGTCATATTTTTACCATGTATTTAGCACTAATGTCGCTATATTATGCTTTTATGCATGTTTTACTATGTTTTTACACATATCGAATAGGTTTATGCGGGTGGTGTTCTTGTGCAGGTTCTAGTAACCGGCGTGGTCATAACGATTCTTCGTACACTTGGTCCCAAAAAAATGTCATCTTTAAGCTCTTTTCCGACATAAATCAAGAAAATATGGCCGAGCTTCCTTTCGGCTCGTTAAAAGGAACGAGAGGCGGTCATTTTTAAGCTCTTTTTCCGACCGTTTAACTTAAAAAGATTGCCGGGTGTTTGTCGTTTCGCACTCGTTATTGGCTCTAAAACGACGTGCTTCTGACCACTTTTTTACTTTTTCGGGTCAAAGCTACTATTCACGAAAAGTACTCCTCGATCATACTGGTCGGGCGGTTCTTTCGAGCATTGTTTTATACTTTTTCGGGCTCGAGAGACACAACTTTACGAAAAAGGACCTCCCTGGAGTTTTCTTTTCTGCCGTCTTTTCAGACTCTCTAAACAAGAAAAGACGCTGAGCTCCTCCTTTGTCAGGCTCGTTAAAACTCAATGACATCGGACATTGTCAAAATGACGCCTCTCCAAGCATATGCTATCCCCGTCAAGCTTGTCATCCAAAAATAACCGGGGTACCTGCCAGAAATGGTGGGGAAAAAGAAACTGTAATAATGGTCGTGTCGGCAGTATGTCGCTCTTGAACATGGCACTCGTCTGCATTCGTGTCTGGGTGGGGATTCCTCATCTTGTTTTACACTAGCCTCCGTGGGTTTGGGTTATCCGATTTGACCTCTCATCTGCTCATTGCCATTGCCACCATGACCTCTGCCCCTTTGATGTCAGATACTGCCAAATCCGCTGTTGTGCCGCCGATGTGTTCAAGAGAAGTTGGCCTCTACAAGATTACCACCTCCCTCTGATGTCTCACACAAAATCTTTTGTCCTTCTCATGTCGATGATGTGGGAAACATCATGGCCCACCTTCGATCAAGGTTACTTCCTGTCGACTTCAGCTCATTATCCAGGGTAGTGCCCTAGAGACTCCCTTCAGGTGCCTTAGAGCCTGCATGCCTCAATGGCAGGTTCTTCGTGTTCGACGTGAGGTTTTCATCATTGGCCTCCGATCGGATGACTCTGTGGGTGTTCGACACCGGCTCATTGATTCGCACGCCGCGGATTGTACCTATAAGTAGCTTGAGGACCATTGTCATTATTGGTGGTACCTCTTGCGTCTGTTAACAGTTTTCATCATTGACTGGTAATCAGACGATGTTCATGCATGTTCGACTTCAGCTCATGTATTCACATGCTTGGACTTGTACTTTGTTCGGGTTGGGATGGAGCGCAAGACCCTGGTTTTTGTCTGTTACGAACCAGGCTGCGATTTTGTGGATTGTTATTACATGACTCATTGATGGATGGCTGCGCCCATACCTGAGTCTTTGGGATGGCTGCGACCATACCCTCTTATCTTTATGGTCTCTTCAGCTGGGTGGCTGCGTCCATACCACAGACCTTCTTCGTATGTCTTTTGGATGGCTGCGCCCATGCCTAGACTACATGTGATCGAGATATCAGTTGTACATTTATGCAGGTCCTTCCTGGTGGTGTTCCAGTTCAGCAGTTTTGTAAAGCATTTCACCCCTCCCACTCTCTCGGGCTTCATGCTTTAGGGGGCATCTGTTACGCAGTAATTTGTCACTGTCTCCCTGTCAGTCTCCCTACTGTCCCATGAAATCAAATGCACCATGCTCATGCTCTCTAAACTGGCCAAATGACCCACTTTGCCAAAGTTTATTGCATCAACGCGTCTGTTATTAAAATAACCGCGCTGACAGGCGGCTGATAGTGTAACTGATGCGCTACCAGCGCGGAAGCACATGGGTTTCCCGCGCTGGTCGAATTTTATGCGCCAGCACATCCTATGAAAATATTAAGCCGTGCTGACACAGCCTTCTCTGTTACTGTGATGCGCTGTCAGCGCGTCATTTCAGTGTTACACCTGCGCTGATCCAGTTTGGGCGAATTTGTTCTAACAGCCAGCCTTCCAGATGGTTCCAGACTTGGTTGTTGGCCTTGTGAGTATCGCCCTCCCTTCTATGGCATGTCTGTTCGTCATTTGGAACCACCTTCCTTGAAGATAAGCTTGTCCTCCCACCATTCATGGAGACTCCTTCTCCTATTTAAACCTCCACCATTGCCATGAGCAACTAGTTTTGGATAGTGTGGAATTCATAGTGCTTAGACTGCTGCTGCTAGTAGGTAGTTGGTGTGACAAGTGTGGTTTTGCTAGAGGAAGCTTAAGGAAGGTTGTGAGTATTGCTTGTGTGAGAGAGAGCTTTTGTGTTGGGAGAATCCACTTCCAAGGGTGAATGCTTAAGAGACTTGCTGGCTGGACCCTCAAGAGAAGGACTCAGCGTCAGAACTTTGGTTGTACCTTTCTCTGTTATTGATTTAATAATAGATGACTACTATTATGGTTCCATTCTCGTTTGTCTTTATAATGGTTAATGTGAATTACATCCTTTCTGACTGATGTATAATTGCTTTTATTAGATTTCACGCTTGTGTTTGTCTTTCTCTTCGTGTGTGTAGGTATCTATTCACGGAGATCGTGGAGGATCGTGACCGCCAGAGCGAAGGAGTGAGAGCGGCATCTCTTCATCAAACAATAGCGTTGGAATCCAAGTAGGTGCTCATTGCCTCTCTTGTATTTGCAATTAGGAACTTGCACAGTAGCATTGATTGATTGTTGCTAGACCCATTCTGGGCTAGTAGGGATCGCCTCTATCCATAGAGGGGATTTACCTCTCCAACAGGCACATTTAGTCACCACTTTGCAGGATCGTGCATTGACATGGTATGTTAAGTACTGCACTGATAATCTGTTGGCATCATTGGAAGATACTTAGACTGCTTTGAACTATAGAAATTCCCATTGTAGATCAATAGATTATGAAATATACTAAAACACAATACAAGATCTAATTCTACAACACTTTTCAGAATCTTAATCAATTTGAGCATGATCAATGAGAACACATATAACTGAGAATGAGAAACCAATCACACATAACATAGAAGAAATAACCCTGGAAAAGCCTCAGCCTAAAACCCCAGCTCTGTATTATCATACAAGTAGAAATATAGTCCAGATTACAAAAAGAATTAGCTCACAAGCTATCATGTTCTCTCTACAATCCCTTTGTTGCTCATAGATAGTCAAGGGCCTCTCTCAAACCTTCTCCTCTGCCCTCCAAGCCTTCTATTCTTTTGCGCAATTTTCCTTGGGGTCCAGTGCAGCCAGTTGTGTGAATTGGCCTCTTCAGACACTCACTAACCTTTGATCTAACTACGCAATCCTAAAGGAGTTGAATCCTTCTCCATGGATGAGTTTCCTTTATAGGAAAAATCCATCCAACTGATAGTACACTGTCCCTCCTCTGATCTCAATTGGGTCTCTGTCTGAATTGACATGCATGAGTTATTCATGAGAGAATATTCAATTATCTAAAGTGCAACAATTATATGAAAGCATGCATTAACTAACTGAACTCACATTAATTTAAACAAACTATTTAAATCAATCTAACTGGACTTGACTCAGTTAACTGAGCCAACTAATTACAACTCAATATTACAACTCATCCTTATCTCCTTAACTGATGGATAAATTCCTCAATTAATGGAGAAACTGTTGCATGTCCTTACATAGACTTCATGTTTGATTTTTCACAACTAATTAACTCATGTTGAATTAATTAACTTATTTTCAAACAACTATTAAGTTCAAATTCGAATTTTACTTCCTATTTTAGTCCAAGGACTGACTAAAAGTGGAATCCATCCTGAACTGCTAAAAATAGAATGCTATTTTTAGCAATTCCATTTTTCATTCCCTGTTGCTCAATACAACACTGGTACCCAAACTGCTATTTATAGCAGTGCTATTTTTAGCATTTCTTGTTCCCATTTTCAACATGAACAAGGAATTCAGTAAGGCTAAATCTGCTTTGCAATCAGTAATTGGATTTAACGAAATCATGATGAGGCCCGGTGAAACGCCATGGGAGCTATATCAAAGACTGAAGCGTGGGATCTGCGAAGCTAATATGAATCTCACAAATAGTCAGCATCGTGATTGGTTTATAGTCGCGCTCCTGCCCCACCTAAGGATTGCTTTGTTGCAGCAAAAGATAGGAACTTAGGTAGAAGCCCCGGAAATTGCGATGAGATTGCATGAAAATCCTATTCAGGATGCTTCATTGGGGGTTAAGCAGATACATGGAGAGCTACAGAACCTTTTCTTGGAACTATAAAGCTTGAAAAAAGAGAAAGCAACGTGACCAGAGGTGCGCGAAGAAGTTTTGCGTCTCAAATGTAAAAACAAGTGGCATGATAAAGATCATTGCCCTGTCTTCACGAATTACATCACGGAGGGGGGCCAATGCCCCTAAGGTAGGAAGCTCCAGTAGGACAAAGTGCGCGGCCCACGATATGGTGTGCTATCTTTCAAGTAGCCATAAAACATGTAACAAAAAATTGTCATTTGCTGCAAAAGTTTGTACAAATGCCACAACAATTGTTCCGCAATTTCTGCAAATCGGTGGGCCACGATGAGCGCCACTGTTGAAGCTATGAATTAATGATGGAGAGGATTCCTACGTATCGAATGCAACAAAAAACTTGACCTCTGGATCAGGGCACTAGGGGAATGCATAGAGGATATCAAGGGCACAAACAAGGCCGAGGAGGAGGAGGACCTGGTAAGGGTCGTGGGCAGGTCATTTGTTACAATTATAGAATGCTAGAACACTACACACTGGAGTGTATGAATCAGACACGCCCGTCATTTAAATACTACACTTAGTTTGACCACACAATCAAATAATGTCCTGTGTCGATGGGAAAAATGCAGGAGAAGAAGGCACAACCTCAACATGCTACCCAAAACTTACAGATGATGAGGGTCGAGCCTCGCGAAGAGGACCTGAATGTGAATATCGTGTTGCGAAGTGGGATCGCGACTGGTGATGATAAGGGAAAAAGAATTTAAGAGGGTGGATGGGTCCGCAAGGCTCCAGAAAATGAGGATGGGTTTGATTTGGAGCGTGTGAAGGAAACATTCGTGGAAGCAAAGAAAGTTTCGCTGAGGCCTCTACCTTAGGAAGTTAGGAAAAACTACTTGTAGAGTTTGGCCCTCTATGGTTATCACCTTCCTGGAGACTTGTATGAAACTACTGTGTGATAACAAGGTTGTGAAAGGGCTACAAGAGTTGATAAACAAATGTGTCGGTAAGGATAATTCTCCTGATGGACCCCACATAGTCAGAAAGATTGGTAAGCATAAGGTAAGAACAGGGCGAGAGATGAGGCTTACCGCATAAATAGGAGACTATGAAATGGACCAAGTTATTTTGGATTTGGGGTTTAATGTGAACGTATTGCCTAAAAAGACTTGGGAGAGAATGGGGAGACCTGCATTGCAGTGGTCTCCGATTCAATTGAGGATGGAGAACCAATAAAAGATTATCCCTATAGGACGATTGCAGGGAGTTACCGTAGATATAGAAGGTATGAGCACGCTGGCTAACTTTGAAGTGATACATATTATTGATGATTTTAATCCATACCTCATGCTTCTGGGAATTGATTGAACTATCGACATTAATGGGGTCATCAATTTGAAGAAGTGGAAAATGTTGTTTGAAAGGAAATTGCTCCACGTTGTAGTACCATTGGATCCTGCAGAAGGACTGCGTTGCATTGAACCGGTCAGCGACTATGAGGAAAGTGATGATGATTTGGATCAAATCTATAAAATAACAACACGAGACCAAGACTGGGTTAATCTAAAAGCTGATGGACAAATTTCATGGGACCATGAAAGTTCCTGTACCTCGGATTTAGACAAAGAGTTGGAACATTGGCAAAAGAGGTTGCACGGAGTATCCACACTATGTTGCAATATGATAACTAAATCGCTGCGCTATGTGTTGTCAGAGGTAAGAAATTTACTTGATTATGATGGTTTAACTAACGTATATAAATTTTTGGATGTTCTTTAAAGAGAAGTTTGAGAGGATCACCGCTTTCAGGCACTTGATTTGGCACTGCGCGCTACGCCTACTGAGTGGTGGGGTACATGCAAAGACAACTTTGATGATTGGTGTGATTATAGAAGGATTATGAGGATGAGATTTGTCACCCTAAAGTACGGTTAACCGAGAAATATGATGGGAGGAATGATCCACCTGATCACCTAGAAAAATGGACTAAAGTGTGTTGAACAGAGACACAACTAGAATGGGTGCATTTATTCTATCACACTCTGGATATAATCCCTATGAATTGGTATTTGGAAATAGAGCTCCACCACGGCACCACGGAGTGGGATTTCTTAAGAGAAGGGTTCTTGAGGACATTAAACTTTGAAGATGCGTTCGAAAGCATTGATGAAGCGCTACAGGAGGTTAAGGCAATGATCTTCCGAATTCTATAGGATCCTTTTGGAATTAGTTCAACCAGATTGGAGCACCCAGTTGCGCCATGCGTTGGAATGCTATAATATGACCGCTGAAGCGAAGGATGAGGATCCATGGAATATCAATATCACAAAAGTGAAAGGCCACCGCGAGGTTGAAGGTCCGCAGATAGAGAACCCGGATATCACTGTGCCTCTGAAGACTAGGCATGTAAACATTGGTACTGAAGCGGAGCCTAAATTCATGAAGATTAGAGATTATTGGGATGATGCCACAGTGGATAAAGTTTTTGAGTTACTCTGAGATTACCAAGATCTTTTTCCTACATAATTTTTGGACTTGAAAGGCATCATAGGTGATTTGGGAGTGATGAAATAACTTTGAAACCGAACATGAAGCCCGTTAAGTAGAGGCCATATCGCCTTAATCCAAAATACAAGGAAAAGGTCCGCTTAGAGTTGGACGAGATGCTCGAGGTGGGTATTATTGAACCAGTGGAAGAATCTGATTGGGTGAGCCCAATGATAGTTTAGAAAAATAAACAAAAAGGAGAGATAAGGATTTGTGTAGATCTAAGAAATCTTAATGATGCCCGTGTTCATGATCCTTTCCTGACACTGTTTACTGATGAGGTACTTGACAATGTTGGAGGGCAGGAGGCCTACTCATTTACTGATGGGTTCTCTAGATACCATCAGATCAAGATTGCACCAGAAGACAGGAATAAAATGACCTTCGAGATGGAATGGGGGTGTTTTCAGTACACAGTGATGCCCTTTGGACTCAAGAATGTGCTGATGATATTCGCTCGCATAGTCATCCTGACGTTCAATGAATTTATTCACAAATTCTTGGAGGTATATTTTGATGACCTGACAATGTTTGGGCTAGTAAAGTGTCATGTAGCTAGTCTGCACTTAATGTTGGATACTGCCAAAGGTATCAGATTGTGCTAAACCTTAAGAAGTGTTTGTTTTGTGTTCCCTTTGGGATTTTTCTTGGTCATGTGGTATGCAAGCAAGAACTCATGGTGGAACCTGCCAAGATCACCGTAATAATTAATTTGGAAGCCCCAAGGAGTGTTAAAAAATTATGCGCAATGCTGGGCCATACTGGATATTATCGAAAGTTCATCAAAGATTATGCCTAGATTACCGTGCCCATGGAGAAGTTGCTGAAGAAAGACACTACATTCTGCTGGGATGAAGAATGTTAATGCAATATGGATGTCTTGAAGGAAAAGATGGTCACTGCACTGATATTGGTCTTCCCAAATTGGAAGAAGAAATTCCATGTGCACATTGATGCTTCATGTATTGCGTTGGGAGCAGTGCTGAAATAGGCTAGTGAAGGAGAGGGATCATCCTATAGAATTTGCGAGTAGAAAGTTGTTGAAGGCTGAAAAGAATTATTTGAAAACAGAGAAGGATTGGCCATGGTGTATGCGCTCCAAAAATCCAGACACTATCTATTGGGTAGACATTTCAAGATGTGCACAAACCATTTTGCATTGAAGTATCTAGTCAATAAGCCTGTGTTAGGGGGGGAGATATGCCGATGGTTGTTGTTATTTCAAGAATATGATTTTGAGGTAATTGTGAAACCAGGAAGGTTGAATATAGGACCTGACCACCTACCGTACATTGAGATAGGAGAGGAGCCTACTAATTTAGAGCAAGGGATGGCTGGCACGTAGCTCTTCACGGTGCACATAGAAAACAACTATTTTGTGGATATTATCCATTTTTTGACCACAGGGACAACTCCAGAAGGCTACACCAATAAGTAGAAGAACGAATTAGTAGTACACGTGAATGATTTCTGTATAATTTCTGGACATCCGTATAAAATGGGATCGGACAAGATTCTCTGATGGTATGTGACCAATTTTGAATGAAACAACATCCTTGCGGAGGCTCATGGAGGAGCTACAGGAGGGAATTATGCAGGAAAGGCAATAGCATAGAAAATTTTGCACGCTAGATTGTGGTGGCTTACATTGCATAAAGATTCCAAAGCATACTGCAGTACATGTGATGCATGTCAAAGAGCGGGTAGGCCATCGCGAAGGGATGAACTGCCTCTGAATCCTTAGGTGTCATTACAACCATTTGAGAAATGGGCTATTGACTTTGTAGGACCGATTCAAGCTCCCTATAAGAAAACATGTGCGTAATACATCATCACCGCGATAGAGTATCTGACCAAATGGGTGGAGGCACAGCATATAAAGGATTGTACAGTGGCTACAATAGCTAAATTTTTGTTTGAGTAGTGCTAACCAGGTTCGGGTGCCCAAAAGTGTTGATGAGCAATCATGATACACACTTCCTCAATAAAATGATCAACACACTGAGAGAAGAATTTCAAGTTTATCATTAGAAGAGTACACCATATCACCCCCAGGCTAATGGAACAGTGGAGGCCTTCAACAAGATATTGGAGAATGCACTGAAAAATATTTGCAATGCGCAATGGAATGATTGGGATGTGCGCGTGCTGACAGTATTATGGGTGTACAAGACTACTTGCAAAAAACTAACAAGTTAGACACCTTTCCAGTTGGTCTATGCCATAGAAGCTATGATGCCTATGTTATATATTGTGCCTAGTCTTTGCATAGCAGCATTCATAGGAATGGCGAACTGTGGAGCCTTGGAAGAATGACTCGTGCAATTGATGGAGCTCGAAGAGGATAGATTCTTGGCTGGATTTCATCAGCAAGTATAGAAGGAATGTGAAAAGAAATAACACGATCGAAGTTGCACACATTTAAGGTAAATGACTTGGTTTTATTATATGATAGTAAGTTCGCTAAATTTCGAGGAAAGTTTCAGATGCACTGGTTGGGACCATATGTCATCAAATAAATCACAGATGGGGGTGCATTTCAGCTCGCAAAGCTGAACGAAGAACCTTTCATGGGAAAAGTTAATGGGAGCCAATTAAAGCCATACACAAGAGACCCAACTCAATGACTACATGATGGCAGGATAGTCTTAGCGCTCTAGGCAGCTACAAGGGAGCGCAGGACTATAAACTACACTGCTTGGTTTGTAGAGCTATGCAACAGAGGAGCTACATGAAAAAAGCTGATGTCACAGTATCAGAAAGTTTGCGAAGGGATCTGTGCTATGAGGGGAGATACCATGCAACATAGCCAAAAAATGACCGTTACAGTCACCATTCAAGATTTGACAGCCATGATACGGTTAGGAGGAGTAGGGTGGTGACATTTAAGGTTGAAATCTTTGAATATCTGCTACCAAATCAACATTTATGGATGAATTTTGGGTGGAATGGTTGGATTTGAATTCAAATTCTACTACAAATTACGTGTGGATGTCCAACAGAGAACACTTTGCATCCTTATAATTTTTTAGCTGTGCTGTATGTGATTTATGAATCGTCAATTTTTCACAGATTTGGTTGCAAGCTCTGTGTTTGATACTTTATCTAAGGATACCCAACAGTTTATTCTCAGCACTATGTTAGGACCAGGTGAGACTACAAGCACTAGAGGAACCATTGTGAGCATGGAAGCTCCGTCTCCTATGCTTATGGCACTGAGGTCACCTAGGCCGAAGCCTACACCAATTTGTGAATACCCCAATCTAAATAAAGACAAGCAGAAGCAGTCGACACTAGTGCGTGAGTCACCACGTAAGCACTCTGCTACCCAAGCCTAGAAGAAAGAGTAGCTGCTAGCGAAGGATAAGGAGAAGGTGGTAGATTTAGAGGCTAAAGAGGGCATGGAGGATATAGATGTTGAGGGCATGAAGCCCATCTCCAAGTTTTCGGATTATATTCCTCCATATAAAGAAAAGGTGAAGGTCACCAAGGACCCAGATGCGGTGAAGTTCCTCATTAATATGCCCTTGCTACCAGTGAGAATCACCTTTCAAGGTCTGCGCCTGGTGTGGATTCCCCATTTAAAAATGGAAGACTAAGATTTAGCTGACCATGAGAGGTTCCCCCACCTCGCGACAACGAACTACATGAAGCAGGTGTATTACAAAGAATTAGGTGTCACTGGGTTAGAGGCAGTTGAGTGGATTCGCGGAGTAAATTAATCGGGGTTGTTGAACTTGCTATGGGTGCCCCACTACCACCGCTCCAACATCAATATCACCTGCATAAAGAAACTACTGACTCTGGTGCATGATGGGTGTTTATGGATGAGTGCGCCTATCCCCATTACAGACATGCTTATCCATCGGATCACACTCCTGCCACATTCAGGCTTGAATCCAGCCAAGGAGTTTGGCGGAAAGACCAGTTAGCGTGACTTGGCAAAAAAGATGAAGAAGAAATTTGACCTAGTCAAGAATCCATGTGGGTACTCCATCACATCCATCAACGACCTCGTGGTACAAATAGCCATGTAGATATTAGCTAGTAAAGTCAGGAGGAAATGCCATGCAGACAAGCTTCTAGTGCCCGTGATCTTGTTAGCTGCATAGTGCGTGGAGGTCGTGCAGTTTAACTAGTCACACTACCTCTGTAGCGAGTTCCTTATGAATTGTTGTGAGGCTCAGGGCGAGAGAAAGACCTTCCACTACGCATGGTTTCTACTCTCCATTGTGCTCGTTGCTTTGGAGCTACCAGAGGATAGTCAATTTCCTCCCTTGGAGAAAGGATTGCCGAAGGCTGCACAATTTGCCTCCCTTTGGGCCACGAAGGACTCTGCATGGATCACGGAGACAAAAATTTTGGTTTTGATGGAGGGGAGCATTCGTACGGCCATCAACCAGCAGCCTCGGTTGTCACCCACTGTGTATGATCAGTTGTCAGAGTATGCAGAATTCAAGGTAGATTTTCACAACGTGTATATCAGGGCGCGGAAGGATCCACAACAGAAGTGGTTTGATCTGCTCTATATTGCAATGGATGATTCAATCCAGGAAGTCATCAAGCATTGGCTGACAAATTTGCACTCTCTGTTTGATCTGGCGATGGGTACTAGCAAATTTACGAGGAGTTTCATGGAGAAGTAGAAGAAGGAGGCAACAAAGTAGGCGGTCTAGTAGTTGGACAAGAAGAGAAGGAAGGAGGTCGAGGAGAAGGCCCGACTGGAAAAGGGGTGTGCTGCAAAGTAGCAAGCTGAACAAGAATAATGTGACTTTGAGTGAAGCGGTAAATCCCCTTCGCCCTAGACCAAGGAAGAAGAATAGTTAGAGTAGGGTGGTGGCAGTGATGAAGGACAGAGCACCCCATTTCGGGTGAAGAGGTACAAGGAACAATAGAAGGAGGGGCCCCAGAAGAATTCAAAAGAAACAAAGCCATTTCTTGATCCCATTACACTCACAGAAGGTGATCTCAAAGAGATCGGAGATAAAGTGTGCGACACCACTATGAAATTATTGTAGTAGTTCAAACAACAACACCTACAGTCACTAGGAATTATTCTAAAGGATCTACATGAACTACAGATCTAGACCAACAGGATCCAAGTGGGCACAGGGTAGGTGAGCGCTGCATAGATGAGCCTGGCACCAGGGACAAGTCAAGCTACCGAGATGGTCAAGTTAGTGGATCTCTGAGCAATTGCGCTACTAGAAGGGTCTTTGAGTGTGGAATCGACTGATGATAAGGTCATCATGAGTACTCTGAAGAACATTGGCCTCAACCTCGTAGTGCTCCCCAACAAATATATTCACATGCTACCAAGATTACGAAACTTGTAGTGGGTGTTCTCGATGCTAAGGCAGAGGTGGCCTCAGTTCAGTTCGAGCTCAACATGAAAATCATAGAACTAGAGCTCAAGTCACATCCTTCAACTCTGATAGCAGTTAGGGAACAATGTGAAATTGTTGTTGAGGATGGAATAACTATTATGGATGCTGTGGTTGTGGACTACACAACGTTGTTTAAGCAAGCCATGGAAGTAGTAATGACCCTATAAGAAGATCCCAACTTGCAGAGATTAAAAATAGAGATCTGCGAGCTTCAACAGTAGTACAACGAAGTGAGGGAAACGAAACTCTCAGCGGCTACAACATAGCGCCTCGCCAAGTTGCTGGAGGGGAAGAAAATCCTTACATAAGTGAAAGCAGCACATAAAAAAGAGGCAGTCCTTAAGGTGTGGTTGGATCGTTGGTTTGAAGAATCCTACCAAGTCTCCATCAACATATAGGAAAATTTGGCGAACCTGCAACTTACACAACAGAAGATCAAGAAGGACAGCGAAGGACTAGCCACTGAACAACTGGTCGAACAGGTGAAGCAGGCAGCCACACAGAGCATTATTGAAGTAGCAGTGGTGAAGGTGGAGCTGAGGGATCTTCGCAGCAAGATCTCTGTGCCAGTTGAGTGACTTGAGGGTGAGTCACAATCTTTGTGTTGGGGGCCTATTGGAATGGGGCCTCATGGTTCAGTTTTGGGGAAAAATCCCATATTTTGGGGCAAAATACCAAGTTTTGATGTGAAAAGATGTAAAGTCTCTACAAATTTTGTTTATGGAGAGCGTAGATAGTTAAGAGTAAAAAAGGGTTTTACCCTTCTTTTATGTAACTTGAGTCTGCTTTTGAAGATCTACCAATGGTCTGCAAACCATGGGATTGTATAAATATGTGTGTCTTAGAGAGTGTAAGGCATGATAAGATATGATGATTGTAATGGCTCAATAAAAGAAAGATCAAGATAGAAGTCTTAGAGGAGGAAAAGCCTCTGCAGCTGAGTGCGCAGAATCCTAGAGTAGTGTCCACAGCTGAGTGCACGGACCCCTGCAACTAAGTGCGCAGGGAAGTTTTGAGTCTGTAAAACTTTGTTGAATATCAATAAAGAAGATTGTTACATAAATTTATGTGCTTAGTACCTTTACTTCTGTTATGTATGAATGCGCTATATGTTGTGATGAATGGTAGTTTTATACAATAATGATGTATTCATGCATGACTTTACTTGATCTGTATTGTTATTTGAACGTAATTAATGTTAAGTGATTACGGGAAGATCATAATGCTTTCTGTTAAAGTTATCGAACATTTAGGTAATTCCGAGTAATTACTGATCCAAGGGTAATCTAAGGTGCGTGTAAGTAGCTAGTTGACCAGTTCAAGGTCCAAAAAAGTCAGCCGTAGACCTTCGCGGAGGTCTAGAGGCTGATTAAGGGAAGTTACAATGCTAGGCCACAGGAGAATAGAGGTATGCACAAAGGCAGATCTAGGTTGCCAAAAGGACATCACACTGATCTTTGGGTGCAGAAACTTGGTTCCAGCATCCCCCCATACTGCTTCGGGTGAGAATTCATTCTGCACACCGTGGATTGATGCTGAAAGGGCCAGTAGTGTAGGGATTTGTTTGGCGCAATTAACTTTGAGCCTGGGCTAGGACCCCTTAAGCCAACAGTCACTTCAAATCAAAAGATAACATTCATGAAAGTATAAATTTTTTGATAAAATGGAAATTCAAATAACAAATACAATACACACACTGGATATTTTCAATGAGTGTGAGATAGGTACTTCTAATTTTGAAAATAAAATTTAAGGAACTGACCATTCACTGGCAATTCCAACAGTTCACCATCCAAGTTTTCAAGAAGATATGTGTTGTTCCTTCTCTCTTCTGCAATCTTGATGGGTCCAAACCATAATGGATAGAATTTTCCATGTTTCCCTTTGTCCTCCCATTGGAGATCCCACCTGAGAACTAAATCTCCTAGCTGAAGAGGTCTGTCCTTGGCATTCTTGTTAAACAAAGATTTCATCTTTTGTTGGTAATTGGACAGTTTTCTCTCCACCTTTTCTCTTTTTTCCTGGAGCTCAACCAACTGATTTATCCTTCTTATCAAGGCACTGTGCTTCCTTGGCTTCTTGTAGCAACCTTGCTACTGGAATTTCTAGTTAAATCGGGAAGATAATAGCCTTGCCATACACTAGCTCAAAAGGTGATTTTCCAGTGGATCTTTTAGGCATTACTCAGTTGGACAGTAAAGAAAACTTCAGTTGGGAGTCCCAGTTCCGTTGATTTTCAGTGATGGTCTTATTCAACACCCTCACCACAGATTTGTTTGAGGACTCAGCCAAGCCATTGCCTTAAGGTTAGTATGTAGTGGAGTGCCCAATGGTGATATTATATTTATGGTAGAAGTCGTGAAATTGGCACATTTTAAGACCTAAGAATTATCAGTGATGATTTTAAAAGGACATCTAAAGCGGGATAGTATGTTCTTCTCCATCAATTTTATCACTATTGAGTCTGTAGCATTTCTAGCTGGGATCACCTCTACCCACTTGGTGAAATAGTCCATGGTTGTTAATATCCATTTGTGTTGGCCACTGGATGGTGGATTGATCTCCCCTATGAAGTCTAGTCCCCACTGTCTAAAAGGCTCCTCCACATGCACAAGAATCAGGGGGAGAGGAGAAAAAATATGTCTTTCAGCAAACACTTGGAATTTGTGGCACATCCTGACTTTGGAATGAACACCCCCAAATAGCGTAGGCTAGTAGAATTCAACCTTGAGGATTTTGTGTGCTATGGTCTTCCAACTGTAATTCCCTCCATAGTCTCCTTCATGAAACTCCCTAATCACTTTATGTGTCTCTCCTTCCACCAGAAATAACAACAATACCCCCATAGGGTCCTTCCAGTAGAGTAAGCCATTGGATATGATATATTTATGTGCTTGAAATCTTAGGCTTCGGTATTTGGATGTATCCAGCCCCAACGTGCACCTTAAGAATAATAGGTAATGAATGATGTTCTTATACCAAGGTGATCCCTCATATTTGGCATAGATTTTCTGCTCATATGTTTTAATACTACCCTGGTGATCCTTTGGTTTGCCTTCCTCTGTGACCAGGTTTATCCCTAGTGCCTGGCAATTGGATTTCGAAAAAACGTTGGTCATCCCTAGCCTTTAATGAGCTTGGTAGGCTTTATTTATAGCTCTAATTCTTGTATTTTTTCTATCCACCTACCCCTCTTTCCTTCATTGTCTTCTTGCACCAGGATGTCCTTGACTACTTGTTAAAGCCTCGAAATTTGTTGCGACAACATGGGGGATAACCCCCTGGTCTAGACCTTAAAGAAACTCCTTTTCCGTTTGGTGTAGTGGCTTCGACTGGGGATAATGGGATCAGTATCCCAGAGAGGATTGATTTGATAATGATGTTGGGGTGATATAAGTTATAACAAAGAATGAATCAACTAAAAATGATCTAATCTAAACAATAAACACATGCATCTACATTATTCTAACATTGTCATACTTTAAATATACTCGGGAATAAACTAAGATATGAGATCTACAGAGATGTCTCAAAGAAACTTGTAATGAAGATTATTCAACTACTAAAAGAAATGAAATCGTGAATAATAATTGTTTTGGCTAAATAGTTAGAAAAAACAATTGAGAAAACTTTATCGCATATAGTAATTGTTCATGTACTCAACAAGAAATGAGAGTCGAAACATTGTACAAAAGTGTAATAATGTAAACTTGCTATAACTCAAATTTTCATACATAAGACAATTAAAGAAAAATTATTGCTAATTCATAAATAAAACACGATCATAAGATAAAAGTACCATATATGAAAAGTCCTGCTCATGAGATCAGAAATATTGATCCACTTTCATCCAATCAAATACACTCTAAGAGTACAAAAGTGTAATTTCAGTAGAGTATGCTTTGATATTCAAGGAAATTAGATCATGTTCTAATAATTTCATCAAAACCCTCACAAAAATACAGAAGTGCAATGTCTTGAAAAGTGTTTTTGATAAAATCCTTGACCCCTCTCTAAATGCATGAGATGGGTTTAAATAATACACATATGTTTCAAAAATATATTATTACATAAAAAGCTGAGGAGGTTTCAAACAAACTTCCTCAGAATAAGCAAAATAAAAACTAAAACTAAAAATAAATCATGAAAAGCTTCTCCAAATTGAATGGTCCTATTTAGCCATTTGGTCCTTGAGCTTGCAAATGTCTATCATTGGCTTAACTTTGGGAGGTTGGCCAATTCTGGATCTCAATTTCCCCGTGGATACAGGATCAGTGAGAGGTGCCACCATCTTTTGAGAAGGATTAGTTAAACAACATAGATTCATCCAATGACTATGTGGTTTCACCAAAAACCGCCAGTATGTTTCCCAATCAAGCTTAAACAGTTTCTTGATTGCTTCTGCATTTGTTTGGGTAGATTCTTTCCACCGTTCTTCCAACTGTTTAACGTTCAGGAGAGCTTCTAGATTGCATTCTCTAATAATATTGGCAGTGTGGAAGTTTTCATTGACAACCTCAATGATGTTTTTTTCTCTACTAGATGCTCTTGCTGCTGCTATCTCTGTCTATTTTAACTGCATGTCCCTATCTGTAAATAAGATGCCTTTGTGGGACTCCTTGATCTTTGGTAGATCGACCTTCTTTCCTTCTTCACATTCTTGCCAAGAAATGAGTTTTGTTATTCTTGTGTTTAACTCTTCATATTATAATCTTTGATCAATCACTTGATTGTTTAATTTGTCACTTGATTCACAATAAGGTTTGATTAATGAAATTGTTTGATAGAATGTTTCCTGCTGCTGTACCAAAAGATAATTTAATTCAAGTCCCTCTTTGATAAATTAATTTATTTGAGGACTATCTTTGAATTTGTCCAATATCTCCTGTATTTGGTGATTCTGTGTGTTCTTCACTACCATGTCTGTGTAATGTTGTATCATCATTTGCTCAAAATTTTGTTGAAGCTATGTAAGTTGTATTTCCACTTGCCTATTGGTGCTTTGTTTTTCTTGCTCAAGTTGTCATTCAAGGAAGTGAATTATTTCTTCTTTTCTTTCAGTAATAGTTGAACTTCTGCTACCTTATAGATTGTTGCAGTTACATAAGCTCCTATAAATTGTGATATCTTTGTAAGGTTGTTTGATGGATCAATGGGGTGTCTCTCCACACTGTCTCCATTAGCTCACTTTCAAGAGTTGTTGTTGCCGATACATCCAATTTTCTTTTATTTATTTTCCATTTTACTACAAAATTATGTGTAGGACTATAGAATATGTCCAATGACAGTATTTCTTCAACCTTCAAAATAATTTCAGAAGCTGGGTGTGCCGGGATGACTTCAATGTCTTGAGTAGTTACAATTTCTTGTATTTTCGCTTCTAGATTTACAACATGTTGAGTAGGTTGTGGAATCTGGAATCGAGACATCCCTTCAAGACCAGTGTATGTTTGGATATTTTTATTAAATTCACTCCCGCTCCTGTTTTAGATTGATGGTTGGGGTCTTTTCTATTTCAACCTGTAAGGGACTAGTCTCCATGTCTTGTTCAGTTGAGACCTTCTTGGTCGTTTCTTCAAGATTTTCTTCTGTATCCTATTCAAGATCTGCCTTGGGGCTTCCTTCTTTATTCTCAGATTCATGTTCAAAGTCTTCTGATGAATTTTCCTATGATTCTTCATGAAAATTGTGCTTTGAACTCTCCTCCAGGCTTACGTTGGGAGTAGGTTCTCTTACTTCCTCAATTTGTTACAGGTCCAAAGGGACCTCTTTGAGCCTTTTATTTCTATATATGTGGAATTATCTGAGGTCCTCTGGGTCTAGATTTAGTGACACTAAATGCAAAACTTGTGAAAATTTCTCAACCTACTCAAAGATATCATCAAATGGATCATCCTCATGACTGAATTTCCTGATTTTGACCATGGTAGTGAAATTATCAACGATCTGGTTGGGGTCATGCTGTCTGCCTGGCACGGTATCTAGGTTTAGAGCCGTGGTGTTATGTATTTATTTAGATGCATGTTTGAGATCATGCAATGCGAAAGCACGACATTGTAATGGGAAGGTTGGATAGATGACCTTCTTCTTCTCCTTAAGGGTTTTGGTTATCCCATCATCCACTGTCTAATAACAAATCTCTCATGCCAGTATTTTATCCTGAACATAGTATGGGAGTACATGGGGAGCTTTAATACTCCTAAAAACTCTGATATAAGTGAACCATTCCTCACCAAACCATCTTGCCACCGACAAGATGTCTATCTTTGCTTCCTCTGAAAGCCTGAGGGCTTTCTTATTAAAATTGGTTTGATGAATAGGCAACATGATGCCATGGCAAATCTTATAGAAATGGGAGCCCAGTTGTGATTCCCACGGCATTTTATGATCAACATGGATGGGTGTAGGATCCTTTGAAGTCCATTTCTAGCCCATGTTTGGAAAATGTGAGCAAGAACATATAGCGTCCATGACGTAAGCACTCATGTAAAAGGGAGGGATAACCTGAGTGGAGACAATTCTATTACACCTGTATTATTTAATGGCCATGGCTAAATTATCTGACAAAATAGTACTCTAGTTCAAAATGGTAGCATTTATAATTGCATCAGTTAAGGGAACCCTTTCAATGGAAAATTTGGTGGTATCAACTTTTTCGAATAGCCTACAAAAAATTGCAGCTGTAAAATTGTATGGGGATGTTAGAGGTGTGATGGGGTACATACCAGTTTTCTCCCATCTAAACATGTTGGAACCAGACCTTCAATTCTACATTACATCCATTAGATCTTCATTCTCTTTGAAAAAATGATCGAAAAAATGTTTGTCATAGATCTTCTGTGTCTGTGGTAGGTGGTACATTTGGCTCAAATTGTCTAACTTGAATGATCCCATAATGTCTTACTTGAAGTTTCTGAACCTTCTATCTGAAACATATACTTCATCGATAATCCATCTTACCATATCTATGTATGGTAATATTTTGGGTACTGTAGCAATCCTGTGCAGAAAAGAGTTGCCGCTCCGAAGTAGGAAGCATAGGATGAAGTTGTGGCATTTTCTGTTGCCTTAAATTCCAGTGGTCTTGGGTTTTCTCCCTCTAGTAAATTGTACATCGCCTCCCAAGATGTAGTCCCGCCATCTTTGTTACAAGCAGTATCTGAGAATAGTGGTAGCATGTCAAATTTCTCAGGTGCAGTATCGTCTGTGGTCTTTTTCCCTTTATTACCCATTTCTGTGAGTACAGTGTTCTTCGAAAAATTCCTCAAATTCAATAAAATGGAGAGAATAGGATGAAAACATAGAGTGGTAAATGTAAGTGAAAATAAGATTAGCACAATAAATTCTGAAAGCATGTAAGTATGGAGCTTTTATTTCAAACACGAATAAGAAAGATATCAATCATCTTGAGTCGTTTAAACGAATAAATGCCCCTTAAATCTCATTAGCTATACATTAAGGCTTCCAAGATATTTTCTTTATGTCTTGTCAAAATGCTGCATCACGTGTTTCAAACTGATATTTCCATTTGGTTTGGATGTTCGTGTAATACCGATTTTTTGCGATTGTGATGAATTGGAATATCGCAAATCACAAAGCGCAAATCTTGCAAATAGGAAATTGGAAATCTCAGGAATATCACAAATCGCAATATCAGAGATTATGAATAGAACGATTCAACTTTTCTTTAATATTTTGCGATATACGATGAGCGACATTATGATATGTTGGTGTTACACTAAAAAATGTCACCATGACTATTTACAGTTAGTATGGCTCAATCAACAGTCATGCTACCCTCTTAGGCAAGTCTTATGCCTCTGCTCTCCATGTCAAACTTCAAAAAAAGAGAGAAAGTCTTGTATAAATGTATTTATCTCTGGGGACGCAGGTTCTCTCAACCTTACCTGCGGGGATGCTCCCAATGTTCACAAAAGCTGCGTCCAAAGACGCTCTGTATGTAAAGGGACAGGTGCGTCCCCCTGTAAAGGTTAGAATGCGCAAGTTTCATCTTTAAAAAGTTACTTGTGGTCATTTCTAGAGCATTCTAGAAGGTTGTTCGACGTGTATTGGGCGCCTCCAGATGGTTCATGAACTCCTATCAAAGAGGAACTTATCCCATCAATAAGGGAGCTATCCCACCCAAAGAGGGGATTATCCCATTGATGGTGGACCTGATTAACCTCCTCTTGAGCACTATAAATACAGGCATTGGGCCAGAAGGAGGGGAGGTTGAAAGCTATACATTTCTAAGGGTAAATGCTGCAGGAATTAGGACTCCCATTTAGAAGCTTGTGAGGAGAGATTGCCATCTTTGCTTGTTCTATTTGGAAGTGGGTGAGCTTTGTCAAAGTAAAGGAGAACTCTTGATGGACCCTAGGAGGGACTTGCACAACACCAAGGCTCAGGTTGTATTTGTTCCTTTTGTTACCTATTAATGCAAATGAGTCCATTCTTCTCAATAACTTGTTATTTATGAGTTGTTTCATGTACTCCTTGGTCTATGTGTTAAATATGTTTTATTCTATGAGATTATCAAGTGCTATTTAATCGTTTGATTGTTATTGTATGCAGGTTTCAAAGTGAAGGAGGAGCTCATCCGGATCAGCGGAGCTGGACTGCTACAACAGCGTTGGATTACAGGTAGGATCTAAACACTTGATTTCCCGTACAGTAAATGCATGTTTAGAGAAGGATTGCTCTTGTTTGTCTTGTTTGTCACTAGAGAGTCTTAGGCTCCTAGGGAGGTTGGTTGTGTCCGCACAATCGACTCTTTCCGCCTGACAAATTGGCGACTCCGCTAGGGATTCCATTAATGTGAAAAGTCTTTTCCTTTGTATGAACTTTGCTCTGAGAAAATTAGTTTATTTTTCTGGTTTTTGGCTCTGTGACTTTGTCTTTGGGTGGGTTAGCTTAGGATTAGTTTTATTTTGGTTTTTCTTGAGTTTTTCAGTAGGACGCACCCTCTGAGTGCTGTACAGTGCGTCCTTGGACGCACTTTTGCTGTGTGCACAGAGTGGGCCCGCACCTGTGCTAACGGGTTGCCTGCGTCCCCTGCCAAAATTTGAGAAAATTTCATTTTTTACATTTTTCCTCTTAGATTTTGCTTTTTCTTAGTTTTTACTGCCCAGATCCATTAGTCTCCTGTCAAAGATCTTCACCTAAGCTTGTTTCATTAGCATTCCTGCTTTAAGCTTTCATCAATTGGGTGTTTTGAGTCTCTTTTTTGAGAAATTCTTGATTTGATTTCCATTGGTCATTACTTGGAGGTTTGTCTCAGTCTTTTCACAATTTTGCATCTTTTTGCTTTTGTTTTTGCAAAAAAATTTCCCCCTCATTCGCCGGGGGGGGCTAAATTGTGTATGAGTGTTAATCGCCTTTGAGTGTTTTTATTTTATGATCTTTGGAACTCTCACCCAATTTTCTCAACTTGCACTTGTTGGTTCTTAGATTACCTTAGAATCATCTTGTGTTTGAGAATTCTCTTGCATAGATCACATTTGCATAATTAGAATTCTCACTTTCAGAATATGAATGAAAAATGTGCATAGATTACATTTGCATACTTTTCAAGTGAATTGTGCTTCGATTACCATTGCATAGTTTACATTCTGAAAAATCAATCGTAGATTTAGATCAGCTTTCTTTGATTTGAATTTACACAAAAATAAAAATAAAAAAATTGGTTTGGAATTGATTTGCATTAGTTTTTCTTGATAAAATTAGTGCATTAGAGAATCTGTTATATTTTCTCTTAGTGATCAATTTTTGCATTGTTGGAAGTGAATGGAAACTCTCTCCTTACTTTAGTTAGGATTCATCGAATTGAAAGGATTGCATTATCATATTCGATTGCATTCAGTTGAGTCGGGTCATAACACCATTGGTTTCGTATCCATTTACCCATTTGAGTAAAAACAGCCTTAATAACACAGCGCTTAATTAAAATTCATCTAGTAATTTTTACATTTCTAGGGCTCTGATACACCAACATAGCTTAGGCTAGTGTCTTGGAGTAGGAGAGTAATTAACTCTCCAAGACGGCAAAACCAAACAAGTAGCTTATCTTGTGGTAGGATAAATCCAACTGTTTCATTTGTACTCTGGAAAGCTCCTCTTAAAGGAGAAGCACGAGCTCGTGTCCGAACCAGTGAGGGGATCAATCCTCCCTCGTTGGGAATGACGCCAGACACGAACGTATTACAAACGGTAAACCTCGGATTAACCATTGTCGAGGAGCCAGGGGTCACTTGTCGGTAAACCTTGGATTATTGTCAAGGAGCCGGCAAGGGGATTGAGCTTGATACTCTACCCTTGCGTGCTGTCAGAGTGTAGATTGTTCCCCCAGGTGCATTTGTTGCTGTTGGTAACCTTAGTGACCATTATCTTAGGATTCTACCCAAGGTGACGGTGGAGGGAAGATCCCACTGTACCTGGAGAAGACGTCGGTTATACTCACTTGGATTTTCTGGGGGGTTCACTTCACTCGAGACGGTTAAAGTGGAGGAACTTGGTCCAGTCTATTCATTAAGCAGGTTGCCGGGGTAACTGTTCCACCCACTATTTCTGTACTGGATTCTGTGAGGTTGGGCTTCATCACCAACTAGTGTTTTCGGTCCGGAGAGCTTACTGTTTGTGTGTGGTTTGACTCCTAGATTTGATAGCGCGTGTTAATTTGTTTGTTTTTACTTTTAGAGACCACAGGTGTGAATTGTGAATTTTAATTGTTAGGTGTGAATTGTGAATTGTTAATTTTAGTTTTAAAAATTGTTAATAAAATTCACTGAAGTTGGATATAATGACAAATGTTCCGGAATTTATCAACCTAGGAACCCCTCCTAATGAGAATCCTAGTACTTTTCCTTACTTTGGAAATGTTGGTCCTCCTTATATGGCTACTTTGTCATTACCTGGATTTACAATAGGTTTACCGATATGGTTATTTTCAACTTCGTTGGCCCAAAATACTCCAATTGTTCCATCTCAACCGGATGCTTCACCTCAACAGAGTTCACCATCTCAACATCACCAACCTTCTGTTGACCCTTTACCTTCTTCTCCTAATTTTTCTTCCTCCATTTCTTCCTCTTCGCCTGGTAAAAGCCTTGATGCTAGTAACCAGGAGGCTAAGAAGAAGAAGAAAGGGAAGAGGAAGAAGAAGAAGAAGAAGCAAGATAAGAAAGAAGTCAACCAACCAACCATGGCTGTAAGTGTTAGTTGTGTTGAGGAAAATTCCGACATGCATCGTAAACCCAAATACCCTTGCAGGCTTTGTAAGGGTGACCACTTCCTTGTCAATTGCCCTGGTATTCCAAAGGTCTTGGAAGTATGGTCAGAAAAATCTCATCAACTTTCCGTTGATCCATCAACCAGTGATAGTCAGGTTCCTGGGAAAAAGGGTAAAGTTAGGTTTCCTTGTAAGTTATGCAAAGGGAGTCATCAAACTCACATTTGCCCTCACATGGATGAAGCCTCAACATTGTTGGAAAAACTTACTGTTCCACAGCAAGAATTTCCAACTGGTTACCGTAAACTTTCTCCCAACCTACCGTCAACTGACGGAGTGATTGATCTAAATTCAAGTACAGTCAATCACACTCTTCCATTGGAGAGTGAAACTCATGTCACTCAGGTTGATGATCCATTAGTTGATCAAGTGGTCGATTCAATTTCACATTCGGTCGATCCCACTTTCCATTTAGAGAGTGAACTTCATACCGCTCAGGTTCTTCTTGTTACATCATATTCTTTTATGCCGGGGGGCATTTCACCTGTTTCTACAGAACCCCCTCCAAGTACTGAGGTCTTTTCCTTTGATTGGAATAGACTGACAGAACCTCGTCTTCCTTCCTCCATCCCTTTCCAAATCATTGTCAAGGCTGGTGGTAGGGACATACATCGTACTCAGGTAGATGAAGGTGCTTCTGTTAGTATTTTATCCTCAACTGTTTGGAAAGCTTTGGGTTCCCCTCAGCTTGCGCCTATTACGTAGAATCTGAAAGCTTTTAACAGAACCATTAGTGAACCTTTAGGGATCCTTCCTAAGTTTTCTATTACCTTGGAAGGTAAAACTGTCTGTATTGATCTTATGGTAGTTCGAGGTCCCTTGGATTTCAATTTACTCCTTGGGCGAGACTATGTTTATGCAATGAAAGCTGTCGTATCGACACTCTTTCGCGTGATGTCTTTCCCTCACAATGGAAATATTGTGACTGTAGACCAACTTTCGTTCCCTAGTCTTGCTTCAACAGCCAATAATATGACAGCCCTAAATGTTCCTGATTCTAAAGTGGTATCTACCCTGCCACGGGTTAATTATGTGGCAACCGGTCCCATGCTTTCAGTTACCGATGTAAGTGAGCCTCTCACTGTTTGCTCATCTTCCTTTGATTTAGATCCGGTAATTGACATGGAAAACTCTATGGGATTATTTGAACACGATGTTCTTATCCCTTTTGAGTCCCTTGATGTGTGTTCCTTCCAAAAAACTATTCTTCCTTCAGATGAAGACCTTTTGGAAGCCATGATCAAGGTGTGTCCATTGACATGTCTTTCTCCCAGTTGGAAGCCATGATCAAAGTTGCGAGGATAGTTCCTGTTACTGAGTCAACCTCGTTAAAAAATGAATCAGGTACGGGGAAGGTTCCTTTTACTGTGTCGACCTCGTTAAAAAATGAATCAGTGAGTACGAGGATAGTTTTTTCCTGTATCAACCTCGTTAAAAAATGAAATAGGCTGTAACGAGGAAAGTTCCTTTTACTGTGTCAACCTCGTTAAAAAATGAATCAGTGTGTACGAGGATAGTTTTTTCCTGTATCAACCTCGTTAAAAAATGAAACAGGCTAGAATGAGGATAGTTCTTTTACTGAGTCAACCTCATTAAAAAATGAATCAGCTAGATTTTAGGATATGTAGTTAGATTGTAGAAGGTAGGGTTATGAGGATAGTTCCTGTTACTGAGTCAACCTCGTTAAAAAATGAATCAGGTTTGAGGATAGTTCCTGTTACTGAGTCAACCTCGTTAAAAAATGAATCAGGTATGAGGATAGTTCTTTTCTTGTGTCAACCTCCTTAAAAATGAAACAACTCCCTTTTTCAAGTTAAATATTGAAAGTAAACCTTCATTCCATCCATCTGGTTGAATGCAATGAAGCCTGTGGGGCATGCACCTCGCTTTGCATCATTATACTGGGGGCATGCGAACTTTTTGAGCATAGTTCCTTGTCTTGTGTCAAGCTCATTAAAAAATGAAACAAGGGTAGGTTAAGTAGGTAGATTGTAGAGAGTAGTCATGAGCATAGTTCCTTGTCTTGTGTCAAGCTCTTTTAAAAATGAATCAAGTATTTTAGAGCACAGTTCCTTGTCTTGTGTCAAGCTCGTTAAAAAATGAATCAAGGTTTTTAAAGTAACGTTTTTTGTTAGGTAGATTGTAGAAAGTACTTATGAGCATAGTTCCTTATCTTGTGTCAAGCTCGTTTAAAAAATGAAACAAGGGTTTTGAGGATAGTTCTTTTCCTGTGTCAACCTCACTAAAAAATGAAACAACTCCCACAAGTCTTTCCAAGATCTGGAAAGTAAAGCTTCATTCCATCCACCTCATTGAATGCAATGAAGCTTGGGGGGCATGTACCTCATTTTGCGTCATTATGCTGGGGGCATGTGAACTTATAACAAGCATAGTTTTTCGTTTCAAGCTTGTATAAACATGAAACCGGATCCGAGCATAGTTCTTTTTCTGTGTCAAGCTCGTTAAAAAATGAAACAAATCCTCCTCTAATTAAGTCGAGAGTTTGACTAGACCTCATAGATGTTAGGTTGTATGTTTAGGTTAGTTATTTCAGTGTTTTGTATAATTTTCTTATAGTTTTAGGTTGAGTCTTTCAAATGATCTCATAACTCAACCTTCATTTCATCCAAATGAAGCTGGGGGGCATGCGCCCTAGCAGTTACGCTTAGGGGGCATCAAGCACAGTTTTCTCTCTGTTTCAAGCTTGTGAAAAAATGAAACTACTTCGAAGCATAGTTTTTCTCTGTTTCAAGCTTTTGTAAAAATGAAACCTATCTCGAGTCAATTTCGATTATTTTCAAGACTCGTTAAACTCATGAAAATCCCGAGATTATTTTGCTATTTTTCATTCTCGTAAAATAAATGAAAATGCCGAGTCCTTTCCGTCTTTTCCTGCTCGTAAATTAAATTGAAAGTCGGACATATGAGTACATTTTTATCATTTTTTCGAACTCATTAAAACTTACGAAAAAGTGAAAACTATGAGTACATTTTTATCATTTTTTTTTCGAACTCATTAAAACTTACGAAAAAGTGAAAACCATGAGTACATTTTTATCATTTTTTCGAACTCGTTAAAACTTACGAAAAAGTGAAACCTCAGTGTCATCTTTTAAGCCCTTTTCTGACTCCTAAAATATGAAAAGATTGCCGATCGTTTCTTTTACACTCGTTAAAACGGAATTAAAAGACGGTCCCCTTATAGCCCTTTTCTGACCGTAAAAACAGGAAAAGATTGCCGGGTTTTTGTTGTTTCAAACTCGATACTGGAAATAAAACGACGTGTCCTTGATCGCTTTTTACTTTTCAGGTCAGTGGCACTAATTATGAAAGTAATCCTTGGTCGCAAGATCAAGCGGTTCCCCCAGGTATTATTTTATACTTTTTCGGGCTTGAGGGACACAAATCTACGAAAAAGTTCAACTTGGAGTCTTCTTAAGTTTTTCAGACTCTCTAAAATTGAAAAACACTGAGTTTCTCCTATACTGGGCTCGTTAAACATTTCACAGTAAAGGACCTGTTCAATTACAAACAGGAACGAACCACTCCTTCCTAGGGTTCGAATCAAAACTAGGTTGGACTCATCCGAAGGATGAGCTTATAATCAAGCATATGTTATCCTCCTCAAGCTTGTTAAAAATAAAGAGGTACTTGCCAGAAATGGTGGGGGAAAAGAGAGAAGAATGAGCCTATTTGTTACCTTTTGTCTCAGAAGAAGCTTTACTACCACTCTTGAGCACGACACTTTTCATTCACCTGGGTTGGGAAATCCTTTACCTCACAGTTGATCAAACCACTTTGAAAGTCTTCAGCCGGGTTCCGGGGATTAACTTTGAGTCGTTCAGCACCAAGCCATCTGTCGTGTCGTTATGTGTTCAAGAGGTCTGCAAACAAAACTTTCATCTGCAAAATACTTGTCATCCATTTGACCATCCCTGAGTCAGTCCTTACAGCAACATTTCTTCAACTTGAACAATGATTTCGTGTTGTGGGCTTGCCTGCAACGGGTTGCTTTCTATCGACATCAGCACATTATCTAGAGAGATGACTTAGAAATCATCAGTACCTTGAAGTCTGCATGCATCAATGGCAGGTTTCTCGCCTTTGACGTCAGTTTACATCATTGACTTTCAATCGAAGGATTCCGTGAAATGTTTGACATCAACTCATTCATTCACATCTCATGGATTGTACTGGGTACTTTGAGAACCATTGACATTACTGGTGGTCTCTCTCACGCTTGTTAACAGTTTACATCATCGACTGGTAATCAAGTGGTTTCTACCATGTTCGACATCAACTCATTTATTCGCATGGCTAGAATCGTACCAATTTGGGAAGTAGAAATGAAGACCCTGGATCTAGTTTCCACCATCCAGGCTGCGAGGAGTTTTGTATTCATTATCTAAGTAGAATAATCATAAACAGATGGCTGCGTCCATACTGTGTCTACAAAAGTCTATGATTGTGATGTACTGCAAGATCATTCATGTATCAGAGTAGTTAGTCTGTTAGTTAAAGTTTTGATCTGAGTATGGGAATGCCTACCTCAGTGATGATATAATATTATACATGTATTTTGTGTTGAAATTTGTAGGTTCTGACCAGGCTCTCCACGAGATAATCCTTGAAATGATAAAGCGCTTCACCCTTCCTAGATATTACAAACCCTAATCTATTCCAGGCTTCGCACTTTAGGGGGCAATCTGTTACACTAAAAAATTTCACCATGACTATTTACAGTTAGTATGGCTCAATCAACAGTCATGCTACCCTCTTAGGCAAGTCTTATGCCTCTGCTCTCCATGTCAAACTTCAAAAAAAGAGAGAAAGTCTTGTATAAATGTATTTATCTCTGGGGACGCAGGTTCTCTCAACCTTACCTGCGGGGACGCTCCCAATGTTCACAAAAGCTGCGTCCAAAGACGCTCTGTATGTAAAGGGACAAGTGCGTCCCCCTGTAAAGGTTAGAATGTGCAAGTTTCATCTTTAAAAAGTTACTTGTGGTCATTTCTAGAGCATTCTAGAAGGTTGTTCGACATGTATTGGGCGCCTCCAGATGGTTCATGCACTCCTATCAAAGAGGAACTTATCCCATCAATAAGGGAGCTATCCCACCCAAAGAGGGGATTATCCCATTGATGGTGGACCTGATTAACCTCCTCTTGAGCACTATAAATACAGGCATTGGGCCAGAAGGAGGGGAGGTTGAAAGCTATACATTTCTAAGGGTAAATGCTGCAGGAATTAGGACTCCCATTTAGAAGCTTGTGAGGAGAGATTTCCATCTTTGCTTGTTCTATTTGGAAGTGGGTGAGCTTTGTCAAAGTAAAGGAGAACCCTTGATGGACCCTGGGAGGGACTTGCACAACACCAAGGCTCAGGTTGTATTTGTTCCTTTTGTTACCTATTAATGCAAATGAGTCCATTCTTCTCAATAACTTGTTATTTATGAGTTGTTTCATGTACTCCTTGGTCTATGTGTTAAATATGTTTTATTCTATGAGATTATCAAGTGCTATTTAATCGTTTGATTGTTATTGTATGCAGGTTTCAAAGTGAAGGAGGAGCTCATCCGGATCAGCGGAGCTGGACTGCTACAACAGCGTTGGATTACAGGTAGGATCTAAACACTTGATTTCCCGTATAGTAAATGCATGTTTAGAGAAGGATTGCTCTTGTTTGTCTTGTTTGTCACTAGAGAGTCTTAGGCTCCTAGGGAGGTTGGTTGTGTCCGCAAAATTGACTCTTTCCGCCTGACAGTTGGACCCAAATGTAGTTTTATAATAGTTTTAATATTCCATCAATTCCAGATTACATTGCATTTCGCGTTTTCTTGTGGTTTGTATGTTTGTGCTCTTTTAAGAACCGCGATGCAATTGCGATAAAGACCTTTGAAGAATAGTTCAAGCCTTAAGTATTATATAAGCTAAATGTTATCTCTGGGTTGTTTACGGGGATTTCTCTTATCACATCTTGCGGATTCTACCTCATGAATAAACCTTGTTATTATCATATCCTGTGATTTGTGATAAAGCGGGAATATGCTATCATGAAATGACTTGGTTTGATATCTTAGTTTATCCAAAGTTTTATCCTGAATTCTTTACTAAAGGCAAGCTCTTATCACTAAGTTTTTTGGAATTTTTTTAAAAAGAGACCCCTTTTATTAATACAATATTAATTATTAAATCAATAAATGGAGAGGTTTTTGAACAATACAACAATTGGCGATTCACTCGGAGAACTAGTTATCTCTGATTATTTTGAAACTTCTAAAAATTCCAAAATAAAGATAGTTTAGAAAATAGGAATTACATGAAATTTAAGATAAGTAAAATTTATCTGAATAAGAAAGCAAACTCGCCTAATTTATCATTCACTTGATATCCTCTTCAAAATGAAAATTCCATTGTCTATATCAGTCTTTACTTGGTTTAAAGATAAAGTAGGGGGATCTTTTAGATTAGCTTTTAGATGTACTCATTTGTCATAGGTATAGCCTCTATTGCCAGTAGGCATCCATAGCCTCGACAGAGTTACCTTTTAACCATAAATGATTCAGTATCCCATTCAGATAGAAGTGCAATTTTTAGAGATAAATTAAAACTCATATACTTATTCTTTTCTCTTTCTTTTTTAAACAGTTTATTTTTCTTCTGATTTTTTTTTATTTTTTTTTCGTTTTTCTACTTAAAAGTCATTGTATTGGTTTGGTGGCCAAATAATGACAATACCATTCACTAGTTGTAATTCAACTAAATAAGCTTTTGATTAAAATAATCTCAAGACATTACCCTGTTTTGATATGTAGTATTGGTAATGTCAGTCTATTATTTCCCTATGAACATGGTAATTCGGCTCTTAGTGAGACCTCTTATATTTTAAGTTTTAGTATATTTTAGAATTACACTCTAAAAAGAGAAAATTTTATTGGATGGGGAGATTCACTGACTCCTTAAGATTTTCCAGATGACAATTATAGAGTTAAAGGTCCTGATCTGCAGAGAGTCTTTACTTTGTTAGAGATACTTTTATTGACTGATAATAGAACAATGGTTTCTTTATAAAGTTGGGGTTTCACAAAGAATAAATAATTTTGGTGGAAACAAGCAAATTTTAGAGAGATAGAACCTAGCTTATTTTCAAATGTTATAATTATTTCCTTAACAATCTCTACTTATACAAGTGAAAAATCAAATATTTGAAGAGATTTTTTATTGTAAGGCCAAAAGTAAATACTATTTAACTTTATTTTCCTAGGAAAAGTAAAGGCAATAGTGTACAAGGGATATAAGAGGTTATCTTCTATGAAAAATATTTATTCAAAATCTGCCCATTAATAGGAAAAGAATCTCTCTTGCCCGATAAATCTTGCAATAGAAACATTGATGGGCCGATTTGTTCTACAATTTGAAATGGGCCAAGCCACATTCTTTGGAATTTGGTATGCTTACCTTTTTCCTCATGTGCTTTATCCCATTTCAATAAAAGGTCTCCAAGGTGAAAATATTTAGGACTTACAGAATTTGCATCAAAGGAATATTTAACTAATTGTTGATGATGGGCATGTATGATTTTTTCTTTCTCTCTTTCTTCTTCGAGTTTGAGGATCTGTGATTTCCTTAATTGCATAGAAGAGGAAGGGGTTTCTTCAATAAATTGAACTAGGGCTAGAGAGGGAATAATTACATTTGTAGGAAGGACAAATTATTTCCCATAGACTAGATTAAAAGGAGAAGTGTCTATTGAGGCCTTTTGTGTTATCTTATCTATCCATAGAGAAAATGTTAAATATTTATGCCAGTTTCTTTGACTATGATCAATAGTTTGTTTAATGATCCTTATGAGGTTTTTATTGGTTGATTCAACTAGACCATTTTCGCAAGGATAATAGTTAGCAGAATACTTAAGTTTAAAATCTCTTTTGAGAGAAAATTTTGTCATAGCATTGCCTCTGAAATAGGATCCATTGTCAAACATGAGGGCAATTGGTAGACCAAATATGGTAATAATAAATTAATCAATAAATTCAATAAAATTTTCAGAATTGGCTACCTTTAGTGGAATTGCTTCCACCCACTTAGTGAAGTAATCGATTGTTGTAAGGATATATTTATGTTGCTTTGAAGAGTGAGGAACGATCTCACCTATTATCTCCACTCGCCATTGCTCAAATAGTTGTTCAATGTTGACCGACTGTAATGGCAATGCGGGTTTCCTTTGTCTTCCAGTAACAGTTTGACAAATTTTTCACTTCCTTACATATTTGTGTGCATATTTGAATAAGGTTGGCCAATAATAGCCAGCATGCATGATTTTATGCACTGTTATGTCTCCTCCAAAATGTCCACCAGCTAGTCCATCATGGAGTTCTTGCAAAACCTTTTCTACCTTAGATTTTTCAAGGCACCTAAGTAAAACAAAATCATAATTCTTCCTGAAAAAAACATCATTCATGATTTCATATTTCTTAGCTTTTAATCTCAAAGCCCTTTTTCTTTTGTAACTGAGATGTATAGGGGCATATCCATTTTTCAAATAAAATATGATATCAGCATATTTAGATTTAGTATCGTTGAGGCTTACCTCACATATTTGTATATCATCACCTGAATCTTCTAGTGCTAGTAAGTTGGATGCTCCAGCTAGCATTCTGCAAAAACCTTGACCTCTAACAATTTTAGCTGGTCTAATTTCAATGTCATAATATTGCAATGTTGTTACCCAATTTTCTCTTTTCTCACCTAATTCTCTTTGCATTATTAAATTTCTCATAGATGACAATGGAACTATTCCTTTAGTTTGAGCTTTAAGAAGAAAAGGTCTAAAATGTTTTATTGATTTGAAAATCGAAAAAGACTTCTTTTCAACATCTGAGTAGTTTAATTCATCACCTTGCAAATTGGAGTTAAAGAAAGAAATCGGTGCTTCAATTTTCTCATCATTGACTTGTGTCAAAATAGTTGCATATGATATTTCGAAAGAAAAGGTATATAAAACAAAACGATTAGAAAAATTAGGAGTTGCTAAAGATGGAGCATTTATAATTTCTTGTTTGATAAGATTGAAAGCTTCATGCTCAGTATGTCCCCATTTAAAAACATAATTTTTCTTGATCATAGATCAGAGGGGCAAAACAATCTGTGATAAGTTAGGGACAAATCTTTTGACAAAATTTATTTGACTTAGGAAAGATTGCATGGAGTTTTTGTTGTGAGGCAAAGAGATTTCAGAAATTTCTCTTATCCTATTAGGATCTCTATGAATGCCATATTTAAATACAATAAATCCAAGAAGTTTACCTTCACTTAAAGCAAAGAAATATTTCTTTGGATTTAGAGAAATTCCATATCTTTTACAATGTTCAAAGATTTGTCTTAAGTCCTTTAAATGATTAGTGCATTTTTTTGAATATACAATTATATCATCTAAATAAATGACCATTGTTTTATTCACCAAACCTTTGAAAGCAATATCCATGCCTCTCTGAAATGTTGCACTAGCATTGATTAGTCCAAATGACATCTTTTGATAAGCGTATGTTCCCCATTTGGTTCTGAATGTGGTCTTTAGTCGATCATCTGGATGTACGAGAATTTGATTATAATCTAAAAATCCATCTAGAAAAGACATTAACTCTGAGCCTGCGATTGACTACAGTATCTGTTCAATAGGAGGCAGTGGCAAGTTTTCCTTCTGATAAGCTTTGTTGAGATTGCGGAAGTCTATACAAATTCAAATATAACCATTATTTTTCCTGACTGGAACTAGGTTAGAAACCCGCCTTGAATGTCTGATAGGAAAAGTTATTTTGGCTTTGAGAAATTTATTTAATTAAGATTTGATTTGATTTTCTGAATTTGGATGAATCTTTCTTAACTTCTGTTGTACAGATTTTTCATCGATATCATAAGAATGGTATGTTGAATGATGGAAGTATAATATGTCTTAAGATTGTCATAATTCCAAGAAAAAACATTTTTATATCTTCTCAAAAAATGAATGAAGGATAATCTTTCTTTGGGTGTAAGACCAAGACCTAGATTAATATTTTGAGGTTTAAGGTCAGTTCCAAGATTAACTAATTCAAAACTAAGTGTTGACCTTTGACGCCTTGAGTTAGTTGGTTTCTTGAATCCGTCCTTAAGATCATATAGATCTTTCAGCTTAACTACAAATTTAGGTATGGGATTTACACTTTGTTTTTTGCTTGAGCTGGTTATCATGTTGGTATTCATCTATTATCTAGTCATCATATGAGCCTTTGGATGTTAAAAAGTTTACAATATCCAGATCGTCATTAAAAAATCACTAATTGGTGATGTTATCAGGAATAGAAGGTCTAAAAATCTATTCTATAGAAAATCGATTAAGACTATAATCTCCTGGTGGTAGGAGATTGGATGCAATGTTAGCCAAAATATCGACACTTACGTTTTGAAGTCTTAGAATTGGAGAAATGTTAAATGCTAGGAAATATGAGGTGAGGTCTTGGACTAATGATTGATAATACTTCAAATGTCTAGAAAGACAGTGAATAGTATTCCTCACCCGTTTAATTACAATTTCCGAATCTCCAAATACTTGAAGGTATTTGATATCAAGGCCTATGGATTTATCCAATCCTTGAACTAATGCCTCATACTCAACAGTATTATTTGTGCATTTGAATTCAAGTCTGCAGGCCAACATAGTTTTTTCTCCTTCGGGGCTCACCAATATGCAACTTGCCCCAGCTCCACAATTATATTTTGATCCATCAAAAAACAGTTTCCAAAATAAAGAATTGACTACAGGTTTATCTACAAAATTGATACATTTAGAAGAATCTTTTTGGGAATAATTTCCAATATATGATGTAACAAAAGTTTCCAAAAATGGTGAAGTGTGTGCATTAAAATTTCCCAAAAATGATTCAAATGAATAATTTCCAATGATATTACAGTTATATGTGACAAGCTCATTTTCTCCTTCAAGCTCAGTCACGATATACTTTAAATTTTTGTCACGGTCATTTCATTTGGCTTACCATTGTAAGGAAGCCACATATGAGACTAGTCTGTTGTTAAATAGCCATGAAGCTTTTTAGACAAATCTCTACTGAGGATCAAGCCGTAGAGTTAAGGAATATCAGTGACAAGAACGCCAATGACTTGACATACTTTCAGGTTTGATGTGAAACTGATGGTAACCACATTAATTTCTCCTATGACTTCAACTTGAGATCGATCTAACTATAGAATGTGAACAACATATTTCTGGGGTTTGACATTCAATTTTGCACAAACTGTTTTTGGAAAAATGTTCGATGAGGCTCTAGAATTAGCTAAACAATTGTGAAATTTCTTATTAAAGACTTCAAAAAAGAAAAGGAGGAGTATGAGATTTAGATCTACTACCAATTAAAGAAACATCAGTTCAACTCATTTTATCTGATGAAGTACTGGGATGCCTTCCCATTTCTTGAGCAGCCTAGGAAATTATAGCAACAAGAAGAAGAGAAGTGGGAACTGCTTTTAATTCTTTAAGCAATAGCTTCTGCTGATGTTTTAGCTTCCTAAGCTCATAAAACGTGATATTAGCTCTAGTGTTTTTCATGTCTTCGATGATGTTGTATTCCATATGATCAGACACTAGCAAGGTTTTGGTTGGAGGTGCAGAATTGGATTGAGGAGGAGATGTTTGAGTATATGAGAATATTTACTACCTATTGCTTTATTTTTACAGCATTATTTGATGATTTCTGTTTTTAATTTGTTTGTGGCAAATCAACAATACTCTTTCTTCTAGTAGCAACATGTAAAACTTCTTTTGTTTCTTCATTATTTGACAAAGGAAGAATGAAGTCCCACGTTCCATGTACTTCAACTATCTATTCGTCATCAGTTTTTTCTTCAATTATTGATACTTCTTCTTCATCCACATCTGATTCATCATTTGATATTGTATTCGGAGTTTAGGATTAGAGGGAAGATTTATTTTGAATGGTCTAAAAGATTTCCTAGAAGAAGTTTCTGCTACCCACCCTTTAATCTTGCCCATTTCATTGGACGTGGATTTAAGTGCCTTTTGAAAACCTTCAAGATCGAAAGGATATTTAGGTGCTTTCTTCTTTGATTCATCCCTGCATGTGGCCTTTTTGGATTTTCTTTCTTCTAATGCATTTTTCTTTTCTAAGGATAAAATCAAATTTTCCACAGCTATAGCTTCTTTCATGTTTTCATCCAAGGTTGGCTTGACAGCTCTATCAATAAAAATAGTTGCATTTGAGGGAAGAGCAGAAATGTACCATTCATTTTGAACTTCAGTGCTTGGCCTAGATGCCAATGGAATTTTGTTTAATAATTTATTAAAAAAAGAATTGAAGTCCTTAACTGTTTCTTTAGATTCAGCTTTCAAGTTGGAGAGATCATTAAGAAGAGTAGCCATCGAGCGGACATCTCCAAACTTGGTTAGGAACCATTCCTAAAATGCATTCCAACTATCAATGGAACCATATGGTAATGAAAAGTACAAGGATCCTTCTAATACTTGTAAAGTATAAGGGAATAATCATACAACTGTGTCTTCTTCTACAACTCCATTTAGATTTATGGACAACATGAAGTTGTTTATGTGTTCTTCGGCAGGAAGACCATCATCAAGATTGAATTTTGGTAACCATTTCAATGGATGAGAAGGTAATGGATGCAATGATCCTGCCATTTGAATGGCCCCTGTATTTGTTCATGGTCTTTGAGCCATTATGGGTATCTGTGTGGAAGAAGATGCACCAGTGGTTGAAGGTGATTGTGTAGAGGAAGATTGTTCTCTTGTACCAGTGTAGATCACGATCTAAGATGGTGAGGTGAATGATTGAGTTTGTGATGAAGATGATGGAATAAATGATGGATTTTGTGGTGATGATGAAAGAATCCCACTATGAGTTTTAGACTTTGATTTCTTAGTTTTCCTTCAAAGAGGAGGTAGAGGAAATTCAAATGGAGGAATTCCAAATTTCTCACTCTGTGATCTAGCTAATCTTCGAGAGGAAGGAAAATATGAAGAAACGTTGGCTTGAGATAATTCAGATTCTTCTTGAGATAGAGAAATCCCTTGTAATTTATGAATCTAAGGTTGAACTTCGAGAGTTTTTGTAGAGGAAGGGTGATCTGATTTATTAGGAGAAACACTAGTGTATTGTAAAGAGTTTTTCACAACTTCACGTTTAAGATTTGGAGATTTGGAATGTGACTGAGAAGTTGGAGGTGATGATGAGGGATTTTTACTCTTAGAATGGATTTCTGATTTAGATTTTCTTACCATTCACAGTGGAGGCGCTCCTTCTAGCGCCAAAATGTGAAGCCTAGAAATTTGCTGCGACAACATGGGGGATAACCACCCAGTCTAGACCTTAAAGAAGATCCTTATCCGTTTGGTGTAGTAGCTATGATTGGGGATAATGGGACTAGTTTCCCACAGAGGATTCATTTGATAATGATGTTGGGGTGATATAAGATATAACAAAGAAAGATTCAACTAAAAATGATCTAATCTAAACAATAAACACATGCATATACCTTAGTTTAACATTATCATACCTGGGAATAAAATAAGATGTGTGATCTACAGAGATGTCTCAAAGCAATTAGTAATGATGATTATTCAACTGCTAAAAGAAATGAAATCGTGAATGATAATTGTTTTGGATAAATAGTGTGATGCAGGAAAGTGTTCCCTCTGCGGATAGAGGCAACCACTCTAGCCCTAGAGTGGGTCTAGTCACAAACAAGGATAGATCAACAATAGCTTTCCTCAAACAGTCATGGTTGGAGGCCTACCTCAACCAGTGGTCGATGGAGTTCCATTGCGCTGCTCTAGCTTCCGCTTCCTTCTCCCAATGAGTGATCAACCTGAAACAATGCAAAGGAAATACAACAAAGCATGTAACTGGAAAACAACAATGATCTATTTACTCACAAAGTCAAGAAGTCATGAGCTATCAAGTACATTACATACGAGACATAGGAAAACATCATTGATTGTATTAATAATGAAATAAGAGTAAGCTTACAACCAAAGTCTTGATGTCATAAGCCTTCTTAGAGGGATCTAGCCAGCATGTTCCTCAAGCATTCACTCTTTGAAGATGGATCCCCCAACATACAAGATCTCTCTCACTCATAAGTTTTACACAAGATTAAGGGTACTTCACAACCTTCCACAAGCTATCAACAATCCCACACTTGTCACACTCACACCAGCTATCTAGCAAACTCACAAACACTAACAACACTGCTCAACTAGCCAACTATTAGCAACTCGCAATGCATAGCAATGGTGAGAGTTTAAATAGGAGAAGGAGTCCCCATGAAAGGTGGAAGAGTGAGATTATCCCAAGGAAGGTAGCGCAAATGATGGAACAACCACGCCAGAGAAAGGAGGGCGATACAAACTATGCCAAAAACTAGGTTTGCAGTCATCCAGAAAGTCAACTATTGGAACAAATTCGCCCAATCTGGATCATCGCAGGGGCATAACTGAGCTATAGTGCTGACATCGCTAGTGAGTAATGTAGCTAGTTAGATCATCGCTAAAGATTATAAGTAACCCCGCATTGGGACATGAAATCGGACCATCATGGGAATCAGATGTACTTTCACGCTGGCAGCGCATCTGGACTATTTAGGAGCGCCCTTCAGCGCATATATTTAGTCCACAGTCGTGATGAGGTAGATAATTTAAGAAAAGTGGGTCATTTGGCAACATCAGAGAGCATTTGTCTAATATGAGCATGTTTGACTTGGACACATGACACAGTAGAAGGACTGGAGTGAAGACAGTGACAAATTACTGTGTAACAGATGCCCCCTAAAGCATGAAGCCCAAGAGAGTGGGAGGGGTGAAATGATTTATGAAATTGACTGAGCTGGAACACCATCTAGAAGAACCTGCACACAAGTACAACTGATATCTCTGATAATGATGTACATGTTGTCTAGGCATGGGCGCAGCCATCCAAAAGACATGCGAACTAGGTCTGTGGTATGGGCACAGCCATCCAACTAATAAGACCATGATAATGATAAAGGTGTTATCACTTAAGAATTATAATTCCGAAATTGCTCACATTAGTTTGACGGTAAAGGTTCAGTGCTAGTCTAGGTTTGATTTTTTTTTTTTTGTTTGCCTTAGAGTCTGAGTCTTAGGAGTCTTGGTGGTATGCTTAAATAAAGGTCAACTATTCATTCTCATTCATCACTGGTCTCATAACTCACACAATTTCCATATGTCAGCTTTTTTCAAAGGTTATTATGTGTTACAAAGCTTTGTAGGTGATTCCGTAGCGCATAAATCCTTTTTAGGTGTTTTCGCAACGCAACATGCTTTAGGTGATTTCGTAGCGCATAACCCAGATTTTACACTGGCTGCGCTACGAAATCGGAGATTCGTGCAATCCGTAGCAAATCTTTCTTAACTGTCAAATCTGTCAAGTTCAGTTATGGTTGCATCATCCACTGTCAGCTTATACACTTCACATATCATGTCCAACTGCTTATCTTCATTATTATAGTCATTAGGTACCTTGGTACACTCGGATTGCAAGTTTCAAGAAGAGCCAGACATTCCCTGTCATAATTATGATTGTATTCATGGCATGAGGAACAAATCTGGAAGCGTTGAATTTGAATGCATTGTACATCAAGCGAGGCAGTTACCAGGTGAGGCAGTCATCAAGCGAGGCAGGGATCGAAGATTAAGCAGTGCCAGTATTTAAAACCTTCATTACACTGAAGTCTCATGGAAGGATCTCCAGAAAGAAAAGAGCACAGGTAAGGTAGATGTTTGAGGAATGAACCTGAAGGGGTAGACATTATCTTGAGGAACAGAGAAGTTGAGCATGCATTCAAGTAGCTTGGATGCTAGAATTTTTGCGAGAAACTCCAGGGAGGTCATGCACAAATCACCAAGGAATTTGCCTTGAATTTCACAGGACTAAATTCAAAGGTTGGGATGCTTGAATTGCAAATCTCACCAAAGAGGTACCTTACTTGTGAAGGGAGATATAACAAGGTGTATTCATATCATTTCAAGCTTCTCCTGCATTTCAGAGGAAAGATCTCTCTTGATTTACCTTTCTACTTATTTCGTAGCCTAAGAAAAATGTGTGACAAGATGCAGCTAAGGAAAGAAGCCTGTGAGACCTCATTGTTTCACCATGGCTTAGTTAAGTTGATCGTTCTGCATGAACTCCAGAGAGTAGGTAGGGATTGGCCCACGTTTATGTTTATGTCTGGCTTTAAAAATGAAACTGGTCTCAGTCCCCAAGCTATGAAAAATTCTCCACCAACAACTGGTCATCATACAGAAAGATCCAAGAGATTCACCTAATTGAAAGCTAGGAAACAAGTAAGGGAGCCCGCCAGATCAATGGTTATCCAAGATACACCCCAGCAGTCCCTGAAAAAAAAGACTCAGGTCGAAGAAGGTAGACGTGAATCATCTGCAGGAGAGGTAGTCCAGAGAAGAATGACCAGGAGTCAATTAGCTAAGGAAAAAGGCAAGAAGGTGGTTGCTGAGGAAAGCCCTATTTCAAAGGGAAACTTGAATGACTTACTGCAAGCCATTGATATTGAAGAATCTCCCCGGGTTCAAGTAGATTTGATAGCATCAGGTAAAGACAATACTAAAAGAACCAAAGCCTCGAAAAAGCTCAAGTTTGATGATCAGGTTGCTCAATTTGTCTTTAAGACAAGAAGACCCATGATGAGGAATTTCAAACAGATACATGAGATGCTACCAGAAATAGGTGAAACAGAGGAGATCAAAAAAAGTCATGACAGACCTATGACTTCATTACAATCATCATCACAAATGCATAAAGAAGATAAGGGAAAGGAAATCATCCCACAAGAGGAATGTAGTGTTGAAGAATTGAAAAATAAGTTGAGGTTAGCTAATCTTGAGATTGCTAGATTGAAGAAAGCCTCTAAGAAGCATGCAATTAGGGAAGCTCATTTTGACAAAATGCAAGCTCTGTGGGAAGACAAAATAGTCCAAATACCCGAGGTGGTCGACTGTAATGCACAATATTATACCTGGTCAGTCCCTGCAATAAAGGAAGCGATGTTCATCAGGAGAGTTAATATGAAACTTAGAGCTGGGAACAGGGTTATGAAGAGACAAATTGAAGAGTTGAAGCTATAGTTAAGCCAGTGTGAAAGATCTCCTTAAGCAAACTACACAACAAGTAAGGTTATACTCAAAATTTTGATGATTTACCTTGTTACAGTTTCTTGAAGAATGATACATCTCTACTCATTTTTGATAGCTTCAGGGCAATTGAAAGGGATATGTCAAGATAAAATAGGTTCAAGTCAGTCAAATTTTGGGGTTAAACTGTGTCTTGTGATTATGCAGCAGTTTCGTAGCGCGCTACGAAACTGCTGAAAAAGAACGCATAACACACAGTGGTTTCATAGCAGGACGAAACTGCTGTAGCTGCATAATTAAAGCTCAGTCGGTCAAATTTTGAGGGACCAAGAGGACACTTTTGAAAGGAAACCTCAGAAAAGATCATTTACAATATGCAAGAAATCAGCCACGACAAAACAAGTGGAAAGAAGTTATATGAATTTTAAACTCTTTGTTATACAAATGATAGTATTGTAAATGACTTTTCAATCAGCTTTAAAAAGGATTTTGTCATCACACATGTATATGGGTCAGGCTTACAGCACATGAAGAACGTGGCACTCAAATAGATGGTTGGGTAATTAAAGAATATCAACATGGTTAATTGGTTCCGAATACCTTTGAGGAAACCAAAAGCATAAAAACAGGGCAGTTTCCTACTTATCAGCAGCAGTAAAGGGATAAAACATTAAGGACTAGTAAGGAGCTTCAAGCATCCAGCACAGCTAAATTGAAGGAGACGAATTGTCAGAAAACGAGATTTGATTGTAATTAATATTATTATCAGCATGATATGGAGTTAGACACCTAATTGTCTTAGGTTTCTAAAACTTCTAATTAGCAGTTTGTTGCATTTACTAAGTAGTTAAAGTTTGAATAGCTGTCATAGCAAGCAGACTTCGAGTTCCCCTCATGCTGGAGGAGGAATCTCGACTTTGTAAAGAATTCTATATATAGCAGAAACAACAATGTACTTGAGGTTGGAAAATTTCAGAGAAATTGGAACTATTATGCTATGTATATGACTCTGTTTTAGTAATACAAGACTTGACTTTACTTCTCAGGAATCAGAAGGAGTTTACTATTCAGAATGTTGTGTATTATCTTCTCTTCAATATTTGCAGTGGTATAGATGTGTGATTACTTAGAAATCACTGGTTGTGCTCTAATTTCCTTCACATATTTATAAACTGTGTGCCCTATATGTTTCTGGTGTGTTCTGAATGGTAGAAATCTAAATACCCTGACTTCTACGTAAGGTTGATATCATTGTTATACTGAAACAACCAGGGAAAATTTTAAGAACCCCCCCTATATTTATAAATATAATAAATGGGCGAATCTCCATGGTATATAGGAAAAATGGAGGGCGATTTTATCAATAATATAATATGTACATATAATTTTTTGGCGAATCTCTCACCAGGCATGGCGAATATTTTACTCAATTATAAAATCTTGTAAGATCTTGGCGAGTCTTTCACTAAATAATAAAACTTTATAAAGTCCTAGTGAATCTTAGCATAGGCTACATGCTGGTTTAATTCCCCCATTTAAATAGGCTACATTCCAGGTGAATACCATGGGTCAATACCATATGCCATTTTGGTGAATACTATGGGTCAATACCATGTGCCATTTTTGTTTTTATTAATTCTAATATTAGGGTTAATACTGGTTTTTTGCATGGTATTAATAACAATCTAGTCCATGGTATTTGTCCCATAGTATTTTGGCCATAGGTTTCACCTAAATATAACCCATTTTTTTAGTGTTCGTAGATATAAGGTGACTTATGGAGTAAATATAAAAAAATGTTTTATTTGTTTACCATACCTCTCGTTTATTTATATTTTTATTAATTTACCATACCTCTTTTACAAATATGGTATTTGGCCCATAGGATTCACTTAAATAAAACCTCTTTCTTGAGGCTTCATAAATAGAACGAGGGTTATGGACTAAATATAAAAAGAGGTTTTATTTATTTACGATATGTCTAGTTTATTTACATTTTTATTTATTTACCATACCTTTTGAGTAAGTATAAAAAGACGTTTTATTTATTTACCATACCTCCACTTTACTTATATTTTTATTTGTTTACACCCTTACATGTATATAAGGTGACTTATGGAGTAAATATAAAAAACTTTTTATTTATTTACCATACCTCCACTTTACTTATATTTTTATTTGTTTACACCCTTACATGTATATAAGGTGACTTATGGAGTAAATATAAAAAATGTTTTATTTATTTACCATACCTCTCATTTATTTATATTTTTATTAATTTACCATACCTCTTTTATAAATATGGTATTTGGCCCATAGGATTCACTTAAATAAAACCTGTTCTTGAAAATGGGCGAATGGATTCACTTAAATAAAACCTATTCTTGAAAATGGGCGAATGGAAGGTTGTAAGTCCTAATTTCAAGGGCTAAATTTAACTTTTTTACCCTCTCCCTTAAAATAAGGTGGGCTATTTGAGGTGATTTGTAAAAAATTACTATGATACAAAATATTCGCCCACTAAAAATTTAAAACCCCTTAATTTCGCCAAAGGGCGAACATTTGCCCCTAAAATTATCCTTGGAAACAACTGTGACTCCATAAGCCCAATGGATACCTTTTAAGAGTTAGCCATCTTAATCATAATCAAAAACATTAATCCTTTGAGAGAGCCCTCTCAGGTTGGGGAGGCTAAGCCTCAGCCTAAAGTAGGTTTGAAATAGTTACTTAAGGTCTTCCTGGTCAGCAGCCTTCCAAGGTCTGATTTTGAGATAACAAAAGGTATGGTCACGGCCATCCATGAAGACTCAGGTATGGTCGCATCCATCCATCAATGAGTCATGTAATCACAAACCAATCCACGCAGCCCGAACATGGGTAATTTGAGTTCGGGGTCTTGGACCCAACCGATCATAGTACAAATTCTAGCATGCGAAGAGATGTGCTGAGGTCGAGCATGATAGAAATTCGCTTGATTACTGGTCAATGATGGAAACCGTTAACAAGCGTGAGAGAAACCACCAATAATGCCAATGGTTCTCAAGGTACTAGCTATCACAATCCACAAAGTGTGAAGAAGGAGTTGAAGTCGAACACTCGTGGAATCACCCAATCGACGACCAATGATGAAAGTTGACCGTTAGGTGCGAAGAAATTTCCATTGAGGTATGCAAGCTCTAAGGTACCAAAGGGGATCTCTAGATCAATCTCCTGGATAATGAGCTGATGTCGACAGGAGACGACCCATCACAGGAGGGCCATAATGTTTCCCCCATCAATGACATGAGATATGGAACAAGTGGTAGATAGCAAAACAGAGTATCAGAGGAGAAGACAAGGGTGTAAACTGCAGAGGGATCATACTCTTGAACATGTCGGCGACAGGACTCCGGAGGGTGGCAACATTCAGGTACCAAGGGATTAGAGGCACGACAGAAACGACATGAATTAGATGGAATAAGGATAAATGACAACCCAAACCCATGGAAGGCCAAATGACGATGTATGGATGTCTCAACCTGACAAGAAGCAAAAGTGTCGATGTTCAAGAGTTACTAGCTACCAATGATGATTTCCAAATTCCCCACCATTGCTGGTGAGTACCCCTATTATTTTTGAAAATAAGCTTGAAGGGGATAGCATATGCTTGTAATGTAAGTTCAACCGTCGGTCGAATCCAACCTACTAATGGTTTAACGAGCCCTAGGGAGGAGAAGCTCGAATCTCGTCATGTTGACGAGTCCAATGTTGTCAGGGTTTAACGAGTCCGACACAGGTAAAGCTCGGATTCTTTTTCATGTTTAGAGTGTTTGAAAAATACATGGAAAAGAAAACTCTAGGGGGGGTCCTTTTTCGTAGATTTGTGCCTCTCGAGCCTGAAAAAGTATAAAACAATACTCGAAAGAACCGCCTGAACATTACGACTGAGGAGTACTTTTCGTGATTAGTGACTTTGACCCAAAAAAGTAGAAAAACGATCAAAATCACATCGTTTTGTAACCAATAACGAGCTCGAAACAACAAAGGCTCGGCAATCTTTTCATGTTTACACGGTCGGAAAAGATCTTAAAGGCGATTGCTTCTTATTTCTTTTAACGAGTCAAGAGGAACAACTCAGCTATCTTTTCATTTTTCAAGTCGGAAAAGAGCGTTAAAGATGACTCATGGATCAAGTGTATGCGAAGCTGACATAACTCCAATACCTGTAGTTATGCACAAAACACGTCAAACGTAAACCCATTCAACATAAAATGAACAATATACGTGGAAACAAAGTTAAAAAGCCAAATTTTAACTAACCATGCGATAAAAAGTGAGAAAAAACCCACATTTATAAAATATAATTTTTTAATTTTCAAAAATTACTATAAAAAGAGGGTAATTCATTCATTTTGACCATTGGTACTATTCATTTCACCTTGGAGAAACTTGGAGCACCAAAGTTGGTGAGCTAATTTCGGCCTTGTCGATCCACCATTCACCTTGAAACTTCTTCCAGGTAAATAGACTTCGTCCTGTGCTTCAATTCTGTGACTTTTTTATGCATTTGACATTAGATGTGTTAGTTTAGGTGGATTTTTTGAGTCAGGCTCCGTTGCTTGGTCATCGCGGGTATACCGCTTGGGTCCGCGATGACCGAAAATATTTACACATAATGCGCTTCGATCATCGCGGGAAAGTGATGTACTTCTGCAATTATCGCAAGAAAATTGAACTGGCAACCTCGCATCATCGCGTCTGTTTTAAAAACAGGCGCGATGGTGACGCAAAATTATGTTTTTATGCAAATTATGTATTGAATTTTGCAAACGAAGTTCTAATTCGTCTTTTCTCGTCACGTAGGCCATAATGGCATTTGTTTGGCAAGAACGAATGCATGATGATAACGATGTGGAAGATTTTGCTGATGTTGGGTGCCGAAATACATTACGTGCATGCGGGTTGCTCAAGTTCTTCCTTACTCCGCACCTTCGGTCTCAACCCGATTTACTGGAGCTACTGATCCGAGCCTGGAATCCAACAAATGGGAAATTCATCATTTGAGGCCGAGACATCGAGTTTGATGCCACAGACATATATTTTTTGACCGGGCTGTCCCGTCATGGTGAGATGTCCATTCTAGAGGGGGTAGCGACCTGGGGGAAATTATTTAGAGATGCTGATGGCTCAAGTGTGCCCACGGGCACGCAAAACGAGGAGAGGGAAGGTGGCAATCCTGATAGTGGAGGACGTGGTTCTTCATGCTATGCTATTCATGGTGACATGGGCAACAGGCTCCTAAGCCCAACACGAGGCATCGAAGACCCACTTGCGGTTGGCTCTCGAATGTCTCAATCCAACCATGTTTAACTGGGTAGAAGCAATGACGACGAACATGATGAGGCAACTTACCAACTGCCGTCGAGGAGAGATGAAGCAGTTTGGCTATGGGTCCATCTTAGTCCCGCTCATGCTGGAGCGGGTGCTGGCATTGTAGTTACAGGACATGGATTTGGATTTTCCTTGACCACGTGAGACTAGGGCCACATGGTGGGCACATGTTATGCCCCGAGGAGGTGGCGGACGACCAGTGTCGTTGGGGACACTGTTTCGAGAGTGGCTAGAGCACTAAACGATCTTCGTTGAGGATTGGCCATATGTTGACATGGACTTTCGTGGAGATCTTGACATGCAGCTACCTGCTGGAGAGCAGTGGGATGATGGTGGTAAGACAATTGATCACATTATTTTTTACATTTTATTTTTTATGATGTTTTTCAGATTTTTTCATGTATATGTCCTAATGATGAACTCTATGGCATTGTAGATGTGGGACCAGTGAGACCCGTCGGGTTGGCTCCAAAGGTGCGGAGGGATGCACAGGGCATTGCAGCACTAGCCTTGGCTCCCCCAGCTGATGATACGGTGGAGACTGTGGCCCAAAACCTTGAGGGCCTGACAGCAGGGGTCCTAGATTACATGGGGATTGAGGAGGTCCCCATAGTGTTCTAGATTCACGCAGTAGGAGTGGTACCCAGGGTGCACCACCTATTGAGGCGGGTGGCACGAGTGGTGGTGTGTTATAGGGAGCATAACCCACTGTAGTAGTCACCTAGGTTTTATTTCCTGCTGATGATTTTTTGAGAGACATGTGCCTCAGAAGTATGGAGAACACGGACTCTATTTGGACATGTACACTTATTTTTTGAGCGCCTCGGTGCACCACACGATATATATATATCTATATATATATATATATATATATATATATATATATATATATATATATATATATATATATATATATATATATATATATATATATATATATACATATTCTGATGGTTTATTATTATGTTTTACATGCTTCTTATATGCTGTTTTGATTACATGTTATGAAAATGTCTGTCTAATACATGGTTTGCCAATGCATCAGTTAACATGTTTAATCTTCGTGGAATATGCTGATATGTGATAAAATCAAAATTCCTTTCTAATAATTTAACACGTAAATACAACCTTAAAATCCGATAGTCTCTGACGGAATATCGCCCATTGAGCTGGTGAATCTAGGTTCACAACCAATGTACAAATACCGAGATTGATCACCTTGGCAAGTAACTCAATAACAACACTATATTCAATGACATTGTTTGTGGTACAACCTAGACAAACACCTTGAAGGTCTAATAACTCACCATGAGGATCGTAGATCACCCATGCCGCAGAAGACAGGTTGCAGGTACTGCGGTAGGAAACATTAGTGAAACCAACGTAAGGTGCACCAGACATCTGCAGAAGAAGAAAAAGACACAATAAGCAGCAATACACCTACACACCAAACCAAAACATGAAAACACACACACACAACACACTTGCTAAAAACACACAAATGTACAAATCAGAGTGCATGAAATTCATGCATAGTACTTTTTCAAGTAAATCCTATTTCGGGGCTTATCCAGAGGGTTCCCTTCATAATCAAACAGCTCATAGGCCCCTTTCTGTAAAACTTGCTTTACAATATAAGGCTCGTGCCACATGGGCTCGAATTTGCCTGCCCCCAGCTTATCATTTGCTTGATCGTAGAGCAGGACTAAATCTCCCTCAACAAAAGAATGAGGATGGATAGTATGATCGAATTGAGTTTTCACTCTCTTCTTCTATGCTTCAATAGCTAGAGAGGCTAGTCAACGAGTCTCATCCAGCCGTTCTAGGTAAAGAAGGCATTCTTCTACCGGAGTAGTGTTGGGGAGTAATTTGACTGCTAATTTTAAAGAAGGGATCTCGCACTTGATGGGAAGGGTAGCCTCTAGTCCGTAAACCAATTGGAACGGAGTGAAACCGATGGCATCCTTCACAAAAGTTTGGTAGGCCCATAAGGCAGAGAACAACATCAAGTGCCAGTTGGACTTGTGCATGCCAATGGTGCATTGAAGCATCGTAACTAGAACCTTGTTGACGGCTTCTACTTGGCCATCGGCCTGAGGATAGTATGGAATTGAGCTATCATGCTGCAAGCCTAGCTAGGTTGTTAACTCAGTCATCATGTGATTATGAAAATTCTTGCCGTGATCAATGACGATAGCTTGAGGGACTCCGAACTGTGAGATAACATGATTAAACAAAAACTGCGCTACTGTGTGACCGTCTTCAGATAGTGTGGGAATCACCTCAGCCCATTTTGTGAAGTAATCAATGGCAACGATGATATACCCATGCCCCCCAGCCGAGCAAGGGTTACAGGTCATATAATAAATGCCCCATTTGGCAAAAGGGCCGACGGTAACAACAGGGTGCAATGGAGAGGGGGGCGCGCGCATCTTCCGGTGGTAGATTTGGCACTTGTGATAGGAGCGGACGGTAAGAATGAAAACCTTGAAGATGGAGGGAAAAAAGTAACCGGCACAGAGGATCTTTTGAGCAGTAGCATATCTAGACATGTTACCACCATAGGTGCCAGAATGGCAGTCATTTAAAATGCGCTCAGCTTCCTCGAATGTCAAGCATTGGCGGAGAACAGAGTCGGCACCGAGACGATATAGGGTGTCCCCAATGATATGGTAGGGTTGAGATTGATGGCGAATCTGTCACTGAGGATCCTTAGACACATTGGGACAAAAAGAGGATGTTTGTAGATAGAAAATGATATTCCCGTACTAGGGATTGAGGGTGCTAATTAAGAACAGAGTTTCGTCCGGAATATGGTCCTCTAACTGAGAGGGTGTGGTAAGAGATGGCAAAGAGCAAAAAAACTCAGCAAAGACGAGGGATTTCTTAGACTTGGCAGTGGTTAATTCCAAGTTGAACTCTTGGAGGATAACAATCCACTTTGAGTACTTGTCCCCTAGCAACTGACGTGACAGGATGTATGTCATTGGGTTGCAATCAGAAACCACTATCGTGGTGCACAATAAGATATAATGGTGGAAACATTGAATGGCACAAATGGAGGCCAATGCCAACTTCTCGATGTAAGCATATCAAGTTTCTGTATCTAGTAGATTGCGGCTGAGATAATAAATGACATGCTCAGTGTCATCATCATCATCTTGAATGAGAACCATGCCAATAGTGGTATTGGCAGCGGCCAAATACAGAGTGTAGTCATGATGATAATTAGGAGGACGCAACAACGGAGCAAAAACAAGGAAAACCTTGAGGCACTCGAAGGACTCTTGACTAGTGACATCCCAAAGAAAAGGGGTATCCCACTTTAGTAACCGCATATAGCCTTTGGCCACTTCGGCATAGTTTGGAATGAAACGGCGTAAAAAATTCGCTTTGCCCTGCAAACTCTTCCATTGCTGAAAATATGCAGGGGGAGCGAGATTCAGGATAACCTCGACTTTAAGGGGATCCAAATGACTACCCTCTCCAGAGACGATGAACCCGAGAAGTTTTCCTGACTTAATGCAGAAGACACACTTATGTGGATTACGTCGGATGCGATAGTGTCGACAGCGGAGAAAGATTTCGCGAAGGTGAGCAGGATGGTCCTGGCATTTTACTGAATGAGCTGGTAGATCATCTAGGTAAGGTTGCACAATGTGTCGAATATCATGGAATGCTTAAGACATTGCGTGTTGGAAGGTGGAAACGTTGTTTTTCAAACCGAAAGGGAGCTTTTTGTAGGCGAAAGTGCGCCACGGACAGATAAAGGCGGTCTTGTGTTGATCTATCGGTGCGATATTAATCTGGTTATAACCAGAAAAGCCATCCATGAATGAATACATTTCACTCCTGGCACACTCATCAATGAGCTGGTTAATGAAGGGTGTGGGGTAGTTATCTTTGGGACATGCCAGATTAATATCACGGTAATCAACACAGACCCTGATAGTGCCCTGTTTTTTAGTTACAGGGACGATATTGGAGACCCAATCTATGAGTGGGACGGGGTAAATAAAACCAACCTTAAGAAGCTTTTCAACTTCCACTTTAATAGCCGTAGCCTTTTGGGGGTGCACGGGGCATAGACGCTGTCGAATAGGATTAGCACCCAGATACGTAGGTATCTCATGCACCACAATGCTAGGATCGATGCCAGGAATTTATTTGTAAGACCAAGAAAAAACATCACGGAATTCACGAAAAAGATCAATATAGAGCTGAATCTCCTCGGAGTACAAGTTACTCCAACATGGATATGCTCAACAACCCCTGGTTTAACAGAGATGTTGATTGGCTGGGTTTGCACGATGTTTCCCATGTTCCCTTTAGAAGACACTTGATAAACTTGAATGGGTGTCTAAAGGGGTTGGGATGGGAGACAAGGAGCAAACCGCTCGAGACAAGTAAGCATTTCCTGGTGGTCAGGGAGAAACGAGGAACGATGGTGATGATCAGACCAAGGGGGTTCCTCGAGAGACATGGTCTCGATAATGGCTTCATCAAAAGGAAAAATTTCGTTTAAAGGGTCTGAAGAAGCATCATCTCCAAGCCATGGGGAATGAGAGTACGAGTCGAGAGCTTTGCTTGAAGGAGTAGATTCAGAGGGCGGAGCCAATGCAGAAACAATTTCGACGTAGTTGAGCTTGGCAGGACTCAACGGCATCTCATCGCCCCAGGATTCTATTTGATCAGTAGGGGGAAGAACCCACAGATCAGAGAGAACATAAATCATATTAATAGGAGCAATGTTGGGAGGTGGGAGCGAGAAAACACCCATCAGGATAGGATCTTTAAAAAGTCCAGCTCCCACACTCTCGCATGGAATGGAGGTATGCTCCTCAAAAGGCACGTTGCCATCAGAAGAGGAGGTGAAGAAAGACATCTGGTCTAGTGTGACGATCTTCCCCTAATGAGGGAAACGAATGACATGAAATAGAGATGAAGCCATGGCTTGCATGGCGTATGTCCAGCTCTATCCTAAAAGGAGGTTGTAAGTTAGATTGGCATCAATGACTTCAACCTCCACTTCGACCATCTTCCCTTCCAATGTAATAGGCAAGTGTTGGAGTATACCATAAGGGTGAGACTCTCTCCCATCAAAGGCTTCCAAGGTCATAGGAGTCTGGCTCAGAGTCGAAGAACCAATAGCCTTCCAACAAGCAACATACATTATGCAAGTTGAAGCGCCTTCATCAATAACGGTGTGATGAATCGTTTTAGAATTGATGATGACCTGGATAAGGAAGGAAATTTGGTGAGGCAGTCTCGGTATATGGCTATCTAGGTCAAAAGTGATCAAATCTTAGTTGGCCAGGTCAATGCCACTGATGGCCGATAGTAAGGACTTCCTCTGAGAGGGGCAATGTTGGAGAACTTCTAAAGCGGACATAGCTGATGGGGCTTTGGCTAAGTCCTCAACGATGCTATAGTGTTGAGCAGCATGAGCATTAGGGTTGTAAGAGGATTTCCAGAGTACACCTTTAGGAGGGGGTCGAATGGGCATCTTAGTGCTAGGTCTCTCAATATGGAGCGGACCAAAACTAGACGGAGGAGCACTAGAGGGGACCTCAGGCTCTTTCCCGGAAGGTGACATATACTTTTTTGCCCGAGTATTAATGTGGACGGGAATCATCCCAGCCATAAAAACTTGAGAACCAAAGGGAGAAGAGGATTGGGATGGATTAGCCACCATTTGTGTTTGCTGCAAGGGAAAAGGCTCTTTAAGCACGGCAGGATTCCTGGGAGCACCTTTCAACAAACGACTAACTTTAGACAGCCTCGGGAAGTCTTTGGTATAGTGATCCTTGTTACACAAAAATATCGTCACCATGATTATTTGCAGTCAGTATGGGTCTATCATCACTTGTACTGTCCTCCTAAGCAAGTCTCAGACCTCAACTCTTCAAGTCAAGCTTTGCAAATGAGAGAAAGACATTGAAAATCAACAAAGCTCTTGTTCCGCACTTTCTCTCACCATTGCCTGTGGTCCCGCACCCCCTGTTCACAAAAACTGCGGACCTGCCCGCTCTGTCCCTAAAGGAGTGGGTGCGGACCCCTGTGAAAGTCAAAAAGGCGCAAGTTTATTCTAAAAAACTCACTTTGGGTTAATTCTAGATGATTCTAGAAGGAATTTTGACGTGGATTGGTCGCTCTTAGGTGGTTCATGCATCCCAAAAGAGAAGGAGCTAATCCCTTGATGAGAGGAGCTATCCCTTTGAAGGAGGGCTTTATCCCTTTGAAGGAGGACCTAGTAACTTCCCTCCATTGCACTATAAATTAAGGCATTGGGCTGGTTGTTAGGGAGGTTAGAAGATGAACAGTTTTGAGGGTAAATGCTGGTGGAATTGAGACTTCCTAGTTAAGCTGGAGAGGAGAGATCACATACCTTTTTGGCTTCATTGGGAAGAGAGTGAAACTTGTCAAATTAGAGGAGACTTCTTGTTGGACCTTGGGAGGAGCTTGTACAACATCAAGGCACAGGTTGTAAAGTTCTTCTTTGATTTGAATTAATACAATCAGATTCATTTTTCTCAACAAATTGTCCTATGTCATTTGTTTCATGAATTCCTTGATCATCATGTTAAGTTTGCTTTATGATATTGGCTTTTCAGGTGCTATTTAATTTGTTTGCTTGTTTGTGTTTGCAGATTTGCTACAAGGGAGCTCATTTGGATCAAAGGAGTGAGGCTTCCACAAACTTGCATTGGACCTAAGGTAGGCCTAAACACTTGTTTGCCTTTGTTTATAAATGAATATTTAGAGAAAGATAGTTTTTGAATGGCTTGCTTGTCACTAGATATCGTTAGATTCTAGGAAGGTCTATCTTGCCCGCAAGATCGACTCATTCCGTGTGACAAAATGGCGACTCCGCTGGGGAACGTGATTTTTTCCTTGTTTTTACTTTGACCTGAGAAACTGTGTTTTTGTTTCTGTTTTTGGCTTGTTGTGTGTAGAATTGGGTAGATTTAGTAGATCTAGGATTATTTTTTGTTTTTCATAACTTTGGGAGAGGACGGCACCCTCGGCTTGGGACACAGTGCGGACCTATTTGCACTTTTCCTTTTAGCACAGAGTGGTACCGCGCCTGTGTTAACTGTGGGCCTGCGGACCCTGTCAAAATTTTGGAAAACCTAAGATTTTCTCTGTTAGTCAGCATAGTTTTTGTTTAGATGTTATTATCCTCTGCCCAGACCTGCATATAACTTGTCAAAAGATTTTCTTAGGTTAATTCCATTGGTGTTAGGGTTTTAGGTGAGATTCCTAGAAGTTTTGATTGCTGGGTTTGGTTTTCAGTTTGGTCTTGTAGTAGCTCTGAGCTTAGAAGCTGTAGAAACCTCAGATCCCCCTGGTTTTTACTAGCCTTCTTATGAGTCTGACCATTTGCAAAATCTACCTTTGTTGAGGAATCCACCTTGTGTTTTCTCTTTACGAAACTTTGAAAAATCTTGTGTTAAAAGTTTGGATTTCATTTTTAGAAAAGAAAACAAAAATTGGTTGTTTTTTGACTGATTTGTGATTCTGCATAAATTGGTCCTTAGTTTACATCTAGCTAAGTAAAACATCCTTGAAAAAGACATCTTGTAAGCTTTGACTTCAAATAGGTCTTTATAGTTTATAGATCTCAAGATTAGCCATTTCCATAGTTTTGAGTGTTTTATAAAAAATAAAAAAATCTCTTTTGGAAAAAAGTTTGTTTCTGTAGTGGTTGAGTGTTTTGAAAGAAAAGGGAAATTTTTGTGAAAATAACTAGTTGTCTCGTGTTGGGTGCATTGGAAAAGACAAAAAGCTCTTCTTTTAATTTGTTTGTTAAGAAAGATTTGTGTTTACAAGTATTTGCATTCTCAAACTCTTTCCTAGGTAGAAGTTCATTGAAGGGAAAAGATTGCTTAATCATCTTAAGTGCATTTTTTAGTGATTTCAAGTCGAGTCTTCATACCACAAGTTTCATCTCCGCACCTTTTGAATTAAACAAAAACAATAAAAATAACGCTTAAAGTAAAATATATCTAGTAATATTTTTATTTCTAGGGCTCTGATACACCAATATAGCTTAGGCTAGTGTCTTGGAGTAGGGAGTAATTAACTCTCCAAGAAAGTAAAACAAACAAGTAGCTGTATCTTGCGGTAGGAGAGAAATCCAATTGTTGCATTTATGCTCTGGGAAAGCTCCTCTTAAAGGAGAAGCACGAGATCATGTCCGAACCAGTGTGGGAATCAATCCTTCCTCATTGGGAATGACGCCAGATATTCACGTATTAAAAACGGTAAACCTCGGATTAACCATTGTCGAGGAGCCTGAGGTCACTTGTTGGTAAACCTTGGATTATGTCAAGGAGCCTTCAAGGGGATTGAGCTTGTTACTCTGCCCTTGCGTGCGTATCAGATCGTAGACTATTCCCCCAGGTATATTTGTTTCCGTTGGTAACCTTAGTGACCATATTCTATAGGATTCTTCCTAAGGTGACAGTGGTGGGAAGATCCCACTGTACCTAGAGCAGACGTCGGCTAGACTCACTTGGATTTTCTGGGGGGTTATCTTCACTCGAGATGGTTTAATGGAGGAACTTGTGCCAGTCTATTCACTAAGCAGGTTGCCGGGGTAACTGTTCCAACCGCCATTTCTGTATTGAACTCTGCGATGTTGGGCTTCATCACCAACTAGTGCTTTCAGTACGGAAAGTTACTGTTTTTGTGTGTTTGATCTCCTAGATTCTTTAGGCGTGTGATTCAAAATTTGTTTGGTTCTTTAGAGGCTTTAGGTGGTTTTCAATGAGATTTTACTTTGTTTGCGTGTGAAGTAGTTAAAATTTTTTAATCGTGGCTGAATTACCGAGGAAGTCCCGTAGACTTCAGGGCTAACCTCCAAATTTTCACCGAGCCAGCCTGAAGGGTTAAGAGCCCTCGTAACTCCTAGAGACAGTAGAGTTGGGTCACTTGAAGAAGGAGAGTCTTCTTTGGTGGTACATCCTGATTTTCAAGCTTTAGTAGATTATAATCCACAATCAGTGTCTGTTTCCGAAGTTACTGGTAGCTTTTCATCTACTAGTGATATAGGTGAGGAACCTGAAATATCCGAACTTGAAAGTGAATTTGCTGCTACTCCAACATCCGGGTTTACCTCTCCAACTTCTAGTGGTCCTGGTTCACCCAGGGTAGAAAGAATAATTACCCAAATCGTCCTTCTGGACTTATAGCTATCGAAGAACTTACTACTCCGGAAGAAGAGGTAGGCATCCCTATCCCTGAAAATCAACCTGCTATTGAACTAAGGGAGCATGAATCAATTTTTTACAGTCCACCTAGGAGCAGTGCTTGGTATCTTTCATTGACTAATTTTTTGGAAAACCCAGGGCTAAGTTTTTCAGCACCTCGTGTTCCTTATCACCCAACACCTAGAGGTTACTATCCTCCGCTAAATATGTCAAGACAGTCGTCCATGTTTAATCAATCACCAGAATCCTTTTTGTACGGCGGTCCTTCTGTTCCTTCTGGGTATCAGTCACTTTCTGGTACTTTTGCAGGAGCATCTCCTCAACCCATTGAACAAGGGTTATTAACTGGAAACAATGGTACTAAGTCGTTGAGTGTAGAAGATATTCTCATGATGTCAGGTACTATTCCTAATCCTCAACCTCAAGGTGGTCAGTTACCGCCTGGGGGGCAGCCTCAAAATCCCCAATTACCGCCTGGGGGGCAACCTCAAGGTACTCAATTTGTGCCTGGGGGGCAACCTCAAGGACAGTACATACCTACAGGATAGTACGTTCCTCAAGGTCAACCCCAGACTCAATATGTACCTCAAGGTCAACCCCAGTATCAATATGTACCGCAAGGTCAACCCCAGTATCAGTACGTGCCTCAAGGGTATCAACCCCAAGGTCAATACTCGAACCAAGGTTTCCAGCCACCCTCCGGTCAATCATATGTTCAAGGAATGGGAAATGTACCTTTGAAATATCAACCTTACCCTCAACCCGGTTATGGTCCTCAATATTCTCAACCTGTTATGGGTCCGTACCCCGGAATGAACTTAGTGTGGGATCCATCGCAAACTCAACAGGTCTTGCAACCGAATGTACAGTTGTCATCTCAAACTGGACAACCCTTAGTTTCTGGTTCACCCCAGCAACCTGTCCAGTCTACTATTCAAACTTCTGTACCTTCGGTAGTTTCTCAGCCTGGGCCTAGTACACCTCGTACTCCGCCTCAAAAGGCTACTGCAACTGCCGCAACATCTGTTCAATCCACCCCACCTACTTCTGGAGTATCGACAACTCCGGTTTCTACTGTTCCTGTATCTACTCCTTAGACATATTTACCTCAGTCTGGATCCACCGTTGGTCCTTTTGCCAAATGGGGTATCGATTTTATTACATGTAACCCTCACTCGGCCAGGGGGCATGCATATATCATCCTTGCGGTAGATTATTTTACCAAGTGGGCCGAGGCGATGCCTACATTTGAGGCAGCGGTAAAACAGCTGAAATTTTCGTGTTCAATCATATAATTGCTAGGTTTCGTGTTCCATAAGCGATCATCACTGATCATGGGCATCATTTTCGTAACGTTATGATGACTGAACTTACAAGCCAGCTTGGCTTGCGTCACGATAGTTCAACTCCTTATTATCCACAAGCTAATGGTCTGGTTGAATCCATCAACAAAGTTTTAGTCATCATGATCTGACGAATCATTGGGATTCATCGGTCGAATTGGCATAACATGCTATTTTCAGCGCTTTGGGCGTATCGAACCTCAGTAAAAACGTCAACAGGGTTCACTCCTTTCCAACTAGTTTATGGTCTGGAAGCTGTGTTACCCATTGAATGCGAAATCCCGTCATTGCAAATGGCCATTGAGTTACTTCCAGCCACTTCCGAAGAGGAAAAACGTTTGTTATACTTGGCTCAATTAGATGAGAATCGACGTGATGCTGCATTGGCGATCGAAACTCACGCAAAACGTATGAAAGCTCAGTATGATCGAAATGTGACCCCTCGAAATTTTTCGGAAGGAGATCTAGTCTTATTGTACGATCAAGCTAATGATAAATTAGGCGCTGGAAAATTCGTTCCTATGTGGCATGGTCCCTATGTCGTCAAGTGAAAGCTAGCAAAAGGGGCCTATGAATTGGTAGACTTTGATGGGGGCTCTTTAGGTAAACCCAGAAATGGTCTTTACCTGAAAAGGTATTATGCTTAAAGAATGGGTATGGAGATTTTTATTTAGGATAGTTTTCTTTCTAGCTAGTGTGTTTTAGTTTAAAAAGTGTGCTTAGCTTAGAGAATGTTTTTCGTCATTATTCCTGCTTATCTTGGTTTTACTCTTGATATTGCAGATGTCGATGCCTCTCCAAACATACATTGGTTTTGCTGATGGTGCTTGTCGTAATACACGGAACATTTCTTCCGCAACTTGGGTTATCTATTCGCCCTCTGATGAGTTGGTATCTATGCATGGGGTAAGCCTCGGTCAAACAACGAACAACATTGCCAAGTATAGTGCAGTGATTGAGTTATTATCTGAATCTATTTCATTTGGGATTCAGAGTTTGATAGTGAGGTTAGATTCTGAACTCGTTGTATTACAACTTAATAGAGTGTATGCCATTAGAAATCCAGTGTTATTGAGATTATTTTTGAGAGTGCGTCTCTTGGAACGTGAATTTGATTGTATTGAATATCAGCATATTCCAAGATCTTTAAATACATTAGCAGATGCAATTGCTTCTCGAATGTTAGGTAGACATTTGCAATAATCATACATGTAAATTTAAAAGCATTCCATAACATGATTTAGAAGATAAGCCGGTAATAGTGATATATATATAGGAGTGTGTCAAAATATACATCGTCCTCGATCATAGGTTGAAAAAAACCTTATGATCGGCAAAAATGATAAGTACAAAAAGCAAAAATGTCATATGTGTCTACAATAGGCGATCATCCTATCACTGGTGATGATCTCGATAAGAAACCACTGCACGGGCCACTTTACAAAGGAACCTCCTAAAAGGTCCTGGGACCCCAATCACATAGTGCTGAAGTCGACGAGGAATGTCATCTATGCTGGTCTCTGGAATGTCCCCTGTCAAGCGCTCTAGATGACTCTCCAACTCGGCCAAGGTCTTTGCTGATTCGTCCTATGGGGCTGGCGCCACTGCAGCTGGTTGTTTCCTCTCGTAAGGTCGGAGAGCGACTGGTCGATATGGACCCACATCTGCATTAAAACTTTTACTATTAGTTTTGGGACGATATAGAAAACAAAAAAATTTAAAATAGGAAAATGCTGAAAATAATTTTACCTGAATCATCCCATTGCTCTCTTGGTGGAAGAGCCATGTCTGGGTCACCACGAAAATCTACCCCAGCATAAGGGAAGTCCTGAATGGAAAAAAACTGGTTTTCCAACCAATGGAAATACTCAGGTTTGAATCGAACGACCTTTGTCCCCTCATTCAGATGACGGGCCATAACTGCGACCCATCGCATTAGTTTGGGCTCTCGAGGAAGCCCAGCTCCAACAGTAAGGTGCTACGGGACCAACATTGGGACCCTTTCCAGACCAAAGCTCACAACCAAAGGCCCATAACCAAAGGTCTTCAGTTGTCCGTTCTTGGCTCTGGTCAGTTGGCCTTTTACATTAGCCAACACAGCATCGCACCAGTTGAAGATGGTGCCTCGAAAGCAGTGAACTGCCATCCGCATCTGGGATCCGGTGGCAATATGTAGTGCGACACTCTCGCAAAGTTTGGTAACAGTAAACGCGATCACCATGAGTTCAGGACGGGATATGGTTTTAATTTCTATCCCTTTGTCTCTAGCCTGGCTGTTGCAGAACTCTAGCCGGAGGCTATCGACAGACTGGCCACCTGGCCTAGTCCCAAATAGAGTCAAATCTTCGCCTCTCTTAGGCAAACTGGTCAAAAAGTATATATCTGCCGGCTCAATTTCGAGCTGGTGGCCACCAATGAAGAAGTACTGGTCCTGTATGCTCCACCTGTCTACCAGCCACTGTAAGAAATCCACCTGGGCCCTCATGTCAGGTATGGCCCAGAATTTGTACAAGCCGCATGCGTCCAATGCATCGATCGAAGGTTGGTGATTCAACATGGCAAGATCCACGTCCTCATGCTCCCGTTCTCGCCAATCAAGAATGATGTACACTCTACATCCAACAAAAAGGCAATTTAGAATACAAGAAATTAAATTGTTTGGGTCAATTTTGAGAATTTTTGGGTTAAAAACCCTTGCTGCGGGGACCGCACCCTCTCTATTAGAGACAGTGCATGGGTCCGCACCTTGCCTTCATGGCAGGTGCGGACCCCTGACTTTTTCCCCATTGAGAAAAAGTCGGGGTCCGCGGGCTACCAGTTTTATGCCTGCGGGCTCCCGCGCGCGGGTTTCTAGCCTAAAAACCCTTTAAAAAATGAAATAGAACCCTAAAAAACAAATTGAAAAAGTTAAAATTGAAGAGTAGGATGATGTGGATTACCTGGAGGAGACGGCGCTTGATTCCGACGGATGGATTTTCCGCAATCTTCACGGGAAGTTTTTGACCAAAAGCACTATTTACTCACCCAAATCTCAAACGGTAAAAATGAATTGACGAAAGCCCTTTTTATAAGTTTTTTGAATAAATAAATTTTAAATTTGTTTATGTTTCACTTTATAAAGGTAACTTTTACAGCATTTTTATCCATCTCAAATAGGTATGAGTAAGGTTTGCATTTTTGTTCAGGATAACGGATTGTTCAGGTGAAATCGATCATTTTTGACGAAAAAACATTTAGAGTCACCTTTAAGCTCTTTTCTAACTCCTAAAACATGAAAAGATCGCCGAGTTTTTCTTTTTAAACTCATTAAAACGGAACTAAAAAGACGGTCCACTTACAGCTCTTTTTCTGACCATAAAAACATGAAAAGATTGTCAGATTTTTGTCGTTTCAAATTCGATATTGGTTATAAAACGACGTGTCGTTGATCGCTTTTTTAATTTTTGGATCAGGGGCACTAATCACGAAAAGTACTCCTTGGTCGTAAAGATGAAGTGGTTCTCTCAAGTATTATTTTATACTTTTTCGGGCTTGGGAGACATAAATTTACGAAAAAGGTCAACCCTGGAGTCTTCTTAAGTTTTTTCAGACTCTCCAAAATTGAAAAACGCTGGGTTTCTCCTATACTGTACTCGTTAAAATTCCACAGTAAAGGACTTGTTTAATTACAAATAGGAACAAGCCACTCCTTCTTAGGGTTCGAATTCAAACTAAGTTGGACTCATCCGAAGGATGAGCTTATAATCAAGCAAATGTTATCCTCCTCAAGCTTGTCAAAAATAAAGAGGTACTTGCCAGAAATGGTGGGGGAAAAGAGAGAAAAATGAACCTGTTTGTCATACTTTATAACCACTCTTGAACACGACACTTTTATTCACTTGGGTTGGGAAATCCTTTGCCTAACAGTTGATCAAACCACATTGAAAGTCTTCAGCCGGTTTCAGGGTATTAACTTTGGTTCAATTGTCACCAAACTATCTGTTGTGTCATTATGTGTTCAAGAGGTCACTTCCAATAAGCCATTCATCTGCAAAATATCTGTCATCCATTTTGACCATCCCTGAGTCAGTCCTTGCAACTAAATTTCTTCAACTTGATCTATGATTTCGTGTTGTGGGATTTCCTGCGACGGATTGCTTTCTATCGACTTCAGCTCATTATCTAGAAATATGATCTAGAAATCGTCAGTACCTTGGGATCTGCATGCCTCAATGGCAGGTTTCTCACCTTTGAAGATAGGTTGCATCATTGACCTTCGATCAAAGGATTCCGTGACATGTTCGACATCAACACATCTATTCACATCTCATGGATTGTACTGGGTACTTTAAGAGCCATTGACATCACTGGTGGTTTCTCTCACACTTGTTAACAGTTTACATCATTGACTAGTAATCAAGTGGTTTCTACCATGTTCGACTTCAACACATTCATTTGCATGGATAGAATCGTACTGTTTCGGGAAGTAGAAATGAAGACCCTGGATCTAGTTTCTGCAATCCAGGCTGCGAGGAATTTTGTATTCATTATATGGTGGACTATTCATAAACAGATGGTTGCGTCCATACTGTGTCCACATGAGTCTATACTTGTGATGTATTACAAGATCATTCCTATATTAGACCAGTAGTTAGTTTTCTAAGTTAGTTTTGATCTGAGTATGGGAATGCCTACCTCAGCGATGATATGATCTCATATATATATCTTGCATTGAATGTTTTTACAGGTTCCGACCGGGCTCTCCACAAGATGATCCTCGAAATGATAAAGTACTTCACTCTTCCTAAATGATAAATGAAATCCTCATCTACTACAGACTTCGCACTTTAGGGGGCAATCTGTTACACAAAAATATCGTCACCATGATTATTTGCAGTCAGTATGGGTCTATCGTCACTTGTACTATCCTCCTAAGCAAGTCTCAGACCTCAGCTCTTCAAGTCAAGCTATGAAAATGAGAGAAAGACATTGAAAATCAACAAAGCTCTGGTTCCGCACTTTCTATCACTGTTGCCTGCAGTCCCACACCCCCTGTTCACAAAAACTGCGTACCTGCCCACTCTGTTCCTAAAGGAGTGGGTGCGGACCCCTGTGAAAGTCAAAAAGGCGCAATTTTATTCTAAAAAACTCACTTTGGGTTAATTCTAGATTATTATAGAAGGAATTTTGACGTGGATTGGTCGCTCTTAGGTGGTTCATGCATCCCAAAAGAGAAGGATCTAATCCCTTGATGAGAGGAGCTATCGCTTTGAAGGAGGGCTTTATCCCTTTGAAGGAGGACCTAGTAACTTCCCTCCATTGCACTACAAATTAAGGCATTGGGCTGGTTGCTAGGGAGGTTAGAAGCTGAACATTTTTTAGGGTAAATGCTAGTGGAATTGAGACTTCCTAGTTAAGCTTGAGAGGAGAGATCACATACCTTTATGGCTTCATTGGGAAGAGAGTGAAACTTGTCAAAGTAGAGGAGACTTCTTGTTGGACCCTGGGAGGAGCTTGTACAGCATCAAGGCACAGGTTGTAAATTTCTTCTTTGATTTGAATTAATACAATCATATTCATTTTTCTCAACAAATTTTCCTATGTCATTTGTTTCATGAATTCCTTGATCATAATGTTAAGTATGCTTTATGATATTGGCTTTTCAGGCGCTATTTAATTTGTTTGCTTGTTTGTGTTTGCAGATTCGCTACAAGGGAGCTCATTTGGATCAAAGGAGTGAGGTTTCCACAAACTTGCATTGGACCTAAGGTAGGCCTAAACACTTGTTTGCCTTTGTTTGTAAATGCATATTTAGAGAAAGATAGTTTTTGGTTGGCTTGCTTGTCACTAGATATCGTTAGATTCTAGGAAGGTCTATCTTGTCCGCAAGATCGACTCTTTCCGTGTGACATTCCTCATCATAGATAAGGCAAGGATACTTAGGCTTACGTTTGGCACCTTCCTTGGGTGGAGGTTTAGGGGAATCCTACTTCGGTTGATAGCCTTTATTCTTTCCATTTCCCTTCTTCTTTCCTTTCGAGGCTTTGTCTGCCGTGGTGGACTAGACGGTGTTAACCTCGGAAGTATTACCAGAATTGGATACAGCCTCAGAAGTATTTTCATTCACGGCATTCGACTTTTGCTTCCCAGGGTTCACGGAAGATTTCTTAGAAGGCAGATTAACAGAACCAATGGCGCCGTCAACAGATGGTGTTGGCAGGGTTTTGGAAGTTCCGGGCCTCAGGGCATTAGGAAAATAATCATATAGTGTACCGGACTAGGAGTATACCAAGTCAAGGTACTGAGCATGCGCAATAGCCTGCTCTTTAGTTACACATGCCCCCATAGCAATGTCCCGCACTATCAGACCGACAAATGAGGTCGTGAACCAATCGGTCAGAATCTGATTGGGAATCCAAAACTTAATCAAACAGCAATGCCGTCTCCATTCATGGATATGATCGGAGGTATGCGTAGCTGTTGTTTGTTGTAAGGATGTCAGGAGATGTGTGCCCATTTCATATCAAATCGATAACTAAAAATTAGTTAAAAATGCCATAGCCAACGAGTTAAAATCCTAAAAAGATCCACGAGCTAAATCAATATACCATTTAGCAGTAGAGCCAGTGAGGGTCCTTTGAAAAAGGCGGAGCCGGATTGAATCATCAAGCCATGAATTTGATGAACACCATAGATGATAAGTCATAACATGGGCTTAGGGATCTTCTCCAGCTTTACCATCAAATTTGGGACAATCACCGAGAATCTTAGTTGGAACCGGTGGGCAATATGGATTATGAAGAATAGGATCATTTGTTAGTTTGGACACATCCGATAACTCCAACATTGCTAAAAAGGGTAATTGATGGTCAAAGGACATCTGAGGTCACGGGTAGGAGGTAGCACTAGAGTTCCAGCCAGCTTCTTGTTGCCCCCATTGATTCTGTCCAGACGGATTTGGCCCAACAGGGTTCTGTCCGTAGGGATTTTGTCCATAGGGTTTATAGCTATAACTGAATGGATGACCCTGGATTTGCCCCCCAACATTCCATTGATTACCAACTTGGCCTGCAAGAGCAACATATGGTTGGTGGTAATTCTGATAAGGACTCACCTGCATTTTTTGATAATTTTGGTACGGGGAAAATTGGGTTTGCCCTTGGGAGTGCTGGAAACCATAAGGCGGTTGGGCTCCAAACTGAGCCTAGGAGCTAGGCTGCATTTGATAAGTAGGTTGAGATTGGGATCCAACCTTCATTTGAAGACCAGATTGGGTCTGAAGCCCAGACTGGGGCTGAAAACTAGGTGGAGCTTGAGAAGCAATAATCATTTGAGTGCCCGGTTCAGTAGGTCCAGATGGATGTCCTTGAGAGAAATGAGGCTGAGCCACCTGGCCAGAGGGTTGACCTAGTTGAGATTGAGATTGACCCATTTGCCCAGAAGGTTGAGCTTGATAGGTATTGGGTTGTACTTGTACAACTAAGGGCTGTTCTGATGGACCAGATGGTTGAGCAGACTGGACGGTCGGTTGGCCTGATTGGATTTGAGGTTGACCAACTTGTCTAGATGCTTGACTGGACTGGACAATTGGTTGGCCTTGCTGAACGTAGGACTGACCGAGTTGCCCAGAGCCTTGCTGGACTCCAAGTTGGCCTTGTTGCATGTAAGGTTGTCCTAGATTACCAGAAGTTTGCTCGAAATAGGTAAAATATGAACCACCATAGGCCGAAGGTTGTCCCTGGAAGGGTTGTCCTTGTGGGCCTCCAGGTTGCCCTAGATAAGGCTATCCGTAATACTACTGCCCATAGGAGGGTTTCATGTAAGACAACTGACCTTGATAAGGTGGTCCTTGAAAATTGATAGGGGGTACTTGGCCACCATGATAACCGATGGTACCCCAAGCAACAGATAACGGGACCATAACCTCAACCGCAGGCTGAGAGGGCAAAGGTCCAGGGTAATAAATATGAGCTTCTTGAGAATCGTAATAATGAAACGGATCTTGGGGGTTCGGATTCTGAAGAGCATCCAAATATTGATCGTATGCCCCCCCTGCTGGAATGGAACCAGAAGAAGGTGGGGCATTTAGTGTAGGATCAACAACTCCGGGTGTATATGCCGATGGGCCACTATTTACCGATTCGGATGGAGGTCCAGCAACAGTGGTCACAACTGAGGATGCAGTGACGGCACTAACAACAGGGGCTGAAGAAGCCACACAGACAGTTGGAATAGTTGGGACAGAGGTGACAGACACATTGTGAATTTGAGGAATAAAAGACTCTGAGTTCGGAGTGACGACATGAGACCACATAGAACTTGTAAGGGAGGTCCTAGAACCCATAACATCCCTGAAAGCCTTATAGCGTAAAGGTAATGTGACACCAAGAGGGGTGACACGGAAGGGTGTAGTTTCCATTGAGATAGGAATTTCACCACTCATCACAACGGATTCTTCACTCATAACGGGGGATGTGTCCTCCATGTCAGAAGAAGACATTGGGACTGAAACACTAGGAGGAGTACTAGGAATATCTTCTTTGGAAGGCTCCCAAATGGGGTTCCAGTGAATATCATAAGTCTCATCTTCTGGAGCGCGAAAGTTAATCGGTTTGATACTTGGAATAACAGGGAGGGTATCACTAACAACCGGTATCTCAGGAGCAACAGAAGAGGGGTACCCTTGGTCACTTGTAATGGGAGACGGGATCGGTGATTCCACTAGGATGATTCGATTCAAAAACCCTAGGAAAACTAATGATAAAGAACCCTACTCAAGCTAACGAGAACAAGATCTAACATGGTAAATGTGAACGTGGCCGAATAAATTTTAAGACACAGGAACAAAACTTGACCTTTTCATCTTTAAAGAGTCGAGAAAAGGACAGAAAGATGACTCTAGTCGCCTTCGAATATTTAATGAGCTTGAAGTGACAAGTGCTCAGATGGACCTTTTCTTTTAGGGAATCTGAAAAGGAATGAAAGTGACTACTCTAGAGAACTAGGCAAAAGGTTTACCAGAAAAATCTATAAAACTGCATATACACCTTGGCAGTCATATGAAAACCAAGGACTTTCCGTACGTTAGTCAATCTTTCCGAATGTTGTGTTTGGTGCGTTACGGTTTGTAAGGCTGCAGACATGGCTTCCTAGGGATAAAGGATGATAACCTAGTGGGGTCTCCCAACATATACTCGACGGTACATGGGAGCACAAATCCGTACTAGACCACTATTGAGTCATAGAAGGAGGAATCACCCAACCTTGAGTGGAAACAAAAGTGACTAGGTTTAACGACACCGGAGCACGTCTCTAGCCTAGACCTCTAAATAGTGTGTGTTATGTTCCAATGCATTGTTAGATTTATTCAGTTCATTTTAAAGTTGATCTTGGATTATGTTTCAGTTTTCAGGCCTTACCATATGTATACAACAAATCCTAGGATGCAGCTAGAATGAATGAAAAATCCTTTTTCTTCAATGAACACCTACCTACGGGAGGGTAGAGAGATCATTCCCAAACCAAGAAAACCAATACAACAAAGGTGGTCACTCAATGCATACATACATCAATCCTTAAAGTGCACGGATACTACTAATGAGAGATTTTATCACTCGCTTTCCAATATGCAAACTTGAAATGCAAATTCACTTTCACTTTCGTACACTAGATGAATGCAATCCTTTCGATTTTGATGTCTTTAAATCTAAAAGAAATAAATAAGGAACAAGCAAGTGTGGAAAAACTAGGTCGATCTAAACAATTGTGATCTATGTTCGGTAGTGAAAAGAAATCGAATCAATGCCAAATATTGGTTCAATAACATTCACTAAACAATCAACCAAAAGCAAGCAAAGGGGAAGGCTCAGTCAAACCAACAAAAAGCTGCAAACGAACCTTGGGAAAACAAGTAATCAATCCAACCGATTCAAGAAACTTAAAGTAATGAACTAGGTCACATATGCAAAAAAGCAAGATTCATTCAACAGAGCAGACAAAGAAGTGCCTCAACCATAAACAGTGAAAAACAAGCTACTAAGCAGGTGAGAAAAGCAAAGGACCAGCAGGACTGATAGACTTAGGAGATAGAATTGAGAAAATCCATTATACAGCAATCAGCAAGGGTAATACTCAAGCAACAAGCGCTAATAAAGAACTAGCCGTAGCAATAGAGCGATGTCAGCGCGAAAGTACATGACTTTTCTGCGATGGTCGGATTTTCAGAACCGTTGCGACTGTGAGGCGTAATTACGTGATGCAAAAGATATTACAAAAGGGTGAGCACGATGACAGCATGACTGTTAAATTTAAATCCACGATGATGTTCAAAACAATGACATGCGAACCAAAACTCCCAAATGAAAAGTAGTGAATCCTTCAATCAAATAGAGGTACTTCCTAGATCAAGCCAGGAAATTCAAAAGACTGGTAACTAATCCCCAAACTTCAAAAGAGACCAAATCAAAAATCAAAACAAGAGCAAATAAAGGAAGAACAAAGGCCAAAATCCCCAGCGGAGTCGCCAATTTGTGATGCAGGAAAGTGTTCCCTCTGCGGACAGAGGCAACCCCTCTAGCCCTAGAGTGGGTCTAGTCACAAACAAGGACATATCAACAATAGCTTTCCTTAAATAGTTATAGTTGGAGGCCTACCTCAACCGGTGGTCGATGGAGTTCCGTTGTGCTGCTCTAGCTTCCGCTTCCTTCTCCCAGTTAGTGATCAACCTAAAACAATGCAAAGGAAATACAAAAAAGCATGTAACGAGAAAACAACAATGATCTATTTACTCACAAAGTCAAGAAGTCATGAGCTATCAAGTACATTACATACGAGAAATAAGAAAACATCATTGATTGTCTTAATAATGAAATAAGAGTAAGCTTACAACCAAATTCTTGATGTCACAAGCCTTCTCAGAGGGATCCAACCAACATGTTCCTCAAGAATTCACTCTTTGAAGATGGATCTCCCAACATACAAGATCTCTCTCACTCATAAGTTTTACACAATATTAAGGGTACTTCACAACCTTCCACAAGCTATCAACAATCCCACACTTGTCACACTCACACCAGCTATCTAGAAAACTCACAAACACTAGCAACACTACTCAACTAACCAACTATCAGCAACTCATGATGCATAGCAATGGTGAGAGTTTAAATAGGAGGAGTGCCCATGAAAGGTGGAAGAGTGAGCTTATCCCAAGGAAGGTAGCACAGATGACGGAACAACCACGCTAGAGAAAGGAGGGCGATACAAACTATGCCAACAACCAGGTCTGGAGTCATCCAGAAGGCTGACTGTTGGAACAAATTCGCCCAATCTAGATCATCGCAGGGGCATAACTGAGCTGTAGCGCTGACATCGCTGGTGACTAATGTAGTTAGTTAGATAATCGCTAAAGATTATAAGTAACCCCGCGTTGGGACATGAAATCGGACCATCGTGGGAATCAGATGTACTTCCGCACTAGCAGTGCATTTGGACTGTTTAGGAGCGCCCTTCGGCGCGTATATTTAGTCCATAGTCACGATGAGGCAGATAACTTAGGAAAAGTGGGTCATTTGGCAACATTAAAGAGCATTTGTCTAATATGAGCATGTTTGACTTGGACACATGACACAGTAGAAGGACTGGAGTAAAGACACTGAAAAATTACTGTGTAACAAATAGTTAGACAAAAAAATTGAGAAAACTTTATCGCATATAGTAATTGTTCATGTACTCAATAAGGAATCAGAGTAGAAGCATCATACAAAAGTGCAATAATGTAAAACTATAACTCAGATTTTCATACATAAGACAATTAAAGAAAAATTATTTCTAATTCATAAATAAAACACGATCATAAGATAAAAGTACCATATATGAAAAGTCCTGCTCGTGAGATCAACAATATTGATCCACTTTCATCCAATCAAATACACTCAAAGAGTACCGAAGTGCAATTTTAGTAGAGTATGCTTCGATATTCAAGAAAATTAGATCATGTTCCAGTATTTCATTAAAACCCTCACAAAAATACATAAGTGAAATGTCTTGCAAAGTGTTTTTGTTAAAATACTGGACCCATCTCTAAATGCATGAGAGGGGTTTAAATAATACACATATGTTTCAAAAATAGAATATTACATAAAAATTTGAGGTTTCAAACAACTTTCCTCAGAATAAGTGAAATAAAAACTAAAAATAAAAACAAATGATGACAAGCTTCTCCAAATTGAATGGTCCTATTTAGCCATTTGGTCCTTGAGCTCGCAAATATCTATCATTGGCTTAACCTGGGGAGGTTGGCCAATTTTGGATCTCAATTGCCTCGTGAATACAACATTAGTGAGAGGTGGCACCATATTTTGAGAAGAATTAGTTAAATAGTGTAGAGTCATCCCATGATTGTGTGGTTTCACTAGAAACTGACAATATGTTTCCTAATCGAGCTTATATAGTTTCTTGATTGCTTCTGCATTTGTTTGGGTAGTTTCTTTTCACCTTTCTTCCAACTATTGTTGGGATGGGGTTCCCTGGGTCAGTTTTGGGGTTAAAATAACCCAAGGTTTGATACAATTTTGTAATTAATGTAAAGTCTCTGCGATTTCTAGATTCGGAGTATGAAGATGATTAGGAGTCAAAGGGGTTTTAGCCCCTTGTTTATGTAAATTTTGAGTCAATTTTGAGACCCACCCATGGTCTGCGGACCATGGGATTGTATGAAAAAGGATATAAATAGGTTTTCCTTAGAGAGTCTAAGGAATGTTATGTTAGATAAGGATGTAATGGGTCAATAAAATAAAAGTGATAGTGAAGAGAAGTGGGTCAGATAGGGGAAGAAAGGCTCTGCAGCTGAGTGCGCAAACACCTAGGTAGAGTCCGCAGTTGAGTGCGCAAACCCCTGCAGCTGAGCTCGTAGGGTAGTTTTGTGTTTGTAAATATGAACTGAAGATCAACAAATAAAGTTACCAAAGAATTCCTGAGTATATCTGTTTTATCTCCGTTTCTGTTAATGATATATGCTACCTATGAATAATCCGTTTTATGGAATATTGATTGAATGTTGCACGAATATGTTGAATAATTGTTAAATGATGTACGCAAGCATGTTTATGTAGTTTCAAGAAGACTCTAATGCATTCTCTGATGTTTACGAATAACTTAAGTATATTTGCGTAAAACCTAATTTTGAACTACTTTCTTATGCGCATAAGTAGATAGATTGACTATTAATGGTCCTCAAAGACTAATCGTAGACCTTCGTGAAGGTCTGAAGGCTGTTTTAACTGTGGAAACTAGGTTCTTTCATCCCCCCACACTAGTTCAGGTTAGACTGCAGCCTATGCTATGCAGGTTGTTTCCGAGAGTGCCAGCAGTGAAGGGATTTCTTATTTGGTGCGACTGACTCTGAACCGGGGTCAAGAACCCCTAAGCCAACAAATGGTTTTGTTCCCAGGACTGAGATCTACTTGAAAGAGATGTGTGATGTCACATCATTGGAATCCGACCAAGAAACAAATTGAAACATGGTTGGATCGAAAAATTCACGACTTCACGACACAAGAAAATAGGAATCCGCACTTGTCAAAGGAATAGTGGTTGAACATGTACATGTATACAGAGATACATGAGATCTTTTTCTGCACCTTCCCCATTGAACTCTATGAGTGGTTGGCTAAACGACAGTCAATCAAGGAAGGTGGAAGCTCGATAATCTAATAGTGTGGATTCCAAGTTAGTGCGAAGACTGGAAGATTCTCAGGACAATATCGCGTGGTTTGTTGATCATTGGCTTGATCGAATTATAGGAGGATTTGTTACAAAATTTGTTGTTGATACCTCAGTCAACTACAGTGAAGGAGAGTGAATATTTTTCAAAGGACTCCGAGGTAAGTATTTAAGATCTTTGAGTACCTGGATTCAAATGTTGTTGTGTGAAAAATGGGTGATGCCATTACCTTGATGTTTGGAGCTACACAAAGTGGATAGCTCTTTATAAATCATGAAGGATCAGGACCATAGTATGGTCCATTGATTGGACCTCCTTTAAGTGACGATGAAGGGGTAGAACAAACTCTGACATGAAGAATTTTTCAACTAAAAGCTAAAGGGTTTCCTCGAATAAATCATCCATCCACTTCACCTCCACCTAGACCTCCACCGCATACACCTTCGCCCACACCTCCACCTCCACCCCCACCATTCAACATGGTGAACACCATGAAGCTGTTGATTTTCAAAGGAATAGGGAGTGAAGATATAGAGCAGTTATGGTTTGTTGCGAATGTTGTGTGGACAACGCAATAGATATTGATGACAATATAAAGAAGGCACAATTGGTTACCACTATGTAGGATCGCGCGCTGACTTGGTATATTAAGTAGTATTCTAATAATCCTCTAGCATTGCTAGAAGAAACTAAGGTTGCTTTAAACAAGGAATTTAGTAAGACTAATGCTGAATCATAGTTAGTAGTTGGATTTAAGGAAATCATGATGAGGTTTGATGAGACACCTTTGGAATTAGATCAAAGGTTGAAGTGTTAGATTCGAGAAGCTAACATGTAGCTCACAGACGGTCAGCATCGCGAATGGTTTATAGCTTCACTTCTTCCCCACCTGAGGATTGATCTGTTGCAACAGAAGCTAAGAACACAGGCGAAAGCTTTGGAAATCATGATGAGGTTGCATGCAACACCTATTCAAGATGTGACCTTGGGGGTACAACAGATTCACTCTCAGTTACAGAGCCTCTACTTAGAATTGCAGAGCTTGAAGAAAGACAAGGAGACTAAACCAGAGGTGCACATGAAAGTTTGGTGTCTAAAGTGAAAGAGGCAGGGACACGATACAGACCACTCTCCCATATTCGCGAACTATATTACAGGAGGGGGACCAATTCCCCTGAAGCCAGAAGCTCTAGTAGGACCGAGCATGGGGGCCGTGCTATGGTGTGCTATTTTTCAAGTTGTTGGACAACATGCGACGTATAACTTTCATTTACTCTAGAAGTTCATCCAGACACCTTAGTAGTTGCTTTGTAACTTCTGCAAATCTGTGGGCCACAATGAGTGTCACTATCGAAGCTATGAACTGATTATGGAAAGAAAACCTACATATCGGATGCAAGTAAAAACTCGGCCTCCAGATCAAGGCGCTGGAGGGGTGCATGGAGGTTATCAAGGAAGAGGATGAGACCGAGGAGGAGGAGGACCTGGTAGAGGTCGCGATAAACTCATCTACTATAATTGTGGAACACTAGGGCACTATGCATGAGACTTCTAGAATTAGACATGCCTGTTATGTCAATATTGTAGCCAGTTTGACCATACTATAGAGGAATGCCTGGTGCTGATAGCTAAAATTCAAGAAAAGATAGCGCAACCTCAGAAACCTATGCAGAAATTATAGATGATGAGAGTTGAGCCTTGCGAGGAGGATCAAAGTGTGAATATAGTGTTGAGAAGTGGAATAACAACCGACGATGATAAGGGTAAGCAACCTAAAGAAGATGGATGGGTCTGCAATGCCCCAGAGAAGGAAATGGGTTTTGATCTAAATTGTGTGAAGGAAACATTTATGGAGGCCAAGAAAAGCTTTGTTGAGGCATCCACCTCAGGAAGTCATGATAAGGTGAAAGAAACTAGTGTGCATGCTGTGGAGTACTAAAGAAGGTATGTTTTTGATGATTATTTCAGTATTTTTTCATTGAAATTTACAAACCTTTTGCATCATGAACTAGGAAAATGATAAAGAATTATAATAGACCATGTGAGATTAATATGCAGGACGAAAACATTGACAATTGTCATTTCCTTATGCAGAAAGGAGGAAAAACGATAAGTTGCCATTCCAAAGGAAAGGACAAGGACGGGTTAACCACTGTCCCTTTGATGGGAGACCAAATGCAAACAAGGCAAAGAAAATCAAAGCGAATCAGCCCGGGAAAGGAGGTGGAGATATTAGCTTGGTGCAGGAGAGAAAAGAAATGACTGAGGACTAACGGTTTGGCGAATCCCTCAGGATCCTTGATCCTAAGGGATTGTTGTTTTATCTATTTCTGCACCTAGATATCTCTACAGTCACCCTTATAAAAGGGGCAACACTGTTAGCTCAGGGAGAGTTAGAAAGGGTTATGCTTTTATGTAATTTCCTTTAAAGATCAAAACTTTGATCATCAAATCTCGTTAAGAACTGGTTTATTGTAATTCTGCTCTATGCATTAATACAAACTTGGTTATTATTTCATCTCTGAGTCTGGAATAACTTGAAGCAGTGTACCCCTGGAGGCTAAGGGCCCGACCCTGGAGGACACTTGCTCCTGTATTATTGCGTTTGGTTCATGTGTGGTTTGCCTATTGACATCATTTGGTAATCTGGTTTGTTTTATAAGTTTACATCACATGCTCTGTTATTTAATTCATTAAGGCTTCTACAGACAGAACAATTTTATTGACTCTGCATCATATTACTGTTCTTTTAAGAGTTGATCTAATATTGCTAGTCTTTACAGAATACTGTTACTATTCCATTATAGGGCTTTTGTGTTGTGCACCTGTTCATTAACGTTACGGAATTCATCTGGGAAGTTATGTTCTTTGTGACTGTTGGATTTACGAACAATGTTGTTCTATTTTAAAATGCAGTCGTATTCCTTCTAACTGAGATCGATACTTGGATCAGATTACTATTTAAGTGTGCTGTGTGTGTATATGGTTTTTAAGTGTTGTTCCATAATTTATCAGTAATCAGTGCTGTTCCATTGGTGTGTGTTATTCAATCCGCCCTTAAGAGTGAAAGATTGCCTTTTCTAGATTACGATTAATGCATTTGATCTGATAGACTAAGAGGTTACTGCTTGTGAGACTTAGTTGCTATTCTATTTCTTAGCTACTGTTCCATTTCGGATTTGCTGTTCCATTTCAGACTTGTTGTTCGATTTCTTAATTGTTGTTCCATTTCTTATTTTCCGTTCCAATTCTTGGTATTGGCATGAAGAATGATTGCAGACTGTAGTGAGCATTGCCATCTACTGTCCGGCTCCCAGATCCACAATCTGTTCTCTGATTTCCTTTTCCATCAGTTTCCAAAGGGATGGGTTGTTGCTACCGAACCCTTGACTGATAAGTTGCTTAGTCTTTTGAAGGTGTGATTTAATCTTTTGAAGTGGTTAAGCTATAGACAATCATCCATTTACTCTTGTATTTCTGAACACTGTACTACTAGCATTACTCTGGCAATGATAGCCTCAGACTGAGACACTCTTTGAAATAACAAAACGTTCCCGGATTGACATATTAATGTGAGGTAATTAGAGGTGAAAGAGACCCTTTTTATAGCTCTACACCTGCAGAGGTTGATCCCTCTATTCTTACCACATTTTTGGAGACCTACATAAATCTTCTACGTGATAGTGAAGCTGTGGAAGGTTTTTAGGAGTTGATAAAAAAATGTGTCAACAAAAAGAAGGTTCCTAATGGACACCAGGTGGTCAGAAAAATTGCCTAACATAAGGCAAGAATGGGGCGTGAGATGAGGCTCACCACGCAGATAGGAGATTATGAGATGGACCAGGTCATTTTGGATCTGGGATTTGATGCGAACATTTTGACGAAGAAAACATGGGAAAGGATGGGGAGACTTGTGCTATAATGGTCTCCAATTCATATCAGAATGGAAAACCAGCAAAAAATCATCCCTATAGGATGATTATATGGAGTAACAATTGATATAGAAGGTGCAAGCATGATGGCCGACTTTGAGGTGATAGAGATCATTGATGACAATAATCCATACCCTGCACTCGTGGAAATCGCCTGGGCCATTGATATGAATGGGGTCATTAATTTGAATAAGAGGACAATGTCATTTGAAAAGAAATCACTTCAAGTTGTAGTGCCATTGGACCCTGCAGAAGGGATGCGATATATTGAACTAGTCCATGATTACGAAGAAAGTGAGGATGAACTAGATCAAATCTATAAAATAATACCACGAGATTGGGAATGGATCAATCCGATAACAGATGGATAGATTGCATGGGACTAGGAGAGTTCCTGCACCTCTGATTTAGACAAATATTTGGAACATTGGCAGAATCGTTTGCATGAAGTCTCCATGTTGTGATGCAATATGATGATGAAATCGTTGCATTGTGTTTTGTCGGAGGTAAGGAGCTTACCATATTATGATCGGTTAACTGACATGGATAAGTTTTGGGATGCATTTGAGCGTGAAGTCCCTGAGGATCACTACTTCCAAGATTTAGATTTGGCACTACGTGTTATGCCCGCATGATGGTGGGGTACGCACAAGGATAAATTTGATGGATGGTGGGATTACAGGTGAATGATGAGGTTGCAGTTTGGGTGGCCTAAACCTAGATTGGTTGAGAAATATAGTGGGAAGGGTGATATGCATGATCACCTAGCAAAATGGACTAAAGCATGGGGGACATAATTGCATCCAGAGTGGGTACACCTATTATGCCATACTTTAGACACAATTCCCATGAACTGGTATTTGGAAACGGAGGTCCACCATGACACCACGAAGTGGGATATATTGAGGGAAGGATTCTTATTGAACTTCAATTTTGAAGATGGCTTCGCAAGCATCGATGAAGCTCTGCAAGATATTAAGGCTGTCAACTTCAGAACATCACAAGAACCTATGGAGTGGGTCCAACCAGATTGGAGTACCCAGCTACACCATGTGTTGGAATGCTATAATGTAACGCTAAAGAGGAGGGTGAAGATCCAAGAGATATTAACATTCCAGAGGCAGAAGGGCATCATGAAGTCGAAGGCTCGCAAATTGATCCAAATCGGATCCATAAATGACTGTCATAGAACCGTGACTAAATCAGGTCGAACAAATCTCGAATGAAATCCAAAATAGCAATTGGAAACACCCTGAACCAGTGACCATGGCAGCCGCCGTGGAACGATGAGGACCTCGGTCAAAGCGCACTGACTAAGGCCCATGGAGACTGCGTAGGAGGTTGATGTAGCCCCTGGGAGCCCTGGAATGGGAAAAGGAGATAATTTTCAATGTGCGATTAGCACCTAGTGCTAATCGCGCATCGCTAGGTGAAAAGGGATGAAACGGTAGAGCCTTAATCACTCGGTCACGTTGGGAGCCAGAGGACCGTGGGCAGAGAAACGAAAAGCGCCATTGTACGAAGGTGGCACCCACAACCTAGAAATTAGAGGTATTGATCGGGGCGCCCTTGAACGATAAGAGGTTTTGGAGGAGAGTGGAGCGATCCCACTCAGCGATCGACGCGCGGCAACGGAGGTGAGAGAAAAACCACCATGATCGCACGTTATCGGTCAAGCAAGTCAACCGTACTCGACATGCGTATGACATTGGATCTGGAGGAGCCTAGATCGGATGGCTGAGATTACACCCGATAGACAGAAGTGGAATCGACAAGGAATTAAGCCGTGATTTAAGGGGATTTGGAATCTGTTGACTGCCACGGTGGAGAAAGGATGTATCCACGACATAACTGAAGAAACGAATTGATGAACATGCTAGCGTTGTTCCGATGGAGACACGTGGCTACTTCCTGAGCGTTCATGATGACGCCAAACAGGTAACTCCCAGCACACAGGCGGAAGGAGAATTGACGTAGGCGGGAGAGGAACTGAACAGGCATGGAGGTCGAATGGCTAAATCCATGAACAGAGACAGCTGAATGAAGATTCAGAGAGAGAGAGCGAAGAGTCCAAGTGACCAAGAAAGATAGTGAACAGTGAACCTTGAGAGGAGGACTGAGCACAGAGAGCAGTAAAGCCAAGCATAGGAGGCAGAGGGCCGAGCTGACCATAGACAGCATCGAGCACCAGAGAGCTTGAAGAATCAAGCCTTCCCATAGAGGAATCTATTCGAATTGAGCGTCACAGTTGGCTCTTTCCACTGTAGACCAAGGGTCACAGAGCTGATAGGAAGAACAAGAATCTGTGTACTCCGAGTGGCTTGGGGGATCCAATAACCACCCTACCAAGCAAAATCTTCTTCAGGAGAACTCATATTGAGTCCCTGTATTGTAATTTCTCTGCTAAAAGACACAATTAAACAAGGCCACCACTGAAGCTAGACCGGAGACGTAGCCCTGGAGAATAGGGTGAAGTCCTTATTAAAAATTTCTTGTGTCTTTGTGTTGCTTACTGTATTTCTCTTCTATCTTTCCATTTATTTTCTCTGTATTGGCAATCTGATCGATTCGTTGTTTCAATAACACAGAACACACACACTAGCACATGGGTCAGTAATACCTTTTGTTTAATAAATCTTCAACTGAGGTCACTCATAGGGTGATTATCATATCACAAATAGACAACCCAAGCATCACCGCATTGTGGACGACAAAGAAAGTAAACATTGGTACTAAAGTAGAATCAAAGTTTGCAAATATTGGAGATTACTGGGACAACGCTACTATGGATAAAGTTGTTGAGTTACTCTGCAAATATCAGGATCTCTTCCCTATGAATTTTTTGGATTTGAAGGGAATAATTGGTGATTTGGGTGTTGTGAAGATTACCTTGAAGCTGGACGCGAATACTGTTAAGAAAAGATCGTATTGCCTTAATACGAAATATAGGGAAAAGGTTCGCCAGGAGTTGGATAAGATGCTAGAGGCGGACATTATAGAACCGGTTGAAGAATCTAATTGGGTAAGCCCGATGGTCGTTCAGGAGAAGAAATGAAAGGGAGAAATAAGAATTTGCATAGATCTACGAAAGCTTAATGATGCGTGCATCCATGATCCATTCCTGATGCCATTTACTGATGAAGTACTAGATAATGTTGGATGCCAAGAGACCTACTCATTTACTGATGGGTTCTCTGGGTATCGTCAGATTAAGATCACACAAGAGGATAGGAGAAAAATAACCTTCATGATGGGATGGGGATGTTTTCAATACACTGTGATGTCATTTAGACTAAAAAATGTGCCTGCAATATTTTCTCACGTAGTTATTGCAGCATTCAAAGAGTTCATTCATAAGTTCCCGGAAGTGTACTTTGACAAGTAGACAATGTTCAGATTAGTAAAGTTCCATGTAGAAAGTTTGCACTTGATGATGGATACATGTCGCAAATTCCAAATCACGTTGAATTTGAAGAAATGCATTTTATATGTTTCCTTTGGAATCTTTCTGGGTCACATGGTGTGCAAGCAAGGGCTGATGGTGGACCCTACAAATATTGTAGTAATTGTGAATCTGGAGGCCCCGAGGAATGTTAAGCAGCTACACATGACGCTGGGACATACAGGATATTACAGAAAATTTATCAAATCATATGCTCAAATTACCGTGCTCATGGAGAAATCGCTGAAGAAGGATGCAACGTTCTATTGGAACGAAGAATGTGAGCGCAACTTAGATGTATTGAAAGAAAAGATGGCCACCGCAATAATCTTGGTATTCCTTGATTGGAAAAAGGAATTCCATGTACATGAGGATGCCTCTTGCATTGCGTTGGGTGCAGTGTTAATGTAGGCCGATGATGGAGAAATGGACCATCCTATAACCTTCACGAGTAGGAAATTATCGAAGGTCAAGAAGAATTACTCAACACTGAGCACGAAGGATTAACCATGGCGTACGCGCAGTAGAAATTCAGACATTATCTATTGGGAGGACATTTCAAAATGTACACAGGTCATTCTTCCTTGAAATACCTGGTCAATAAGCCTGTGTTTGGGGGGAAGATCTGCAGATGGCTGCTACTATTTTAGGAGTATGACTTTGAAGTCATTGTGAAGCCAGGGAGGTTGAACGCAGAACCTGACCATCTGTCGCAAATCAAAATAGAAGAAGAACCCAATAATCTGGACGAAGGGTTGCTAGATGCACACCTCTTTGATATGCGCATAAAAGATAATCATTTTATAGATATCATTCACTTCTTGACTACGGGGATGCCATCGGAAGGGTATACAAGTAAGAAAGAGAAGGAACTTGTAGTGTGCGCGGCAAATTTTTCAGTTATTATGGGACATTTGTATAAGATGGGTGTTGATGAAATATTGCAAAGATATGTGCCAGATTTTGAGAGGGATAACATTCTTGCTGAAACTCATGGGGAAGATCCTAGAGGTCATTATGTAGGAAAGGCGACTGTGCAGAAGATTTTGCACGTAGGTCTATGGTGGCCAATGTTGCACAAGGATTCCAAGGCATATTGTAACGCATGTGATGCATGTCGGAGAATGGGTAAACCAGTGTGAAGGGATGAATTACCATTAAACCTCAAGTATCTTTGCAGCCATTTGAGAAATGGGAGATTGATTTCATTGGGCCAATTCAGCCCCTTGGAAAGAAAATTGGTGCGCGTTATATCATCACTATGACAGAATATCTAACTAGATGGGAAAAGGCACAACTGGTTAAGGATTGTATAGGGGCTACAAAAACAAAGTTTTTGTTTGAGTATGTCTTAACCAGATTTGGCTGCCCGAAAGTGTTGATGAGCGATAGAGGTATGCACTTTTTGAATGAAACAATCAGTGTGTTGATAGAGTAATTCTAGGTCTACCATCAGAAGAGTACTTTGTATCACCCACAACCAATGGAATTGTTGAAGCCTTCAACGAGATTTTGGAGAACACGCTAACGAAGATCTGCAATGCGCAGTGAAATGATTGGGATGTGCACATACTTGCAATGTTATAGGCCTATAGGACTACTTGTGAGAAGCTAACAGGGAAAACACCATTCATATTGGTATATGGTGTCGAAGATGTAATGCTCATGGAATATATTGTGCCTAGTCTGCATATAACAACTCTCATAGGTATGGCGGATCGCGAGGCCTTGGAAGAATGGCTTGCACAGCTGATGGAGATCGAAGAGGATCGATTTTTGGCAGGATTTCATCAGCAAGTACAGAAGGAACGTGAAAAAGCATGGCATAATCACCGCATCAAGCTTCACACTTTCAAGGTAAATGATCTTGTCTTGTTATATGATAGAAAATTCACTACGTTTCCAGGGAAATTCCAAACGCACTGGATAGGGCCATATATTATCAAGGAAATTATAGATGGAGGCACAGGTCAGTGCATGAAGCTGAATGGGGAACCTTTCCCAAGAAGAGTGAATGGAAGTAGAATGAAGTTGTATATAGGGGATCCTGTGCAATGACTATATGGTGGTAGGAAAACCTTAGTACTCTAGGTAGTTGTAAGAGAGTGAGGGACTATAAACTACACTTCCAAGTTTGGAGGATTATGCAGCAGGCGAGCTGTGTGGAAAATAATGAAGTTGCAGCCTAGGAAGATGCACGTACGAAGGTGCGCCATGGAGGGAGGTGCCACGTAGTACAACAGAAAAGTGACCATTGGAGTCATCATTCCTAACTTGTCAACTAGGGGATGGTTAAGAGGAGCGGGTTGGTGGCTTTTAAGGAAAAAATATTTGAATATATGCTGCCAAAACATCATTAATTTTCAAAAATTCGGTGGAAAGGTCAGATTTGAATTCAAAAACCCCTATAAATTACGCATGCCGGTCCAACAGAGAACACTTTGCACTCTCAGAATTTCTAGTGAGATTTGTTGTCTGTCGCATACGAATTTCTCATATTGGGAGGATTTATTCGTGAGCCCTGCATTTGCTAAGCTATCTGAGTGTTGGGCAGCGGATCCCCCGCATAAAGGTATTGGGGCTTGAAGCCCACATTTTTGGGTATTTTACTGTAAAAACGCTGTGAAATGTGCAGAGTGTGAATTTTAATGGGTCAAGTCCAAGGGTAGTCCACCCTAAAATATTATAAGTTAATCTAGAATGTGTCGGCTTGCCCATGGTTCAAAGACCATGGGAATGTATAAATAAGAGCAAGGCTCTAGGCGTAAGGTAGCTTTTGGGGGTACAAAGAGTAATATGGGTGTCTGATAGTAGATCTAAGTTTGTGAAGTGTAAGTTTGGGTTGTAATAGGAAATAGAGGCTCCGCAGTTGTGTGCATGGAGGCCTGGTTAGAGTCCACAGTTGTGTGCGTAGACCCCTGTAGCTGTGTGCGCAGGGCAGGAAGTTGGTTGTAACTGGATAAAGGGCATTAATAAAGATAAGTGATTATGAAATATTGCATATTTATTCTTGATTCTAGTTTATGCATCTGAACACAGATCTATATGTTTATGCTTATGTTATGGTTTTATGCGAATGGTTGTGTGCATCTCTATTTAAGTTGAATAATAACTGGACATGCTATAAATTTGTAAGTAAACAAAGATCTATAATAATAAGAAGCATAGGAAAGGGTAAATTGCATTCACACTTGATTAAGGTAGTTTCTCTGAAAATATAGTTGCGCGAAGTAAACCTGTGTGTAGTATTGCTCCGCGCAAACCTAGACCCCATCAAAACATCCTTAGGGTGTGGAAACCTGGTTCCAACACCCTCCCATACTACCTCGGGTGAGACTTCAGTCTGCACTCCACGGATTGTTGTCGAAAGGGCTGGTAGTATGGGATTTTTTTGGCTAAAACCCTTCCGAACCTGGGTCAGGCCCTAATAAGCCAACAAATTGTTCTGTTGCCGGGATTGGGATTTGCCTAAGAGATGTCTGATGTCAAAATGATGGAACCCTATGAAGAAAGAGATTGAAGATCGGTTGGAACAGAAGCTTCACGAGTTCATTGTGAAGGAAAACAAAACCCCACAGATATCTGAGAAGAGGTGGCTGGATCGCTACATATATACGGAAATCCATGAGATCTTCTTCGCATCCTTCTCGTTAGAACTGTATGAGTGGATCGCGAGGCTAGCAGACAACATGGGAAGGTGCAAGCTTGATCAGCCGATATTGTGGACTCCAGAGTTAGTGCACAAGCTAGAGGCATCTAAATATAAGATCGCACGGGCTATAGATCATTGGTTGGATCGGATAATAGGAGGGTTTATCACTAAATTCGCGATAGACACAACTGTCAGCTACAATGAAGCCAAAAGACGTTTTCTCAAAGGACCGCGAGGTAAGTACATCAAGTCATTGAATACTTGGATTAAAATGTTGTTATGTGAAAAATAGGTTATGTGAATCCATTGATGTCTGGGGTAACGCAGAGCGAAAGAGGCTACCAAGGGATCGAAGGATTAGAGAATAGTCCCCTGATTTCTCTTTCACAGGAAAGCGAGGAGGAGCTCACTGGGTTCTCTCCGAGAAGTGTGTTCTGGTTGATAAAGCAGCACATTTCACTGTTACCACCTCCATCCATGCCATCACCCTCTTCACCTACATCCACCCCGTCATCACCTACCCCACCTCCACCACTCCCAAGGGTTTGAATGGCGAGTGTAATCAAGCTGCCCAAGGCAGTATGTGAAGCCCAAGGTGTTATGGATGATAACATTAAAAAGGCTACTTTGGTGATCACGCTGCAGGATCGCGTGTTGACATGGTATATTAAGCACTCTAGCGATCATCCAAATGTTGGAATAGTGGAGATCCAGGATGCATTAAATAAGAAGTTTAGCCGACCAAAATCAGAAATTCAGTCAATCATCAGATTTAAGGAAATTGTGATACTTCCAGGCGAGACTCCATGGGATTTGGATCAACGCCTGAAGAGTATGATTCGAGAGGCTAATATGACGCTTTCAGATGCGTAGCACCACTCTTGGTTTGTGGCATCCATGACACCGCACCTAAGGACAGTGTTGTCACAACAAAAGATCTCAACCGAGGCTGAAGCATTAGAAATAACGATGAGGTTGCATGAAACTCTGATACAAGATCCTGGGTTGGGAGTTCAACAAATCCATGCAAAACTACAAAACCTATGCTTAGAGATGCAAAGTTTGAAGCAAGATAGGGCGCCTTGGCCAGAACCACGCGAAGAAGTGTGGTGTATAAGATGTAAGGGCCAAGGTCATGATAAGGACCACTGCCCTATATTCGTGAACTATTTAGCAGGAGGGGGACTAATGCCATTGAGACCAGAGGCGCAAGCAAGTCCGATGTGTCCACTGTTCTCTAGTGCGTGATTTGTCAAGTGGGAGGAAAGCACACAATGGACAACTGTCACCTGTTGCAAAATATACCTAGACTCCACAGCAACAACTGCAATTTCTTTAGATCAGTGGGTCTCGATGAGCGAACATGTCGAAGCTATGAACTAATGATGGCTAGGACCCCAACCTATCAAATGCAGACAGAAATGCGAGGCCTTGATCTAGCTGCAACAATAGCGTGAGGTGGCTTCCAGGGGCGAGGTCGAGGGCGAGGGATGGGACCAGGACGAGGGCGCGGACAATTAATCTGTTACAACTGTGGAGGACTCAGGCACTACGCGTGTGACTGTACGAATCCGACCAGAATAAGTTGCCCATACTGCTATCAGTTTGATCATGAAGTGGTAAATTGTCCAACGTTGATTGCACAGATGCATGAGAAAGGAGTACTACAACCTGATCCAACCCAAAATATCCAAATGATGAGGTCAGAACCATGCGAAGGAGACCCCAAGTGAACATGGTGCTTAGAAGTGGCACGAATATAGGGGAGGATAAGGAAAAGCAACCTAAGGATGATGCATGGGTCCGCAAGGCCCCTACAAAGGAGTCTGAACTTAAGATGGGATGCGCGAAGGAAATGGATATGGAAGATATGAAGAGCTTTGCGGAGGTCGCTACTTCTGATAGTAAGGAGCAACTGGAACGGAAATGGATCCGTCTATGCTCACTACCTTTTTAAAGATATGTATGAAATTGTTGCATGATAATAAGGTAGTTAAAGGACTACAAGAATTGATCGCTAGGTGCGTAGGGTCAGGGGAGCCACGAGTAGTTCGAAAAATGGGGAAGCATGCCCTCCACACTAGACGGGAAATGCGGTTGACGCGAATGTATTACCAAAGCAGACTTGGGAATGCATGGGCAGGCCCACACTACAATGGTCTCCCATTCAACTGCAGATGGCAAACCAAAAAAAGTCCTTGCCCATGGGAAGATTGACGGGAATAACAGTGGATATCGGTGGCCCGAGCACGGAGAGAGACTTCGGGGTAATAGAGATTGTGGATGACAATAACCCTTACCCCGTGCTCAGAATAGAATGGGCAATGGAAATGAATGGAGTCATCAATCTCATAAAGCAGAAAATTATTTTTGAGACAAAGTCCCTACGTGTGATAGTTTCATTCGATCCTACCGAAGGACAGTGTTACACAGAACCTGTGCGTGACGATGGAGGTGATGAAGAGGTAGATTGTATCTACAAACTAACCGTGCGGAACGAGGATTGGCTACATCCTACTGCAGATGGAAGGACCCCATGGAAGCATGCAGAATCTTGCCTATCATAGTCCGACGAAGAAGATGAGTGATGGAACAATCGGTTGAGTGAAGTAATGATGTTAAATTGTAATATGATGACCAAATCACTGCGATGCGTAACCAGCCAGGCTTGGGATCTACCAACATATGATGGACTAATAGTGGTGGACGAATTCTTAAGCAAGTTTGACAGTGCAACACTAGAGCGCTAGAGGTTCGATGCATTAAAATGGGTGTTGCACGTAACACCCGCGCGTTGGTGGGGAACACATGAAGGGAATTTTGAAAGCTGGTATGATTGCAGAAGGATGATGCAGCTAAGCGCAACACCTGCGCGTTGGTGGGGAACACATGAAGGGAATTTTGAAAGCTGGTATGATTGCAGAAGGATGATGCAGCTAAGGTTTGGGAAGCTGGAACTACGAATAACCAAGAAATATGATGGACGTGATGACCCGCGCATGCACCTCGTAAAATGGACTAAAGCGTATGGTGAAGAGCCCCAGCCTGAATGGGTACATTTATTCTATCACACCCTGGATGTCATCCCCAGAAACTGGTATACTGAGACAAAGCTCTGACATGGTACGGGCGAATGGGATATCTTGCGCAAAGGGTTTTTATTAACATTCTTATTTGAAGACCAATGGATGGATACTGTTGACGATGCGCTAAACATTGTGAAAGCCATTATCTTCAAATTACCACAAGAACCAGAAGAAATCGTTCAACCAGAATGGTCACATCAGTTAAGCCATACCCTAGAATGTTACAACATGCAAGCGGAGGATGATGATGATGAACCTCGAAACATTAACATCTCGGAAATACAAGGGAGCTGCGAAGTTCGAGGACCGTTGATCGAGGACCCTGACATCACAGTGCCACTAAAAATGAAATAGGTAAACATTGGTACAGAGGAGAAGCCAAAGTACACGAACCTGGGGGACTACCGGGATGATGCCACGGTGGATAAAGTTGTCGAATTACTATGTGAATATCAAGACTTATTCAAGGCCAAAATAACAGAATTAAAGGGGATTCTCGGCGACCTGGGGATGATGAAAATAACTCTGAAGCCAGATGCGAAGCCAATAAAGCAACTTCCTTACCATTTGAATCCGAAGTATAAGGAAAAAGTCCGCGAAGAATTGGACAAAATGCTTGCAACAGGGATTATTGAATCTATGGAAGAGTCTGACTTGGTGAGTCCTATGATAGTACAAGAGAAAAAATAGAAGGGTGAAATTCGAATCTATGTGGACTTTCGAAAGCTGAATGATGCCTACGTTCATGACCCATTCCCAACCCCATTTACAGATGAAGTCTTGGAGAATGTTGGTGGACAAGAAGTGTACTCATTCATGGATGGGTTCTCGGGATACCACCAGATCAAGATCGCACCAGAAGATAGGAGAAAGACCACCTTTGTGACCGAATAGGGATTTTTTTAGTACATCGTTATGCCCTTTGGATTGAAGAATGCGCCAGTGATATTTTCACTCGTAGTAGTGGTTTCATTCAATGAGTTCATTCATAATTTTTTGGAGTTTTATTTTGATGATTGGACTGTATTTGGGCTAGTCAAGAAATATGTAGAAAGCTTACAGTTGATGTTGGATATGTGTCGATGACAACAGGTTGCACTAAATCTTTAAAAGTGTACATTCCTCATCCCTTTTGGCAACTTGCTTGGCCATGTAGTCTGTAGACAAGGACTGATGGTGGACCCTGCGATAATTGTTGTCATACTCAATCTGCAAGTGCCGCGTAGTGTAAAACAACTCCGTACCATGTTGGGATACACTAGATACTATCACGACACCAATGGAACAGTTGTTGAAAAAGGACTCTACCTATTGTTGGAATGAGGAATGCAAGAAGAGTCTGGAGATTTTAAAGGAAAAGATGGCATCTGCTCCCATTCTAGTTTTCCCAAAATGGGACATTGAATTTCATATACACGTTGATGCATCCTGTATCGCGTTGGGTGATGTACTCATGCAGGAAGGAGCAGAAGGCATTGATCACTCGATCACATTCGCCAGTCGACGATTGTCTAAAGCAGAAAAGAACTACTCCACTACTAAGCGCGAGGGACTGGCGATGGTATATGCACTCCAGAAATACTGCCACTATCTACTCGGTGGGCACTTTAAAGTGTATACCTATCACTCTGCGTTGAAATACCTGGTGAACAAGATTGTTTTCGGGGGGTGCATTTGTAGATGGCTATTATTGTTTCAAGAATATGATTTCGAGGTCATCGTAAAGCCAGGATGCCTAAACACAGGCCCAGATCACCTGTCCCGAATTGAGAACGATGAGGAGCCAACAAATTTGGAGGAAGGACTACTTGATGCACATCTCTATGCATTGTGCGTCATGGATGGCCACTTCAAAGATATTATCCACTTCTTAACCACAAGGACTATGCTACAGGGGTATTCAGTTCAACAGAAGAAAAAATTGGTGATACACACAATGGATTTCACTGTTATCGCCGGGCACCTCTACAAAATGGGAAATGACGAAATATTATGAAGAGTGCCCAAATTTGAACGAGGATTAGATCCTCGCAGAACCACATGGAGGGGTTGCAGGAGGACATTATGTGGGACGGGCGACAACAAAGAATATTCTTCACGCCAAACTATGGTGGCCAACTCTACATCAAGATTCAAAAGCATACTGTCAGGCTTGTGACATATGTCAACGGACTGGGAAACCATTATGGAGGGATGAAATGCCGCTCAATCCACAGGTGACGCTGCAACCATTCGAAAATGAGTGATCAACTTTGTGGGACCCATCACGCCTCAAGGAAAGATGGGTACAGGCTATATCATCACCGCGACAGAATACTTGACTCGATGGGTGGAAGCACAACCGATTAAGGACTACACAACTGCTACAGCTGTGAAATTTTTGTTCGAGAATGTGTTGACACGGTTTGGATGCCTGAAAATTCTAATGAGCAACCATGGAACACACTTCCTAAATGAAACTATCAGTGCACTCACTGAGGAATTCCAGATATATCATCAACAAAGTACGTTGTATCATCCACAAGTGAATGGGATAGTCGAAGCTTTCAACAAGATTTTAGAGACTGTGTTGACCAAGATTTGTAACGCACATCGAAACAACTGGGATTTGCGCATACTTGCTGTGCTATGGGCATACCGCCCTACTTGCAAGAAATTGACGGGTCAGACACCTTTCCGGTTAGTTTGCGGCACGAAAGCCGTCATGCCAATGGAATGCATTGTACCCAATCTATGAATAGCAGCAATGACAGGCATGGCATACCATGGAGTGTTGGAAGAAAGGCTCACGCAACTGGAAGAACTAGAGGAGGAATGGTTTTTGGCGGGATTCCATCAGCAGGTATAGAAGCAGTGCAAGAAAGCTTAGCATGATCACCATATCAAGTTGTGCACGTTCAAAGAAAACAATTTAGTATTGTTATATGACAGCAAGTTCAAGAAATTCCTTGGAAAACTCTGGATGCATTGGTTAGGACCATATGTCGTCAAAGAAGTCACAGATGGAGGTGCAGTCCAGCTCAACAAGCTCAATGGTGAGCCCTTCCTAGGAAGATTAAATGGCAATCGCCTGAAGCTCTACATGGGTGGGCCGACTACCTGATTAATCAACTAAAGCACAACCTCACCACTTCGAACATTTGAAAGAGAGTGGGGGATGATAAAGCAATCTGTGAGGGAGTTGCACGACAACGAGGGTGTGCGTAGAATTGGTAAGTTGCAAGGGTTGTAGTTACACAGAAGGGGCTGCACTACAGCGTGGACAAGTACGAAAGTGACCGTTGTCGTCACTGTTCATGACAAGATGTCTGAGTTGTGGAGAAAAGGAGCGGGCAATGGGCAATTAAGATACACAGTGCGAGCCCAAGTTAAAATGATCTATGATTGATCTGGCATTAATGGGCTAGAAAAGGATGGAACGATTGAATTTGAATTTCCACAGGCCTATAAATCACAGTGGGGTGTCCACCAAACAAACTGTAATATCTGGAGAATGAGACTAGTGTGCCCTCCACTAGATATGGAACCATTGAACCTCAACTGTGGGGGAGTAAGTTGGGTGTTTTCAAAGGAGACGCAGAACCTTGTAGTGTCAAAAGTCGAGGGCGCCATGATAAGCTCAATGCCAAACGTGGGAAATGTACCAAAATTTCTCAGACAAGTAGCAGGACCAGTCCAGATACCGCTCTATAAACAAAAGTCTGGCAAGCGATCTATGAAAGTTATGGGAAAGAAGGTGAATGTTGAAATAAACAAAGGAATTCTGCTTAAAAGTTCATCTCTGATGAGCCTTTAAGATTAGGATCTCGTGGACAGAAACACCTCTCTTGCAAAAATGCAACACAAGCTGCAGTAGATATTGAGTATATGGGACCAGAAATTGCAAACTTGCTGTACGTGCAGAAATAGATCATGGCTCTTGCATCTCAGCCAAAGCTAAAATACTATGAGGAGTTGCTTTGTGTTAATCGAGCAGAGTAGAATGAGCATCATCAGTAAGGCGAACTAGTAGGGGCAATGGAGTTGGAGCTTGAAGAATCATTGCAAGAAGCAAGGATGGAACAACGAGGCGTAGTATGTCACCCACAGGGATGGTGAACCACGAAGCTTAGGCAGCGTGTCTCGCCGCACCGATGAGTGACTCGGGACGAGTCACGATGATTGTGTTGAGGGCCTGTTGGGCAGTGGATCCCCCATGTAATGGTTTTGGGGCTTGAAGCCCACATTTTTGGGTATTTTACTATAAAAAATCCATGAAATGCACAGAGCATGAATTGTAATGGGTCAAATCCAAGGGTAGTCTGCCCTAAAATATTATAAGTTAATCTAGGATGTGTCGGGTTCCCCATGGTCCGCAGACCATGGGAATGTATAAATAAGAGCAAGGCTCTAGGTGTAAGGTAGATTTTGGGGGTACAAAGAGTAATATGGGTGTTTTATAGTAGATCCGAGTATGTGAAGTGTAAGTTTTAGTTGCAATAGGAAATAGAGGCTCCACAGCTATGTGTGTGGAGGCCTAGTTAGAGTCCGTAGCTGTGTGTGCGAACCCTCGCAGCTGTGTGTGCAGGGCAAGAAGTTGGTTGTAACCAGATAAAGGGAATTAATGAAGATAAGTGATTATGAAATATTGCGTATTTATTCTCGATTCTAGTTTATGCATCTGATCGCAGATCTATATGTTTATGCTTATGTTATGGTTTTATGTGAATCTTTAATATTAATGGTTGCACACATCTCTATTCAAGTTGAATAATAACTGGACGTGTTGTAACTTTGTAAGTAAACAAAGATCTATAATAATAACAAGCACAAGGAAAGGGTAAATTGCATTCGCACTTGATTAAGGTAGTTGCTTTGAAAAGATAGCTGCGTGAAGCAGCCGTGCGCGTAGTATTGCTCCGTGCAAATCCAGACCCCATCAAGACATCCCTAGGGTGCGGAAACCTGGTTCTAGCACCCCCCGCAATACTACCTCGGGTGAGACTTCAGTTTTCGCTTCGCGGATTGTTGCCAAAAGGGCTGGTAGTACAGGATTTGTTTGGCTAAAACACTTCTGAACCTAGGTTAGGTCCCAATAAGCCAACACTAAGCTAAATTAGAAGTTCATTATAAAGTAAATGCTTGTACCAAGCCCTGCAAAACCGTGAGTACTGGTGGCATTGTTTCCTCTGAGGGAGATGCCTTGGAAGTTGTGAGTATGGAAGCTTTGGCTCCCATGCCTACGGTGCCGAGGTTGCCTAGGTTGAAACCTACCCCTCACAAAGAAACCCAAAAAACCAAGTCGAAGAAGGACAAGTAGAAGAGGCCAGTTCTAGTGCGTGACTCTCCTAGGAAGCATTCTGCAATGGAGAAACAGAAGAAAGATAAGCAACCATAAAAGATAGTCGACCTGGAGGCAGAAGAAGGCCAAGGAATAAAAGGCATAGATGCTGAAGGAGTGGAGCCCATCACGAAGCTACTTGACTATATCCCTCTGCAAAAGGGAAAGGAAAAGATAAAAAAGGACCCAGACTCAGAGAAGTTTACCATTTCCATGCCCCTACTACCTGAGCAGGTTCCCTTTGAGGGTCTGCAACTCGCACAAATCCCAATTTTAAAAATGGAGGATTGGGACCTCGTGGATCACACTAGGTTTCCACACTTAACGACAGATAACTACATGAGGCGCATCTACTATGCAGAGTTAGGTGTTATCGCATTAGAGATGGTGGAATAGGTCTGCGGTGTCAAGAATGTGGGGTTACTTAATCTGTTGTGGGTGCCCCATTATCACCACACCCTAATTAACAAAATTTGTGTACGCTAGCTACTTACATTAGTGCATGATGGGTGCCTATGGCTAGGAGGGCCTATACCCATCACAGATATGTTGATTCACAGAATCATGTACCTGCCATATGAAGGCCTTAACCTGGCTAAGGATTTTGGTAGAAAGACAGGAGAGAAGGACTTTTCTGAATGGATGAAGAGATATTATGGCCTCGTGAAGAAGTCATGAGGGTATTCTATCCTATCTATCATAGACCCAACAATCCAATTAGCCACCCAAATTTTAACAAGAAAGGTGATGAGAAAATTTCGCGCCAATGAAATTTTGGAACCTGTAGTGTCCCTAGCTACATAGTGTATGAAGGGCGTGTAGTTCAATTGGTCCAGATACCTCTGTCAGGAGCTCCTTGCAAACTCCCAAGAGGTCTAGGATGAAACCAAGTTGTTTCACTACGCTTGGTTATTGTTGTCCATTGTTCTTGTCACATGGGAATCACTGGAGGACAACTAGTTTCCTCCGATTGAGGAAGAATTTCTAGAGGCAGCGCAATTCACTTCCTTATGGTCTACGAAGGACCCCGCACGGATTACAGAGACAAAAATATTTTTGGTCCTTATGGAAGCAAGTCTCTGCATGGCCATTAACTAGTGTCCAAGGTTGTCCCCAACATTGTAAACACAACTGTCAGCGTGAAAAAACATTCAAGCACAGAAGGATCAACAATAGAATTGGCATGACTTTCCCTATTTGGTGATGGAAACAGATGTGCAGGAGGTGATAGCGAGATGGCCTATAGAATGGTGATCCCCCTCAGACTTAGATGTTGGAACAAGCAAGGGCACGAGAAGTTCTGCAACACAGAAGAGAAACGATGAAACTAAGCAAGCTGCATGCAAACTCATAGAGAATAAAAAGAAGAAATTCATAGCGAAGGTTCGAGTGGAGCAAGAGTACACTGCCAAGGAGCAGGAAGAACAAGAGAAGCGCGAGTTGCAAAAAAGTGACAAGTCAACTTCGTTGGAAACAGAGGAGGAAGAAATTTCAGGGTAAGGTGGTGGAGGAGATGAGGGGCAACACACCCCATTTATTCTAAAGAGACGCAACAAGGAATATCCTGGAGGTACACAGAAAAAGAAGAAATCGGAAAAGTCACGGGGTGATCCCATGGTCTTGATGGAGCACGATCTCGATGAGATAGGGGATATAATCAGGGATACCACAACTGAAGTGTTGTAGTAGTTCGACCAATAATATATGCAGATGTTGGGGAGCATGAAAAAGGATCTGAACGAGCTATACATCTAGGAAAGAAGATTACAAGTGGGCACCAGACAAGTGAGTACAGAACAAGCGAGCATAGCACCTAGGACGAGCCAAGCAGCTGAGTTGGTAAGGACCTCGACCTTAGGACTATTGCAGTGCCAGATGGGTGCCTTCGTGTAGAGTCAACTGATGATTGCATCATCCTAAGCACAATTAAGAACATTAGGCTGAACATAGCAGTGCTCCCCAACGAGATCCTCCATGCACTGCATGCACGGGTGACAAAAGAATTGAGAGCTCAAGAGCAGCATGTTCTCAACCTCATCAACAAGTACAGGGTAAAAACCAAGCAGATTTTCGCTGATAAGACGTAGGATTTAAAGGAAAAGGAGATGTTGCAGGCACAAAGCTCACAACTAGAGTCGATAGTCACAGAGGCATGCAAGAAAGTGCCTGAGCTTCATATCCCCGAGGATGCACATCTAGAAGCAAAGATCAAAAAACTAGTCGCTGGTGTGCGTGAAGCCAAAGCTGAGGTTGGCCAAGTTCAGTTTGAACTCAACATGAAGATCAATGAGCTGTAATTAAATTTGCAGCCCATGACTCGCCTGAGGTCCAAGAGCAGTGTGGAGCCTTTATGAAAGAAGGAATGGCTACCCTGGATGCCACAGTCGCTGATTGTTCGACATTATTTGAGCATGCAATGGAGTTGGTAACCAATCTGCAGGAGGATCTAAACCTGCAGACACTGGATATAGAGTTCAAGGAGTTGCAGTGGCAGTACGATGAAGTTAGGGCAACGACGTGGTCCATAGCACCAGTGCAGCGCCTAGCCAAATTATAGGAGGGAAAGCATCTCCTAGCATAGGTCGAGGAAGCACAAAAGAAGGAGGTCTTGCTAAAGGCTTGGTTGCAGACATTGTTGGAGGAAGCCTATCAAATTATGAAAACCATCCATAATAAGCTTAAAGGCTTGTAGCAAACGCAACAGACAATGAGGCTAGCCACAGAGGGATGAGCTATAGAAATGTTAGTTGAGGACATCAAGCAAGCAACAACTTAGAGCATTGCCGAATTCACAGTAATCTAGGTGGAGCTGGGGGATCTTCACAGCAAGATCGCAATGTCAACCGAGTGACTCGAGGGTGAGTCACAATCTTTGTGTTGGGGGCCTGTTGGGATGGGGTGCCTTGGGTCAGTTTTGGGGTTAAAATAACCCAATTTTTGATATAATTTTGTAATTAATGTAAAGTCTCTGTGATTTCTAGACGTGGAGTGCGTAGATGATTAGGAGTCAAAGGGGTTTTAGCCCCCTGTTTATGTAAATTTTGAGTTAGTTTTGAGACCCACCCATGGTTTGAGGACCATGGGATTGTATGAAAAGTACTATGAATAGGTGTGTCTGAGAGAGTTTAAGGCATGTTATGTTAGATATGGATGTAATGGGTAAATAGAAGGGAAGTGATATCAAATATAAGTGGATCAGATAGGGGAAGAAAGGCTCTGTAGCTGAGTGCATAGAGGCCTAGGTAGAGTCAATAATTGAGTGCACAGATGCAAGGTAGTTTTGAGTCTGTAAATATGAACTAAAGATCAATAAATAAAGTTATCAATGAATTCTTGAGTATATCTAAATTTTTATCCCTTCTTCTGTTAATGATATATGTTGCCTATTGTTACAGATCCATTTTGGCACGTCAACCCCGACTTACAGATTGATACTATTAGGGCCCATCAACCCCCAGCGCAGTGGTTACATGCCCTAAAGAAGCTAGTCATCAGAATGCCTCACTTCCAAAGAAGTTCCATCACTGAAAACATCCAAAAACTACCTCTAAGAAGATCAGCGCAGGTAGGCCTTCATTAAGGTGCGCTACAATGAAAACCATACACTGACAAGGTGCTATGTAGCGCACTTAGTCCCTCTTTGGCCTGTGCTAGGCGAATTTGAACGAACTTCCATGAGGGTTTGAAGATTCCTTATCCATTGGAAGCCTCTAGAAGTTTCTCAATGCCACCTACTCCTCTGAGTTCACATTTGGATGAGGACGGGAGTTAGGGAACATCAATCCCCTATCCCTTCTTCCATGGAACTAATTTATAAATTTAGAAAGGCATTCATTATCACCATTGGTGGCATAACCTCCTTCATTCACCTATAAAAAGATCACTCATCTAAGAGATCAGGGGTTGGAAATCATTGAATTGTAGGGAGATGCTGGTGATATGAGATTAGAATTGATTGCAAGTATTGTAATAGTGTTGAAGTGTCTTTCTTGTCATGAGGTGAAGAGGGATTGAATTGGAAGAGTGTCACTAGATCGAGCACATATGGGTTGTAATTCTTCCTCTTACCAATAAAGTCTTCAAAACTTTTTCCTTATGCTTGTGTTATATGTTGACGCTTTCATATGTATATCATGTTCTCGATTCCATGTTATTTATAAGCAATAGATCATTATCATTTTCCTTGATGGGTTTTTGTCTCTGTGTTTGTGCAGGTACTTTTCAAGCGGCTTAAGGATAGAGAGGAGTGGCAAAATCAGTCAAGGGAGACAAGGAGCTAGCGATAACTACAAGTAGGCTTCTCTTCTCTCTTGTTTTATCTATTGATTATAGAAAAGGTAGAGATTACTTTTTCTGTTGTTTCTATACCTTCTACTTAGTCTAGAGGGTTAAGCATTTGTCCAAGAACACTAAATATTCCCAAAACAAATTGGCGACTCCGTTGGGGATTGAACCCAGAATATTTGGTTTCACAGACAAATGATGATGATCTATTGCTTATAAATAACATGGGATCGAGAACATGATATACATATGAAAGTGTCAACATGTAACACAAGCATAAGGAAAAAAATTTCGAGACTTTATTAATAAGAGGAAGAATTACAACCCATATGTGCTCGATCCCGTGACACTCTTCCAATTCAATCCCTCTTCACCTCATAACAAGTAAGACACTTCAACACTATTACAATACTTGCAATCAATTCTAATCTCATATCACTAGCATCTCCCTACAATTCAATGATTTCTAGCCCCTGATCTCTTATATGAGTGATCTTCATATAGGTGAGTGAAGGAGGTTATGCCATCAATGGTGATAATGAATCCCTTTCTAAATTTAGAAATTAGTTCCATGGAAGAAGGGATAGGGTATTGTTGTTTCCTAATTCCCTTCCTCATCCAAATGCGAACTCAAAGGAGTAGGTGGCATTGAGAAACTTCTAGAGGCTTCCAATGGATAAGGAATCTTCAAACCCTCACGAAAATTCACTCAAATTCGCCCAACACAGGCCAAAGAGGGACCAAGTGTGCTGCAATGCACACTAATAGTGTATTGGCTACACTGCAGTGCACCCTAATAGTGTATCTACCTGCGTTGATCCACCCTGGCAGTGTACTAGGCTGCACTGTAGTGCACCATGTTAGTGTACTAGGTTGCACTGCAGCGCACCCTAATAAAGGCCTATCTGCGCTGATCTTCTTAGAGGGAGTTTTTGGATGTTTTCAGTGATGTAACTTCTTGGGAAGTGAGGCATTCTGATGTTTAACTTCTTTTATGGCCCATCAACCCCTAATGCAGTTGTTACATAACCTAAAAGAAGTTAAACATTATAATGCCTCACTTCCCAAGAAGTTCCATCACTGAAAACATCCAAAAACTACCTCTAAGAAGATCAGCGTAGGTAGGCCTTCATTAGGGTGCGCTGCAGTGTAGCCCAGTACACTAACAGGGTGCACTGCAGTGCAGCCTAGTACACTACCAGGGTGGATTAGCGCAGGTAGATACACTACCAAGGTGCACTGCAGTGCACTTAGTCCCTCTTTAGCCTACGTTAGGCAAATTTGAGCGAATTTCTATGAGGGTTTGAAGATTCCTTATCCATTGGAAGCCTCTAGAAGTTTCTCAATGCCACCTACTCCTCTGAGTTTGCATTTGGATGGAGAAGGGAGTTAGGGAACATCAATCTCCTATTCCTTCTTCCATGGAACTGATTTTTAAATTTAGGAAGGCATTCATTATCACCATTGATGGCATAACCTCCTTCATTCACCTATAAAAAGATCACTCATCTAAGAGATCAGGAGTTGGAAATCATTGAATTGTAGGGAGATGCTGGTGATATGAGATTAGAATTGATTGCAAGTATTGTAATAGTGTTGAAGTGTCTTGCTTGTCATGAGGTGAAGAGGGATTGAATTGGAAGAGTGTCACTGGACCGATCACATATAGGTTGTAACTCTTCCTCTTATCAATAAAATCTTCAAAACTTTTTCCTTATGCTTGTGTTATATGTTGACACTTTCATATGTATATCATGTTCTCGGTTCCATGTTATTTATAAGCAATAGATCATTATCATCTGCCTTGATGGGTTTTTGTCTCTGTGTTTGTGTAGGTACTTTTCAAGCGACTTAAGTACGGAAAGGAGTGGCAAGATCAGTCAAGGGAGACAAGGAGCTAGCGAAAACTACAAGTAGGTTTCTCTTCTCTCTTGTTTTATCTATTGATTATAGAAAAGGTAGAGATTACTTTGTCTGTTGTTTCTAGACCTGCTACTAAGTTTAGAGGGTTAGGCATTTGTCCAAGAACACTAAATATTCCCAAAAAAAATTGGTGCCTCCGCTGGGGAAATCTTACCCTTATAGTAGCTTATCCACCTCCTTAGACACCTTGACATACTTTACTTGTTGTAATTCAGCCTTTTGCATTGAATTTTGGTCAAAATCTTAGGTTAGATGACCCTTGAGTGGCCTCACAGGAATCAGCACAGGCTAGCCTTAGAGACAGTGCACTGCAGTGTAGGTAGGCCTTCTTTGACCTGCTTTGATTAACCTTGGAATATTTCAATCAGCGTAGTTTGGCCCTTTTTGACCTGCGTTGATCAGTGCATTTAGGCCCTTTTTGACCTACACTGATCAATTTTTAAATCATTGAAATTAGTGTAGGCTTTAATGAGAGACAGTGCTCTGCAGTGTAGTTAGCCCCTCTTTGACCTATGTTGATCAACCTTAGGTTAAATTCCCACCTTTGGTTTGAGTTTTTGCCAAAATTCTTCTGATTGTTTGCTTGGTGAAAATCAATGATGTCTTATCTCTGAAAACAGTATTTTCATATCCTTATCCAACCCTACTTTGATTGGTTTGATTAATGTTTCTTTAATGTTTTCTTTTTCATTATCAGTCTATAGTCATAGTTAGTTTTTGGTCGATTGATCTTTGTTCGAAAGAAAGTGTCGTAAAGTCGTCTTTTCCTTCGAAAACTGAATTGTCGTAAAGTATTCGTTCATAAAAGATAGATTGATTTATATTTGCATATGGTTTGTCTTTTCATTGAAATTTTTGTAATTCCTTAGTTCCTTGAAATCGAAAGTGTCGTAAATTCTTCCTTTCCTAGAAAAGAAATTGTCGCAAAATTGTCATTTTTATGAAAAGAGATTTTTGATTGATGATGCATATTTCCTTTTTCTTCATCATAATATTAAGGGATTTGAAAAGAAAAACATGTGTTGTGATTACTAAAGTTTGTGAATGCTTGAAAGAAATGGTTTAGGGAATTGCATCTAGTTTGTGATCTTTGTTGATTGATAAAAAATTACTTGTTTGCTCTATCCTTAGTAGCTAGGATTTTCATTGTTAAATTGAATGGAAAGAATGCTTATCATATTAGTTGCATTTTAGGAATTGCAAACATACATCATGTGGTGAACCTTGAAAGGGAAATTCTAAAGAATATCAACTTAAAATTTATTTGAATTTACCTAATGGAGCATTGTCACCTAATGAGAAACATTTAGAGGTCTAGGCTAGAGACGTGTTCCGACGTCATAAAACAAAGTAGCCATCGCTAACTTGTCTGAAATACATCTCGAGTGTGATACCTCATTCCACATACGTGAGTATATTGTAGCTCTTCCACGTACCTTTGGGTATATAGGGCGGTGTTACAGTATGTAAAGTATATGGGAATGCTCTCACTGTGTGGTTTTGCATTAGACAATGCTTATACGGACTAGGTCTGCACGTACCTTCGGGTATATATGGGAGGAAAAATCTAGGTTGCTATCCATCCTTAGGTAACCGAGTCAGCCACCTTGTACACTGTGATACACCGAACAGTTACTTGGTAATCATTTTTCCTAGAACATCCATTTTTTGTTTTGTTATGTTACTTTGATTAAAATAACATTAATTGACCATGAATAACATCCTCCATGATCGCTCCTTAGTTGATTTTAGGTTGAAATATATGGCGACAAATCTGGAATCCACCGATCAAGTAATTCCTTTTGATGGGAATCCTAGTCCTTTTCCTTCTTTTGGAAATATTGGTGCTCCATATATGGCTACATTCTCCCTTTTGGGATTTACCATTGGCTTGCTAGTATGGTTGTTTTCAACCTCCTTGGTTCAAAATGTCATGATTTCTCTGTAATCGAGTACACCTCCAACTAGTTAGAATCAACCTCAAGTTGATCCTAAAGTTGACCCTTTACCTTCTTCCTCGTTTGTTTCTTCCTCCCCTTCTTCCTCTTCACCTGGTGAAATTATTGGTACTAGTAACCAGGTGGCTAAGAAGAAGAAGAAAGGGAAGAAGATGAATAAGAAGCAAATTCAGTAGAGGAACAGCCAAGCAACCATTGCTTTGAATGCAACATCTGGTGAGAAACTGTCCACCGAGCTTCACAAAGTTCGATATCCATGCAAACTTTGTGCGGGAGACCATCTTCTTCAAAATTGTCCTGATATTCCTCGGATCTTAGAAGAATGGTCTTCCCGTTCACATCATCCTATGTCATCAACCTTTGGAGATCATGTTGGTGACACACCATCAACTAGTGGTAATAAAGTTCATGGAAAGAAGGGTAAAGTTAAGCTTCCATGTAGGTTATGTGAAGGGAATCACCCCATTCACCTTTGTCCCTATCTGGATGAAGCCAAAAGAGTGTTGGATAATTGTCCTGCTTCACCGCAGCGATTTCCATCTGGTTACAGGAAACTTTCCCTAAATCCTTCGCTAGTTGATGAATTGAGTGACCAAAATCAACCATCGGTCAAACACACTCTCTCTGAATGTGAATCCTATGAGTCTATACTCGACCCAAATCAACATGTCGAGGTAACCGTTGACCCAATTTCACCTTCAGCTAATCGTACCTTTCCAAAAGAGAGTGAATATGATACCACTCAAGTTCTTTTTGTTTCTTCAGATTCAAATGAGCTTGGAGACAATCCTCCTATTTCGTCAAGACATGAGGAGAATCCTCTAGTTATCGTAACTCAAGGGGTTAATTCTCTCATTCCTACGGTACCTTCCTGAACCTTGTGTCATCAGTCATTTTTTCACCTCCAAAATCATTTATCTTGTTTTGTGTCGTAGATGTGGGATACATCATGGCTCTCCTGCGATGAGTTGCTTCTTGTCGACATCAACGCATCATCCAAGAATATGACTTAGAAACACCCCTTCAATACCTTGAAGCTTGCATACATCAATGGCAGGTCTCTCGCTTCCGGTGATAGGTTGACATCAATGGCCTTCGACTGAAATATTTTGTATGGTGTTCGAAATCAAATCATTTATTCACACCATGAAAAATGTACTATAGTACCTTGAGGGTCATTAACATTATCAGTGATCCCTCTCGCATCTGTTAACGACTTACATCATTGGTTGGTAATTAGACGATGTCTTTCCATGTTCGACTTTAGAACATCTATTCACATGGTTAGACTTGTACTTGAGCAAATGATGGAACGAGATTGAAGACCCTCGATCTAGTTTCATCCATCCTGGTTGTGATATTTTCAAGAGTACTAAATCAAATGTACAATGGCCTTACATTCATGGTCAACCATTCATGGGTCTATATCTATAGACGACTATATTTGTACATGAAAGTTTATAAGCTGAGCATGGGTATGCCTTCCCTCAGCTAGTTCATGAGAAAGATCAAATTATCATGATATATGTATTGTAATTGATGTAGATCACCTTCTGTTTTGAAACCTCCTCTCCTCGTGATAAAGCATTTCACCTAACATATATATTTACGACTTCATGCTTTAGGGGGCAACTGTTACAGATCCATTTGGGCAAATCAACCCCAACTTGCTGATTGATACTATTAGGGCCCATCAACCTCTAGTGCAGTTGTTACATGCCCTAAGAAGTTAGTCATCAGAATGCCTCACTTCCAAAGAAGTTCCATCACTGAAAACATCCAAAAACTACCTCTAAGAAGATCAGCACAGGTAGGCCTTCATTAGGGTGCGCTGCAATGCAAACCATACACTGACAGGGTTCTATGCAGCGCACTTAGTCCCTCTTTGGTCTGCGCTGGGTGAATTTGAACGAACTTCCATGAGGGTTTGAAGGTTCCTTATCCATTGGAACCCTCTAGAAGTTTCTCAATGCCACCTACTCCTCTAAGTTCGCATTTGGATGAGGAAGGGAGTTAGGGAACATCAATCCCCTATCCCTTCTTCCACGGAACTGATTTCTAAATTTAGAAAGGCATTCATTATCACCATTGATGGCATAACCTCCTTCATTCACCTATAAAAAGATCACTTATCTAAGAGATTAGGGGTTGGAAATCATTGAATTGTAGGGAGATGTTGGTGATATGAGATTATAATTGATTGCAAGTATTGTAATAGTGTTGAAGTGTCTTGCTTGTCATGAGGTGAAGAGGGATTGAATTGGAAGAGTGCCTCTAGATCGAGCACATATGGGTTGCAATTCTTCCTCTTATCAATAAAGTCTTCAAAACGTTTTCCTTATGCTTGTCTTATATGTTGATGCTTTCATACGTATGCCATGTTCTCGATTCCATGTTATTTATAAGCAATATATCATTATCATTTTCCTTGATGGGTTTTTGTCTTTGTGTTTGTGCAGGTACTTTTCAAGTGGCTTAAGTATGAAAAGGAGTGGCAAGATCGGTCAAGGGAGACAAGGGGCTAGCAAAAACTACAAGTAGGTTTCTCTTCTCTCTTTTTTTATCTATTGATTATAGAAAAGGTAGAGATTACTTTGTATGTTGTTTCTAGAACTTCTACTAAGTCTAGAGGGTTAGGCGTTTGTCCAAGAACAATAAATATTCCCAAAACACTTATGAATAATGCGTTTTATGGAATATTGATTGAATACTGTGTGAATCTGTTGAATAACTGTTAAATGATGTACGCAAGCATGTTTATGTAGTTTCGTGAAGACTCTGATGCATTCTCTGACGTTTATGAATAAGTTAAGTATATCTGTGCAAAATACTTTATGATGCACGTAAGTAGATAGATTGGTTGTTAATGGTCCACAAAGACTAATCATAGACATTCACGAAGGTCTGAATGTTGTTTTAACAGAGTTACAGTACTGAGCCCTAAGGGCTTATCGATCATTGTGAAGGCGGATATAGGGTGCTAAAAGACATCACAATCGTCTCTAGATGCAGAAACTTGGTTCTTGCATCCCCCCATACTTCTTCGGGTGAGATTGCAGCCTGCATTATGTGGGTTGTTGCCAAGAGGGCCAGTAGTGTAGGGATTTGTTGGTTGGTGCAACTAACTCTAAACCTGGGTCAGGACCCACTAAGAAAACAACTGTTTAGCGTCTAGGAGAGCTTCTGGACTACATTCTCTGATAAGATTGGCAGTGTGGAGGTTTTCATTGACAACATCAATGATGTTATTTGTGGTATTGGCTGCTCTCGCTGCTACTCTCTCTGTCTGTTTTAACTAGATGTCCTAATCTATAAATAAGATGTCTTTGTGGGACTCCTCGATATTTGGTAGATTGGCCTTCTTGCCTTCTTCAGATTCTTTCAAAGAAATGAATTCTGTTATTATTTTGTTGAGCTCTTCATATTTTAATCTTTGATCAATCACTTGATTGTCTAATTTGCCACTTGATTCACAATAAGGTTTGATCAATGAATTTTTTTGACAGAATGTTTCCTTCTGTTGTACCAAAAGAGAATTTAATTCAAGTGCCTCTTTGATAAATTCATCTATTTGAGGACTGTCTTTGAATTTGTCCAATATAGCTTGTATTTGGTGAATCTATATGTTCTTTATTGCCATGTCTGTCTAATGATGTACTGTCATTTGTTACACTAAAAAATGTCACCTTGACTACTTACAGTTAGTATGGCTCAAATCAACAGTCATGCTACCCTCTTAGGCAAGTCTCATGCCTCTGTTATCCATCTCAAACTCAAAGAAGAGAGAAAGTCTTGTAAAAACTATGTTTATCTCTGGGGTCGCAGGTTCTCTCTAGCCTTACATGCGGGGACGCTGACCTTGTTCACAAAATATGCGTCCATGGACGCTCTGTATGTTAAGGGACAGGTGCGTCCCTCTGTAAAAGGCAAAATGCGCGAGTTTTATCTTGAAAAAGTTACTTGTGGTTACTTCTAGAACATTCTAGAGGTCGGTTTGATGAAATGGATGTGCCTCCAGTTGGTTCATGTATCTCTATTAAGGGGGAACTTATCCCATCAATAAGGGAGCTATCCCACCCAAAGAGGGGGATGATCCCATTGATAGTGGACCTGAATAACCTCTTTACAGCACTATAAATAAAGACATTGAGCCAGAGGGAGAGGAGGTTGGAGCTATACATTTTCTTTGGGTAAATGCTGCAGGATTTAGGTCTTCCATTAGAGCCTTTGTGAGGAGAGATTGTCTTCACTTGATTCTACTTGGGAGAGGGTGAGCTTTGTCAAAGTAGAGGAAAACCCTTGATGGACCCTGGGAGGAACTTGCACAACACCAAGGCCAGGTTGTAAGAGTTTCTTTGTTTCGTTATTAATACAAACTGGTTTATTTTTCTCAATAGCTTGTGTTAATGAGTTATTTCATGTGTTCCTTGGTCTGCATGTTGAATATATGTTTTATTATATGAAATGCAAGTGCTTGGTAATTGTTTGATTGTTTGTGGTTGCAAGAATTGACTTGAAGGAGGAGCTCATCCGGATCGTCAAGAACGGACTTCAACAACAGCGTTTTGGAATAAGGTAAGCCTAAACACTTGTAGTTTTCATGTTGTAAAAGGTGTATTTAGAGAAAGATCACTCCATTTTGTCTTGTTTGTCATTAGAATGTCTTAGACTTCTAGGAAGGTCAGTCGTGTCCGCACCCTTGACAGATTCCGTGTGACATCATTTTCTCAAATTTTGTTGAAGTTGTTCCAGTTGTATTTCTGCTTTCCTATTGATGATTTGTTTTTATTTCTCGAGTTGTTGTTCAAATAATTGAATTCTTTCTTCTTTTTCTTTCAGTAACAGTCAAAATTTTGTTGCCTTATCAATTGTTACAATTTCCTAAGCTCCTACAAATTGCGATAGCTTTGTAAGGTTGTCTGATCTATCAATGGGGGTATTTCTCCACATTATCTCCATTGGCTTACCTTCAAGAGTTGTTTTTTCTGATACATCCAGTTTTATTTTCTTTCTTTTCCTTTTTACTACAGCCTTATGAGTGGGACTGTAGAATATGTCCAATGGAAGTATTTATTCAACCTTCAAAATAATTTCAGAAGTTGGGTGTGCCGGGATGACTTCAATGTCTTGAGTAGTTACAATTTCTTGTATTGTCACTTCTGGATTTACAACCTGTTGAGTGTGTTGTGGATTCTGGAATCCAAATGTTCCTTCAAGACCAGTCTCTGTTTGGAGTTTTTTATTAAATTTCTCGCATTCCTGTTCTAGATTGATGACTGGGGTATTTTCTGTTTCGACCTATGGGGGACTAGTCTCCATGTATTGTTCAGTTGAGACCTTCTCGGTTGTTTCTTCAAGATTTTCTTATGTATCCTATTTAGGGTCTACCTTGGGCCTTCCTTATTTATTCTCAAATTCATGTTTAGAGTCTTCTGAACCTCGATTTGATCTTTTCTATGATTCTTCATCATAATTTTTCTTTGAACTCTCCTCCAAGCTTACACTGGGAGTAGGTTCTCTTACTTCCTCAATTTGTAATAGGTCCAAAGGGACCTGTTCGAGCCTTTTATTTCTATATATGTGGAATTCTCTGAGGTCCTCTAGGTCTAGCTTTAGTGACGCTAAATGAAAAACTTGTGAAAATTTCTTAGCTTGCTCAAAGAAATCATCAAACAGATCATCCTCATGACTGAATTGCCTGATTTTGACCATGGCAGTGAAATTCTTAGCAATTTGGTTGGGGTCATACTGTCTACCTGGCATGGTAGCTAGGTTTAGAGTCGTGATGTTCTATATTTATTTAGATGCATGCCTGAGATCATGCAACGTGAAAGTGCCACATTGTAATGGGAAGGTTGGCCAGATGGCCTTCTTCTGCTCCTTAAGGGTTTTGGTTATCCCATCACCCACTATCTCATAAGCAATCTCTCGTGCCAGTAGTTTATCCGGAACATAGAATGAGAAAACATGGGGAGCTGTTACACAAAATATTGTCACCATGACTATTTGCAGTCAGTATGGGTCTATCATCATTCATGCTGTCCTCCTAAGCAAGTCTCAAACCTCTGCTCTTCATGTCAACCTTTGAAAATGAGAGAAAGACTTTAAAAATCAACAAAGCTCTGGTTCCGCACTTTCTCTCGCTGTTGCCTGCGGTCTCGCACCCCTTGTTCATGTTACCTGCGGGCCTGCCCGCTCTGTCTCTAAAGGAGTGGGTGCGGACCCCTGTGAAATTCAAAAAGGCGCAGGTTTATTCTAAAAAACTCACTTTGGGTTAATTCTAGATGATTGTAGAAGGAATTTTGATGTGGATGGTTTGCTCTTAGGTGGTTCATGCATCCCAAAAGAGAAAGAGCTAATCCCTTGATGAGAGGAGCTATCCCTTTGAATGAGGGCTTTATCCCTTTAAAGGTGGACCTAGTAACTTCCCTCCATTGCAATATAAATTAAGGCATTGGGCTGATTTTAGGGAGGTTAGAAGCTGAACATTTTTGAGGGTAAATGCTGGTGGAATTGAGACTTCCTAGTTAAGCTTGAGAAGATAGATCACATACCTTTTGGCTTCATTGGGAAGAGAGTGAAACTTGTCAAAGTAGAGGAGACTTCTTGTTGGACCCTGGGAGGAGCTTGTACAGCATCAAGGCACAGGTTGTAAAATTCTTCTTTGATTTGAATTAGTACAATCAGATTCATTTTTCTCAAAAAATTGTCTTATGTGATTTGTTTTATGAATTCCTTGATCATCATAATAAGTATGCTTTATTATATTAGCTTTTCAGGTGCTATTTAATTTGTGTGCTTGTTTGTGTTTGCAGATTTGCTACAAGGGAGCTCATTTGGATCAAAGGAGCGAGGCTTCCACAAACTTGCATTGGACCCAAGGTAGGCCTAAAACACTTGTTTGCCTTTGTTTATAAATTGCATACTTAGAGAAAGATAGGATTTGATTGGCTTGCTTGTCACTAGATATCATTAGATATTAGGGAGTTCGATCTTGTTCGCAAGAACGAATCATTCCGTGTGACAAAATGGCAACTCTGCTCGGGACTTGATTTCTTGATTTGCTTTACTTTGACTTGAGAAATTGTGTTTTTGTTTCTGTTTTTGGCTTGTTGTGTCTGGAATTGGGTAGATTTAGTAGATCTTGGATTATTTTTTGTTTTTCATACTTTTGGGAGAGGACCACACCCTTTGCTTGTAACACAGTGCGGACCTGTCCGCACTTTTGCTTTACACAAAGAGCGGTACCGAACTTGTGTGGTCTGCGGACCTGCGGCCCCTGTCAAAATTTTGGAAAACTTAAGATTTTCTCTTTCAGTCAGCTTAGTTTTTGTTTAGGTGTTTATATCCTCTGCCTAGACCTGCGTGTGACTTGTCAGGAACTTTTCTTAGGTTAATTTCATTGGTGTTAGGGTTTTAGGTGAAATTCCTAGAAGTGTTGGTTCCCGGGCTTGATTTTCATTTTGGTCTTGTAGTAGCTCAGAGCTTAGAAGCCTTAGAAGCCTCAGATCACATTGGTTTTTACTGGCCTTCTTATGAGTCTGACCATTTGCAAAATCTACCTTTGTTGAGGAATCCATCTTGTGTTTCTCTTTGCGAAACTTCGAAAAGACTTGGGTTAAAAGTTTTGGATTTCATTTTTAGAAAAAAAAAACAAAAATTGTTTGCTTTTTGACTGATTTGTGATTCTAGACAAATTAGTCCTTAGTTTGCTTATAGCTAAGTAAAACATCCTTAAAAAGAAATCTTGTAAGCTTTTACTTCAAATAGTTCTTAGAATTTATAGATCTCAAGATTAGATTTTTCCATAGTTTTGAGTGTTTTATAAAAAATTAAAAATATCTTTTGGAAAAAGTTTGTTTTTGTAGTATTTGAGTGTTTGAAAGAAAGGGGAAATTTTTGTGAATATAACTAGTTGTATCATTTTTTAGTGCATTGGAAAGGACAAAAAGCTCTTCTTTTGATTTGTTTGTTAAGAAAGATTTGTGTTTACAAGCATTTGCATTTTCAAACTCTTTCCTAACTAGAAATTCATTGAAGGGAAAATATTGCTTATCATCTTAAGTGCATTGTTTAGTGATTTCGAGTCGAGTCTTCACACCATAAGTTTCATCTCTACACCTCTTGACTTAAAGAAAAAACCAATAAAAATAACGCTTAAACTAAAATCTATCTGGTAATCTTTTTATTTCTAGGGCTCTATTACACCAACATAGCTTAAGCTAGTATCTTGGAGTAGGGAGTAATTAACTCTCCAAGATAGTAAAACAAACAAGTAGTTATATCTTGCGGTAGGAGAAAAATCCAATTGTTACACCTATGCTCTGGGAAAGCTCCTCTTAAAGGAGAAGCACGAGATCATGTCCAAACCAGTGTGGGAATCAATCCTTCCTCATTGGGAACGACACCAGATATTCACGTATTAAAAATGGTAAACCTCGGATTAACCATTGTCGAGGAGCCTGGGGTCACTTGTTGCTAAACCTTGGATTATGTCAAGGAGCCTTCAAGGGGATTGAGATTGTTACTCTGCCCTTGCACGCGTATCAGATCATAGACTATTCCCCCAGGTATATTTGTTTCCGTTGGTAACCATAGTGACCATATTCTATAGGATTCTTTCCTAAGGTGACGGTGGAGGGAAGATCCCACTGTACCTGGAGCAGACGTCGGCTAGACTCACTTGGATTTTCTGGGCGGTTCTCTTCACTCGAGACGGTTTAGTGGAGAAACTTGTGCCAGTCTATTCATTAAGCAGGATGGTGGGGTAACTGTTCCAACCACCATTTCTGTATTGAACTCAGTGATGTTGGATTTCATCACCAACTAGTGTTTTCAATACGGAAAGTTACTGTTTGTGTGTGGTTTGATCTCCTAGATTCTTTAGGTGTGTGATTCAAAATTTGTTTGGTTCTTTAGAGGTTTTAGGGGGTTTTCATTGAGATTTTACTTTGTTTTAGTGTGAAGTAGTTAAAATATTTAATCGTGGTTGAATTACCGAGGAAGTCTCGTAGACTTCGGGGCCAACCTCCTGAGCTTTCACCGAGCTAGCCTGAAGGGTTACGAGCCCTTGTAACTCCTAGAGACAGTAGAGTTGGGTCACCTGAAGAAGGAGAGTATTCTTTAGTGGTACATCCAGATTATCAAGCTTTAGTAGCAGATTATAATCCACAATCTGTTTCTGTTTCTGAAGTTATTGGTAGTTTTTCATCTACTAGTGATTTAGGTGAGGAACCTGATATATCCGAACTTGAAACTGAATTTGCTGCTACGCCAACATCGTGATTTACCTCTCCAACTTCTAGTGGTCCTAGTTCACCCAGGGTAGAAAGAATAATTACCCAAAATCTTCCTTCTGGACTTATAGCTATTGAAGAACTTGCTACTCCGGAAGAAGAAGGTATCCCTATCCCTGAAAATCAACTTGTTATAGAACTTAGGGAGCGTGAATCAATCTTTTACAGTCCACTTAGGAGCAGTGCTTGGTATCTTTCATTGACCAATTTTTTGGAAAACCCGGGACTAATTTTTTCACCACCTCGTATTCCTTTTCACCCAACACCTAGGGGTTACTATCCTCCATTAAATATGTCAAGACAGTCGTCCATGTTTTCTCAATCTCTAGAAACCTTTTTGTATGACGGTCCTTCTGTTCCCTCTGGGTATCAGTCACTTACTGGTATTTTTTCGGGAGCATCTCCTCAACCTATTGAACAAGGGTTATTAACTGGAAATAATGGAACTAAGTCATTGAGTGTAGAAGATATTCTCATGATGTTAGGTACTATTCCTAACCCTCAACCTCAAGGTGGCCAGTTACCGCCTGGGGGGCAGCCTCAAAGTCCTCAATTATCGCCTGGGGGGCAACCTCAAGGTACCCAATTTGTGCCTGGGGGGCAACCTCAAGGACAGTACATACCTACGGAATAGTACGTTCCTCAAGGTCAACCCCAGACTCAATATGTACCTCAAGGTCAACCCCAGTATCAATATGTACCTCAAGGTCAACCCCAGTATCAGTACGTGCCTCAAGGTTATCAACCTCAAGGTCAGTACCCAAACCAAGGTTTCCAACCACCTTTCGGTCAATCATATGTCCAAGGAGCTGGGAATGTACCTTTGAATTATCAACCCTACCCTCAACCCAGTTATGGTCCTCAATATTCTCAACCTATTATGGGTTTGTACCCCGAAATGAACTTAGTGTGGGATCCATCTCAAACTCAACAGGTCTTGCAACCAAATGTACAGTTGTCATCTCAAACTGGACAACCCTTGGTTTCTGGTTCACCCCAGCAACCTGTCCAGTCTACTATTCAAACTTCTGCACCTTCTGTAGTTTCTCAGCCTGGGCCTAGTACGCCTCGTACTCCGCCTCAAACGGCTGCTGCAACTGCTGCAACATCTGTTCAATCTACCCCACCTACTTCTGGAGTATCGACAGCTCCAGTTTCTACTGTTCCTGTATCAACTCCTCAGACATCTTTACCTCAGTCTGGATCCATAATTCAAACTTCGGTTCAAATTCCTGTAGGACAAACTGGTCCAAGTATGGTTGTCACAAGTCAACCTCAATTTACTTATCAACCGTACCAGGGATAGTACCAATTCGGTCCTGCTGTGCAGCAGCCAGTCTATCAGTATCAACCATACCCTGGGTTCACATATTAGCAACCTCAACAACCCCAGTACGGTCTGGTTAATCCTGGTTTTCCGAGAGGATATAATATCCCAAATGCAATTCCAATTCCTAGTTATCCTAGATATCCTCCTCCTGTGGCTGGTCTCATGACCCAGGGTTTCAGGGACCCTAATCGTCAGTTACCGTTTATCGCAACTTTGGACTTGCCTAACTTGTCGCGCCTTATGAACGATCCAATTAACTATCTTCCGTTTTGGCCGCCAATGCCGAATAAGTTGCCTAGTGATATTCCTAAGTTTGAAGGCAAATCAGGAGAGGAGCCATCGAACCATGTGATGACTTATCACCTCTGGTGTGCATCTAATTCCATTTTAGATGATTCAATCCGTTTAAGGATTTTCCAACACACTCTAATTGGTCTTGCGGCCAAGTGGTATATTGAGTTACCGCGAGCCACTTTTTGTATTTTAGTCAGCTAGCTACTTCATTTTTAACTCATTTTCAGTTGCCAGTCAAATATGACAATGGCACGGAATTATTAACTTCATTAAAGCAGTCAACGTCCACCTACATTTCAGATCACATTCATGAATGGAGACGTCGACGACGTTTAGTGAAAGTTTTTATTCTGGATCAGATCTTAGCTGAATGGTTTGTAAAATCTTTGTTACCAAAGATCACTGAGGATGTAGCTAAAGCCGGAGTCGTTACTGAGGAGAAAGTAATTTCTCAAGCTCAATACCTTGACTTAGTCTAAACGCAGTCAGGTACGTTACATGAGAAAATCCCTGATCTTCCTAAACAAAATCAAATTGCTGCAGCTCCTTCAGGGTCTCATGCCGCTGATGGTATGATTGGTACGGTTAATACCAAAAGTAAGAAGAAATCTTCCAAGAATTCTTCTCCTATCATAACTTTACCAGATTCCCCGACAGGAGATTCTTCCATGGAAATTTCCGCCGATATTCATGTTGTAGAGTCATCTACAGCCAAATCAAAATCCGGCGGTAAGAAGAAAGGGAAGAAGAAAAATAAAATAGATAAAATTTCGAAAGAGAAACCAGAAAGAGCGGAATAAAATGATGAGAAACGTAAACCTCGTTATCCTTGTCTCATTTGTGACGAAGAGCATTTGACAAGAGATTGCCCTCATCATGCATAGGTTGCGAAAATTATCAAAGGTTCCCAAACGCCTGCTGTTTTGAAGGATCCTTTTCCAAGTCAAGACAGTAAGATGATAGGTTCTTCCTTAAATGCCTCCGAAGAACCCATAATGATGATGTCCCATGTTAGGATTGTGACTCGATCGCATGATTATGGAAGTAAAAGTCCTGTTGATGGTAAAGAAGCAGAATCTTCTCATTCTAACCCATCAACCTTAGCTCCCGGTTCCGATCCGCTACAGATCGAGAAACCTAACCGAGACGTAGTAATCAAACCGCCAACCAAGGGTGTACTTTGAAAGTCGGCTTTCAATCCACATGCGAGAGTAGCTCAGAACTATAACATTGTTGAAGATTTGGATGTTTCCCCTTCAGCAATGTCGGCTTTGGAAGTGCTGCAATCATGTCCAGCACAGCGTAAATTACTATTGTCGGCTATAGGAGCTGTTGATGTTCAAGACTCGAACCTTATAATTTTCGATTTAGAAAATAGTACACCGCGCTTACCTCATCAAATGGCTTTCCAGATCCCAGTGTTAGTAAAAAACAGACCTTGTTATAGGACTGTGATCGATGAGGGAGCCTCAACGTGTATTATATCGATACAATGTTGGAGATCGCTTGGTTCTCCTTCGCTAAATCAATCCCCGACGATTCTAAAGGCCTTTTATGGCCGTGGGTTTCATCCTTTTGGCGTTCCACAGGATTTACCTATAGGGGTTGAAGGCAAATCTGTTAATCTAGACGTGGAGGTGGTTGATGCCCCTCTAGATTACAACCTTCTCTTGGGTCGTAGTTGGTCTTACGCTATGACAGTTGTCGTTTCATCGGTCTTTCGGCTTATAAAGTTCCCTCATAATGGAAATATCGTAACTATAGACCAGCTGACTTACTTTTGATCCGACCTAGCCTCTTCTGAAAGTATTCAGCATGTCGGAAAAACAACTATCCCGTATAAGGATGTTGGAGTAGGACTAGTTAGAGATTTTGGTTTACTGGGAACTTTTCCTTTTCCTCCTATCAACGCATCGTCTTCTACTGCAACCATTCATATGATTTTGTCAGACACTATTGTTTATGATGATCCTTGGATCGTACCTTCCGAATCTGAGATAGACTCATTTGGTGATGTTATGCCTTTGAGTCCATATGAAATTGCGTATCAGGCCGTGCAGTCGTTTACCGACCCATCCTCAACCAAAATTGACTTAATGAATGTGGTCCATGAGGAATCACTTTCAACATCAAACTCGGATTCAACAACGTTTTCCTAACTTGTTCACACTGATGAGCAAATTCGTGAAATCGTATGTGTCGATGATTTACCATGGGAAGATCTTCATCATAGATCTTCGTTTTTTCCCGAGAGTGATCGTTTTGAAAATGATTTTTCATCTATTTTTATGACTGAATATGTCAAGGAACCTCAGAATCCAATGAAAAATCCTGATTCAGAGTTAAATTTGGGAAACATTTCTTGAACTATTCCTATTGATATTTCGGTTAAGCCTGGAATTGTTGAAAACATTCATATAGGTGCCTCCTGTACGGAAGATGAAATTCAAACATATAAGGCCCTATTTCAAGAATTCCACGACGTGTTTTCCTGGTCATATGAGGAAATGCCAAGAATTGAACCCGCAATTGTTGTTCATGAAATCAAAACTTACCCGGATTCTAAACCCGTCCGGAAATGTTTGCGTCAGATCCACCCGAGAAAAGCTGCTACTATTAAAGCAGAAGTTGAAAAATTACTCAAAGCAGGTTTCATTTATCCGATTCCATTAATGGATTGGGTATCGAATATTGTTCCAGTTAACAAAAAGCAAGGGACAATAAGAATATGTATCGATTATAGGGACATTAATCGAGCCTGTCCAAAAGACAATTACCCAACTCCCTATATCGATCAAATCATTGATGATTGTGCCGGCAGTGAAATATTCTCCTTCATGGATGGTTTTTCCGGATACAATCAAATCAATATTCTACCTGCTGATCAACCAAAAACGACTTTCATTTGTCCATGGGGGACATTTTCTTATTTCAAATTACCTTTTGGGCTCAAGAACGCCGGGGCAACTTTTCAAAGGGCTATGTCTTACGCGTTTCATGACATCAAGCACATTGTGCAACCCTATCTCGATGATTTACCTGCTCATTTAGTACATCAAGCTGATCATCTCATCCATTTACGAGCAATCTTTATGAGGTGTAGGCATTATCGGATTAGGTTGAATCCACACATGTGTTTTCTGTATAGAAATAGGTCGGTTACTGGGGTTTGTTGTTTCGAAAGCTGGCATTCGCGTCGATCCCTCAAAGGTTGAAGATATTGTCAAATTGCCTCCTCCTCCGAGTCTTTGCCAACTCCAAATTTTGCAAGGGAAAGCAAACTTTTTACGTCGATTCATTTCTAACTACGCCGAGATCACAAAGGGTTTTACCCGGTTGTTGAAATAGAATACTCCATTCTTTTGGGATGAGATAGCTGATAAATCTTTTGATGCACTAAAACACGCGTTGACCCATGCACCGTTATTGCATCCTCCCAACTACAACCAGGACTACTTCTTGTATCTCGTCGCCTCCCATTCCACCATTGGAATGGTGTTAGTTCAGGAAGATGAATTCGGTACTGAACATGTGATATATTACTTCAGTCGAACTTTAAATCCAACTGAGCTAAAATACTCACATGTGGAGAAGTTGGCATTGGTAGCTGTTCAAGCTGTCCAACGTTTTCGTCATTACATTTTACTATGTAAAACTACAGTAATTTCTGATTGCAATCCTATGATCTATATTTTAACCAAGCAATTGCTAGGGGGCAAGTACTCCAAATGGATTGTGATCCTGTAGGAGTTCGACCTGGAATTTGAAAAGTCTAAGTCGAAGAAATCTTTAGTTTTTGCGGAGTTAATGTGTGACTTCCCGCGTGCTGACACAGAAACTGTGGCAGAGGAGCCCATTGCGGATGAATCCTTGTTTCTCATCCGCACTTTAGATCCATGGTATGGGGATATCATCATTTATCTCCAGACCCAATCCTTTCGGCCAGAAATTTCAAGGTCAAAACATCGAAAAATATGATTCCAATCCCAACAATTCAGAATTATTGGAGATACTCTTTATTGACGTGGGGCAGACTCTATTTTTCGACGTTGTTTAACTTATGAGGAAGCTGAAAGGGTTCTGAATGACTGTCACTCTGGAGCGTGTGGTGGTCATATGTCTGGGTTTGCCATAGCCCAAAAGATATTGCGCACTGGCTACTTCTAGCCGTCTTTGTTTAAAGATTGTATTAACGTGGTCTGAAAATTCCACAACTGCCAAATTTTTGATTGAAAGATGCGCGCTCCACTTGCTCCTCTCCACCCTATAATTGTCGTCGGTCTGTTTGCAAAATGGGGTATCAATTTTATTACATGTAACCCTCACTCGGCTGGGGGGCATGCATATATCATCCTTGCGGTAGATTACTTTACCAAGTGGGCCGAGGCGATGCCTACATTTGAGGCAGACGGCAAAACAGCTGCGATTTTTGTGTTCAATCATATAATTGCTAGGTTTGGTGTTCCACAAGCGATTATCACTGATCATGGGCATCATTTTCGAAACGTTATGATGACTGAACTTACAGGCCAACTTGGCTTGCGTCACGATAGTTCAACTCCATATTATCCACAAACTAATGGTATGTATGAAGCCATCAACAAAGTTCTAGTCATCATGATCCGACGAATCATTGGGATTCATAGGTCGAATTGGCATAACATGCTATTTTCAGCGCTTTGGGCATATCGAACTGTTGTGGGGAAAAATGCCTATGTAGGACGATCCTATCCACCTAAGGTGTGACAGTGCCTTAGCAACAAACAGAGACAGCTATTCTAGTATTCTTCCTTTATGAATTAAGAATGAAGAGAGATGGATGGACTAACCGGTGTCTTCCGTTTGTCCCTTGATCCGGTTTCTCTTCTCTTTGGGAGTTCCCAGCTACTTGCCTTCTCGCTCGCCCAGCTTCAAGAGGTTTCTGCAAGATCACAGGAAGAGAACACTACACAAAGACATAGATTCATATTCATAACTAGTTCAGGATTAGAAATAAACTAAACATACTAATGTAATCATACATCAAAGATACATCAGTATATAGGAGAAACCAAGATAGCTTTATTGATGAATAACAAGGTTCAGGAAGAGATACAACCCAGAGGGCTCCAATCCAGCATCTCCTTCCCAGCAAATGAAATTCCTATCTTCACCTTCCTTCAAAGCATTAAGCACCCAATGATTCCAGTCTCAAACCAACAACAATTCTTTGCAATAAAAAAATTCCAGCCTCCAGATCTCATGGGGGAGAGATCCATATATAGATGTTTGGAGAGAGGATGAGTCAGCTTGAGATCTGACTAGTGTCCGCTCCCTCTGTCAGTTCTTGCTTCCACTTGGAGGTTCTTGCTTCCACTTGGAGATTAGGAACCTCTTACTCATCACTAGTCGAATTCACTGAGGCAAGTGTCATTGAGTAAGATTCTGGAAGCTTCCAGGGTCTTGACACCTTGTTGAATGAACTTGCCATTTGTCAATTCCCGCTCAGCGCACCCTGGTAGTGTTTCTACCTGCGTTGCAGTGCAGGTAGCCAGTGCAGACTTTGCATTTCAGTGCAGACAGCTAGTAGAGCGTCTGAATTGATCCTGAATTGACTTGTTTTTGAGCAGTTTCTGGTGGAGAACTTCTGTGAATTGCTGTGGTTTGTTAGCCTTGTTCCTCTAGGGGTAGGAACAACATGTTTAGGGACTTTGGATCCCTTGGATTATGGACATTTCATGCTCAATGCTGTAAGGCACAAAAATGTCTATAACAGTTGCCTCCTAAAGTATGAGGTCGTTTATCGGGTGAAATGCTTTATCAGGAGGATCCGAAGTTCATTCATTGCTGGGAGGAGACCTGTAATACAATATAATACAATACATTATTTTTCATACTGCTTTCATGATCTAGCTGAGGCGGGCATTCCCATGCTCAGCTTTATAAATTCATTTTTCTGTACATAGAACAGACAATCGTCTGATGGTAGACTGATAATTTTGATGAAATTATCATCCTTTGGGTAGGATGATTATCTGCTGCAATGATGTACATGTCAATGTCTTTATCTTTCCTGAATATATATCGCAGCCCAGATGGATGAAACTAGATCTGGGGTCTTCAAACTCGTTCGATCTTCACTCTAAGTACAAGTCGATCCATGTGAGAAATGTTCTGAAGTCGAACATGGAAAGACATCGCTTGATTACTGGTCAATGAGGTAAACCGTTAACAAGCGCGAGAGGAATCACCGATAATGATAATGACCCTCAAGGTACTGCAGTACAATTCACGTGGTGTGAATAAAGGACTTGGCGTCGAACACGCAAAATCTTTCGATCGAAGGTCATTGATGTATACCTGTCGCCGGAAGTGAGAAACTTGCCATTAAGGCATGCAAGCTTCAAAGTACTGAAGGGGTTGTTCCTAGATCAACTTCTTGGATAATGAGCTGATGTCGACAAGAAGCGATCCGTCAAAGGAGGGCCTTAATGAATCCCACATCAGTGACACGGAACGGAGCAAATGATTTCGATGGAGGTGAAAACGATCTGATGACATATGATTCAGGGTGGCGGTCATGAAAGGATGAAGGATAATGTATGGCAGTGGATGGGACACGGTTGACTTCTCTGAACGACTTCTCTTGAACATATGGCGACACTTATGTGATGGATCGGTAGCATTACCCCAAAAATGGATGGTATGGCGAGACCATGGTGATGTGACCGGTGAATGAAACAACCCAACCCGATTGTGGTACGGAGGAAAAGTGTCATGTTCAAGAGCGACTTGCTACCATCAAAGTTTTCTTGAGTTTCTCCCAATTTTTCCCCAGTCATTACTGACCAGTACCTCTTTATTTTTGTCAAGCTTGAGGAGGTTAACATATGCTTGTTCTATAACTTGCCCTTCGGGTAAGCCCATCGCTATGTTTTAACGAGCCTAGCGATAGTGAAACTCGTTCTCGTCTAAAGACAAGTTTGTCGCTATTTAATGATTTTAACGAGTCTAGCGACAAAGATAACTCAGTCCTTTTCATTTTTAGAGAGTCTGAAAAGGTACGTAAAGTCAACTCCGAAAGTTATTTTTCGTCATCTAATCCCTTAAGTCCGAAAAAGTATAAAACAATACAGAAGGGATGAGTTTTCGATAGTTTTAACGAGCCGAACAAAACAAGCGCTCGATCTTTTTGTGCAATAATCCCTCAGGTCCAAAAAGATTAAAATCTAGAGGAGGGATAGCACTTCCGGTCGCTTTAACGAGCTGGAAGGCCAATCTTTTCATATTTTACGAGTCAGATGAAAAGAGCTTAAAGAAGACTCGTCTTTTGAGGAACGAGTGATGAAACGGGTTAGCAGCTGATTCCAGGTAAGGCTTGGAATTTTCCAATCATGGCAGTGTCACAAGGATGGCTAAGTGAAATCACTATTCGCAGCTGTTCCTCAAAATGGGTAAACAATCAAATGGAGGTGAATGATTGGCCAATGGAAAAGTGGAGGTGACGGTGCAAACATGACCAAGGCTTTAATGGCTGATGATATTACATTCACTGTGGTTATTTATCGGGTAGTTCATTTTTTAACGAGCTTAAATGCGGATTGAAACACTTGCTCGATCTTATGTTTATTTTTTAACGAGCATGAACTATGCGCTAAAACTGCTCGGATATTGCGTTTATTTTTTAACGAGCATGAACTGTGTGCTAAAACTGCTCGATTAATCCAGTCATATGGTAAGAATGTCTCATTAAGATTCTATTTTTTATGGAGCTTCATCTCACAAAGCTTTGCTCCGTATCCTTTCGTTATGGAAGCTCGGAAACGACCAATCCTACGAGTTTAAAGGGTTAGACCTACAGGTTTAAAGGGAGGACCTAAAACTTTAAAAAATAAATAGTCCCCCTTGCTTGCACTCCAAAAGGTTTGCATGCCCCCAGGCATAAAGTACGATTTCAAGGTTACCCCTTCTTATGTCCAATAAAACATTTGTTTTACCGGGAGAGGCCTACCTCTTTCAGGCTACCCAAAGATTGTTTTGTTATTCTTTCAACAAAACACCTCTTCGGCGGTGTCTACCGAGATAGACAAAGGTGAGAGACTCCGTCTATCAACTCACATAACTTTGACAAAAGAATCTTATTCCAGAACAACCCCACTTCCAACCACGGACGGGGTGCGGACTAGTCATATTCTCCTGCAGAAACCTACCTTATACCCAAAGTTTTCCTGCCGAAGCAGACCAGGACGCATGCCCCCTGGGTTCCAGTCATATCCTCCCGGATTACTCGCGCTCATCAGGAGGACGGACCGTGGGTTGAGACATTTCTTGCATGAAGAGACCATTTAGGGATGGTATATGAATATTTGCGATGCGTGATCCGGGAAATGAAAGCTGGTCCACGAGCTTGACCACTCTTCCTTCGTGCGGAAAACACATTACTCTAAAGAGTGAAGAGACGATGGCTCCCATGCAATATATATAGTCTCGTCCAAGGAGTAGGTTATAATCCAAGGGTCCTTGAACGACCATCACGTTCATTTGAACGGTCTTCCCTTTCAATGTGATAGCCACATTGGGGAGGATCCCTAAAGGTCGACTGGTTCCTTTATCAAAGCCCGTCAGATTTCTCATTTCTGGCAAAAGTGCTGGCGAACCAAGCGCTTTCCAAGCAATAGAGGAAAGGATACTCACAGATGCCCCCTCATCAATGATGGTGCCAGCCATTACCATTCTGTATATTTGAACGATAATTCTGAATGGTATGCTTGCTGGCAAACGGGGTCTGCCTAGTTGGTTCCAGTCGAACGAGACAACTAGGTTGCTTGGTGGTGGGACCGGTATGACTCTGACGAAGTTCCTTCCTGCGATAAAGGAATGGGTGAATTGCCCCCTTGTTCGTCGGAGTCTGTGTTGATGAAGAGAATTTGGACGGTGTCGTCTTTATTCTCTTCTGTGATGGTATCATTCGAAGATAGAGCCTCTGAAGGCAAAACCGGGTCAACTGCCGCCTCAACCTTTTGACTTTCGTCAAGTATGGATTCAGACGGTTCATCCTCAATGATAGGCGCTTCGGCTGACCACCTGAGCGGGCCAGCCGGGTTCTCAACTGGTGAAGGACTTGGCAGGAGTTTTTGATATCCAGGAGGAAGTTGCGCTCGTAAAATCGGGCGATCTTCCAAAACTCTTTTAGCCTCGTCTAAGAAGGGACAACGGTGGATGGCATGGTCGCCTTCACACAGTTTTCAGGGAAATCTAGCTTTCCCTCTCTGTCCTGTGACTTCACTTTCACTAGTTGACGGTGAGCTGTCAACATGGCTATCAGAGGTTGACGCCACCGAATTGTGCAAACGGGGAGACCAGTCCCTTAGTATCTGAGGGATGCAGGGACAATCTCTGTGGAAGTGGTCTCCCTTGCATATGACACATGGCGATTTAGGCCTAGTCAGTGCTGTGTGTGGATTTTTGTCAGACGCCACTTGTTTGCCCCCAGTCACTTTTGGCTCCTTCTTCTTCTTCTCTTTCTTCTTCTTTTCCTTCTTCTCCTTAGGAACTTGGTTTCTTGTTTTACCAGTTCCGTCAAGCGAGGAGGAAGGGGGAGAGGGAGAATTAGATGAAGTAGAAGGCTGGTGGATAACTCTGGTCTGGTCTAACTGTTGATTCGACTGTTCAGGAATAGTGGTGTTCTGAACGACATTGGTTGAAAAGAGCCAGACCGGCAGGCCAATTGTCAGTCCTGGAAGCGACAATGTGGCCATATGGGGTGCACCAACATCTCCCCAAGAGGAGAAGGGACTAGGATTTCCACCAAGGGGAATTCCTTGGTTGGTATGCTCCATTTTCTCAACCTAAAGATCAACGCAGGAATAGGGGTGATTGTTCCGTTTAAAATAAATTTTAACGATGCTTTAGACACAACTTGCTTTTTCACTTTTAAAGAGTCGAGAAAAAGCTAAAGATGACTCTAGTCTCCTTCGATGTTTTAACGAGCCCGAAGTGACAAATGATCGGATGGACTTTTTCCGTTATAGAGTCTGAAAAAGGCCAAAAGGAACTGCTCTAGAGTTCTAGGTAGAGGGTGTGCCAAACTTTTCGCAAAACCGCAGAATACTTTTTAAGGTACGGGCAGTCGATCTTCCTGAATGCTGTGTTCAGTGCATTGCGATCAGTAGGGCGGCCGACACGGCTTCCTAATGATAAAGGTTTTATGCCTATAGGGGTCTCCCAATATATATGCGACGGTACGTGGGAGCACAATCCGTACTGGCGCTATCGTCCCTCAGGAGGAATCACCCACCATCAGCGAGATCGACAGTCACCAGGCTTTACGACGCCGGAACACGTCTCTAGCCTAGACCTCTATGTTGTGCGTTATGTTGCAAAGCGTTGTTAAGTTCATTCAATTTATTTTAGGTTGATGTTTTTAGAAGTTTGCCTTTTGAGGTTCACCACGAGATGTATGATACAATTCCTAAATGCAGTCTAAAGATGATAAGCAAGCTTTTTATATCTTTTCAACCATGAAAATCCTAGCTACAAAGGGAAAAGAAAGACACCATCTTTTCTCAAAGAGCAATCAGCACACTCTAATGCACTTTCCCTAAATCAAGCATGCAAACTATCAAGATGCAAATGCACAATGCAGGTGTTTGTTTTCCGCTTTCTTAGTATTGATGCCTAAAAAGAAAGCTTTTTGTACAACTTTGAATTTGCTTTTAAATGACAGATACAAACAAGTTTACTTTTTCGAAATCAGAGAGGGTAGAAGAGATTACAACACTTAACGATTTTCGAAATGAATACTTGTTTCGACACTTAAAAGAGACAAACTCAAACCAAAAGCAAAAGCAAATGTATAATCAACTGTAAACAACCAATGAACTCTCTCCTAAGATCACAATCAACAGATCTGAATCAAGGGCTACAGGATGATTATTTCACTCTTGCAAAGGAAAACTGTAAACAACGCCACAAACACATAAAAACACTCACAGTCTTTTTGTACAAAAGGAGGCGGAATTTAAGCAGAGAAAAGGAGTTATCAGACAGGTACCTATGCTGGTTACAGGCTGCAAAAAATCAGAGATCAAAACAAGGAAAAACAGAGCAGAGAACCCCAGCTGCACAAGGCCTAACTGGATCAGCGCACCCTCAACACAGGGGTTTTGACATTCAGCGTAGGTAGCCTTCACGGGACCTGCATTGAAATGCAGAACCTCTTCACAGGGTCTGCGCTGAAGGAGAAACGAGAGTTTCTCACTGGGTTCTGGGTCACAGTTTGCTATTTAATCTATAGTTTCAGGCCAAATCAAAGAAACAAGCAAGGTACAATCAAAGGGATGCTTTGAGGAAGGGCTAAGATCTATCACAAAGGATCATCAAATCATTTGTGAGTCCATTGTTCAGATCATAGACAAATCCAGTGATTGGATCAAAGCAACAACTGTCTACTTTGCATCTGAGAATAGTAGATGCAGTTCGATTGTTGTTGTTGAGTCTATGAAACAAACAATGATAGAAACACAAATAAAATGACTAAACAGATCTCCCCAGTGGAGTCGCCAATTTGTTATGGGGAAAAATGCCTATGCAGGACGATCCTATCCACCTAAGGTGTGACAGTGCCTTAGCAACAAACAGAGACAGCTATTCTAGTATTCTTCCTTTATGAATTAAGAATGAAGAGAGATGGATGGACTAACCGGTGTCTTCCGTTTTTCCCTCGATCCGGTTTCTCTTCTCTTTGGGAGTTCCTAGCTACTTGCCTTCTCGCTCGCCCAGCTTCAAGAGGTTTCTGCAAGATCACAGGAAGAGAACACTACACAAAGACATAGATTCATATTCATAACTAGTTCAAGATTAGAAATAAACTAAACATACTAATGCAATCATACATCAAAGATACATCAGTATATAGGAGAAACCAAGATAGCTTTATTGATGAATAACAAGGTTCAGGAAGAGATACAACCCAGAGGGCTCCAATCCAGCATCTCCTTCCCAGCAAATGAAATTCCTATCTTCACCTTCCTTCAAAGCATTAAGCACCCAATGATTCCAGTCTCAAACCAACAACAATTCTTTGAAATAACAAAATTTCAGCCTCCAGATCTCATGGGGGAGAGATCCATATATAGATGTTTGGAGAGAGGATGAGTCAGCTTGAGATCTGACTAGTGTCCTCTCCCTCTGTCAGTTCTTGCTTCCACTTGGAGGTTCTTGCTTCCACTTGGAGATTAGGAACCTCTTACTCATCACTAGTCGAATTCACTGAGGCAAGTGTCATTGAGGAAGATTCTGGAAGCTTCCAGGGTCTTGACACCTTGTTGAATGAACTTGCCATTTGTCAATTCCCGCTCAGCGCACCCTGGTAGTGTTTCTACCTGCGTTGCAGTGCAGGTAGCCAGTGCAGACTGTTAGTGTCAGTCTTCCCAGCCTTCCTCCAGTGATCAAATATTCTCTTACAAAGTGGTCTCAGAGTTTCCAAGTCAAATTTTGTCATTTCAGTGAGTCTTCAAGCAAAATTTGGTCACTAGGCATTAGGTCTAGGGTTTGCTTTCACTCCTTCTAAAGTTGTCCAAATGTCAGTCCATGTCATTATTCAGCTAATTCTATCATCATTCATAGGGTTTTCATTATCATCTCAGTGTCTAATGAGTCATTGTACACCTTGTTCATGCTTCAGTTGTGCCTAGGCAAGGTCATTTCCCTCTCCTAGGGTTTTGAAGGCAATTTCTCTTGGATGGTCAAATCACCGGCAAAACTTGTTTCCTGATGTTCATACACCTTCCCCTATCCTTAAAGTACCTTATCAAATGCTTCCCATCCCTTACATCCCCCAAATTCCTCATTTTCGCACAAACCCTAGTTTCTAGCTTCAACCTGGCAATTTTCTAGGTTGGGCCTGTGTTTTGCCCTTTTGGACCCCTTCCCCTCACTCAATCCCTAAGATTCCACTTTACCCTACTTCCTAACATCCCTCCCTACTTCCAATAATTTCCCTAAGAATTTAGAAGCCCCCTATCCCCTTCATTTCGCTCCATTTCGACAAAATCCCTTGTTTCACACATCGGGACAAGTTGCACTCAAATGCTGTTTTAGAGAAATAAAAGATGAATTTTGGAAAAATAAGAGAGGTTTTGGTCCATAACATGCCAAATAAGAAAAACCTCCTTCACGTTTTGCACAGGTGTCATGGTTTTAGAGAAATGCCAAAATTACAATCGCCGGATCCAAGGCGGTTGGCCAAGGCACAAAAAAGGAGAAAGAGGCCTGATCCCCTCCATATCTTGGCTGAGGCTTCACTCAAAGATCATGGCACTCAATAGCCTAGGCACAGCTCAAATCCTAAAAATTTTGAGAATTTTGGGTAATTTTGGCAATTTTTGGAAATTTACAGGTTTTGGCTCCTCAACGGGTCTCACCGGGGTGAGACCCTTTGTCATGGCAACTCCTTTTCACAAAAATTCAGCATTTCCTATTTTTTTATGAAAAGTTACATATGCCCATGGATGGACTTGAGGTTTTATGGAGTTTTGGGCCTCCAGAAGGTCAAAATACATTCAAAATTTGACTTTCTGCCACTTTTTTGAACTGCAGAAAGCTGTCTTGGGAGAATTGGTTTTTGATAGAGCAAATGAACTCCAAATTGAAAAATTACAGTTGGGTTGGAAAGTAGACTCAAATAAATTTCCAACAAGCTATCCTGCACCCAATTCGGACACCTGGAAGTGCCCCAAACAGAGCTCCAAAGGGGCGCGACCCGTTGAGTAGGGGGGCGCGACCCGTTGAGCAGATTTTGCCAGATTGCATTGTACAGCCCAGAAAACGCAGATTTGACTCAGTTTGACTTTTTGGGGTTGAAGATGATTATCTTTGATGTAATTTTTGTAACTCTAAGACACTTTTACTCTTGTTTAACACTTCTAGAAGATTCATTCATGTCAAGGGTAAATATTTAATGAATGAATTGGTTTCCTAGCTTATAGAGGCAAGTTGTTTTGACTACCTAGATTTTAGTGCTTAGTTTAGAATTAGTTGAAACAGCTCCTAGAAGGATGAGCTCGACCCCTAGAGGCAAGGGAAGAGGTTGGATTGCCTATATTATGTATTTTCTTAATCATTTTCATAGGTTGGAAGGTTGGACTCTTGAGGGAGAAGCTATCATTGTATATTTTCACTGTATCTCTACAATTTTTGGCTAAGGAAGACCAGGGTTTTGCAGTCATCTTTGGGATTCTTGTGGACTCATGTGTTGATGGTGTGTTTCTCAATGTTCTTGTAAGCTTTGTTATGTGATTCATTTCCTTTCTTTACTGCTGCACATTAAACAAATGAAGTGTTAAAGTAGGAATTCATGCTAGCCATGCTCTGCTTTTAAATTTGTTTAATTTCCATGTTTTATACTGTCTAAATGGAATTCAAAGTCATTGTTTTCTCTCTTTAGCTCCTCATCTTTCATTCCTGATCATCCATCTCAAGTTAAGGCATCAATACTGTTTCCTACCTCGCCCCAAGGAACCCCCTGCAGAAACTGTGTCCAATCCCCGCACCCAAAATTGCAATTCCTCAATTTGCCACCAAAAACCCTAAAAACCCCAAATAAACCTTTTTAATTAGTTTACTAGCCTAATATCAGTGTTACCTTGTTGGTCATCTCATCCCATTGAAGATCTACCGAGATTGACCGGAGAGAGCCTTCTCCTGCCCCGTAGGGCTAGCTACGAGGCTGAATGGTTTGATGTAGCCTTGAGGTTTACCTTTCTCAGTCTGAGGTGAAATTTCAAGCGCTAACACAAACTTTGCATTTCAGCACAGACAGCTAGTAGAGCCTCTGAATTGATCCTGAATTGACTTGTTTTTGAGCAGTTTCTGGTGGAGAACTTCTGTGAATTGCTGTGGTTTGTTAGCCTTGTTCCTCTAGGGGTAGGAACAACATGTTTAGGGACTTTGGATCCCTTGGATTATGGACATTTCATGCTCAATGCTGTAAGGCACAAAAATGTCTATAACACGAACCTCAGTAAAAACGTCAACCGGGTTCACTCCTTTCCAACTAGTTTATGGTTTGGAAGCTGTGTTACCCATTGAATGCGAAATCCCGTCATTGAAAATGGCCATCGAATTACTTCCAGCCACTTTCGAAGAGGAAAAACATTTTTTATACTTGGCTCAGCTAGATGAGAATCGACATGATGCTGCATTAGCGATCAAAACTCATGCCAAACGTATTAAAGCTCAGTATGATCAAAATGTTACCCCTCGAAATTTTTCGGAAGGAGACATAGTCTTATTGTATGATCAAGCAAATGATAAATTAGGCGTTGGAAAATTCGTACCTATGTGGCATGGTCCTTATGTTGTCAAGCGAAAGTTGGCAAAAGGAGCCTATGAATTGGTAGAATTTGACGGGGTCTCTTTAGGTAAACCTGGAAATGGTCTGTACCTGAAGAGGTATTATGCTTAAAATCAGGTGTGGACATTTTTAGTTAGGTTAGTTTTCTTTCTAGCTGGTGTGTTTTAGTTTAAAAAGTGTGCTTACCTTAGAGAGTGTTTTTTGTCATTATTCCTACTTATCTTGGTTTTACTCTTGATATTGCAGATGTCGACGCCTCTCCAAACATACATTGGTTTTGCTGATGGTGCTTGTCGTAATACACAGAACATTTCTTCCGCAGCTTGGGTTATCTATTCGCCCTTTGACAAGTTGGTATCTATGCATGGGGTAAGCCTCGGTCAAACAACAAACAACATTGCCAAGTATAGTGCAGTGATTGAGTTATTATCTGAATCTATTTCATTTGGGATTCGGAGTTTGATAGTGAGGTTAGATTCTGAACTTGTTGTATTACAGCTTAATAGAGTATATGCCATTAGAAATCTAGTGTTATTAAGATTATCTTTGAGAGTGCGTCTCTTGGAACGTGAATTTGATTATATTGAATATCAGCATATTCCAAGATATTTAAATACATTAGCAGATGCAATTGCTTCTCGAATGTTAAGTAGACATTTGCAATAATCATACAAGTAAATTTAAAAACATTCCATAACATGTTTTACGAGATAAGCCGGTAATAGTGATATAGTATAATATAGGAGTGTGTCAAAATATACATCGTCCTCGATCATAGGTTGAAAAACACCTTATGATCAGCAAAATTGATAGTACAAAAAGCAAAAATGCCATATGTGTCTACAATAGGCGATCATCCTATCACTGGTGATGATCTCAATAAGAAACCACTGTACGGGCCACCTTACAAAGGAACCTCCTGAAAGGTCCTAGGACCCCAATCACATAGTGTTGTAGTCGAAGAGGAATGTCATCTATGCCGGTCTCCAGAATGTCTCCTGTCAAACGCTCTAGATGGCTCTCCAATTCGGCCAAGGTCTTTGTTGATTCATCCTGTGGGGCTGGTGCCGCTGCAGCTGGTTGTTTCCTCTCGTAGGGAAGGAGAGCAGCTGGTCGTCGTGGACCCACATCTACATTTGAAACTTTTGCTATCAATTTTGGGACGAGATAAAAACAAAAAAAAAAAATTAAATTAGAAAAATGTTGAAAATGATTTTACCTGAGTCATCCCATTGCTCTCCTGGTGGAAGAGCCATGTCTGGGTCACCACGAAATTCTACCCCAGCGTAAGGAAAGTCCTGAATAGCAAAAACCTAGTTTTCCAACCAATGGAAATACTCAAGAGTGAATCGAATGACCTCTGTCCCCTCCTCAGGATGACGGGCCATAACTGAAACCCATCGTATCAATTTGGGCTCTCGAGGAAGTCCAGCTCCAACAGTGAGGTGCTGTGGGACCAACATTCAAACCCTCTCTAGACCAAAGCTCACGACTAAAGCACCATATCCAAAGGGCTTCAGTTGTCCGTTCTTAGCTCTAGTCAGTTGGCCTTTTATATTAGCCAACACAGCATCACACCAGTTGAAGATGGTGCCTCGAAAGCAGTCAACTGCCATCCGCATCTGGGATCTAGTGGCTACATGTAGTGTTGCGCTCCCGCAGAGCCTGGTAACAGTAAAAGCTATTACCTTGAGTTCAGGAAGGGATATGGTTTTGATATCTATCCCTTTGTCTCTAGTTTGGTTGCTACAGAACTCTAGCCGGAGGCTATCGACAGACTGGCCACTTGTCCTAGTCCCGAATAGAGTCAAGTGTTCACCTCTCTTAGGCAAACCAGTCAAAATTATATGTCTGCCGGCTCCATTTCGAGCTGGTGACCACCAATGAAGAAGCATTGGTCCTGTATGTTCCACATGTCTACCAGCCACTGCAGAAAGTCCACCTGGGCCCTCATGCCAGGTATGGCCCAGAATTTGTATAAGCTGCATGCCTTCAATGCATCAATCGAAAGTTGATGATTTATCGCGACGAGATCTACATCCTCATGCTCCCATTCTCGCCAATCAAGCATGATGTGTACTCTACATTCAACAAAAAGGTGAATTAGAATATGTAAAATTGAAAATTTTGGGTGAAATTTGAGTTTGTTATGTTTAAAAAACCTTTGCGCGGGGTACGCACTCTCTCTGTTAGAGACAGTACGTGGTTCCGCATGTTGCCTTAAGGGCAGGTGCGGACCCCCGACTTTTTCCTTGTGCGAAAAAGTTAGGGTCCGCGGGTCCCCTGTGTTATACCTGCGGACCCTCGCGCACGGGTTTTTTGACCTAAAAGCTCCTAAAAAATGAAATGAAACCCTAAAAATCAATTTGAAACAGATGAATTGAAAGAGTAGGATGATGTGGATTACCTGGAGGAGATGGCGTTCGATTCCAACGGACGAATTTTCTGCAATCTTCATGGGAAGTTTCTGACCAAAAGCTGTATTTTCTCACCCAAAACTCAAACGGTAAAAATGAATTAACAAAAGCCCATTTTATAAGTTTTTTGAATAAACGAGTTGTTAATTTGTTTATGTTTCACTTTAAAGAGGTAACTTTTACAGCATTTTTATCCATCTTAAATAGGTATGAGTAATGTTTGAGTTTTTGTGTAGGATAACGGATTTTTCAGGTGAAATCTGTCATTTTCGACGAAAAAACATTAGAGTCATCTTTAATCTCTTTTCTGACTCCTGAAACATGAAAAGATCGTCGAGTTTTTCTTTTTAAGCTCGTTAAAATGGAACTAAAAAGACGGTCCACTTACAACCCTTTTCTGACCGTAAAAACATGAAAAGATTGCTGGATTTTTGTCATTTCAAATTCGATATTGGTCATAAAACAATGTGTCATTGATCGCTTTTTTACTTTTTTCGGATCAGAGGCACTAATTACGAAAAGTAATCCTTGGTCGTAATGATCAAGCGGTTCTCTCAAGTATTATTTTATACTTTTTCGGGCTTGGGAGACACAAATTTATGAAAAAGGACAACCATGGAGTTTTCTTAAGTTTTTTCAGACTCTCTAAAATTGAAAAACGTCGAGTTTCTCCTATACTGGACTCGTTAAAATTTAACAGTAAAGGACCTGTTCAATTACAAACAGGAACGGACCACTCCTTCTTAGGGATCAAATTTAAACTAAGTTGGACTCATCTGAAGGATGAGCTTATAATCAAGAAAATGTTATCCTCCTCAAGCTTGTTAAAAATAAAGAGGTACTTGCCAGAAATGGTGGGGGAAAAGAGAGAAAGATGAGCTTGTTTGTCATACTTTGTAACCACTCTTGAACACGACACTTTTTATTCACCTGGGTTGGGAAATCCTTTGCCTAACAGTTGATCAAACCATATTGAAATTCTCCAACCAGTTTCTGGGTATTAACTTTGGGACAATTGTCACCAAACCATCTGCTGTGTCGTTATGTGTTCAAGAGGTCAGTGCAAACAAACCATTCATCTACAAAATATATGTCATCCATCTTGACCATCCCTGAGTCAGTCCTTGCAACTAAATTTCTTCAAACTTGATCTATGATTTCGCATTGTGGGCTTGCCTACGACGGATCGCTTTCTATCGACTTCAGCTCATTATCTAGAAAGATGATCTAGAAATCGTCAGTACCTTGGGATCTGCATGCCTCAATGGAAGGTTTCTCGCCTTCGACGATAGGTTGCATCATTGACCTTCGATCAAAGGATTCCATGACATGTTCGACATCAACACATCTATTCACATTTCATGGATTGTACTGAGTACTTTGAGAGCCATTGACATTACTTGTGGTTTCTCTCACACTTGTTAACAGTACATCATTGACTGGTAATCAAGTGGTTTCTACCATGTTCAACTTCGACACATTCATTCGCATGGATAGAATCGTACTATTTCAGGAAGTAGAAATGAATACCCTGGATCTAGTTTCCACCATCCAGGCTGCGAGGAATTTTGTATTCATTATAATGTGGACCATTCATAAACAGATGGATGCGTCCATACTGTGTCTACATGTGTCTATACTTGTGATGTATTACAAGATCATTTTTATATCAGAGCAGTAGTTAGTTTTCTAGTCAGTTTTGATCTGAGTATGGGAATGCCTACCTCAGCGATGATATGATCTCATATATATATTTTGCATTGAATGTTTTTACAGGTTTCAACCGAGCTCTCCACAAGATGATCCTCGAAATGATAAAGTACTTCACTCTTCCTAGACAATAAATGAAATCCTCATCTACTACAGACTTCGCACTTTAGGGGGCAATCTGTTACACAAAATATTGTCACCATGACTATTTGCAGTGAGTATGGGTCTATCATCATTCATATTGTCCTCCTAAGCAAGTCTCAAACCTCAGCTCTTCATTTCAAGCTTTGAAAATGAGAGAAAGACATTAAAAATCAACAAAGCTCTGGTTTCGCACTTTCTCCCACTGTTGCCTGTGGTCCTGCACCCCCTGTTCATGTTACCTGCGGACCTGCCCACTCTGTCTCTAAAGAAGTGGGTGCGGACCCCTGTGAAAGTCAAAAAGGTGCAGGTTTATTCTAAAAAACTCACTTTTGGTTAATTCTAGATGATTCTAGAAGGAATTGTGACGTGGATGGTTCGCTCTTAGGTGGTTCATGCATCCCAAAAGAGAAGGAGCTAATCCCTTGATGAGAGGAGCTATCCCTTTGAAGGAGGGCTTTATCCCTTTGAAGGTGGACCTAGTAACTTCCCTCCATTGCACTATAAATTAAGGCATTGGGCTGGTTTCTAGGGAGGTTAGAAGCTAAACATTTTTTAGGGTAAATGCTGGTGGAATTGAGACTTCCTAGTTAAGCTTGAGAGGAGAGATCACATACCTTTTGGCTTCATTGGGAAGAGGTGAAACTTATCAAAGTAGAGGAGACTTCTTGTTGGACCCTGGGAGGAGCTTGTACAGCATCAAGGCGCAGGTTGTAAAGTTCTTCTTCGATTTGAATTAATACAATCAGATTCATTTTTCTCAACAAATTGTCTTATGTGATTTGTTTTATGAATTCCTTGATCATCATAATAAGTATGCTTTATTATATTGGCTTTTTAGGTGCTATTTAATTTGTGTGCTTGTTTGTGTTTGCAGATTTTCTACAAGGGAGGTCATTTGGATCAAAGGAGCGAGGCTTCCACAAACTTGCATTGGACCCAAGGTAGGCCTAAAATACTTGTTTGCCTTTGTTTATAAATTGCATACTTATAGAAAGATAGGATTTGATTGGCTTGCTTGTCACTAGATATCATTAGATACTAGGGAGGTCGATCTTGTCCGCAAGAACGACTCATTCCGTGTGACAGGAGCTATAATACTCCTGAAAACTATGATATAAGTGAACCATTCCTCAGCAAACCATATTGACACCAACAAGATGTCTATCTTTTCTTCCTCTGAAAGCCTATAGGATTTCTTATTAAAAATGGTCTGATGAATAGACAACATGACGTCATGAAAAATATTATAGAAATGGGAGCCAAACTGTGATTCCCACAGTATTTTATGATAAGCATGAGTGGGTGTAGGATCCTTTGAAGTCCATTTCTAGCCCATGTTTGGAAAATGTGAGAAAAAACATATAGCGTCCATGACATAAGCACTCATGTAAAAGGGAGGGATAACTCGAGTGTAGAGAGTTCTATTACGCCTATATTCGCTAATGGCCATGGATAAATTATCCGATAAAATAGTACTCCAGCTCAAAATGGTAGAATTTACAATTTCATCAATCAAGGGAAACCATTCAATTGTAAATTTGGTGGTATCATATTTTCCAAATAGCCTACACAACATTGCAGCTGCAAAGTTGTATGGGGCTGACAGAGGTGTGATGGGGTACATACCAGTTTTCTCCCATCTAAACTTGTTGGAACCAAACCTCCAATTCTACATTACATCCATTGGATCTTCATTCTCTTTGCAAAATGATCGATAAAATCTTTGTCATAGATCTTTTATGGCTGCGGTAGGTGGTACATTTGGCTCAAATTATTTGACTTGAATGATCCCATAACATCTTGCTTGGAGTTTCTAAACGTTCTATCCAAAACATCTACTTCATCAATAATCCATCTTACCATATCTTTGTATGGAAATATTTTTGGTCTTGCAGCAATCCTGGGTAGAAAAGAGCATGTCGCTTCGAAGTAGGAAGCATCTGCTGTTACCTTAACTTCCAGGGGTCTTGGGTTTTCTCCCTCTAGTAAATTGTACATTGCCTTGTAAGATGTAGTCCTGCCAACTTTATTACAAGTAGTATCTGAGAATAGTGGTAGCATGTTTGACTTCTTAGGTGCAGTATCCTCTATGGTCTTTTTTCCTTTCTTACCCATTTTTGTGAGTGTAGTGTTCTTCGAAAACTTCCTGAAATTCAGGAAAATGGAGAGAACAGGATGAAAATGCAGAGCGGTAAATGTAAGCAAAAATATGATTAGCACAATAGATTCTGAAAGCACTTAAGTATGGAGCTTTTATTTCAAACACGAATAAGAAAGATATCAATCATCTCGAGCCATTTAAACAAATAAATTCCCTTTAATCTCATTAACTATACATTAAGGCTTACACAAGATTTTCTTTATGTCTTGTAAAAATGCCGCATCACATGTTTCAAACTGATATTTTCATTTGGTTTGAATGTTCGTGTAATACCAATTTTTTGCGATTGTGATGAAACAGAATCTCGCAAATCGCAAATTGCAAATCTCAGGAAGATCACAAATTGTAATATCAGAGATTATGAATAGAACGATTCAAAGTTGCTTTAATATTTTGTGATATACGATGAGTGGCATTATGATATCTTGGATCTGAATGTAGTTTCATAATAGTTTTAATATTCCGTTGAGTCCGGATTACATCGCATTTTGCATTTTCTTGTGGTTTTATGTTTGTGCTCTTTTAAGAATCGCGATGTGATTGCGATAAAGAACTTTGAAGAATAGTTTAAGGCTTAAGTATTATAGAAGCTAAATGCTATCTCTGGGTTTTTTATGGGGATTTCGCTTATCGCATCTTGTGGATTCTACCTCATGACTAACCCTTGTTATTATTAGATCCTGCGAGTTGCGATAAAGGGGGAATGCGTTATCATGAAATGACTTGGTTTGATATCTTAGCTTATCCAAAGTTTTATCCCGAATGCTTTACTAAAGGAAATCTCTTATTCGCTAAGTTTTTTGGAATTTTTTTAAACGGGTCCCCATTTATTAATACAATATTAATTATTAAATCAATAAATGCAGGGTTTGTTGAATAATACAACATTGTTGTCGTTTGGACAAACGTTGTGATTTTCAAATGCAACACATATGTGTGAAATGCCTTCAGAGCCTTTACCAGTGCATAGGCTTATTTATCCAATATATTATTATTGGGTTAGGGTCCTTAGGGTTAGTTTTGGGGTTAATTTAACCCAATTTTGTAAAAGTTTTTGTAAAAGATGTAAATTATATGCAAAATGTAGATGCAGAGCCTGAATATAGATAGGAGTCAAAGGGGTCTTAGCCCCTTGTTTGGGTCAGTTTTAAGATTCTCCCATGGTCCGTAGACCATGGTATTGTATGAAGGAAAGCTATAAATATTCGAGTCATATCAATTCTTATAGATAACTTTGGATAGAGAATTGGGTATGCTGAATGGTTTTTGTTGTCTTGGGCAAGTGCTAAGGCAGGAAGGCTCTGCTTCCCGTAGTTAGGTTGGGATGGATCCTGTAGCTGAGTGAGTAGGAGGCTTGGGTAGAGTCTACAGCTGAGTGCGCGGACCCCTGCAGCTGAGTTCATAGGGTAGAGGAGTTTGTAATATGAATGTAGAAGATCAACAAAGACTAATTTTGAAGAATTACTGTGCATTTCTGTGAATTTGTTTATGTTATATTTTGTCGCTTAATGATATAGTTTTATGAAATAGTGAATGAATTCTATGCAAAATCATTGAACCTATCTTAATGATACATGATATGAGTGTTTATCTACTTTCGCGATGTTAAAAACTATTTCTGATATGTTTTCTGATGAATTGAAAGATCTACGCAAACTCAGATCTAGGGTTGATTATTGATGCACATAAATAGATGATGTGTTTGTTTGTGGTCCATAAAGACTGATTGCATACCTTCATGAAGGTCTAGAATCCATCTTTCCCTAGTTACTATGACATTCCCTGGGACGATATTGGTCTACATGAAGGCATATTCGGAGCTGTGTAGACTTAGAAATTTCTTATCACATGTCCCTGGATGCAGAAGCTTGGGCTTAACATCCCCCAATATTGCTTCAGGCGAGACTACAACCTGTGCTACGTAGGTTGTTGACGAAAGGGCTAGTAGTTGAGGGTTTTGTTGGTTGGCACAAACAACTATGAACCTGGGTTAGGCCCCCTTCAACCAACAAATGGTTTTGTTCCTAGGACCGAGGTCTGTCTAAGAGATGTGTGGTAAATGGTTTCCAACGAAGAAAGAAATTGATAAGTTGATTGATGGAAATCACATGCATTTTCGACTCAGGAGAACAAGAGCCCTAAATTGTCTAAGGAGCAGTGGTTGCAAATATTTTGTATACAGACAAGACCGACGCATTCTTCTATTTCTTCCCTAGAGAACTACACCAGTGGTTGTATAAATTGGTTGATAGTCAAGGGATGTGGAGGCTCAAAGTTCCTATAGTGTGGACTCCTGAATTGGTGTGATGTCTGGAGGCATTAGTGAGAAATATCATGGGGGGTGTGGATCACTGGATTGATCACACGTTGGGAATCTTTGTGACTTATTTCATGATTGACAAGAACATTAGCTATAGCAAAGCTGAACAAAGAATCTTTAAAGGACCGCGAGGTAAGTATTTGAACTCACTGAAGACTTGGATTAAAATGTTTTTTTGTGAAAAGAGGGTTATGCAGCTACCTTGATGTTTGGGGCTACACGAAGTCGGAGATTCTTTAGAAGTAACAGAGGATCTTGCCTAGAATATAGTCTGCTCATTGAATCCCCTTCAAGTGATGATGAAGGGGTGGTACTGACTATGCCACGGAGTGCATTTCAATTGATAACACAAGGTATTCCGAGGATCCCTCATCCATCCACTCCACCTCCACCTCCACCTCCACAATTCAATATGGCGAACATGATTAAGATGTTGATTTTTAAAGGAATAGGAACTGAATATCCATAAAAATTTTGGTTTTTTGTAGATGTTGTTTGGAATGCATAGCAGATTATGAACGAAAATATTAATAAATTGCAGTTCGCTATTGTTATCTCTACTACATGCTTCAGCATTTGGAGGACCAAATACTAGCTTGGCCATGTGATTATGAAAAAAGGGAGCTCGCAATAGTCTGTTTCCTTCTTCCCCTTCATTTTTCTTATACTTCCTTAGCCCCGCTATCTCTGTTTTCTTTTCTAAATCTCTCCATTCCCCGTTATAACCCTCTGAAATCCAACAAAGACCCTTCTAGCCCCAATCCTTAAGTGCAAGTTCAAGCCTTCCATAAAACCCAACCATGTGACGTTGCACTTGCCTTCCTCATCACAATCAGCGGATCGCATGTGTATAAGGCCCAAAGAATTATCAAAGGATATTTCCGATCTAATGACTCCATCCCACGCCCCGCAGACCAATCTCCGCCATCGATCGTCCTGATCCAACGGTCCCCGCTGCCAAAACCTTTTCCCCCTACGCATTAAACTCCATTCAGTCCCCCGCCATCCGATCGTCTGTTGCATGATCCAACGGCATTCGCTTTTTCCACACCCATGAACTGCTCACACGTTAACCCGCGGGTAAAGCAGTTTCCCACTTATCACATCCGCCACGCGTCACAATTCTATTGCATTGCGCACCCATTGTATGAATTCTGCCATCCCCCGTAAGCGGTGCAGGGAATACCGCTTACTGCCCATCATACCATTCCCCGCTTGTTAACGTCTGCACATCTCTTCCACTTGATAGTTGTTGGATTTGCCCGCCCGCGCTCCGACGGCTCACATTTGTTGTTCCTGATTCCCCCCGCCAACGATCTCAGCCGTTCATCTCCGCAATCCAATGGCTGAAGATTGTTCCTGTCATTCTCATTCTTCCGCCATGCGGTCTTCACGCCCTTGACTATTTTGTGTACCCAAGAGGGAGAAGGATGAGAATAACCAGTTCCCGGTACCTTTTGCAGCAAATCCTCAACCACCGCATTCAAGAGCAAAGTGGCCAAAGAATGAGAGGAAAAGCTTCGAGTAGTTAAAGGCATTTATCAGTTATGGAGCTTGTTTCATATTACACTCCACTTGTTCAGGGAGGATGGCCGAGCAGCAGAAAGATCAAATCCATTCATTAAAGCCAACATATCGTAGCAGAGACTCTATCAGAGAGTTAAGGTGGTTGGTGGTCCATTATGACCCCTCCACGCATAGAACAACAGGCTATTTTTTTAAACAAACTATATATATACCCAGAACATAGATGTAATGGGGGTTGATGGTTGTTGTTTTGATGTAAGGTTCAACTTCTGGAGACTGTAAATACTGTGATACCTGTAGCGTCTGGTCTTCATTTTCAGCTAATACAAGCTTCTTTTGCTATTAATTACTCACTTTCCATTTCTACTCTATTCTAGGTTGTGCCTGTTATGTATTTTTCATGTGCTCTTGATGTTTAGCATTAGAGGGGTTATCATCCCACCTCTGTGTTAGAATCTAGTATGTAGCATTGAATGTGCTATGCAGGTTTCTGTTTACTTAGTGCCAGAGAGCTGTAATCCTATCTGTGCATTAGGAAATAGATTTACAGACCTTTTTACTGGTTGCAGCCGACCATCACATGGTCTTGTGCATCTGCTGGTGTGATCAGTATTCTCCATGTTCACTTAATCCTCAAACTGTGAGTAATTCGTGGTCTAAAGACTTGTAGTCTGGGGGTGTTCACCCATGTCTAGGGTTAAGCATAGTAGACTTGGTTATCAGGCTTGAATATGCATCATTCGTTCCATTCATCCACCTATTTCCAACATTTTTGTTGAGTTTGTAATGTTCCTGAGCATCTATGAGATACAATCTAGGAGAGTTTCTTGGGGTGATAAAATTAATTAGCATTGTTTCTGGGGAGAAAAGATTGAAGCTCAGCTTCCCTGGGAGATGACACAGTTCTAGATTTTGATGATAGACAAGGTCTAGACACATTTCTAGTTGTAATCATCTATCTGGCGACTCCACTGGAGGAAGACCAACCTTTGGCGACTCCACATCACAGTCCTGGCTCAGTTTGTGAGGCATGCTTGGAGAAATCTTCAGAAATCACCAGCTGACCAATGCCTAATCCTGAGAAGATCGTTAAGCAGAAGAAAACTTTACAGAAAGGAGCATCAGGATCAGGTAAGCCTTAAAAGTCCCATGTATCTCTGCTAGTGAAAGTCACCTTCAGAGATTCATATAGTTCCTGTTCATTCATTTCCCTTTCCGATCTCAGTCCAAAGAAAGAATCCATGTTGTCCATCATATTCTGTTGTCTCTGTCATCCTTTTCATTGATCCATAACACTCAGTCTACTAGTATCCTTTCATATACCTCAGTTATGGTAGGTCAACAAGCTCTTACAAAGATAGAAAGAATCGTTGCTGCTAGGTATGGACCCTTAGTCTTTCCTGTCCCTTTGAATGCCATGCCTGTAAGAGATTATCAAGAATATATGCCTAAGTTTACTGGTACAGAAGGAGTAAAAGCTGAAGAGCACCTCGAGGCCTTTTATAGCTATGCTGATAACGTGGATATCAATGAAGAGGATGTGTGGATGAGGATTTTTGTCCAAAGCCTAGATGGGGAGGATAGAAAATGGTTCAAAGAATTACCCCCTAGGTCTATTGCAGACATCGAGGCCCTAGATGATGTGTTCCTGAAGCACTGGGGGGATAATAAAGATCTGATCTATTATTATACTGAATTTTGGAACTTGCAGAGAGAAGATGGTGAGCTACTGTCTGATTTCAACAAGATATTCAACCATTTGTACAGTAGAATACCATATGAAGTGAAACCCACTCCTACTTCTGCTATGCTCACTTATGCCAATGCCTTCGATTCTCAGTTCTGCCCGCTGTTAAGAGAAAGAAGATGTACTTCTTTGGCTGATATGCAATATGCAGCCTTTGAAGTAGAATCAAACATCATAGCTACATAGAGGCTTGAAGATTATGCTAAAAGGAGAAGACAGGGAGGTGAACTCTCATCATCCTCTGATCCTGAGAGCGATAAATTATCCAGGATGATAGAGCTATTAGCTTATGAAGTTTCCAGATTAGAGGTTGAGCAGTATTTTGAGGAAGCAGGAGCTCCTGGTGCCTTTTCTCTTCCAAATTCAAATCCATACAGAGGAGCATAGGAGCAGTTGCAGATTTTGTAGAGAAGAAGAGATGCAAACGAAGATAAAAGGGTGGAGACCCTTTTTCAGAATATAGTCATGGAAGAAGAGAAGTATGAAGAAGAGGAGGAGGTCCATGGTTTGGAAGATAAGGGCAGTGCCCCTTTCTTAAAAAGAGCTGCATATGAAGAAGCATTATCCAAAGGCTTGAGTTTGTTGTACCTACAGAACAACAAGGTTATCAGCAGAAGCAGCCAACAGTAGGTCCTACCTTCCTCTATGAGTCTGAGCCTGAAGCCAGCCTAGCTTCTAATGACTATGCAGATCTACAACTTGACCAGCCTGCTGTTTCCACAACACGGTGATCAAAAGGGAGAGGAAAGATCCCCATCATTTTTTTCCCTCTATCTGCCCAAATGACAATCCTTTACAGTTGCCCACTAGGCACTGAGGCAGACCATAACTCAATGCCCAAGGCTAATACTGATCATCTCAGTCTTGATATTCTGATGCCTACCCAAATGGCCTCCACATAGCTTGAAAGGGTAGCTTGCCAGATGACAGAGGAAGAGGATGCACAGTTTTGGGACTCCTCCTTAGATGAGGACTGTTCTAAGAAAGAAGAAGGAGAAGATGATGTCTTTGTGGCCTCCACAAATGAACACATTGGTTCGCCATTCATACTAATTGTGCAGGCCACAGATGACACGGACGAGTACATAGCTACCATTATTATTCATCAGGTGTACAAAGGCTCCCATAAAGAACATCCAAGGATGACAGTATACAGAAAGGGGATGAAATTTGATCCATATCTACCTATTAAGATCAAATGTCCTAAACTTTTTGAGGTAGAGGATCAAATCAACCCAATTTTTTTGATCTATGATGAACCAATCGAGAGGAGGAGAAACAGTTTTGATGGCCCAGAAGATGGCCAATTTTTGAAGATTTATGTTGTTTAAAGTTCTCAGGCCTTAATGATTGTAAGCATTTTCTTTACAAGTTTTAGTGTAGACTTAAATTGACTCCATGCCCAATGGATACTAGGAAATGTTTTTAAGCTTGTTTGTATGAAGGCATTGGTCTACAGTTCTTGAGACCTCACAGGGAGGATCTCATCCCCAAAAGGAGCCAGTGTTAGCTCTGCTACATGCTTCAACATTTCGAGGAACAAATACTAGCTTGGCCATGTGATTATGCAAAAAGGGAGCTTGCAGCAGTCTGTTTCCTTCTTCCCCTTCATTTTTCTTATACTTCCATAGCCCTGTTGTCTCTGTTTTCCTTTCTAAATCTCTCCATTCCTCGTTATAACCCTCTGAAATCCAACAGAGCCCCTTCTAACCCCAGTCCTTAAGCACAAGTTCAAGCCTTCCATAAAACCCAACCATGTGACGTTGTGCTTTCTTTCCTCATCGCAATCGGCAGATTGCATGTGTATAAGGCCCAAAGAATTATCAAAGGAGATTGTCGATCCGATCACTCCGGCCAGTGCCCCACAGACCAATCTTCGTTGTCGATCGTCCTGATCCAACGGTCCCCACTACCAAAGCCTTTTCCACCCGTGCATTAAACTCTGTTCAGTCCCCCGCCATCCGATCGTCCGTCGCATGATCCGATGGTGTTCGCTCGTTCCACACCCGCAAATCGCCCATGCATTAACCTGGGGTGTTGGAGAGGTAAATCCCCTCTACGGATAGAGGCGATCCCTACTAGCCCAGAATGGGTCTAGCAACAATCAGTCAATGCTACTATGCAAGTTCCTAATTGCAATTAAAAGGTAGGTAAAGAACACCTACTTGGATTCCAGCGCTGTCGTTTGATGAAGAGATGTCGCCTTCGCTCCTTCGCTCTGGCTGGTCACGATCCTCCGCGATCTCCGCGAATAGACACCTGCACACACGAAGAGGAAACAAACACAAGCGTGAAATCTAATAAAAGCAACCATACATCAGTCAGAAAGGATGTAATTCACATTAACCATAGCATAGACAAATGAGAATGGAACAATAATAGTAGTCATCTATTATTAATCAAGCAGAGAAGAGTACAACCAAATGTTCTGACGTTGATATCCTTCTCAGGAGGGGCCAGTCAGCAAGTGTCTCAAGCATTCACATTTGGAAATGATTCTCCCAAGACAAGAGACTCTCTCTCTCACACAAGCAACACAAAACAACCTTCCCTAAGTTATCAAGCACTTCCACACTTATCACACCAATTACCTATAGTAGCAGCAATCTGTGCACTATAAGCTCTACACAATCCAAGCTATTCCAAACTAGCTGCTCATGGTAATGGTGGAAGTTTATATAGGAGAAGGAGCCTCCTAAAAGGGTGGAAGGATGAGCTTATCCTTAAGGGAAGTAGTTGCAAAGGGTCGAACAGACATGCCATAGAAGGGAGTCGATACTCACAAGGCCAACAACCAAGTCTGGAGTTATCTGGAAGGCTGGCTGTTGGAACAAATTCGCCAAAACTGGATCAACGCGGGTGCATAACTGGTTTGGCGCGCTGACGTCGCGAAGACATAATGGAAAGGGTCATGTCAGCGCGGGTAAATACAAACAGAGGCTGCGCTGATCATGAAATTCGATCAGCGCGGGAAAGTCGTGTGCTTCCGCGCTGGCAAAGCACGCTGTCTGTTATGAAGCGCCAGTCATCGCGGATATTTTAGAAACAGATGCGCTGATGAGGAAAACTTTGGAAAAGTGGGTTTTTGGCCAGTTCAGAAGGCATGAACTTGATTATTGTGAATTCCTGACACAGTAGGGTGACTGACATGGAGACAGTGACAAATTACTGTGTAACAGATGCCCCCTAAAGCATGAAGACCGAGAGAGTGGGAGGGGTGAAATGCTTTACAACACTCGCCGAACTGGAACACCACCAGGAAGGACCGAATATCTCTGATAATCAAGTACATGCAGTCTAGGCATGGGTGCAGCCATCCGAAAGACATGCGAAAAGGTCTGTGGAATGGACGCAGCCACCCAGCTAAAGAGACCAAAAATAATGATAAGGTATGGTCGCAGCCATCCATGAAGACTCAGGTATGGGCGCAGCCATCCATCAATGAGTCATGTAATGATCATCCACAAAATCGCAACCTGGACCATAACAGACAGAGATCCAGGGTCTTGCGCTCCGTCCTGACCCGAACAAAGTACAAGTCCAAGCATGTGAATACATGAGCTGAAGTCGAACATGCATGAACATCGTCTGATTACCAGTCAGTGATGAAAACTGTTAACAGACGCGAGAGGTACCACCAATAATGACAATGGTCTTCAAGGTACTATAGGTACAATCTGCGGCGTGTGAATCAATGAGCTGGCGTCGAACACCCGTATAATCATTCGATCGGAGGCCAATGATGAAAACCTCGCGTCGAACATGAAGAACCTTCCATTGAGGCATGCAGGCCCTAAGGCACCTGAAGGGAGTCTCTAAGTCACCTTCCCGGATAATGAGCTGAAGTCGACAGGAAGTGACCTTGATCGAAGGTGGGCCATAATGTTTCCCACATCATCGACATGAGACAGAGGTAAAATTATTTGTGTGAGATAGCAGATGAGGTTGTATAATCGCAGAGGTCAACTTCTCTTGAACATATCGGCGGCACGACAGTGGATTTGGCAGTATTTGACATCAAATGAGCAGAGGGTATGATGACGACGGCAATGAGCAAATGAGAGGTCAAATAGGATAACCCGTACCCACGGAGGTCAGTTGTGAAACAAAATGAGAAATTCCCACCCGACACGAATGCAGACCAGTGCCATGTTCAAGAGCGACATACTGCCGACGCGACAATTGCAGTTCCATTTTCCCCACCATTTCTGGCAGGTACCCCGGTTATTTTTGGATGACAAGCTTGACGGGGATAGCATATGCTTGAAGAGTGTCATTTCGACAATGCCCGATGTCATCAAGTGTTTAACGAGCCTGACAAAGGAAAAACTCGGCGTCTTTTCTTGTTTAGAGAGTCTGAAAAGACAGCGGAAAAGGAAACTCCAGGGGGGTCCTTTTTCGTAAAGTTGTGTCTCTCGAGCCCGAAAAAGTATAAAATAATGCTCGAAAGAACCGCCCGACCATTACGATCGAGGAGTACTTTTCGTAAATAGTGCCTTCGACCCGAAAAAGTAAAAAGCGGTCGGAGACACGTCGTTTTAGAGCCAATAACGAGTGTGAAACGACAAACACCCGGCGATCTTTTTAAGTTACACAGTCGGAAAAAGAGCTTAAAACGATCGCCTCTCGTTCCCTTTAACGAGCTGAAAGGAAGCTCGGCCATGTTTTCTTGTTTCATGTCGGAAAAGAGCTCAAAGACGACATTTTTTGGGACCAAGTGCATTTTAGGACCATAATGACTTCACCGTTCCTGAGAACCTGCACAATAAAAATACTCGCATAAATCCGTTCGACATGTGTAAAAACATAGTAAAACATGCATAAAGGCATAAGACATTGACAGAAGCGCTAAATCCATGGTAAAAGCATGACAAAAACCCACATTCGTAAAATCTATAGTTAATTAAGCCATTTTTACTATAAATAGAAGGGTAAATAGTCATTTTTACCATTGTTACCATATTGAGCCTTTGAGAACGTTGTGAAGCCGCGAAGTTGACGGAGCGAATTCTTCCCCGTGCGGACACCATTCATCGAACGGCTTGCTCCAGGTAGGTTCCCCTTGCCATGCGCTCTATTTTGAGTCCTTTTTTAAGCATTTTAACAGTGGGAATTGGCCGTTTGGCCGAATTCTTTGAGCGTTGGTGCGCTCTCGGTCAGCGCGGATTTCCCGCTCGGGACCGCGCTGATCGATTTAAAATTACACGTACCACCTTTTGGGTCAGCGCGGAAAACACGTGTGCTTCCGCGCTGACCCAATGAAAAAACACAGAGGCGCCATTTTCAGCGCGACTGTTTTTAAAACAGTCGCGTTGGCGCGGAAAAAATTGATTTTTTACAAAATGAACGTACAATTTTCCACAAACAGCATTCTAATGTTTCTTCATGGCTTTGCAGGGCAAAATGGCTTTTGTATGGCAAGAGAGAGCCCATGATAACGAAGATATAGCCGCATATGCACTTGCCGAATGCCGGAATGCAATGCGGGCATGCGGTTTCCTGAAGTTCTTCCTGACTCCGCGCCTGAGAGCGCAACCTGACTTGCTGGAGTTCCTGATCAGAGCTTGGAACCCAATAGATGGGAAATTCACCATCTGCGGCCAAGACATCGAGTTCGACGCCTCGGATATCTATTTCTTGACTGGTTTGTCGCGCCGGGGCCAGAGGCCCATCCTGGAGGGGCAGCGACCCAGCGGTGAGACTCTGGACCAGCTGATGGCTAGAGTATGCCCAGGAGCTGAAAAGACACAGAGCGGGAAGGTTGGTATCCCGACAGTGCGGGACATGCCTCTCCGCACGATACTCTTCCTAGTGACATGGGCAGCGGGTTCCTTGGCCAATCATGAGGCCTCGAAGAACCAACTGTTGTTAGCTCTGGAGTGCCTACAACCCACCATCTTTGACTGGGCGACTGCTGTGACCACTAGCATGAAGAGGCAACTAAGCAACTGCCGTCGTGGAGAGACGAAGCAGTTCGCGTATGGGTCGCTTCTTCTTCCGCTCATGCTGGAGCGGGTGCCAGCTTTACAGTTACAGACGATGGCTGTGGACCCACCTAGAGGTCCCCGGGAGACGAGGGCCAGCCGATGGGCCCGTGTCATGCCACGTGGAGGTGGAGGCCGTCCAGTATCTTGGGGAGTGTATTTCAGAGAGTGGCTAGACCGCCAGGTTGTCATTGTGGAGGACTGGCCATATGCCGGCATGGACTTCCGCAATGATCCTGACATGCCACTGCCCGCAGGAGAGCATTGGGATGACGGAGGTATGATACTTGATCTTTTTCCAATATTTTTTAGCATTTTTTTTATTTTTCATGTACATGTCTTAATAAATGTCACCGTATGCAGATGTGGGACCTGTGAGACCCATTGGCCTAGCCCCAACGGCACGGAGAGAGGGGCAAGGAGCTGGAGCCCTGGCCTTGGTTCCTCCAGGAGTGGATACGTCGGAGACTGTGGCTCGCAACCTTGAGGGTTTGCTGGAGGGAGTGCCGGATTACCAGGGGGTCGAGGAGGTCCCTATAGAGCATCAGATCCACACAGTGGGGGTGGCACCCAGGATGCACCGCCTTTTGAGGCGGGTGGCACGAGTAGCTGTATGCTACAGAGAGCATAACCCAGCACACTAGTCGCCTAGGTTTACTTCCACTGATGTTTTGAGAGACATATGTCTCGGATGTACTGAGGACAGTGACTCTATTTTTGACATACACACTTATTTTTGAGCGCCTTAGTGCGCCACACGATATATATATATATATACATACCAATTTTTGGATGGATCTTGTTACATATGATGATGTTTTGTTTATGCTATGCAAATGTTCAGTACAAATGTAATCTTATGTATGAATTGCACAACACATGACCCATATATTTTAATTTTTTAAATGCAAGCTTAAAAGCACACACGGCACGCATGCAAACTATGCTTGGGAAATATCTTATTTACATATGCTTTACTCTATTATGCTTTCTATGTTTTCTTGTATGATATTTATCTATTTCGCAAATGTCTGTCTAACACATGATTTGCCAATGCATCAGTCAACGTGTTTAATCGTCTCGGAATATGTTGATATGTGATATAGTCAAAATTCCTTTCTAACAATCTGACACGTAGATACAACCTTAGGATACGTTGGTCTCTGACGGAATATCGCCCGTTGAGTTGATGAACGACAAGCTGGGAGTCCAGGTTTACCATCATTGCTCGAATGCCGAGATCAACTGCTTCGGCTAGTAGCTCAATTACGGCACTATATTCGGCAACATTTTTAGTGGTATGACCGAGGCAGACTCCTTGAAGATCTAGCAACTCTCCGTGAGGATCGTAGATTGCCCACGCCGCAGAGGACAAATTGCAAGTACTACGGCAGGCGCCATCAGCGAAACCAACATAAGGTGTACTAGACATCTGCACAAGAAGGAGAAAACACAATAAGAGGCAAACATGCCTTCACACCAAAGCAAAACATGAAATCATGCACACAAAACACACTAAACACGCGTATGTACAAACTGAGTGCACGAAGTCATGCATAATATTTCTTCAAATACAGCCCGTTGCGGGGCTTGTCAAGAGGATTTCCTTCGTAATCAATCAACTCATATGCGCCCTTTTGTAAAACTCTTTTCACGATATAGGGACCTAGCCACATGGATTCGAGTTTTCCTGCCCCCAGCTTATCTTTAGCTTGATCGTAGAGCAGTACTAGATCTCCCTCAACGAAGGAACGAGGATGAATGTTCTGGTCAAAGTGAGCCTTGACTCTCTTTCTTTGCGCTTCGATAGCCATAGAAGCTAAACGACGAGTCTCGTCTAACCGTTCTAGGTAAAGAAGTCGTTCCTCCACCGGAATGGTGTTGGGAAGCAACTCGACAGCTAATTTCAACGAAGGAATCTCACATTCGACGGGAAGGGTGGCCTCCAGTCCGTAAACCAACTGAAACGGAGTGAAACCGGTGGCGTCCTTCACAGAAGTCCGGTAGGCCCACAAGGCTGGGAACAGCATCAGATGCCAATTAGACTTGTGCGTATTGACGGTGCGTTGAAGCATAATGATCAAAACTTTGTTCACGGCCTCGACTTGACCGTTAGATTGTGGATAGTATGGTGTCGAACTATCTTGTCGCAAGCCTAGTTGGGTCGTTAGTTCCGTCATCATGTGATTACGGAAATGCTTTCCGTGATCCGTGACGATAGCCTCAGGGACTCCGAAACGAGTAATGACATGATTAAAAAAAAAATGCGTCGTTGTGTAACCATCTTCGTTCAGTGTAGGCATCGCTTCGGCCCACTTGGTGAAATAATCCACGGCAACGATGATGTATCCATGCCCCCCGGCCGAACGAGGGTTACAGGACGTATAATCGATGCCCCATTTGGCAAATGGACCTACGGTGACAACAGGGTGCAGTGGTGCAGGAGGAGCACGCATTTTCCGGTGGTATACTTGGCATTCATGGCATGCGCGAACGGCAAGAATGCAATCTTTGAAGATAGAAGGCCAAAAGTAACCAGCACGGAGAATTTTCTGGGCGGTAGTATATCCGAACATATGACCGCCACAAGCACCAGAGTGGCAGTCATTTAACACCCGCTCAGCTTCCTCGAGAGTCAAACATCGGCCGAGAACAGAATCAACGCCGAGGCGGTACAGGGTATCACCCAAAATGCGATAGGGTTGAGCTTGGTGACGAATTCACCGTCGAGCATCTTTCGATACATTTGGACGGAAGGAAGACGTCTGCAAATATATGATAATGTCCCCATACCACGGGTCGAGGGTGCTGATGAGAAACAATGTTTCATCCGGGATATGCTCCTCCGAACGAGATGGTGCAGAGTGAGATGGTAAGGAACAGAGCAGTTCAGCAAAGACCAGAGATTTCTTAGACTTGGCTGCAGTGAATTCCAAGTCGAAATCTTGGAGGATAACAATCCCCAGTGGAGTCGCCAAATTGTTGGAGAGGTAAATCCTCTCTACGGATAGAGGCGATCCCTACTAGCCCAAAATGGGTCTAGCAACAATCAGTCAATGCTACTATGCAAGTTCCTAATTGCAATTAAAAGGTAGGTAAAGAACACCTACTTGGATTCCAGCGCTGTCGTTTGATGAAGAGATGCCGCCTTCGCTCCTTCGCTCTGGCTGGTCACGATCCTCCGCGATCTCCGCGAATAGACACCTGCACACACAAAGAGGAAACAAACACAAGCGTGAAATCTAATAAAAGCAACCATACATCAGTCAGAATGGATGTAATTCACATTAACCATAGCATAGACAAATGAGAATGGAACAATAATAGTAGTCATCTATTATTAATCAAGCAGAGAAGAGTACAACCAAATGTTCTGACGTCGGTATCCTTCTCAGGAGGGGCCAGTCAGCAAGTGTCTCAAGCATTCACCTTTGGAAATGATTCTCCCAAGACAAGAGACTCTCTCTCTCACACAAGCAACACAAAACAAACTTCCCTAAGCTATCAAGCACTTCCACACTTATCACGCCAATTACCTATAGTAGCAGCAATCTGTGCACTATAAGCTCTACACAATCCAAGCTATTCCAAACTAGCTGCTCATGGTAATGGTGGAAGTTTATATAGGAGAAGGAGCCTCCTAAAAGGGTGGAAGGATGAGCTTATCCTTAAGGGAAGTAGTTGCAAAGGGTCGAACAGACATGCCATAGAAGGGAGTCGATACTCACAAGGCCAACAACCAAGTCTGGAGTTATCTGGAAGGCTGGCTGTTGGAACAAATTCGCCAAAACTGGATCAGCGCGGGTGCATAACTGGTCTGGCGCGCTGACGTCGCGAAGACATAATGGAAAGGGTCATGTCAGCACGGGTAAATACAAACAGAGGCTGTGCTGATCATGAAATTTGATCAGCGCGGGAAAGTCGTGTGCTTCCGCGCTGGCAGCGCACACTGTCTGTTATGAAGTGCCAGTCATCGTAGATATTTTAGAAACAGACGCGCTGATGAGGAAAACTTTGGAAAAGTGGGTTTTTGGCCAGTTCAGAAGGCATGAACTTGATTATTGTGAATTCCTGACACAGTAGGGTGACTGACATGGAGACAGTGACAAATTACTGTGTAACATGGGGGGAAAGCAATTTCCCGCCTGTCACATCCACTACACATCGCAATTCAATTGCATCGTGAGCACGTTGCATGAATTTCGCCATCCCCCGTAAGCAGTGCGGGGAATACCACTTATCGCCCATTGTACCATTCCCCGCTCGTTAACGTCTGCACATCTCTTTTGCCCGATAGCCGTCGGATCTGCCTGCTTGCGTCCGACGACTCATGTTTGTTGTTCCCGATTCCTCCCGCCAACGATCTCAGCCATTCATCTGTGCAATCCAATGGCCGAAGATTGTTCCTGTCATGCTCATGCTTCCGCCATGTGGTCTTCACTCCCTTAACTATTTTGTGTACCTGAGAGGGAGAAGGACGAGCATAACCAGTTCCCGGTACCTTTTGCAGTAAATCCTCAACCACCGCATTCAAGAGCAGAGTGGCCAAAGAATGAGAGGACAAGTTTCGAGCAGTTAAAGGCATTTATCAGTTATGGAGCTTGTTTCATATTACACTCCACTTGTTCAAGGAGGACGGTCGAGTAGCAGAAAGATCAAATCCATTCATTAAAGCCAACAGATCGTAGCAGAGACTCTATCACAGAGTTAAGGTGGTTGGTGGTCCATTATGATCCCTCCACTCATATAACAATAGGCTATTTTTGTAAACAAACTATATATATACCCAGAACATAGATGTAATGGGGGTTGATGGTTGTTGTTTTGATGTAAGGTTCTACTTCTGGAGACTGTAACTACTATGATACCTGCAGTGTCTGGTCTTCATTTTTAGCTAATACAAGCTTCTTTTGCTGTTAATTGCTCACTTTCCATTTCTACTATGTTCTAGGTTGTGCTTGTTATGTATTTTTCATGTGCTCTTGATGTTTAGCATTAGAGGGGATGTCATCCCACCTCTGTGTTAGAATCTAGTATGTATCATTGAATGTGCTATGTAGGTTTCTGTTTACTTAGTGCTAGAGAGTTGTCATCCTGTCTGTGCATTAGGAAATAGATTTACAAACCTTTTTACTAGTTGCAGTCGGCCATCACATGGTCTTGTGCATCTGCTAGTGTGGTCAGTGTTCTCCATGTTCACTTAATCCTCAAACTGTGATTAATTTGTGGTGCCTTGTAGTCTGGGGGTGTTCACCCATGTCTGGGGTTAAGAATAGTAGAAGTGGTTATCTGGCTTGAATATGCATCATTCCTTCCATTTATCCACCTATTTCCAACATTTTTGTTGAGTTTGTAATGTTCCCGAGCATCTCTGAGATACAACCTAGGAGAGTTTCTTGGGGTGATAACAGTTACAACCTTATAGGACTGTGCATTGGCATCGTATATCAAGTATTGCACTGATAACCCCAATGCGTCATTGTTAGATACCCATCTTTCTTTGAACAAGGAGTTTAGTAGGCCTAAGTCAGATGCACAGTTAGTAATTTAATTTAAGGAGATTCGAATGAAATTCAATGAGATGCCTTGGGACTTTGATCAAAGGTTAAAGTTCCAGGTCAAGCATGCTAATATACAAATCTCAGATACCCAGCATCATGACTGGTTTATAACATCGCTTTTGCAACATTTAAGAATACCTCTGCCACAATAGAAGATATCAATGCAAGCAGAATCCTTGGAGATCATGATGAGGCTGCACACATCGCCTATTCATGATATGAACCTTGGGGTGAAGCAGATTGATTCACAACTGGAGAGCCTTCACTTGGAGTTGTAGAGCTTGAAAGAGGTAAGGTAAGCTCAACCCTAGGTGTGCACTAAGATCTAGTGTTTAAAATGTAAAAGCCATGGACATGATAATGATCATTACCTGATCTTTAAGAATTATAGTATAGGGGGTTGGCTTGTACTTCTGAAACCAGAGACTAATATTGGGATGAGAGTGGGAGTTGCACTGTGGTGCACTATTTATCAGGTTACAGGGTAACATGCTACTGATAACTTCTATCTATTGCAGAAGTTTGTATAGACCCCTCAACATTTATTTTGCAATTTTTGTAAGTCATTAGGTCACGATGAACACCATTGTAGAAGTTATGAGTCGATGATGGATAGGACCCCTAACTACATGATGCAGATAGAAACCTAACTTCTAGATCAAGGCGTAGGAGCAGAGCATAGAGGATTCCAAGGCCGAGGATGAGGAAGAGGCGTTGCACCAGGTCGAGGACGTGGTAAGGTCATCTACTATAACTGTGGCAAAGAAGGGCACTTCACGTGAGATTGTACATATCCCACGCATCCATCATGTCAGTATTGTCAACAGTTTGACCATGTCATAGAGAAGTGTCCATCCTTTTCAAAAAAAATAAAGAGAAGAAGGCGCAACTACAGCAAAATACGTAAAATATTCAGATGATGAGGATTGAACCCTGCGAAGAGGATCAGAATGTCAATATCATGCTAAGAAGTGGCATAATGACTAGTGCAGATAAAGGAAAGCAGTGGAGGAAGACAGATGGGTGCAAAAGAAGGCTGAGAAGGAGGCAACTTTTGATCTTGATCGGGCTAAGGAGACCTTCATGGAGGCTAGAAAGAACTTTGCTGAGGCCTCTGCTTTAGGAAGTCAGGAAAAATCACCCGAGACTAGCACGACACAAGAAGTCGATCCTTCAGTGATAGCTACATTTCTGGAGACTTGCATGAATCTATTACGTGATTAGAAAATAGTAGAAAGGTTTCAAGATTTAATCGACAAGTACAAAAATAAGGAGAAGACTCCCACTGAACAATGCATAGTCAGAAAGATTGTTAAGCATAAAGCACGAACAAGGTGTGAGATGAGGCTAACTGCATAGATAGGTGAATATGATATGGATCAGGTAATCTTAGATTTGGGATCAGATGCGACTATCTTTCCTAAGAAAATGTGGGAAAGGATGGGGTGACCTGCACTGTAGTAGTCTCCTATTCAGTTGCATATGGAAAACCAGTAGAAAATTATTTTGATGGGATGCTTATATGGTGTAATGGTGGACATTGAGGGAGCGAGCATGTTAGATGACTTCAAGGTCATCGTAATAGTGGATGAAAGTAATCCCTACCCTGTACTGCTAGGGATTGACTACACTATTGATATGAATGTGGTAATCAAATTGAAGAAGCGGATGATGTTATTTGAAAGGAAGTCGCTCAGGGTTATAGTGCCACTAGAGTCGGTAGAGGGAGCGCGGTATACCGAACCCATCCATGACTATGTAGAAAGTGATGGTGACCTGAATCAGATATAAAAGATAAGAATGTGAGATGAGGATTGGATCAATCCTACAACCGATGGACGAATTGTGTGGGACAAGGACAACTCCTGCACCTTAGATTCTGATGAAGAGATTGAGAATTGGCAGAATAGACAACATGAAATATCTACGCTCCGTTGCAACATGATGACCAAGTCGCTAACGTGTGTCTCGGTTGAGGTAAGGAATCTTCTGCATTACGATGGTTTGACTGATGTAGAACTATTTCTAGATGATTTTGAAAATGAAGTATCAAAAGAACATCGATTCAAAGCATTATAATTGGCACTTCACGCTACACATTCCTATTGGTGGGGTACGAACAAGGAAAACTTTAGTGGATGGAAGGAATACCAAAGAATGATGAAGTTCATATTTGGCTATTCTAATACCAGGATGACAGAAAAATACAGGGGGAAGGATGATTCGTGCGATCATCTAGCATGATGGACTAAGGCCTGGGGAACAAAACCATAACCAGAGTGGGTGCATATATTCTTCCATACGCTAGATACAATCCAAATGAACTGGTATTTGGAGATGGACCTTCGCCATAGAATGGCTAAATGGGACGTTCTAAGGGAGATTTTTCTATTAACGTTCAACTTTGAGGATGGGTTTGAAAGCATTGATGAAGTGCTACAAGAAATTAAAGCAGCTATATTTAGAATGCCGAAGGAACCAGTCGAATGGACTCAACCAGATTGCTTTACACAGTTGCACCATGCATTGGAATGATATAATGTTACTTCTGAAGAAGAGGATGATCCACATAATATTACCATTCTTGAAATTGAAGGACAATGTGAAGTCAAAGGACTGAAGGTGGCGAATCCAGATATATGAGAACCTTTAAAAACTCAACAGGTAAACATCAGACCTGAAGAAGAACCTAAGTTCAAGAAGATAGGAGACTATTGGGATGAAGATAGAGTTGATAAGGTACCTGAGCTATTGCATGAGTACCAGGACTTATTCCCCACAATTTTTTCATATTGGAAAGGGATTGTTGGAGACTTAGGTGTTATGAAGATTACATTGAAACTGAATGTGAAGCCTATTAAGAAACGACCTTATCGATTGTATCCAAAGTATAAGGAGAAGGTGCGCCTCAAACTGGATAAGCTACTGGAAGCTGGCATTATTGAGACTGTAGAAGAATTTGATTAGGTAATCCCAATGGTAGTCCAAGAAAAGAAACTTAAGGGTGAAATCCGCATATGCATAGATCTGCGGAAGTTGAATGATGCATGTGTGTATGACCTTTTTCCAACACTGTTTATTGACGAAGTATTAGAAAATGTTGGCAAGCAGGAGGCTTATCCATTTACTGATGGATTTTTGGGTTATCATAAAATGAATATCGTACTTGAGGATTGAACAAAAACAACCTTCATGATAGAGTGGGGTTTCTTCCAATATACATTTATGCTATTTGGGTTGAATAACGCATCTGCCATATTTTCCTGGGTAGTGATTGCAGCGTTCAAGGAATTTATTCACAAGTTCCTGGAAGCATATTTCAGTGACCGGACTGTGTTTGGGTTGGTGAAGTGACATGTTGCGAGTCTACACCTCATGCTAGATACCTGTCAAAGGTACCAAATCACGCTGAATTTGAAAAAGTGTATATTCTGTGTGCCTTTTTGTATTTTTCTCAGCCATATTTTATGTAAGCAGGGATTGATGGTGGACCATGCGAAGATTGTCATTATTGTGAATTTGGAACCCCCTAGGAACGTGAAACAGCTGTGTGTGACATTGGGACACAATGGGTACTACAGGAAGTTTATCAAGGCATATGACCAGATCACCGCGTCGATGGAAAAATTGTTAAAGAAGGATGCAATGTTTTTATGGGATGAATATTGTCAGCGCAACCAGGATGTTTTGAAAGAGAAAATGGTGGCAATTACTATCTTGGTGTTTCCAGATTGGAAAAATGAGTTCATGTGCATGTTGATGCCTCATGAATTTCACTAGGAGTAGGCAAGTAATTTCAAGGAAGGATTGTCAGATTCACGATTCTTTGCGATGCACATCACGGATGATCATTTTGCTGACATTATTTAGTTTTTAACAACAAGAACCACTCCCGAAGGATATTCCACGCAACAAAAGGAGTTAGTATTTTGGTTGCAATTCTTTTTATAATTGTGAGTCATTTGTATAAGTGGAGTCAAATGAGATATCGCGAAGGTATGTTCCAAAGTTTGAACGTGCTAGTATACTAGTTGAAGCCCATGGAGGGGTGGCAGGAGGCCACTATGCTAGCAAAGCGATCGCGCAGAATATTTTACGCACTGGGCTATGGTGGCCTACATTACATAAGGATTCTAAGGATTACTGGAAGGCGTGCGATGCTTTCCAACGGATGGGGAAACCTTCATGAAGAGATGAGATGCCATTACATCTTGAGGATTCATTGCATGTCTTTGATAAATGGGCCATTGATTTCATAGGTCCTATTCAGCCTCCAGGAAAGAAGGTAGGAGTGTGATATATCATCATTGCTACAGAATACTTGACCATATGGGCAGAAGAATAGCCGGTGAAACATTGTACAATAGCCATTACCGCGAAGTTTTTTTTTTAATATGTTTTAACTAGGTTTGGCTACCCTAAGATATTGATGAGTAATAGGGGTACCCATTTCCTGAATGAGACTATTAGCGCGATGTTGGAATAATTTCATGTATATCATTCGAATAGTACACCTTATCACCCATAGGTGAATGGAAAATTAGAGGCTTTTAACAAGATTTTGGAAAATGCATTGACGAAGGTCTACAATGCATAGAGGAATGATTGGGGCATGCATGCCCCTGTTGTGTTATGGGCTTATAGGATGACCTATAAGAAGTTAACAAACCAAACTCCATTCAAGTTGGTCTATGGGATTGAAGCAATAATTTTAATGGAGTATATTGTTCCAAGTTTATGAATTGCAGCCTTGACCAAGATGGTGGATAGCAAGACCATGGAGGAATGGCTCGCGCAACTGATGGAGTTAGAATAAGACTGCTTTCTTGCAGAATTTCCTCAGCAAGTGAAAAAGGAATGCGAGAAAGCATGGCATGATAGGCATATTAAGTTGCACACGTTTAAGGTGGATGAATTAGTGTTGTTATATGATATCAAGTTTACAAAATTTCCAGGAAAGCTTCAAGTGCATTGTTTGGGGCCATATGTTATCAAGTAGATCACAAATGGTGGCGCAGTTCAGCTCGTGAAGCTGAATGGGAAACCATTCCTTGGGCAAGTGAATGGAAGTAGGATAAAGTTGTACACAGGGGATCCTGCCCTGTACAATGACTATATGGTAGTAGGATAGTCTTCGTAATCGAGGCAGCTGAAAGGGATTGCGGGATTATAAACTATGTTTCCCGACGAGGTGAAGAAAGTGGTAGAAAGGTTTTGCAATGGATGACAGGGATGCGCCAGGTGAAGTTGCAGTAGATAAGTTGCACCATGGAGGATGGTGCCACTCAGAAGAGTAAAAAAGTAGCCATTGCAGTTATTATTCATGATTTAATGGCTAAAAATCAGTTAAGAGGAGTGGGTAGGTGCTATTTATGGTGAAAATATTTGAAGATCTGCAGCCAAAGGAATTTATTATCATAATTTGGGGGGAATGGTCAGATTTGAATTCAAAAGTCCCTATAAATCTCGCATGATGGACCATCGAAGAACACTTTTCATTCTGAGACTTGTCTACATGATTTGCTTTCTGAAGTTTATGAGTCATCAATTCTAGGAGGATTTCGTGGCAAGCCCAACATTTTCTTCTTTACTTGCGTGGAAGCAGAAGGCCATTCCCAGCAAATGATTTCCACCAACCTTGCTAAAGCGTTAAGTTCAAAAGTTTCTATGTCTGACGCATCGGTCCCTGAGAGGTCAAGTATGGAAGCTACAACCCGTGTGCCTATGACACTAAGGTCAAAGAAATCTGCCATAAAAGAGAAGAAACCAACTTCGAATGAGAAGCAACTAGCGACTAAGGAGAAGCAGAAGAAGTCGGTGCTGATGAGGATGTCACCGAGGAAGAATCCAGAGGTGTGATAAAAGGACAATAAATACAAACAACAGGAGCAAGTGGTCGATTTAGAAGAGGAGGAATACCAAAGTGTAGAGGAATTGGATGCCGAAGAGGTCAAACCTATCTCTCAGCTTCCCGAGTATATCCCTCCGTGAAAGGGAAAGACCCAAGTTACTAAGGATTTGGATCCAGGGAAATTTTTGGTCTCAACACCCCTATTTCCTGAACAAGTGGAATTTGGAGGTCCTAAATTAGCGTGCATTCCCATACTGAAGATGGAGGATTGGGACCTCGCACACCATGAGAGGTTCCCACATTTGGCGACCAACAAGTACATGACTAAAATATATTATGAGGAGACTGGGGTTATGTAATTAGAACCCATGAAGTGGCTTAGAGGCATTGAGCAGGTCGGTTTGCTAAACATGCTTTGCATACCTCATTATCATCTCTCAACTATCAACACGATATGTGTTCACTAGCTGCTCATGCTAGTACATGATGGGTTTCTATGGCTTGGCCAGCCCATCTCAATCATTGATATGTTAATTCACGGGATTACGAGGCTACCTTACAAAGGAGTAGAACCTGCCAAGGAGTTTGTAGGGAAGACTGGAGAAAACAACTTGGCAGATAAAATAAAGAAATAGTATGGCCTTGTTAAAAAGTCATGCAGATACTATATCTACTCAATTCAAGACCAGGAAGTGCAGTTCACTGCCCAAATTCTTAAGGGAAAAATTATGAGGAAGTGTCGCACAGACGAAGTTCTAGCGCTGGTAGTGTCACTTGCAGCATAGTGTGTGAAAGGTGACTAATACAATTGGGAAAAGTATCTATGCCAGGAGTTCCTCATGAAATACTGAGAAGCTCAGGAGGAGAGCAAGCCATTCCATTATGCATGGATTTTGTTATCTATTGTCTTAGTCACTTGGAGATTGCTGGAGAACAATTAGTTCCCCTCGCATAAGGAAGATTTACCTGAGGCAGTGTGGTTTGCCTCAATGTGGTAAAAAAAGGATCCAACAAGGATCAAGGAGTCAAATATATTCTATATTTTGGTAGACATGGACCTTCATATGGTGATCAGTCATAAGCTAAGGTTTTCCCCAACCTTGTTTGTGTAGTGGTCGTCCTACATGGAATTCAAGGTTGATTTTCACAATGTGTCCATTAGAGCGTAGAAGGACCTAAAACATACATGACACCTGTTGCCTTATCTGGTATCTAAGATGGACATTCAGGAGGATATGGGGTATTGGCCAGCAAAGTGGCATGAACCAACGGGGGGTGATGTAGGCACTAGAAAAGCTGCAAAGAACTCTACTACACAGAAACGTAAGGAGGACACTAAGAAGGATGCAAAAGCTCTCGTTGAGCACAAGAAAAAAGAAGTTGCTTCTAAGGAAAATGTGGAGGAAGAGTAGGCAACGAAGGAGTGCATTGTTAAAGAGCAGGCTGAGAAGGAATAACATGATACAAAAGAAAGCAACAAATAAGCTTCACAACACACTAACGAGCAAGAGTTGTCAGAGTAGGGAGTAGGCGGTGGTGAAGAGCAAAGCACTTCTTTCATCTTGAAGAGACTTGGGTAGGAACAGATGGGTGGACAACAGAAAAAACACAAGTATGGTAGGCAGACACATATCAACCTAATGGTGCTAACAGAAGGCGATATCGATGAGATCGGTGATAAGGTGAGAGACACAACGACTGAGGTGTTGAAGCAGTTTCAACAACAGTATATGCAGATGTTGGGGAGCATCTGAAAGGATTTTCATGAGTTGCAGATCCATTCTAACAGGATTCAAGCAGGCATTGGGTAAGAAAGTGGGGTGCAAGCAAGCCTAACACAGGGCAGTGGAACAGTGGCAGCGCTGGAATGGACTATAGACCTTAGAGTCATACCATTTCCAAAGGGGTTTGTTCACACAAAATCAGATGAGGGTCACATTGTGATCGATGTAGTAAAGGACATGGGGCTGAATTTAGCTGCGTTGTCGCTCTAGACCATCCATGCACTTCAGTAGGGGGTGTTCCTGAGTTGAGGATCAGGGAACAATGCACCCTTGTCGTTGTCAGTGAGTTTGAGGTAAAAAATGAACAGTTGTTCACGGAGAAAACTCAGGCACTGAATGAAAAGGAGGAGTTGCAGACATGACATCAGATCCTGGAAAGAATGATCGAGCAGGCCTGCAAGTCAGTACCTGAATTAAACATACTAGAGGATGTATAGGTCTTAGCAAAAGTAAAGATATTGTCTACTGCAGTACGTGCAACAAAGGAGGGAGTCGGTAGGGTTACCTTTGATTTCTAGATGAAGATAATAGAGCTAGAATTGAAGTTGCAGCCCATGACTCCACTAGAGGTGCAAGAGTAGCACATAGTATCCATCAAGGAGAATATGAGAACCTTGGATTCCATAGTCAAAGTCTGCACAACGATGTACGATGCAACAATGGAATTATGGAAAAATATGTAGGAGGACCTGAACCTATAGAAGCTGAGCATCGATGTACGAGAGATACAACATAAGTATGATGAGGTTTGAGCAACTGTGTGCACTTTGGCACCAGTGCAATGGCTCACAAAGTTACAAGAGGGAAAGCAGCTGCAAGCATAGGTGGAAGAATTGAAGTGGAAAGAGGCACTGCTAAAGACTAGATTACAGTCATGGCTAGAGGAATCTTGTCAGCTTACTCTGTCATTGGAGAAAAGATAAATGTGCTACAACAGATGCAAAGGACAATATGCCTAGTAGTAGAGGGCCCAACCACAGAGAAATTGGTGGAAGAAGTCAAGCAGGTAGCAGCGTAGAGCGCTGCCGAACTAGCAGTGTTGCAGGTTGAGTTGGGTGGTCTTCGCAGCAAGATTAAGGTGCCAAAGGAGTGAATCGAGGGCGGGTCACGATATTTTTGTTGGGGCCCTGTTGGGTTAGGGTCCATAGGGTTAGTGTTGGGGTTAATTTAACCCAATTTTGTAAATTTTTTGTAAAAGATGTAAAGTCTCCGTGAAATGTGGATGCAGAGCATGCAGTTAGATAGGAGTCAAAGGGGTCTTAGCCCCTTGTTTGGGTCAATTTTAATATTCTCCCATGGTCCGCAGACCATGGTATTGTATGAAGGAAAGCTATAAATAATTGAGTCATAACAATTCTTAGAGATAACTTTGGATAGAGAATTGGGTACGTTGAATGGTTTTTGTTGTCTTGGGCAAGTGCTAAGGCAGGAAGGCTCGGCTTCCTATACTTAGGTGAAGAAGGGAAGGCTCCTATAACTGAGTTCTTATGAGGTCTGGGTAGAGTCTGCATCTGAGTGCGCGGACCCCTGTAGCTGAGTGTGTAGGGTAGAGGAGTCTGTAATCTGAATGTAGAAGATCAATAAAGACTGATTCTGAAGAATTACTGTGCATTTATATGAATTTGTTTATGTTATATTATGTCGCTTAATAGCGCTACAAGAAATTAAAGTAGCTATATTTAGAATGTTGAAGGAACTGGGTGAATGGACTCAGCCAGATTGGAGTACACAATTGCACCATGCACTGGAATGCTATAATGTGACTACTGAAGAAGAGGATGATCCACAAAATATTACAATTCCTGAAACTGAAGAACAACGTGAAGTCGAAGGACTGAAGTTGACGAACCCGGATATATCAGTACCTTTAAAAACTCGATAGGTAAACATCAGCCCTGAAGAAGAACCTAAGTTCACAAACATAGGAGACTACTGGAAAAAAGATATAGTTAATAGATACAGTTGATAACATAGTTGATATGGGATTCCCTTTGACAGCTTGATAATCTGGGGCTCCTCTTCTGATCCAATGTTGCAATCTTGTACTTCATCATCCATCGTAGGATCCATTTGTTTGGTGGCTATGTCATCTTTATTAAAAATCCTTTCTATTGGGACTAGTCCGTGAGGGATAGTATTCCCTTTTAATTGCAAAATTTCTGTCGAGCCACTGCGTTTTTCCATGAAGTGGCATCTTGATCTTCTTCTTCTTCTTCTTCTTCTTCTTCTTGATCAATGGTGGAGTTAGAAAACTCCCCAATGACTTCTATGAACTGTTTCACTTACTCGTCATCTTCTAACACCTTCTAGTTCTTGATGTTATCAGGTATGGAGGGTCTACACCTGACTTCCACTTCATATCTGAGGAGAGGATTTTGATGGGGTTTGAAAGTGATTGGAGCTATATCCAAGGAGTCAGTCATTCCGTTTCCTTATTTGGGCAGAAATTGGATATTAAAATCCAGGAAGAAATTTTCAATTAAATCCCATAGTTCGTTACAGTAGGTCCTCAGTTTGGGGTGTTTGGCCTGGCATTGATTTCTGATTTGTCTTATGAACAACTCAAAGTCTCCATAAACTATTAGGCATTCAATATTCAGATTTTTTGCAGTCTGTAACCCAAGGAGTATTGCTTCATACTCCACCACATTTTTAATTGCTTCGAACTCCAGCTTGAATGACATGGGTATTAGGCAACACTCAGGATATACCAACAATACTCCTACCCCATTTTCCTCTTTTGAATTTTCTCCATCAAACCATAGCTTCCATACTTTGCTTTCACTTGCATGCTGATCTTCTAGCTGCCATGTTAGGTGGACTGATGTTTCTTCTAAGATAGACTCATCTTCATCTAGGAGTAGACAGGAGATGTAACTTTCTTTTATATACACTGGGGAGTTTTTTGAGCCTTTAGTTGAGGTCATAGTTTTTACAAACCTAGATTCCCTATATAGCCTCCTTTGTTCTACTCCAAAGGTGGGAATGGTGGCATAAGTTAGATCCAAATTGATAGAGCCCCCCACCTTGGAACCCCAAGATCTAGATAGGAGCATGCCAAAATGAGGGGGTATATCTGCCACTAGTATGTCCATTACCACACTCTTCACCAGGATTTGAGCGAGGTTCACCACCAAATCCTTTGTCATTCCCAAACATTTGACCCTCTTGGAGTCAAAGGAGTACAAGTCTCTGTAGGGCCTGGTGATCTGCAAGCTAAGTTGTTCCATTACTTCCAATGGCATGAGGTTGTGGGAGGCTCCAGAATCCAACATGAAATTATGCAAGAGAAGGTCATGGATTCCCAGAGTCACATAGAAAGGTGTAGTAGAAGGATCACATTCTTCCACATGTGGTCCAAAGACCACCAATGGCCTCTCTTCCTAAAGATTTAGAGAATCATGGGTGGGTGATGACATGGATGGATGCATGAATTGAGATACCTAATATTTATAGGTAGGATGCTTCAGAAGCTCAATTAGTGGAAAATCTTTACCTTCTCAAGCTCCTTTTGAAGGTTGAAAGTAGATTGGGTTTTTTCTATACCTTCTGGCTTGGCTTCTCCTTCATTACCACTGATATTTTTCTACAGAACAGGTGCCTCCTTTGTTGTGTGCCCCTCTGAGCTATTTCTTTCCTTATTCAAGGGGACTTTACCTTGACAGGGTCAGGATTTAGCTTACCTATCCCTTTATCTGGTACTAGGGGAATAGCCTGGGGGGAATTTTCCTCATATTGCTTTGGTTCTCTTGACCTCTTCTTTGAAGATCTTATATTATATTTACGTTGTGGTTTTGCCAGCATGAACCCTGCATCTTGTGTGTATATGACCATTGTTCATCGGGATCATCTTATAAATATAGAGGATGATGGATCTGGTTCGACCATTCCTTTCTTTCCCTTGGTAGTAATTATAATGGAGGCCTTCTATAATGTGGTTTATAGCCGTGATTGTTGCCTTGAGCATTATATTTGGAGAGACTCTTGTTCTCAATTTCTAGATTTCCAACCTTATGTGACAAAATCCTGATGAGCTTATCCATATCCTCCAACTTCAGGTCCGGTGATTCTCTTGTTTGACCAGAGGAGGAAGCTTCTTCTTTACCTCTTTTATTCCCAGTGTTTCCTACTTTCCACTTGACTTCCTTGTTGAGGAAAAAATTACTTCTACATCAAGAGCATCGACTTGGAGTTGATCTAAAGTAGGAGAATTCCTTTCTCTTAATGTAAAACCAAAGTCAGATTCAAAGACTCCCAAGTAACCTACATGAGCAGCAGCTGGGGGAGGCTTTATCTCAGGAGGAAAGTTGTTATACTTCTTATTGAAAATCTTATTAAATTATGAGATATCCTCATTTGGATTCTTCCTGATGGCATTGAACTTTGTGAGGAGGTACTCATGATTTCTCTTCTCACCCCAATTCTGTGTGAAATAGGTCTCAAGTTCCTCCCAAGTGGTGATGGAGGCATTTGGTAGGGTTTTAAACCATTTTATGGCTTCTCCATCAAGGGACTGTATAAAAAGTCTCAGGACCACATCCAGTTATTCTACATCCAGGTTCTCAGCAAAAGAGGAGAAGGCATTAAACCTAGGAAAAATCTTTAAGTAGTCCTGGAGCATAACACTTAGGGGTTGTGGTAAATAGAGAGGTGCATACTTATTTAGGAAAATCCTAGAAGAGCCATCTAAATTAGTGGAGGGGGATTAAGATTTAGTTGAGGAACTTGGGTTGAAACCACAGGGTTTTGAGTGGCTGGATTGGAAGAAGGGTATGTCAGGATCTTAGGAGCCAATCCTGAAAAGTGAGCAACAGTGAGCTGATAACTAGAAGAGGAAGTTGCAAAGGTTGGTGAGATGGTAGCAGAGGAAGAGGAAGTTTTCTCTTCCTCGAATTTCCTGAAAATTATTTTTTTCAAGGTTAGATACAAATGGGGCTTTCCGCTAGGAGGTGTCTAAGCGAGTATGAGGCCTTTTCAAAGCCATGGTGATGAATGATAATGAGGAGTCACCAAGGTGATGTGAATGAAATTAGAACAGACTTCACTCACCTACACGAAGGGTGCTCAATTTGTTGTATCCCAGGGGAAAATCCTTCAATCCGTTTTGCGACAACAATGCCAGAAGATGTTGTCACTCCCAGAGACAACCTAAGATGGCTTACAAGAGGAGTGCATAGGTGCATCTAAATCGGTGTGTCTCAAATGATTCTCAGGCAGGAGGATACATCACACATGTTCTATACACATATATAAGAGGCATGAGTTGGTTCTTTCAACCAAAGATGCAGATCAGGTATTTTAGTATTTCTACACATACACAGTTCCCAGAAATATAATAGAAAATAGTGGAGGCTGATCACTTCAAAGGCTTATAGTTTAATCATATTTGTGGAATAAATGAGGGAAGATAAGGAGAAGGAGTAACCCAAAATGTAGAGCTCAAAGTACCAAGAATTCTATATTAAAAATATAGAGCCTGAAACCATGAGATTTGTTGCAATTATTTGAGTTATAGGTAGATATAATGAACAAAAAGTAAATTGGATGCTATGATACATGTAGTTTGGTTTAAAGATAAAATTTCAACCCATCAAACATGCATGTGCATTAACAGATCAATGCAAATGAATTTGTTAGCAAGTATGAAATATTCTAGCATCTATTGTTACATGAATTCAGAGAAGAAAATAGGCAAAATGGATGAAAACAACAAATAACACACTATAACACTTCAAAGGAGGAATCACCACTACTCTTGTGATATTCTGCAAGATCTATGTGACTAAGTGATACAATTTTCACAAAAATATCAGACTTTCTTTGTATATTTCAGAACCTTTATTCAGTGTTTCTACCTCTTGTTTATAAGAACATGGGGTACATTATGAATCGTGATGCATTACAAAATATCCCTGCTACGAGTCTCAATTGTCAGATTAGCTTTCTTTCTCGGCCAGGGAAGGCTCTATGTCCAAAAAACATCACAAACATAGTAATTGCCTCATAAAGGAAAACACATCACAAGATCACAAAATAGATGAAACATTAGTGCAATATCTCCGAGCCCATTCCTGTAATTACTTCAGTTTCAGGCTTCATATAGTTCATAGTATGGTCTTCGGTGCTGATCAGCTAACTCTTGTCATTTTTTCCTTTAATGCCTTCAGCACCGACCTTGGTAGTGGGTCTCGAAAATTCATTTCTGAGGCTGCCCAAACTTGGTTTTTAATTCTCCCTCTTCTTGATTTATTGCTACAACTTCTTTCAGCACTGACCCTATAATTTCTGTCAGTAAAGTCCCACGGAACACAAACAGCACCCTAATTTGGCCTAGGGTTGCATATTACAGTGTAACAAAAAATTCTTAGCTGCAAGCTTTTTACCTCTAAAACAGGTGAAAGGGGACTGAGGGCCTAGCCCTTTGGGCACTGAGGCTATTAATGGTTATGTGGGGGCTGTTTCCTTGTATAGCCTAAATCGCCCTTAGTGATGGCCTTTTACTGCATCAGCTGAAATCTGAACGCGAAACCTTTAACATATATGGCCTATAAAATATCGCATCCAGAGTCCTTTTCTTATCACAATCGAAGTCCTACATCTCAGTGCTGAATCCCATTTTCCTTAAATTTCTCTCCTTAAGAGTTGTGATTGCCCATATGCAGGGTGACATCATCGTTGCCACGTGTCAACCTGTGAGTGATGACACGTGTCACTCAAAAATGGACCCATAGGAACCTTGAAAACGTTGAAACTGAGTAACACGTCTCCCCTGCCATGTCAGCATCCGTACTACCACGTGTCCTCCGTACTGCCACATCAGCCTTTGTACTACCACGTCAGTGATGACTTCAGCTACCATGTGAACTCTGAGGAAAAATCATATGGGGCCACATGGCCCCCTGGAAGAGAGAGAAAAATGCCTGCTCGGCCCTGTTTTCACAGGAATTTCCTTTGTTAAAGAAATTTGGCCCTCCCCGATGATTTTGCACTGGATCAAAAATCGACAATATCACGTGGTGGTGTAGGACTGCGAGGTGCGGAATTGCGGGATGTGGGATGCGGGATTGCGGGAGTGCAAGATTTCACCACATGGAGGAGAGAGAAGGGGGCGCTCGACCTTTGTTTGGTCATGAATTTCGTTTATAATTAGTTTTTTTCCCTCCCCAACGATGTCACACCATATCGCAAGATCGGACCTTGCATGGTATTTTAAGTTAATAAGCCATTGATTTGTGGAACTGTGGGGTTGCTGAGATGTAGGATGTGGGGCCTTATGGGACAACATGAAACTGCGGGATTGGGGGAACCTATTGATGCAGGAGTGAGGAAACCTGTGGGACTGGGGGAACTGCAGGGTCGCTAGGATGCGGGGTACTGCCACGTGGAGGAGAGAAAAGGGGGGATGCCTGCCCCTGTTTTTCATGCATTTCCTCTGTATTTATTTTTCGTCCCTTCCTGACAATTTCACAATATATCGCAAGATCGACCCCCACAAGATTTGAAGTTTGTTGTGACTGCGAGGGTAATGCGGGACTATGGGTAGTGTGAAATTGCAGGATTTTGGGGTTGCGGGGTGCGGGATGCGGGAGTGTGGGGCCTTCCAATGTGATTTGCCTTAAATCCTTTAATGCTTTTTCTTGGTTTTCTGGGATTTCCAAAAGCAATCTTCAACAGGCTCTAACTTCTGATCCAGGAGTCCTTTTTTGGACTTCTATATACCGTTGGAAAGCTCCTTCTGGGCATGATGAAATGGAGAGGATCTAATCAAGCTTTGATAGATTTTGTGGCTTAAGAAATGGGCTCAACTTAACTTCTCTTATGCATCCTAGACAACTGATCATTTGCAAAGTAGTGAGTGAGCAGTGAGTGACAATAGTAGGGTCCATTGAAAGCTTGCAACATGGGTACTCATTGGATTAGGAATCAAAAGTTTCATCCAATGGGTGTTTCCACTTTTTTTCCCTCTAAAATTTGATGATGTACTCTAATATTTTTTTATTATTTCCGCTATTATTTTATAATTTCCTTAGGAGGTCCATTTCAGACCTCAAATTTCCCCTAATGGAATGTCCTTCCTAAAGTTTCCTACATCTGTGAAGAAGACACATAAATATGGAAAGGATTCCTGTACAATCTTGAATTCAAGCAACAAGTGTAGATACTATATCAAATGCTTTCGCCTGGATGTAGAACATTCACCAAAGAATGACTTGACAAAAACCAAAAATTGCAAGAAAGCACACGAGGAAGATCCCCCAGGTGGAGCCCTGTTATAATACAAACCCTTATAAGGGCTAGGGCTTGATACAGGTAAAGGATTTGGATGCCCATCAAGGTTTGGCTATGCATAAGGGTTTGGAGGTTGATAAGGCTAAGGGTACTCTGCAGGGAAAATTGGAAAACTCTATGGGAGGAATGACATACAAATAAATTGGGGAAAGGTAATTCAAATAGATTGGATGTAACCTATAGATCTAAAAGACTATGCATGTAGGGGTTCTAGCCATTATTTTATCACTTAAACAGATGAGGATTTCAAAATTAATATGTAGATTATTGCAGGGACATTTGAGCTTCAACATCCAATCCAAATTTTCTTTGAATCTGACTCCATCCAGGACTTGAGAAAGAAAAATTCATGCATGACCAACCAACAATTTGGTGAGCTCCAAGGGATTTTCAAAAATGATTTTGATAATCAAATCGACATCCTTCTGAGGCCTATTGTGAGACCATCACCCATGATCAATGGCGACATGAATGAATTTTACAACCAAGACCACATCTTCTTTGTGTGACTTTGATATGCACATAATAACTTCCCTTATTCAAGGATCAAATGTCTCAAGTGATTTTCTTGAAACTGAACCTACAATCTCTTTGTAAATGAAGAGCTTCTTTTATTGGTTTGTAACTAAAGGTAGAGCGATGTTTGATAAAGATGAATGGGGTGTCATAGCTCCACTCTAATTAGGTTTGTAACAATCCAAATCAATTATTAATATTATTAATATTATGATATTTTACTTTTAAATTTATTTACATTTATTGTTTGTTAATATTATTATTGTTTATATATATTCTGAAGAAATATCTAGGAAAATCCATCTGAAGGGCTTACATCCCATCATCCTATTAGAAAATCCTAACCCTGAGGGCATCGAGGATAATTGACCCCATAACCTCCCATTAGCAAGGTGATTTTTAGCGACAGAAACTCAATCAATTAAGCTAACCCTCAAGACTAAATTATGTGTGTGTAATTACTCTTATTCATATATTATTATTTTATTGACTACATAATTATTATTGTTATTTTTACATCAACAATTTGACACGTTGAGAAAAATGCTAACCAAACTCGGGGTTCGTTCATGGTGGCTTATGTGAGCGATTGCTTTAGTGAATAGAGGTCAGAAAAATGGAATTCTTGTCACTTCGTTGAATTTGGTGGAACATGGCTATTATCTTGGTGAAATTTAGTCTTATCCACTTGTGACTATACATGACTATTGGGCTTCCATGCCCAACAAAATAACCTCTCAGTTTAAAAATAAGGACGAGAGAAAAATCGCTGAGTTAGAGCCACCTTTTTGCATCAAGAATTTTTTTTTAAAGGGAAAACAATAAAAATAAAAATAAAAAATTGCCAAATAATACGATAAGTTTCCATAAGAATTATCCACAGTGAATCACTTAGTGACTCAATGCCACCTTTTATGAGTTTCATTTGAAATACCCTCATTTTTTTCCTAGCAAGAACTTCCACAACACCGACAAAGCGAGGCTATCGATCGTATGGAATAAGGGGTTAAGTTCACATGCACTGCATGGGGTGGGAAATACATCCCACCCCCTATTAAATGTTGTGGGAAATGGCAAGGTGGTTGTCACACCTGTTAGGTTCCTATCCCAATAGGAGTCATAATTTTTGAATGGCTGAGATTAAACCTGTAAGATGTACATACCTTTGCTTTTTGCAAGAAATTAAAAAATGTAAAGAGGGTGTGTCCTAAAAGAAAAATCAAAGGACAAAAAGAATGAAAAGGTCAAAAAAGATGAAAAATGTGAACCCCAAGAAAAGAAAAGACTAGGAAAGTGTGCCAGTCAAAATGGCACTACTATTTACTTTTTATGCATAATAAATGATTGTGTGCAGTCTGTAACCTATGCCACAATCCATGATAGTCAAAATGTTTAAACTTTGCTATTTCATGTTTCAATTTCATGTTTATAGACAGAGAATAAAAATCTGACCAAACTATTTAATCTTGGCAAATATATAGATTAAGTAGAGTAAATAAAAGGAGCTCAACTGTTTAATCTAAGCCCTTGGATGTAATAAGGTTAGATTTAGTTAGATTGCCATTGTAAAGAAAAGAAAAATGTTTGATAAGGGTTTACTAGCTTAAATGCACCCTAATAAAGAGAAGTAAAAATGGTAGGATGAGTAGATGGGTAAGTAGAAGAAAGGTTGCAGAATTGTGATAATTGTTAGACAAAAGCATATTGATCACCCTCATCATGAAAGTTCTAAGTATGAATGAGAAATGGGACTGGCATAAAATTCACAAAATCAAATTAACTAATTTCCCCTCACTCATTTCACCCTTTACTTAACTAATTTCCCACAATAAGTTTGAAGTACCCAAAATCTTAAGTCAAAGGAGCTTAGAGCATTTCTCTGACTTTTGAAGGGACCGAACCCTCAACCCAATGACTTATAGATCTTAAGTACTAAAATCCCCTCATAAATATTCACTCCATTCAATTCATTCATTTTCCCCTAATAAATCCCTTTTCCTAGGGTTAAAACACCATTTTCCTAAGGAAAAGCAATTACCCCCATGGATACCCCTTTTTTATGAAAAAGCCACAAAAAATCACTTAGCCTAAGTTATAATGTTTGTATGTAAAAGGTGAAGGAATTACAAAAACACATTATGCTTAGCGCACTTCAATTATCTCCCACAATTTTCATATTAACTTTTAACATTATTTATATGTTAATTCCTGAAAAAAAACCCTTTTCCCGTATATTTTATTAAACCCCTTTAATATTAATATCCCTACCCCTTAGTTTGAAATATAAACTTTATAATATCCAAACCCCGAAAAAAGACATAATTAATCGATATGTGATTAATTAAAGTCAAACCATCCACCAATCATATCCCACCCGATAGCTTAATCCCTGCTTTAATCCCTCATTAAGCTAAAATCGTCGCGTTTAATTGCCCGCGGCCCCCCGTTTACCTTTCGTGCAACTCCCGTGCCCGACCACCACACGATCTCCCCCCTCCCCATCCAAAGGCCCATGTTGATTTCAAAAGGGCCCGAAATCTGAACGATACCCGCCCGAAATGGGTTGTTTTACGTCAGGCCCCTGAGGCAACGTGGCACTCGATGAGTGGAATCAGGCAGCCTCCCCCCAATACCAACAAGCGCTCAAAGGCTATGTGAAGTAAACCATTTACTGCCATCCCACTACCCACCAAAACAGTCATCGTTCACCCCCGCTAAATGACAAACGGTCACTGTTCACCCGTACCCGCCAAATTGACTTTTTGCGCATAAATCCAAAAAAGCCCCAAATCATTGTTTTTATCATTTTTAATTGTAATTTTCCATGCACGCGCCTGTGAACGTTGAAAGTCGCCAACCCATGTACACTTGCACTCTGACGATGCTAAAAGCTCCCAGATTGCCTTCCAGCTTGATGGAAGCCTTTTCAACTATTTAGAATTGTGAGTTACCTGGTTCACACCCCGTTTTCTTCAATTCTAGGTATTTAAGCTAGAATCCATTGAAAGCCCTATTAAAATTTTGAAACAGTCTCTAAAGCTTTCTTAACTCAAATTAAGGGGAACTTTAGTAACATAAAACCCACCTGGAATTGAACCCCCATTGCCTCAAAAACTGAAAATTTACCATCTCCATTCTTAAATCCACAAGAACTAAGAATGGTTGCCCCTAGTGCCATGGATGTCAGGCCAATTACTACTCCTCACCTAGACCCAGACCACCTTCCTCTTGCTGATAAATATTTCCAAATCAAGGACACCTCTGTCCTTCAGTCCCCTATCAAACTGTACTGTTGATACAGAGACCAATACCTCAACCAAGTTGATAAAATAGGTCTGTGGAAATCTAATTTTCCCAAGTATCAATTCCCTGAGGTGCACATCTTTCCTAAAATTGTCCATTATTGCCATGCAAACTACATTCCCAGTCAAAGAGTAGTGATGTCCCCTGACCACACCATAGTTTTCACCATCACTGTTGAGTCAATCAATGTAATGCTGCAACTACAACTAGGGTAGAACTTAACCCCTATTTTAATTGGAGACCTACTAGACATATTTCCCAAGCTTACCACTGCCAAACTTGCTAAAATGCTCCAAACCTTCATTAGGGAGGAAAAGCACATCCCAAAGGACCCTCCCCCATATGTGGCTACCATATTTTCCCCATTTGGTCAAGATATAGTAGCAATGATCTCTTGTGTTTTAGGCTATACCACCAGCGAGTACATAGATGAAATCATTTTAGCCTTCATGTCCATTTTCTCTCCTGCACAGCCCCCTGCTATCATGTATGATTATGCCAAGTACATAGCTGATAGGATGCATGAACAATTTTTGAGAATGAGTAATGAAAGAGTATTTAAGTATTCTTCAATTTTGTACCACCTTTTCTTATACTACGAAGCTGACAAGTTCCCCTTCACTCTCCAAAATCTTGACACTAAAGGTCATCCTAGGTTAGTAATTTTTTTGACTCCTTTGTTACATAAGTATGATTCCCCATATCCATACACATACTTCATTGATCTTTTTGTACATCCAGTAGTGACCATGCTGCTAGGAAGTCCTCCTACATGAATTAGTTTAGATATCAAGAGGGTCTTGCAGCTGTCAAAACAATACAAAGTGGGAGATTGGTACTTGTACCAAAATCACATAGAAATTAGAACCTACGGCTGTGAGTTGGCCCCATATAAACTGCCCAGATACCTCCCAATGAGGTTATTTTCTTTGCAGTACTACAGGCAGATAATCAACTCAGATGAGGTACATTTTGTTAAAGCCAAAAAGAAGGCCCAGCTCAGAATCAGAGATCAATTAGGCCCCTTTGTATGTAATAGCAGAGAAGCTGGAAGAGAAACAGAAGATATCCTTCAAATAATTAAACTAAAACAAAGCTTCATTTGGACATTTGACCCCTGTGACTTTATATGAAATAGAAGACAGAAAAACAAGATGGCTCCCTACATTCACCACTGAATCCCTGAAATAGAGAAATATGCAAATCAATTGGAATGGGTGGACAAGGATAGCACTGAAGTAGCACTTGAAAATTCTCTAATTTATTTAGAGAAAAGGCTTGATGAAGGTTCTTTCCTGTAGGTGCCAGGAGAATCTCAAGTCCAAGGACAGTCCCAAATCCAAGAATAATCACAGGCACAGGGAGAATCTCAGGCACTAAATGAATCACAAACAGAAGAATAATCCCAGGTGCAAGAAGAGTCAGAGAAGCCAGGCCTATAATAGGAATTAGATCAAACAGGTATACAACAACCCACTATGGGTACTCCCCCTAGCTTGAAAACTCCTCTAAATGACGAGAAAATCCTCAAAAGGAATAGGGAAGAGGCCACTACATTAGGCAAAGCAACCACACAAACATATGCAGAGACCAGCTTGGTCAAAAGGCATAGGTTAAATCCTGTTTCAAAACATGAATTCACAGAAGAAATTGTTGGGGCCACCATCACTGAAAGAGAAAGAAGTAGGCCTACCACTCCTTTTGGGGGCACATTAGAACCTTCCACATCAAATACTTAGATGTTGGAAAGGCAACAGAGCATTGAAGTGTCCTCCTTTAGGATGCCAGCTGACAGGGATCAAGACATTAGAGAAAGGTACAAGGATATAAAGGCCAGGAAGGAGATGCTAGAAGCCTAGACTTATGCTCAGTGCCTAAAGATGGCACCTACAAACTAGACAAGGCTTATGTTAGCCTATGATGTTAAAGAAGGCAAGATGCATATGACATTTGTGAAACCTACCACTCAGCAACCAAGGATAGTAGCTGAATTAAAAAAGATAGATTTCAAAGTGTTGGCAAAGTACATACATCCTATTCACCAGATTGAGCTGCACAAACAAACAGGGAAGATTATTTAATCCACCTTAACAGGGAAAGCCGTCACAGCTCACCAATTGCAAAATTCCCTAAATAACATATAAGCTTAATTCCAATTGGAAAAGACCTCTTCATAGGAAAAAGACACTAGAAACAAGTCCTTAGAGGACTTAATCATTGAGTTGGGTCATGATCCCAAAGATGTGAAGGCCACTGAAAGACTGATCAAGAAGAAAAATGATGACATAGCTGCTTTGAAGAAGCAACTTAAGATTCCACCACTACATCACCCATAAACAATAGAGGTCCTAGAGACCCAAAAAGGACAAGAAGAGCTTATGGACTTGGTATTAAAGCTAAATGACAAATTGAAAGAGACAGAGAAAGAATTGGACACATTGATTCAGTCCAAACAAAGTGAACTGGCCACCACTTCTACAACTGCCATTCCCACAGTAACAACTGCAATTCCCTCAACACTGGTAGCATCTTTGGCACCAACATCTCCACCTGCCACAGCACTGCCAGTCACAACTGTGTCCACAACAGTAGGTACTTCAAAAAAAAGACAACAAAGCTAGTGAAAGCCATGGAGGAAATGTCCATCCATTCAACAGAACTTAAAAGGCTTAGGGAGAAAGTGGCAATCTTAGAGACTGACTGCAAGCTTGCCCAGATACAAAAAAGGGAAGAAACACAGAAAGACCTAACGATGGGTGAGAATATTAAGGTCCTAGAAAAAGATTTAACTCTACAAAAGCCACTAGGATAGACCAAGGAGATGCTCTTGGCCAATATCATTGACTCTGCCAATGATATTTGGCCATCAATTCAAGTAATATTTGAGCAAACAGAACTGGTTAAAGTGACCACTGAGGCTATTAAGAAAGTAAAGGAAGACTTAGGAGACCAGCCTGAGGATGCTAATCGAATCATCCACTTCTTGAACAACAAGAACAGACATGAACTGAAGCTATCATAGAAGTTAAAAAGGTTCTTTCTAAAAGAAACCTTATGCTTAACCTGGAGGAAAAATTCCATAACATGCAGGTGAGCATTGACAGATTCATGGCAAAGTTTCAAATTTTGAGAGATAAAGGCCTTCCAAGTCCTATGGTCATCCATGAAAAACTTATGACCCAATTGGACTACACTGACAGATTAAGGAAGTTGGCTAAGGATCAAGCAAGCACTTTAGGTATCAAGGCCTTGCCAATAGGGAAAGTATTGTATGATACTTTAGAGGATCTATTCTTTCTGGAGCATGAGGTGAAACACTTGTTTTTCACCAAGCCTAATTTTTCCAAATACACAGAAGCAGACAAGATCTATAGAAGAATGCTCAAGGTAAAGTTACCTGAGGATGAATGGTGGGAAAAATGACAGATTTACTATAAGTTACCACAGTAAATCTGAATGGCAGCCAGATGAAACAGGTGAACAGGGTCAAAGAGTAACAGATTAAAGAGTATAAGTAAAAGATTAAAGACAAAGATGATTTCCAACGTACAAATATCAGCTAGCTTAAAGGGCTAAAACTCAACTGCAACAACCAACACTACCACAATAAGAGGGACAACATGATGCAGTTTTCCATCTGTCTCTATCCTCATGCTTGAAGATATTTTTATTTCCTTAATTAAACCTCAAACTATTATGAGATATTTTGCAATATTTTTTGTATAAATAATTCACATTTCGAAGTATTTAGGGTGGATTCAAAGACATTTTTTTAGACTTGTATCTAAAATCAAAGTGCTATTGTATCAAGACTGGATTGGCTTGTTGGATCATGGAATAAAGTTCAGAAATTTTACAAGATTCTTGTGTAAAGTGAAAATCAAATAAGTATTCTCCCATTTGTATTAGTTTTTTTCCTTATGTTTATTAATAATCATATGTGTTTCTATGAAATCTGAATGGTAAACTAGGAATGATATTTCAGAACTTGCTTTAATGCACTCTGTTTTGACTGTTTACCTTCTTAATGTTTTCTGCTAAACTATCTTAGTTAGGGAATTCTTAAATGCTCCCTTACTTCTGTAGTTTCTCTTTGTGGTCTATGTAGCAAAGGATTCTTAATTTCTCTTTGTTGATGATCACCCTCTATTCCTCATTCTGATCCTGGTCTAAGGATTCTTCATTGCCCTTTTACCCTGGTTAGAATCATTCCATCCATGAGCCCTTTGAAGATTTTCCTTTTGCTTTGCTAGCCTGCCCTTTAATGATCTGATCCAATTAAGCTATCATTTGATTGACTCCATAGCCCAATGGCTTAAAGACCTATCTCTATCCATTTGTTCCAAGAATTTCACCACCCAACTTTCAATCAAAATCAAAATTCTCATGAACACTAAGAACTAGCCTAAAATTTAATAGAAACAAATTTAAATTATAAAGAGAGAGCCCACTTTGGACTTAGGTTGGATAGAACCTGAGTCTAAAAGATTTGGTTTGTGGTTACCTCAGATTGTTCCTTCTTTTGATAACCTTTAGGGAAAACTTATGAGTGATAATAACACCCCCCTTCTTCTTGTTGGGACAGGGTCCCCTGGGTCTAATTTTGATAAGATATTGTAAAGTATCCACATTTTGAGGAGCAGAGTGCAAATAGTGCAAGTCACGAGGAGTCAAGGAGTTTTAGGAAGGTCAAAGCCCCTAAGTTTGTATTGTTTTGAGCTCCTCCCATGGTTTGTAGACCATGGTATTATAATAGGAAAAAGTATATAAAGGGATGTCTTAGCAATTCTAAGGTGATAAATCAATCAATTCATGGATGATATATTTTTGAGTCTGTAATTGCAAGATCTTACTATATTTGGGTGAGGGGGAAGGCTCCTGCTGTTGTGTGCATGGAGACCTTTGTAAGTCCGTAGCTGAGTGCGCGACCCCCTGCAACTATGTGCGCAGGGCCTAAACGTATATGTATTGAAGATATGAAATAATAAAGAGTATTTGAAGAAAATTTGTGTCTGAACTGTATGCTTATGTGTTTTCTTTATTTATGCTCAGTTGAATGCCATTTATCTATAAGATTGTCTTAGTTACTCTGTGAAGGTCTGAATCTATTGCTATATGTTCTATTATGCATGACTAGTCTCTTAGGAAAAGTTCATAACTCTGTCTAATTAAAAATCACTTTACGTTTTGGGATTTCGAGGATAAGGGTTCACAAAGGTTAGCTCAGGCCTAAAACTGAAGAAATATCTTACCCCCCACACCACGTAACCTTATGGATGTAGAAACTTGGCTCTAGCATCCCCCACTACTGCCTCGGGTGAGACTGCAACCTGCACTAGTTGGGTTGTTGCCGAAAGGTTCCGACGGTGTAGAGTTTTGTTGGTTAGCGCAACTAACTTTGAACCTGGGTCCAAGACCCTTGAATATTTTATGTCTTTCCATCCTCATGCCTTATTCTTGGAATTTATTGAAGGAGAGATGCCTTGAGAAGAAGGGAAAACATGTTGAAGATGGCCATGTTGTTGACAAATACTGCAACAAACAATTGTATTTTCATAGTCCAATGACTGTGAAATAATCGAGCCATTCCAGTAGAGACCAATTTTATCTGTCAATTCTCTTGTGATGTTTATTTCAACACATATGCATGCAAATGTAACAATACCCTTCTCCAACTTTTCTATTTCCACATATTGTAACGGCTACAACCACCCTCCAAAAGTTTGTGTGAGCTGCGTTTTGGAGCCTCCCTAGCAACCTTTCACAACAACATGTCTTGCTTCGTCAAGTACACAAGATTTAGTGTTTTTCTTGTAGAATGATAGCCCATCCATCAGATCTTGTTCCATTCCCCTCATAGGTAGTTCTTCCGGACTTGGTCCAGCTGCAGGCTGAGTAACTCCCTCAAGAAATTGGGCAATTCTGGAGGGCAACCAGCCCTCCCTCTAGAAATTGCGCAATTCTATCTAGCAGCCTGCTGGGCTCCAGAATTTCACAAATCTGCCAATCAAGCTTCACTGAGAAAATTACACAATTCTTCCTAGCAGGGCTGCTCAACCCAGGAATTGTGCAATCCTGGGCAGCAGTCAGCTACTCTACCCAAAAATTGCACAAATCTCCTAGGAAACCAGCCCATCTCCCTCGCAGAAATGTGGATTTTCTCGCAGCAGTTGAGCAGGCTCTTGCATGTGTAGTTGAGTTGACCGGTTCCCTCCGGGATTAAGAAAAACTAATCTTCATGCATGGGCCACTCCTCCCAAAGAAATATGCAAAGGAATCCCTTGATTGAGGGATTTATGTCTAGCAGTTGCAGGTTACATGCAAGGAACATCTAAGAGATCTCCCGCCAAGTGTCACTTTTCCTAGATTTGTGGCATGCATGTCACAACCTCAATCTTATCAAAACTCATCAACTGGATGCTGCAGAGCTCATTCCTCACATCAACCTTGCAGCTCTGGCATCCCACATTGCATTCAGGAGTCGTCAGCACATTCAGCTCAGTTTTCTTGGGGTAAGCTCACTGTTCATGACTTACGCTACATTTCTGTCACTTTTTGTGTTTCTCTTTGTGTGAATGTTGTCTGCTTGATTTCAGTGAGAGCTTGCCGTCATTTACATGCATACTAGCTTGTATTAGAATCATTTTAGTTTTCGTTTGCATCTCACTATTGTCGCATGCATGGAACTATTTTTTCACGGACGGTCATCGTTGCGGCGACTCACTTCACACACTTGCATGCTTTCCCGTTTCCTAAATCCTGCATTTTTTGTTTGCATGAATGATCATTCACTCTTGTTTTTACTCATCTCCTCATGCATCCATACCTCTCATATTTTCAGTCGCTCATCGGCCGGACTGGGCTGCCTTGGCAGGATTGTGCCTTGCCTGGCTAGCACCGCGCATTTCTAGAAGTGAAGGCTCTACCTTCCCTCTAGAAATTATGGAAATATAGCCAAGCACTGACCTCCAGGCTTGAATTTCACAATTCATGGAGGCAATGTGTTGTTGGCCCCAGAAACTCCGCAATGCAATTTGTTGGTTGCATGTCACTACTGACTGAAATTGCGCATTATGCAATTTCAGTCCTTAGTAGGCCAGGTTGGATTGTGCATTGCGCAGTTCCAATAGTCAGTTAGTCTCCTAACAGCCCGGATTATGCCTTGCACAATTTCAATAGTCAGTCTCCTGACCTTCCAGAAGAAATTGCGCAAGCTTCATGATCAGTCACACAGGTATGTTACAAGTCAGTTCTAAAGTTCGTTTTGGTTTTTGACTGACAGATTGCTTCCATGAGTGTTGCCATGTCTATAGCTATCGTAGGTGTTCATTTATATCTCAATAGCACATGTACAATGGTTTCCTGGAGAGTAGAGTAGAAGAAACCGATTAGAGCACACTTGGGGATGAAGTCAATCAAGTGTCTATGAACTTGCCTACCCACGAAGACATCAAGTTGTTTGTAGACAAGGAGATCAATATATGATGGTAGCAACATCACAACAAGCATCACCATCAACTGTAGTTGAAGGCAACATATTGGATGCAACAAATGCAAGAGAAAGGGTGTTGAAAACATAGAGGAAGAACAAAGATGCAAGTTGAAGTAGATCCACTTGTGATAAAAGCAACTTTGGAGACTCAGGCTATGAGGTGACGACGTGACATGAAGATCATGCGAAGGCAAAGAATGAAATAAAGAAGGAGTTGCATATGTTGAAGCAACAATGCAAGGAAGAATAGGAGATGCATAAATGAGAGAATGAGTTGCAGCAGGAACATGTACATCAGGGGGCGCAACATGAACTCACAGATGAAACTACACCCATACAAGTTATAGATCCATCCCAGTATTTGGCATGAAGCAAACATGGTGAGTAGTGTTTTTGATCGCATGCAAGGGAATTCAGCAGCATGCATGTCATTATGTGCAGGCATGTGATCCCACCCATTCAATACAATCACCGAGGTAAAGACAAGAAGCAATTCCAACTGGGGGTGAACGTGAAGTTGACAATTTATGCGCATGACCACCAGCACACACTAGAAGATTAGCATGAACACTATGCATCAGTGTGTTGTCGGTTCGGCCGCACCCAAGATGATCATGCACATGATAGTATATGAGTTGGATGGAGGATCTATACCAATGCACCTGGATGCAACGAAGACAAGTGTTTGTTTCAGCAAGATGTCATCATGGAGCGCATGCACACCATCATAGATGACCAAGCTTGGCATCAGCTCACCACCTTCACCATCACAAGCATGTCAAAGAGTTGGTCTCACCACAACGGACTGAGTGCCAATGATGTCTTTCATGGCTTGCTCAAGCCATTTTGTCTCACATCGACACATGTGCATTATAATGTAACGTCCTATCAAGTGGAAGTTCAAGTGTTGATAGTTGGATGTAACAGTCATAGAGTAGATGAAAAGTCATGAAGGTAGATGAATTGTCACAAAGGGGAATTTCAAGGGTCACCCCACCCTTTGCTATAAATAGAACTTCATAACCCATTTTAAAGGCTTTTTTTCAACCAAGCGTCTGATAAGACTATCTTAGAGAGAGCTTGGACAATGTTGTAATGAGCCTTAGCTTCTCCACTACATAGACCTAGTGCATCTCTTTGGAGGAGCAGGCGGTTGTGGCTATAACGTTTCGCTGTCGGAACTAGTGGTTGGACATGGATGTATTGTATGACTGGAACTTACACTTCTTAATATAACAGAGCCAACACATTTCATGCATATGTCATATAGTATCCCAGCTATCTTGTTTACTCTAAATGGTATATGTATATGTTTGCTTACGCATGCATGTATGGAATATTATGTATAAGTATGTATGAATCTTACTGAAATGTGTTGATTGGTTTAACCATCACTTTGGATTGTTAGCTAACTTGCTTTCCAATTTGTGATGCATCTTCTCTTGTTTTTTCCCTTCCAAGCCGTGTGCGACCACAAGTTTCCAAGGGGTGCACTCACCCATCTCTGTGTGTGTTAGAATCAGTCATGCACCTTCCTTGTCATACTATAGTTGTCACACCCTTGCTACCAATAGAGTTATCTTACTTTCCTCTATGCGAAATCACAGTCAAGGCATTACCGTACGACCCAATATTGGGACTCCTACACCAAACGGTCTAAGGTCTAATTAGGACTTCTTACTGGGGAGATCCCTTGACACGTTGGCGGGTCTAGCACCGTCAAAATTCTAGCACTAGAAGGAGGGCCAAATGACAAGATGTGTCCTCTCATCATGTTTTGAACTTTTGCATATCTATCATGGATTCTTGCGCTCTTCGCCCTCTGCGATGTTTTTCAAATTTCGAATCTGTTACCTTCACGAGGGAGTTTTTCAATCACTTATCCACTTACATGTATGATGGTGAAGGTGAAGTGGCCTGGCCTGAGTTCTTACATGACTTTCTTTCCATGCTTCATGAGGATGATGGATGTTCTGACAAACAGGCCAATTTGCTACTTGCATACACACTTCGCAAATCTCCACATCGGTGGCTATGCAGCCTACCAGCTGACAATGTGCACTCACATAAGCACTTCTGTCATCTCATTGAAGATACTTTCTATTATTTTGACTCAGATCATCTTGACCAAAAACTGCTACAACAATGGAAGGCTCTGCATGAATCACCTATGGATTTTTGGCAGTGCTTCGATGATTTGCAGTTTCAAGCTCTGAAGAGCCAGATGAAAATTTTCTATCTTTGGGACTGATTCAAGTATTGCATTTAGAAATCTTCTCGTCCCAAGAAGATGTTTGAAATCAAGCCTCGCTCAGTATTCTTCAGTGATGGAGTTGCGCAATCACAGACGAATGCAGTCACTATCACAAGTGATTTTTCATCATCCCATCATCAAACAACTCTGCCACTGCAGAGTGATGTGAGAGATCATGCTCACACATCAGTTTCGCTGTCTCATACTCCCAACATCGCATCGCTCAATTTTCTCACAGATTCGGTTGTGATTCCATCAAGTTTTCATATGAATTTTGTTCCACAACCTCCGCCTTTGTATGCAGCTAGTCCTCCGGATGATACTATCTTGTGTTCTTCCATTTTGGACTCTACACTTGTTGTGAATGAGGAACAAACCACTAGCAGAGTTGGTGTTGCATAAACAACATGCACTATCATTCATGAAGAGTATGACTGTGAGCTTGAGCATCAACACTCAGTGGAGGATGATTCCTTTTCATCTGAGCCTCCTCCGTTCTTCCAAATCTTTGGTGAACCTGCCATCCATGATTTTTCATGTGTATCTCAATCCACAGATACACCCATTGTTGATCACTCACAAGACATGCTAGATGTCAGTCCATCATCCGACAATGCAGAGGATAATTCATTCATTGAAAATCCACTTGATTTTTTATCTTCCTTTTCCAGAATCATAGAGGATGAATTTGTTTGCTTCTCATCTACCCCTCTATTTGATTATTTAGATCATGAGGATGCTGATGAAATCATTTATTTTTCTGATCATGACTGTCGTGATTGATTTACTCCCATATGCGATCATGACCATGATTCTATCGCAGTCTATTTTCCGAAGCCATTGGTTCATGATGATCTATCTGTCGATGAAGTCGAAACACCCAAGACTGTCGAGGCACTTCAGCCCAAGCTAATGGTTATGTCAGGCCCTTGCTCTCTTGGGGTTAGTTTCACTTATGATCAGGAAATTGTTCAATCACCCAAGGCTCCTCATCACTCATCTGTATGCATTGAAGATCAATCCCACACACAGATCATGCTTCCTCCACTCGAACTGCACAATACCATCGCTCAAGAATTGGAGGAATATTACATTGCAAGCACACGTGCACGATGCAAGTTGTCTTTATTTCTTTTGTTTTCTTACATGTCACAGTCAATATTATGCATATGCTTCAAAGTTGCATGTAGTGTCACACAAAACCGTGACAAGTCCATGGACCACATGTCATGCACTTGCACTCACTTATGTCCCGTGGACACTTTTAAACATGAAGTGTGTCTGTCTTCATTGTTATATCTTTCTTTTTTGATGGTTCACACAACATGGTTTCTCATGGACCAAGCCTTCACCAATGTGGGTCAACCAATGTGTCGGTGGATGCATTGGAAATATCACTTCATGTGATCAGACCCATGCATCGTTAGCTTAGGAGTAGGAGTAGTGTTTTCTTTTAGTTGGTTTGCTTCCATGCTTGTTTTCTTGTTTTGTTTGTTTGTTTGTCAATTCGCTTGGTTTCTTACTCACTTTGCTTTCACTTTTTCTTCTACTTTTTCTTGGCTTTGTTGTTTGTTTGTTTGTTTTGTTTGTAGGTTAGTTTTGCATGAAACCATGTATGACTCTTGAGACAAGCTGGGTAAAGCACAAGAGGTCTTGTACTACTATCACTACTTGGTTATTTGTCATCCTGTCCCTATATGATGAACTTGTTACCTTTAGTCCATGATACATCGAAGGAAAATATGTACCGTTCGAAGTGAACCTTGGTGAAAACGCAACACTTGCGCGCTAACTAGTGTCACCTACTCTAATCAGTTGTTTTTGGGTTAACCCTTGTTAGCTCAGTCAAGTAGAGTAAGGTGAGGGGGAAACCCTTAACAAGCATGTCAGAGATATATAATAAACTAATTCTCTGAAGGAACAACGTCTTCTGATCTCAATAAGTCAGGATCTCTCCTCCGCCTCTGAAATGAATAAGTGCTATGCACAGTCATGAAAAAATGAAAAATGAAAAATGAAAAAAATGAAAAATGAATAAGGTAAAAGAAGATAAAGGCTTTGTGCTTAGAGAGTTGATGCAAGTAACTCCACTGGGGTACTGAGCAGGCTTGCTGGAAGTGAAGCGATGCTTGTGTTCCCGTGTGACTCCACCGGGGTACTATCTAGGCCTGTTGGAAGTAGAGCAACACTAGAGATGAAACTAAGACTCTTACGATTATATTGCTTGTGCACTAATATACGCCTCAACCCCAATTGTAACAATTGTGTTACCTTGGCTTGGAATGTGTGTTAATCGACCAAGAGCGTGGCAGATGCTACATCTTACAATCAAGGTAGTGTAAAACCAAGACGAACCAAGAAATGAACAATACTTCTGAAGGTGCTAGATTTATTTTTCACGAACAAGGTCCATTGAGAGAACTGGATTTCTACCAATGTGTCACCAAGTGTTGTAGCAGCTACAACCACCCTCCAAAATCTTCCTTAGCTTCGTTTTGGAGCCTCCCTACCAACCTTTCACAACATCATGTCTTGATTCGTCAAGTACACAAGATTTAGTGTTTTTCTTGCAGAATGATAGCCTTCCCATTAGAGCTTGTTCTATTCCCCTCATAGGTTGTTCTTCCGGACTTGGTCTAGCTATAGGTTGATAAACTCCCTCAAAAAATTGTGCAATTCTGGGGGGGAACCAACCTTCCCTCCAGAAATTGTACAATTTTATCTGGTAGCCTGCCAGGCTCCAGAATTGCGCAAATATTCCAGTTAAGCTTCAATGAGAAAATTGTGCAATTCTTCCTAGCAATGCTGCTCAGCCTAGGAATTGCACAATCCTAGGAAACAATCAGCTACTTTGCCCATAAATTGCACAAATCTCCTAGGCAGCCAGCCCAGCTCCCTCCCAGAAATGCACATTTTCTCCCAGCAGTTGAGCAGGCTCTTGCATGTGCAGTTGAGTTGACCGGTTCCCTCCAGGATCGAGAAAAACTGATTTGCATGCATGGGATGATCCTCCCAAAGAAATATGCAAAGGCATCCTTTGATTCAGGGATCTATTTATAGCAACTGGAGGTTACATTCAAGGATCATCTCAAAGACCTCCGCCAAGTGTTGCTTTTCCTAGATTTGTGGCATGCACGTCACAACCTCGATCTTATCAAAACTCATCAATTAGATGCTACAGAGCTCATTCCTCACATCAACCTTGTAGCTATGGCATCCCACATTACATATAGGAGTTGTCGGCACATTCAACTCAGTTGTCTTGGGGTAAGCTCATTGCTCATGACTTGCTCTGCATTTCTGTTGCTTTTTGTGTTTTGGTTTGTGTGAGTGTTGTATTCTCGATTTCAGTGAGTGCCTGCTATCGTTTACATGCATAATAGCTTGTATAGGCATCCTTTCAGTTTTCATTTGCATCTCACTATTGTCACGTGAATGGAACATTTTTTGCACGGATGGTCTGCGGCGACTCGCTTCACACACTTGCATGCTTTCCCGTTTCCTGAATTCTATACTTTTTGTTTGCATGAATGATCATTCACTCTTGTTTTCATTCACCTCTTAATGCATCCTCACTTCTCATATTTTCAATCAACTGTCGGACAGACTGGGCTGCCTTGGCCTGGACCGTGCCTTGCTTGGCTAGCACTATGCATTTCTGGAAGCGAAGGCTCTGCCTTCCCTCTATAAATTGTGCAAATCTAGCCAGGTACTGACCTCCAGGCTTGCATTGCACAATTCTTGGAGGTAGTGTCTTTTTAGCCCTAGAAGCTACGCAATGCAGTTTGCTGGTTGCATATCACTACTGACTGAATTTGCGCATTGCGTGGTTTCATTCCTCAGTAGGCTAGGCTAGACTGTGCATTTGCAGTTCTAGAAGTCAGTCAGCCTTCTGATAGCCCAGACTATGCCTTGCACAGTTTTGGCAGTCAACCTCCCAATCTCCTGGAGGAAATTTTTCAACCTTCATGATTAGTGACACAGGTATGTTGCAGGTCAGTTCTCAAGTTTGTTTTAGTTTTTGACTGATAGTTTGCTTGCCATGAGTATTTCCATGTCTTCAGGTATCGTAGGTGTTCATCTGTCTCTTAATAGTATAGGTACATTGGATTCCAAGAGAGCAGAGTAGAAGACACCGTTCAAAGCACACTTGGGGATGCAGTCGATCAAGTGTCTATGAACTTGCCTACCCACGAAGACATCAAGTTGTTTCTAGACAAGGACATCAAGAGATGAAAACAACAACATCAAAGCAAATAGCACCATCAACAATAGCTGAAGGTAGCATACCAGATGCAATGAACACAAGAGGAAGGGTGTTGAAAACACAAAGGAAAAACAAAGTTGCAAGCTCAAGCAGATCCGCTTGTGATGAAAGAAACTTTGGAGACTCGGGCTATGAGGTGACGATGCGACATGAAGATCCTGTGAAGGCAGAGAATGGAAAAAATAAGGCATTGCATGTGATGAAGTATAAAATCAAGGAAGAATAGGAGCTGCATAGATGAGAGAATGAGTTACAGCATGAACAGGTATAGCAAGGGGCACAACATGCACTCACGGATGAAACTGCGCTTGTACAAGTTATAGATCCATCCCAATAGCTGGCACGGAGCAGACATTGTGAGAAGGGTTGTTGATTGCATGCAAGGGAATTCAATAGCATGCATGTCATTGTGCGTAGGCATGCGATCCCACCCATTCAACACACTCATCGAGGAAAAGACAAGAAGAAAGTCTGATTGGAGTTGAACATGCAGTTGACAGTTGATGCACATGACCACCAGCACACACTAGAAGATCAACACAGACACTATGCATCAATATGTTGTGGGTTTGGTCACACCCAAGAAGACCATGCACATGCTAGAAGATGAGTTGGATGCAAGAGCCATACCAATGCACCTGGATGCAACGGAAGCAATAGTTCGCTTTAGCAAGATGTCACTATGGAGCGCATGCACACCATCAAGGACGACCAAGCTTGTCATCAGCTCACCACCTTCACCATCACAAGCATGTCAAAGAGTTGGTCTCACCACAATGGACTGAGTGCCAATGATGTCTTGCATGGCTTACTCAAGCCAATTTGTCTCACATGGGAACATGTGCATTGTAATGTAATGTCTTGTCAAGTGGAAGTTGAAGTGTCAATAGTTGGATGTAACATTCATAGAGTAGATGAAGGTTCATGAGGGTAGATGAAATGTCACAAAGGGGAATATCAAGGGTCACCCCACCCTTCGCTATAAATAGAACCTCATAACTCATTGTAAAGGATTTTGTTCAGCCAATCTTTCGATAAGACTATCTTAGAGAGAGCTTGGACAATATTGTAATGAGCCTTGGCTTCTCCACTTCGTAGAGCTAGTACATCTCTTTGGAGGAGCAGACAGTTGTCGCTGTAACATTCAACTGTCAGAACTAGTGGTTGGACATGGATCTATTGTATGACTAGAACTTACACTTCTTAATATAACAGACTGAGCACGTTTCATGCGTATGTCATATTTTATTCCAGCTATCTTTTTTACTCTAAATGGTATATGTATCTGTTTGCTTATGCATGCATGTATGGACTATTCTGTCTAAGTATGTATGAATATTAATAAAATGTGTTGATTGGTTTAACCATCATTTTGGATTGCTAGCTAACTTTCTTTCTAGTTTGTGATGCATGTTCGCTCGTGTGTTCCCTTCCAAGCCATGCGCTACCACAGGTTTCCAATGGGCACACTCACCCATCTCTCCATGTGTTAGAACCATTCATGCACCTTCCTTTTCTTACTGTAGCTGTCACACCCTTGCTACCAACATATTTATCTTACTTTCCAATATGCAAAATCACAGTCAAGGCATAACTGTACGACTCACTGCTGGGACTCCTACACCAAATGGTCTGAGGTCTAATTGGGACTTCTTACTGGGGAGATCCCATGACATGTTGGCAGGTCCAGCACTGTCACCACCACCTTAATGGAACTACTAATTGTGTTCCCCACTTCAACTAAGAAATCTAGATGAACTAGATGAAGGGGCATATTTGGAAGCTTAACCCAAACTGGCATGAGAAAAAATGACATGGAAAGAGGGTTAAAACCATTAAAACATGACTCCATGCAAAGCCCAACTTGGCCCCAAAACTAGGACCCTTGTTCAAAAGCCCTATCATAATCGTCCAAATCCTTAAATTTCACCACAAAGAAACCTTGTGAGAAAAAAATAGATCTATATTTGTTGTCCAAGTCTAATGCACCTAATCCCAAAGAATAGTTGTTGACAGCCAAAACCCTTTAAAATGACAAATAATGGCATACTCCATAAATTCCAAGCTAGAGGCATAAGAGAGAATACGATTCACTTTGATAGAAGGGATATCCTTCCGCTGATCCACAATGAAGGTTGAACCTAAGAGAACTTTACATGTCAGATGAATGGACCTTGTCTTAATGGAATCCTTAAAGTAATGAACCTTAGAAGCCTAAGATGATCCCCCACCTATGGCCTCACAATTTAAAATTGAGATGAGAGAGATTGAAGAATTCTTGGTAATGTCGTAATAATTGATAGAATGCCATTCTTAAAGTTGCCTATATCTGTGAAGAAGACAGATAAATATGGAAGGGATTCCTATCCAATATTGAATTCTAAAAGAAATTGTAGATACTAGATCAACTGCTTTCACCAACATGTAAAACATTCTACCAAAGAATGACCTGACAAAGACTAGAAATTGCAAGAAAGAACCCGAGGAGGATCCCCCAGGTGGAGCCTCGTTATAATATAAACCCTGATAAGGGAGAGTGCTTGATCTATGTAAATGATTTGGATTGCCACAAGGGTTTGTTTATAACATACTGTAATACTTCAAATGAGGAATCACCACTACTCTTGTCATATTTTGCAAGATCTATGTGACAAAGTGATACAATTTTCACAAAACTATCAAACTTTCTTTGCAGATTTCAAAACCTTTATTTAGTGTTGCTACCCCCTATTTATAAGAAGAGGGGGTGCATTATCAATCATGATATAGTACAAAATATCCCTAGGTCGAATCTCAGTTGTCAGATTAGCTTGCTTTCTCAACCAGGGGAGGCTCTATGTCCAAAAAACATCACAAAAACTGTAATTTCCTCATAAAGGAAAGCAAATCACAAGATAAAAAAACAGAGGAAAAATTAATGCAATATGTCCGAGCCCATTCTTGTAATTACTCCATCTTTAGGCTGCATCTAGTTCATGGTATGGTCTCCGATTCTGCTCAACTAACTCTTGTCGTTTCTGCCTTTAGTGCCTTTGGCACCAACCTGGGAAGCGTGTCTTGAAGGGCCATTTTTGAGTCTGCTCAAACTTGGTTTTGAATGCTCCCTATTCTTGATTTACTGATACAAATGCTTTCAGCACTGACCTTGTCATTTCTGCCATTAAAGTCCTGCAGAACACAATCAATGCCCTAATCTAGCCTGGGGTTCTGTATTACAGTGTAACAGAGAATTCTCAGGTGCGATCTTTTTACCTCTAAAACATGCGAAAGGGCGCTTTTTTTATTTCCCACTTAGCCCCCTTTATTATCGCCCCTTGTGTGATTTTCCACATATGACCGGGGATTAGAATCGGGGGCGTATCCCTTTAGGCATTGAGGCTATCGATAGTTATGCTAGGGCCTTTTCCTTGTATAACCTAAATCACCCTCAATGATGACCTTTTACCACATCAGGTGAAATCTGGATGCGAAACATTTATTAGATATGGCCTATAAAATATCGCATCAGGGGTCCTTTTCTTTATCGCAATCGAAGTCTTACATCTCGATGTTGAATCCCCTTTTCCTTAAGTTTCTCTCCTTAATAGTTGCGATTGTTGATCTGCGGGGTGACGTCATCATTGCAATGTGTCACCTGGAAATGGCCCTATAGGACCTCTGAAATTGCCAAAACTGAGTGACACGTGTCCCTTGCAACGTCAGCATATGTATTTCCATGTGTCCTCCGTAATGCCAAATCAGCCTCCATACTTCCACATCAATGATGACATTAGATGCCATTTCAGCTCCAAGGACCAATCATATGCTACCACATGGCCCTCTAGAGGAGAGATAAAAAGGTCTATCTGACCCTGTTTTCACAGGAATTTCCTTTGTTAAAGAATTTTGGCCCCCCTGATGATTTTTCACTGCATTGAAAATTGGTGATATCACATGGTGTTGTGGGACTGCGGGGTGCAGGACCGCAAGATGCAAGGTTGCGGGAGTACGAAATTTCACCAAGTGGAGGAGAGAGAAGGGGGTGGTCCGACCATTGTTTTGTCATGCATTGCCTTTATAATTAGTTTTTGGCCCTCCTCGATGATGTCCCACCTTATCGCAAGATCAGCCCCTGCACGGTATTTTAAGTTTAGAACCCACTGATCTGCAAGACTACGGGGTCGCCAAGATGCAGGATGCGGAGCCCTACTGGAACTTGCGGGGTGGCCGAGATATGGGACTGCGCGAACTACGGGGTCACCGGGATGTGAGATACCACCATGTTGAGGAGAGAGAAGGGTGGCCACCCGCCCCTGTTTCTCATGCATTTCCTTTGTATTTAGTTTTTGGAAAGCCACAAAGATTTCACACTATATCATAATATTGACCCTCACAGGTTTTGGAGTTTGTTGTGACTATGGGGGTCATGCAAGACTGTGGGGAGTGTGAAGCTGCTGGACTATTGGGTTTCAGGGTGTAGGTATGCAGGATGCGGGAGTGCGCGACCTTCCAATATCATTTGCCTTAGTCCCTTTAATCTTTTTCTTCGTTTTCTGGGCTTTCCAAAGGCAATCCTCAACAGGCTCTAACTTCTGATCCAGGAGTCCTTTTTTGGACTTCTATATAGCGTTGAAAAGCTCGTTTCAGGCAATATGCAATGGAGAGGTTCTAATGAAGCTCTGGTATCTTCTATGTCTTAGGAAATGGCTTCAAATTCACTGCTATTTAGAGTAATCTTAAGTTTTTGCATCAACATATACTCATTGAATTAGGATAGTTTGTGCATCTTTTAGGGCATTCAATAGTTTTTGTTGGTTTTTGTGAGTGTGAAGTTTGTTGAAAGAAAAGAAAAGAGAAATTTATTGCTTTCTTAGAAGTTCTTTAGAACCTGGTAGAAATTTTTTTCACCAAAGAACGAAACAATTGCATTTGCATATAGTTTGGTTTTTATTAATTTTTTTTGCGTTGATAACACCACAAGTTTCATTTTTGTTTATCTCTTGACTTAAGAACAACCCATTTAAAAACAAGTGCTAACTAAAATATACTAGAACTTTTTTATATTGTCAATTTAGACACACCAACAAGTTTTAGGATATTTAGGGCCTTGGATTAGGTGAGTGGAGAGAAAACTCTCCAAGGCCACTTTAAATTGTCAAACATAGAAGTATGAATAACAAGTGTAAATTCAATAGCATTAGGGAGACCAAGAAAGCTCTAGATTTGGGAGTTAAGCACGAGGGTTTTTGAAGATAAGAGAGATACCCCCTCTCCTACTTGTCAGATATTACCTCAAGACTGTTCCATCTGGCTTCTGAGACAAGTTGGTAACCTTAGTTGCTTCTCCTATGGATCTACACAGGTGGTTGTGGAGGGGAATCCTGTGGCACCTGAGGTCGACATTGTATCATTCTCAGCAGTACTTCTAGAGGGCACCCTTGCAAAGCTTGGGGGCTTGCACCGACACAGGCTATTGTTTGGAGGTCAGCATAACTTCCTCTGATACCTTCGCTGGTAGGCCTGTGCCATCATTATCCCAGACTATCTTCAAAAGGCCCCTACTTCAATTTCTTGTATTTTGGTGTCCATTCCTCATCACCCGGAGCAGAAATACTTGAAAGTTGTTTGATTGGCTGATATCTTTTAGGGACATTTTTTAATGTGTGCTCTATGCTCCTAGTTGGCCTAGCTTTCATTTTTATTGAATCTTTAATTAGACCTTAATAAAAATTCAAAGTGGTTGACCGATCGCTTAGATAGTCTCGAAGACTTCATGATCTTTCACCACCAAGTTTAGAGCCTTCTCCTAGAAGGCAAAAAGGTAATACTGCTAGTGGTTTTCACCCTGTGGTAGCCATCACATCGGAGATTGATCCTCTGCTTGGGGGCATTAGTGTTCAGGATAGGCCTAGTACTTCTGCAGAACTAGAAAGTAACACCCCAGTTCTTTCTCGAGTTCTCTTTCAATCGAAAGATAACATAGAGGTAGAAGAACTCTCAGAGTCATTAGCGGCTCCAAATTATCCTCTACCGCCTAATCATCCAAACATATTATTATACGTTGGGACTCTGATGCATAGATCGTCAAGTCCAGGTTATTACACGCACATCCTTTCGATGACCACTGCTGGGAGCATGGCATCTACCACGAATGCTACAACCATGCAGACTTCAACATCAATACAAGGGGGAGGTACTATCTCCATCCCCTCTGCATCTTTATTTGGGTCTACTGCTAGCACATGTTTAGTTTTTTCTACCTCCATTCCGTCTACGAGTGGAAATTCCCAAGCCTATGCATCTAGTTCTGGATTTTTCCCATTTGGCACCCATTCACAGGGTATTCCGTCAGTTCTGTTTAGTGCCTCCACATCCGTGATGAGTGGATTGGCTTCATTTTAGGGTTTGTCTTTTGGAAGTGGTCATATACCACATTCCAACTTGACGATAGGATCAACGCCTTTCTCTTCCACAGGTCAAGGCAGCAATATATTTCAAGGTTGGACTAACCCTGCAGTTAGTGGCATAGGAATTAGGAATCCGTTTTTCGGCCAACAAGTGAATAGGCCATAATCCACAGTTAGTTCATTTAGAAGTATTCCTCCCTTAGCTACCACTTGGAATCCTTATCAGGGGTTATCAACTCCTTATAATTATGTAGGAGGGAACTTCACTGGTTATGGAGGTTTTTCGGCCGGACTTGGTCAAACTCTGAGTTTTGCTGGACCACAAGGGTCACCTTTTGGTTCAGCAAGTTCTACTAGTTGCTTCAAGTAGCCTGGTGCCTTTCAAAATCTAGGCCAATCTTTTCAAAACTTTGGGAACTCCGCCCAATCTGGGTGGAATCCCCAAGGTCCTCCTAGGCTTCCTTTTCTGGAAACACTGAATTTGCTAGATCTCACAAAATTGAAAAATGATCCAATCAGATACAATTTGGCCTGGCCTTCGGTCCCAACCAAACTCCCATAAGATATTCCAAAGTTCGAGGGGAAGGGTGGTGAAGACCAGGGCGACCATGTAACCACATTCCATTTGTGGTGCTCATCAAACTCCCTCATCGATGACTTGATTAGGTTGAGACTTTTTCAATGCACCTTATCTGGCAATGTGGCCAAGTGGTATATAGATTTGCCATGGGGCAGCTTTACATCTTTCGCCAATTTGGCTAACATTTTTCTAAACCACTTCCAGTTGCCCGTCCGTTATGATGCCGAAACTGAACTTCTAGCCAATTTCCATTACGATACGACAACTCACATCTCTGATCATATTCAGGAATGGAGACGAAGAAAGAGGCTCATTAAAGCTAAAATTCCTCCTGAATACCATCTGGAATAGTTCTTGAAATCATTACAACCTGAGATTTCTAAGGATGTCTCTTTGTCCGAAGTCTACTCTGAAGAGAAAGCTATTTTTTGGGCCCAACAATTAGAATTGATTTACTCTCAGTTTTGGATTCTTCAGAAAATCTTTCCTGATGCTCCTAGGGCTAAGGTTGATATAGCCAAATCGAAGCTAGGTCCCCATGTGGATGGTATTGTTGGATCCATAGACACCAATGTAGTGAACCTGTTGAGCCAATTACAATAGTTGTCTTTACAAACTGCTTCTACCAATCAGGTCACATCATCTAACCCTTCGCCTTCTCAACCCCCTTCTGTAAACGCCGTTCAGGCTTATAACCCCAAAAGAAATCAAAATTCCGATGGGAAGAAGAAAGGACGAGGTAAAGAGAAGAATCGGGATGGGAAGAGTAATATGAAAAATCCTGAAAATGGTGTTGGTGAGGGTGGAAATGAGTCTAGAAAGAAAGTTAAGTTTCCATGCAAGTTATGCAGTGGAGACCATTTGACTCATCTCTACCTGAAAATTCAAGATGCTCAGTGCTTGTTAGGGCAACAAGGGTCTTCTAGCTCCCAGGCTATCTTAACTAACCCTTTCCCCTAAGGGCAGTAGTTGCTAACTGGCACGAATTCAAACCCTAGTACCTTTGTAGGGGGCTACCACGAGAAGGACCATTCATCAAATGTTTTCATGATGGGTTCTCACGTCAATGTGGCCACACGGTCATGTGATTATGGTGAAGCTGAAACATCCAAGGATAAATCTGTTCCCGAAACTATGGACCTACTTCATATTGAGCGACTCTCTATCGAGTCTATACCTCAGATACGAAAGGTTCTGCCAAACGTGCGACTATTAACCCTAATGTTAGGGCTGCCTAGAACTACTCCATCGTAGAAGATCTAGCTCAGAGTCCATGTGCGATGTCTGCTTTAGAGGTACTCCAGTCGTGTCCCGCTCAAAGAAATGCCTTGCTTTCGACAATGGGGGCAGTGGATCCAAATAATTCTTTAGCTCTCACTTTTGATATGCATAATTTCAAGAAGAGACTTCCTCATCATATGGCTTTCTAGATAAAGTCTACTTACCGGAAAACTTATATTTTTTGGACGGTTATAGATGAAGGAGCTTCCACATGTGTCATGTCTATGTCATGTTGGAAGGCAATTGGATCACCTTCGGTTGTTCCTTCACCCACCCTCCTGACAGCATTTGACAGTCATTCTCATAGGCCACATGGGATTATCCCAGCCTTTCCTATATGTGTTTGAGGAAAGGTCGTTAATGTCGAAGTAGAAATCATTGATACCAACCTTGATTACAATCTCCTTTTAGGGCAGAACTAGATTTATGAAATGGAAGCTGTAGTTTCGACTCATTTTCATGTCCTTTGTTTTCCTCACGAGGGGAGAATTTTTAAAGTTGATCAATTGGATTATTTGCCAGGTGATCCTCGGGCAACTTTGGATTCTACCATTCCCTTGGTAGATAATCCTTGTCAACCTATCGAGAATTTGGGAGTCAGGATTGTTACAGGGAAAAGTATCTATGCAGAACTGCTAATCCCACTAAGGTGTGGTAGCTACCTTAGAAACAAACAAAGTAAAGCTACTTTTGTTTTTCCTTTATGAAATATAGATGAGAGAAGAATAAAGGAGACCAACCTCTGTCTTGCGCTTGGTTCCTAGTTCGATTCCTCTCTCTTCTGATAGTCCTTTGCTACTTGCTTCCTTGTACGCCTAGCTTGACAGAGTACCTGTAGAATCAAAGTAGCATAACACTATACAAGAACATGGATCTATAATCATAAACAATCTAGGATCAGATGTAAATTGACCATACAAATTCATGCAACATGACACAAGAGTATGGAGGAAAACTTGAATAGCTTTATTGATAATCAAGAAAGAGCCAAGAGAGTTACAACCAATTGTTCCGACCCAGCATCATCCTCTCAGCAAGTAATCCCTTCTTCACCTCATGCAAAGCTTAGATCACCCAACACTATGATGTTGTATCAAGAAACCAACAATAATTCCTTACAAGATGCAAAATTCCAGCCTCTGGATCTCTGGGATGAGGGATCCATATATAGATATCTGTAAGGGAGATGAGTCAGCTTGTGATTTGATTAGTGTCTTCCCTCTAATAGTTCTTTCTTCCACTTGGAGATTGATGATCTCTTACTCATCCTTGGTCAAATTCAGAGAGGCAAGTGTCACAGGAGAAGTTTCTGGAAGATTCCATGCCTCTCCACCTCGCGGATTGACACTACCATTTGTCACTTCTCGCCCATCGCACCCCATAGAAGGGATTTTTGAAATGCAACGCACCCACAGAGTGTACTTAGGTGAGATGCAATGCACTTTGCCTATGGAGCAGGTGAAATGATCCTATTTTGACCAGTTCTGAGCAGTTTTTCATGGAGAACTTCTGGGAGAAGCTGTAATCAGTTGACCTTGTTCCTTTAGGGGTTAGAACAACACTTTTAGGGACTTAGGAGCCCTTGGTTTATGGACATTTTATACTTGGGGTTGCAGTGCCCAAAAATGTCTATAACAGTTGCCCCCTAAAGCATGAGGTCGTTAATCTTTTTTGATGTCGGGTGAAATGCTTTATCATGAGGATCTGAAGTTCTTTCAAGCTGGGAGGAGACCTGTAATAAGATACAATACAATACATTATCTTCATAATATTTTCATGATCTAGCTAAGGCGGGCATTCCCATGCTCAGCTTTATAAATTCATTTTCATGTACATAGGATAGACAATCGTTTGAGTGTAGACTGATGATTCTGGTAGAGCCATCATCCCTTTGATTGGATGATTATCTGTGCAGTAACGATGTACATTTGATGTCTTTATTTCCTTGAATATATATCACAGCCCGGATGGATGAAACTAGATCCGGGGTCTTCAATCTCATTCGATCTTCACTCGAAGTACAAGTCGATCCATGTGAGAGATGTTTTGGAGTCGAACATGGAAAGACATTGCCTGATTACCAGCCAATGATGTAAGCTGTTAACAGGCGCGAGAGGAATTACCGATAATGATAATGACCCTCAAGGTACTGCAGTACAATTCACGTGGTGTGAATAAAGGAATTGGTGTCGAACACCACGCAAAATCTTTCGGTCGAAGGCCATTGATGTAAACCTGTCGCTAGAGGTGAGAAACTTGCCATTTAGGCATGCAAGCTTCAAAGTACTGAAAGGGGTGTTCCTAGATCAACTTCTTGGATAATGAGCTGATGTCGACAAGAAGTGATCTGTCATAGGAGGGCCTTAATGGATCCCACATCAATGACATGGAACAGAGCAAATGATTTTAATGGAGGTGAAAACGATTTGGTGATATAAGGTTCAGGGTGGTGGTCATGAAAGAATGGAGCGTAAATGTATTGCAGCGGGTGAGACATAGGTGAATTTTTTAATGAATTCTCTTGAACATATCGGCGACACTGACGTGATGGATTGGTAGCATTAACCACAAATGTGGATGGTGTGATGGGACCATGGTGATGTGACCGGTGAATGAAACAACCCAACCCGACTTGGATGCGGAGTGAAAGTGTCATGTTCAAGAGCAACCTGCTACCAACAAAGTTTCTTCAAGTTTTCTTCCCAATTTTTCCCCAGTCATTGCTGACGAGTAGCTCTTTATTTTTGTCAAGCTTGAGGAGGATAACATATGCTTGTTCTATAATTTTCCCTTCGGACAAACCCATCACTATGTTTTAACGAGCCTAGCGATAGTGAAACTCGTTCTTGTCTGCTATGGACAAGTTTGTCGCCATTAGGTTTTAACAAGTTTAACGACAATGATAACTCAGTCCTTTTCGTTTTTAGAGAGTCTTAAAAGGGACGTAAAGGGAACTCCAAAATTCCTTTTTCATCATATAATCCCTTAAGTCCGAAAAAGTATAAAACAATACAGAAGAGATGAATTTTCGATACTTTTAACGAGCCGAACAAAACAAGCGCTTGATCTTTTCATGTAATAATCCCTCAGGTCCAAAAAGATTAAAATCTAAAGGTGGGATAGCACTTCCAGTCCCTTTAACGAGCTGGAAAGGCCAATGGCTCGGCAATCTTTTCATATTTTATAAGTCAGTTGAAAAGAGCTTAAAGGAGACTCGTCTTTTGAGGAACGAGTGATAAAATTGGATAGCAGCAGATTCCAGGTAAGGTTTGGAATTTTCCAATCACGGCAGTGTTACAAGGATGGCTAGTGGGATCACTGTTCACAGCTGTTCCTCAAAAGGGGTAAACAATCAAATGGAGGTGAATGATCGGCCAATACAGAGTGGAGGTGATGATGGGAACACGACCAAGGATTTAAAGGCTGAAGTACTACATTCACGATGGTTATTTACCAGGAAATAGTTCATTTTTTAATGAGCTTAAACGTTGGGGGAAACATTTTCTCATTGCTTATGTTTATTTTTTAACGAGCATGAAGTCTGCGTTAAAACTGCTCGATGCGGGTTTATTTTTTAACGAGCTTGAACCCTGCAGTAACACTGCTCGTGGCGGATTTATTTTTTAACAAGCTTGAACCCTACAGTAACACTACTTGTGATAAGTTTGCATGCCCCCAGCCTAATAACGCAAATTGAGGTGCATGCCCCCCAAGCTTCATTGCATTCAACTCGATGGTTGGAATGAAGGCTTACCTTTGAGATTTGGAAAGGGGATTTGTTTCATTTTTTAATGAGGTTGACACAGTAAAAGAACTATCCTCATGACTCCTTGTTTCATTTTTTAACGAGGTCGACACAAGATAAGAACTGTCCTCGGAATCCACCGTATTTACAGTATTTGATAAAAAATCAAAAACTGAAGGATGATAAAGGTCATCAGGAGTATTTTATTCATAATCCAGAAGAAGGGAACAATGGTAGTAATCTTCCCATGGTGCCCCTTCAATTACCATCGATTGAACAATTCCTTCGTCGGTGACATGCACTTGCGACCAAGGATTTGAAGGGGTGCCATATTCCTTAGACCTATCTATCCAAACGCTTGATGAGCGTTGATTTGGGTTTGCCTCCCATGCTAGGAACATTGATTGCTACAATATTTCTATTGGGCTTGGAGGCAATACCTGCGCATGATCCATGTTGATATCATTTTCTGAGATCTTTTTAATCGAAGATATCATATTGCAGGTTCCTACCGACGCTACTTCCGCCAAATTGATTGGAGGCGGAACAACAAAAGTTCCCATTAATATAGGGTCTTTTAGTAGGCCTACTCCGATATTTTGAAGCGAATGCGGGCTTCCATGGATCATTGGAATGCTTCCCGTAACTTGAGAACCATTAGGGAGGAAATTTTGTTGATCGACGATTGTAATCCCTCCTTGAAAGGGAAATGCAATCTTCCTAAAATAGGTCGACACAATAGCAGCCATAGCATATATCCATGGTCTTCCCAATAGGATGTTATAATCGAGGTTTTCGTCGATTACTTCAACATCTATTTCTATTGTTTTCCCTCCTAGTTCGACCTTCAAGTTACTTAGAATACCATATGGGGTATATGTCCATTCGTCAAATGCTTTTAATGTCGTTGAAGATCACGACAAGGTTGGAGATCCAAAACACAAACTCCAACCTTATCTGATTAATTGAATGTTTCACCATGAACGTGTTGAATGAGTCCATGGTAAATAATATCCACGTGAATTGAATGTGTCATCATTAACGTGTTGAATGAGTCAATGGCAAAATGGCAGACCAAAAAACACTTCCGTCATCGACATAATACATATAGATGCCCCCTCATCAATAATTGTTCGATGAACAGTCTTGTTGAGGGCTTTCACTTGAACAAGGAAAGCTAGTTGAGCTGGCAACTGAGGATCGTATCCTTTATGATCGAAGGATACAATATTGGAATCCAATGGGTCTATCCCACCGATGGCTGATAATAAAGCCCGCTTTTGGGATGGGCAATTTTGCAGTACCTCAAGCATCGACATAGCGGATGGCGATTGCGCCAAATCTTCCACTATATTATAATGATGTGTTCTCTAGCACAAGGATTAAATGCCGACTTGTGTACTACTCCCTTTGGCGATTTTATTGTCAACTCAGGAATGATGGGTGGCGCAACTTCTGTCGTAGTTGTTGTCGAACTACTAGATTGATCTTTATCCTTATTGTTCGACAGCTGTGGATTCCCGTAATCTTTATTCCTTGTCGATATCAAAGCATCATTTTGCTGTTTGGAAATCGACAACATGAGCACTTGAGACGGGGAAGCGTTTCCATTGTCAACCAGATTTGTTCCTGGATTTGGAAACAGATCAGTTAACACTGCCGAGGTTTTTGAATTCTTGAAGAATTTTTGAAGCTCAGCTCTGTGTGGACAATCTGTTGTCCAATGATCCTCATTGCATATAAAGCATGGATTTTTTGGTTTCCTATTCCCAGGAGGGTTTGCAGAAGATTTTTCAGGTGATGATTCTTCCTGTTTCTTCTTCTTCCCTTTGCTTTTCTTCTTGCCCCCTGGTTGTTTGGTTTCTTTGCCTTTATCTGTCGAGACGACATTTACTTCCGAGGCAAGAAGTTCTTCTTTTGAATTTTGACTGGAAATCTTACGGGCCTTTTTAGATGTAGGCCTTTGTCGATTTCGTGTCTGTTGCACCAATCACGCCATCGTCGACATGAGAGTCATTGTTTGATTTAGGAGGAGGAGGGACTGAGAATTCTGGTCTAGGAGCGTCAGGTATTTTATCGTAGAGCATGCCAGACTGAGTACAAATCAAGTCTAAATATTGCACACGAGAAATGACTTGCTCTTCGGTGACGACTCCCCCTTTTGCCACATCTTCTGTAATAGAAGGCAATAATGACTTAATAAACCATTCAGCTAAAAGCTGATCAGGAACATACGTTTTTACCATTCTACGATGACGTCGCCACTCATGTATACGATCAGATATGTGAGTGGTTGTTGTTTGTTTGAAATTGGTAAGAAGTTCCGTTCCCGTTTCGTACCTTATCGGTAACTAAAAATGGGTTAAAAAGGTTGTGGCTAGGGTACTGAAGTTGTCAAACGAAGCTCTGGGAAATTCGATATACCATTTTGTTGCCAGACTAGTTAACGTCCTCTGAAAAAGGCGAAGCCTAATCGAATCATCATTTAGGGTGTTTGATGAACACCACAGATGAAAGGTCATCACATGATTTGACGGATCTTCACCCGGATTTCCATTAAATTTAGGAATATATAATGGAAGTTTATGCGGAATCGCTGGCCCCCAAGGGGCGTAAGCAATTGGATCATTTGTTAACCGATTTAAATCAAGCAACTCTAAAGTCACCACGAAGGGTAACTGTTGATTCAGGTTAGGTGAAGCATACCCAGGATAAGATGGGATCGCCTGAGCAGTTGGTCTTTGAATACCAGCATAATGCATTTGATGCTGGTAACTCTGGTAAGGTTGGTGGGCATGACCATTGTAGAATGGTTGATTTTGACCGTTTTGAATATATGGCTGCCCATTATTTGCAAAGATTTGTTGTTCAGATCCTTGGTATACTTGTTGGAATTGCGGTTTTTGGTATTGCACCAGCCACCGCTGTGAAGCCATATGCTGTTGCCCGATACTAACTGTTTGACCAAGATGAGGGGTAATTGTACCCATTTGGACCTGTGTCATTCCACCAGTTGGCGATTGTGGTTGAGTCGCAGGGGCAAGAGGCTGTTGCATTACAACCTGAGAAACCTAAGGTTGGCATACAACAGGCAACGCTTGTACTTGCGACACTGTCACAATAGCTAGCGTAGTTGGTATATTTGACATAGGTAAACATTGTTGCATCGAATATACAATTCTTGGCTGTTGAGGTAGTATTGGTACCCAACCGCTCGACGTAATTCCAGCATAACCTGAATTTTGTTGTGAACTCCCGTATGGCTGTCCTCCCGGAGGGGACAATGAAAGGGTATACTGCCCCCCATACGACGGTAATCTGGTACTTAAAGGAATGGTTTGCCTTTGAGGACCGGACTGCCCAAATTGACATCCCAATGGATCAATTTGTTGAGTCTCAACATAAGAGTTTCTGGATACTATTCCGGATGAACAAACAGGAACGACCATACTGTCGAAATAGCCCCTGAGTGGGCTCCTTCTAGCGATTGAGAGCTAGTTGGGATAGATGGTATACCGACGAACATTGTTGGAGTGATAGCAGGAATTTCTGCCGTCGCTGTGTCGGACGACACAGTCCTAGATGTTGACGGTTGTTCAAACATTTCTAGTCTATCCAATAGATTACCTAGCGATTCTACAGGAGCTTCTGCTGGCGGTAGACTAATTTCTGATGAAGAAGGATATAGAGTGATCCCAACCCCAAATTGCGAGGGAGTACTAGATGTAGGATCCTCTACAATCTCTTCTATAGCAATCAGACCAGGTGGAAGAGGTAGACCGTCAGGTCCGTAGAATATTTCTGGTGCCGAAGAAGGTATGGAATCTGCAGCGACAGATGTTTGGGGAACAACACTCTCCGAACCGGTTGTAGATGGAACTGGTCCAGTGATACAAGTGTTTACCCTCATACTAGGATCAGTACTACTATCCTTTGGTGGCTGCTGAACTTCTTCTGTAAAGGCAGGGATACCAGAAATGTTTGGAGTAACCGGAGTCTCTGATGTTGTTAGAACACTTGTTCTAATTTTACTAGGAGATTTGGAACCAGTTAAACGAGTTCGCTTTGTCCGTAATAGTTTCGATTCTGGAGACAAAGACGGTTGACTCGTAAGCCTTCGCGAACGACGAGGTTTCAATTGAATTTCTTCCACGATTGCAAATTACTCAATCAACTAAAAATCAAGGGGAAGTATGTTTCTGAATTAGATGAATTTTAGATGCTTTGACACAACTTGTTTTTTCAATTTTAAAGAGTCGAGAAAAAACAAAAGATGACTCTAGTCGCCTTCGATTTTTAATGAGCCTGAAGTGACAAGTGCTCAGATGGACCTTTTCTGTTAAGGAGTCTGAAAAGGAACGAAAGGGACTGCTCTGGAAATCTAGGCAGAGGGATTACCAAACCAATCGCAAAACTGCAGAATACGTTTTATGGTACGGCAGTCAATCTTCCCGAATGCTGTGTTCAATGCAGTGCGATCAATAGGGTGGCAGGCACGGCTTCCTATGGATAAAGGATTAAGCCTATTATGGTCTCCCAAAATATACTCGACGGTACGTGGGAGCACAAGTCCGTACTGGCACTTATCGTCTCAAAGTGGAGGAATCACCCAACCAACAGTGAGAACAACAGTTACGAGGCTTTACGACGCCAGAATACGTCTCTAGCCTAGACTTCTAGATGTTGTGCATTAGGTTCCAAAGCGTTGTTAGATTCATTAAATTTATTTTATAGTTGATCTTTCTTAAGAAATTTTCCTTTCAGGTTCACCGCGTGATGTAGATGTACAATTCCTAAAATGAAATCTAAGATGATAAACAGTCTTTTATCTTCTTTGTGCAATGAAAATCCTAGCTACTAAGGAAAGAGAGACAATATTCTTTCACAAAGAGAAAAGAGCACACACTATATGAATTGTCCTAAATCAAACCAATCAAATAGTCTAAATGCAAATGCACATGCCTGTATTTTTTTTAGCCTTCTTAATATGTGAATGATAAAAAGAAAGCCAATGCGCAAATCTGAATTACTTTTCAAGCGACAATTACTAACAAGTTTCTTTTCAAAATAAAAAATGAAGATAATGACAACATTTTTCGATTTGGAAATGAATACTTGCTTTCGACACTAGAAAAACTACAAATCCAGATCAAATACAACAGTAACTGGGTAATTGACTATCAAGAGAAATCAGACTCTCTTCTACGACTGAAAACGACACTTGCGACACTTTCAAATCAAGAAATGACAGTACAATTACGTTACATTTTGCAAAGGAGAACTGAGAATGACTCAACAAATACACAAAAACATTTACAGTTCTTTGCACAATGGAGGCGGAATAACAGCAAGGAAAAGGGGTTTCAAACGGAGGTATACTGACTACAGGCAGCAAAATTCATGAATAGAACTGAAAAGAATGAACACAGAAACCAAAAATGAGGAACAATGCCTAGTCTGATCAGCGCACCTGCTACACTCGGGAAGTGCACTGAATTTCAGATTCAGAGAACAGAGAGTGCGCTGGGCCAGAGACGAGACTTTGCTTGGGTTCTGGGTCACAGTTTGCAGTTCAGTTCAGGGATTTTGGCTGAGCAAGTGGTAATCAGTAAATCAACAATAGGGGTAGATCTAAAGAGGTTACTAGAGCTACCACAAGGGCAATTAGAGAGTTTGTAAAGTAGTTGTTTAATTCATAAACAAAACCCCGAGATTGACTGAAGCGGCATTTATCTACTTTGCATTTGCATAGAAAATGCAGTTCGAAAGCTACCTGGCTCGACTTCAGGCTCCGTCTGTAAGTTTATAAAATAAACAACAAGGTAGATAAACAAACAACCTAGTCGCTCCCCAGTGGAGTCGCCATTTTGTTACAGGGAAAACTATCTATGTAGAACTGCTAATCCCACTAAGGTGTGGTAGCTACCTTAGAAACAAACAAAGTAAAGCTACTTTCGTTTTTCCTTTATGAAATATAGATGAGAGAAGAATAAAGGAGACCAACCTCTGTCTTGCGCTTGGTTCCTAGTTCGATTCCTCTCTCTTATGATAGTCCTTTGCTACTTGCTTCCTTGTATGCCCAGCTTCACAGAGTACCTGTAGAATCAAAGTAGCATAACACTATACAAGAACATGGATCTATAATCATAAACAATCTAGGATCAGATGTAAATTGACCATACAAATGCATGAAACATGACACAAGAGTATGGAGGAAAACTTGAATAGCTTTATTGATAATCAAGAAAGAGCCAAGAGAGTTACAACCAGTTGTTCCGACCCAGCATCATCCTCTCAGCAAGTAAGCCCTTCTTCACCTCATGCAAATCTTAGATCACCCAACACTATGATGTTGTCTCAAGAAACCAACAACAATTCCTTACAAGATGCAAAATTCCAGCCTCTGGATCTCTAGGATGAGGGATCCATATAGATATTTGTAAGGGAGATGAGTCATCTTGTGATTTGATTAGTGTCTTCCCTCTGATAGTTCTTTCTTCCACTTGGAGATTGATGATCTCTTACTCATCCTTGGTCGAATTCAGAGAGGCAAGTGTCACAGGAGAAGTTTCTGGAAGATTCCATGCCTCTCCACCTCACAAATTGACACTGCCATTTGTCACTTCTCGCCCATCGCACCCCATAGAAGGGATTTTTGAAATGCAACACACCCACAGAGTGTACTTAGGTGAGATGCAACACACTTTGCCTATGGAGCAAGTGAAATGATCCTGTTTTGACCAGTTCTGAGCAGTTTTTCATGGAGAACTTATGGGAGAAGCTGTAATCAGTTGACCTTGTTCCTTTAGGGGTTAGAACAACACTTTTAGGGACTTAGGAGCCCTTGGTTTATGGACATTTTATGATTGGGGTTGCAGTGCCCAAAATGTCTATAATAGGATGTACTCTTCCTTGACGGGTGTATTTGATCTTCCCCATCCTACAGCTAGAATAGATACAATTTCATCCTCCAAGGAGCCTTTACGAAAAGAGTTTGTTCGAAATCACTATTTTTTGGATCCTGGGACCTTACCTTCATCTGCAACCACATCAAATGAAGGGAAGGTGGGTGGAATAGAATCTCCTATGTCTGTAGCAGAGCTTAGATATGAATCTATCAATAACTCTACATACGACCTTCCTATTCCTTCTTCAAACAACGAGTTAGATGGTCATGTGGCCCCTACTTGGACCCTTGATTCCACTTCTGCTTGGGATTTCTCAGATATTGTTTTTCCATTTGATGAAGTAGTATTCACAGCAATTACGGCTGTATATCGACCATTGGAATATTTACATCATCGTTCAATTTTTCGTCCTCCTTTTCATGAAGTCGAGTCTAGGTCATCCAGTCTGCCTACTAGTGATGTTTGTATGGTTCCTTTGGCTCCAACACAATTTTCTACCAAAGGAAATATATTGATTGGCTCAATGATTGTACCTATAAACATCCCTAGGAGCAATCTGGTAGAGCCCCCCGATGGGCTCTATCTCAAGAAGTACTTTGCTTAGGTTACGACCGAGCAATCGCTTCTTTGTATATTTTGTATTTTTGTACATATCTCATAGGGAGTTTTTGATATCAACACTTTTTGGTTTGTTGTGGCAGGTGTTGATGGATGACTTGGTCTATTTTGGATTCATCGATGGTGCTAGTCAGCACACTCAGAACCTCGCTTTCGCAGCTTGGGTGATCTACTATCCAACTGGTTAGTTGATGGCATCAAGGGATTATGCATTGGTCCTGCTTCAAATAATATGGCTGAGTATACTGCTGTTATTAATCTACTATCTGAAGCTATTTATTATGGAATTGATTCGTTAGTAGTATATCTTGATTCGTAGCTAATAGTGTCTCAATTGAATAACATTTATCGGGTTAGGGATCCATATTTATGTTGCCAATATTTAAGAGTGAGGTTGTTGCAAAGATCATTTTTTTATATCACTTATTTTCACATTCCGAGATCTCATAATTGGTTAGTAGATTCTATTACTAATCAAGCTTTAGATTGGCACATCATTCATTCATCAACATAAAATCAAACATCAAAAATTCAAAACTGTATATATATCATAAAAAATCCTGAGTGTACATAGGTGTGTCCAAAATAATATAAAAAAATTGGGACTCAAATGCCCATAATCATGTCCAGACTATCTATGACCTAGCTCAGGATGAGTAGCCACGTATGTGACTACAACATTAGCTACATGCCTAAGAGTCCAAACCCAGTCTCGTGGCATTCCAACCACGTGACGCTGCATGTCTATAGGGAGATCCTCTACCGCTTCCATCAGTACTCGGTGAGTTAATCTCACCAAGTTCCGCTGAACTGTGTATAGGAGCCACTCTGTATTGGCAGCTGCCTCTTCGGCACCTTGACTGCGACGTCCATGCCGTGAAAACCATCTGGTCGTACTGGTCCAATATCTGGAATATATTCATTACATTATTCATTTGAATCCCATCAAAAATATTTTTTCAAGTTCATTTTCATAGTTGAAAAATCATAAAAATCATAAAAATCACAAAATCAAAAACATTTACTACCTATATCGCCCCATGCCACGGTTGGTGGTAATGCTAGATCAGGATCTCCCCAAAAGTCCAAGCCGGCATAGGGGTAATCATCCACTACGATGATTTGCTGCTCCCACCAAGAGAAGAAATCATTGTCAAAAGCTATTTGCGGTACATCCCCACCTCCCAGTCGTTTCATCAGATCAGCCCACCCGCCCATTCGTGGATCTCACAAGATACTAATCAGAATTGGTACTCTAGGGCGTAGCGCTGGGACCTTCTCAAAAAATAAGGAGCACAGAATAGTCCCATACCCAAATTTTTTGGTCTGGCCCTTTTTGATAGATGATAGTTGGCTCTTCAAGTTGGTGAGAAGAGGAGTACAGCAATCAAATACTATGGTGAGACATTCTACAGCCAAGCTCATGGCAAGTCGTGAAGCCTAGTGTAAGGAGGTGTTGTGGCCAGCAACACCCCCCCTTGTTCATTTAAGTGTTGTCCAAAATACTAAATGAATGGGGACCCTTAGTTAAATTTTAAAGAAAAAAGAAAGAGTTTCCTTTCTTCAAAATAAGGTTACCATCGTAAGCTTAGAAAGGTCTTTTGAATATTTTAACCTAAGTCTACGATAAGAGAAATATCTTTAAAACCGCGTTGCAAAAAAGATAGGAAATGCTTCCATTTCTCTATAATATCAGTATGCGCAAGACCCTCGTGTTAAGCATGACATCGCATCGCAATAAAGTAATACTCATAAGGAAAAAACTTCAAGATATACCGATCTGCGATAACACCGATCGCAAGATCGCATATCGCAGAAATGAGCTGGCAAGATTTGGCAAACATCAAACTTCTGCGACCTGCGATGTTGCGATCGCTGTGATATTATATTCTCACGATCTGCGATGGTGCGATTTGTGATGGCGCGATCTGCGATGTTACGTAAGCAAATCATAAATCACTTCATCACGAATCCTTCGGGCACGCCATTCAAAGAAAAACCACTTACCATAATCTGAATCAAGATCATGCGCTTTTAATGATAGTAAATGAATTAGTTGTCAGTTATTAAATGAAATGAAGACACATGCTTTTGTAAAGAATTACTTCACGTAAGGTGGCATATTTGATATATCTGTTGCATTTAAAACTCTCCCATCACCTTTCTTGATCAGTCATTTCCATTTCACTCGTAATCTGCAGGAACGAAGAGTTAAGATGATTCAAAGCCAAATGCAGGAAGAAATGGGAAAGAAAAATAAAGCTCAAGGCTCTGAGGCGAAGGAAAAGATGAAGGAGATGGCGCCTTTGTATACAGACACAGCCTGTAACAGAGACGCAGGGATATCGACATGGGAAAGCATGTACAGGCTGCTTGAAGAAGAAAATCCTAGAATAATGAAGGTTGATGTTGTCGCGGGCTCACAACGCTCTTCCGAGGCGTCCTTAGAGGAGCTAGCATGTTCATTTCTTCACCAGATAGCAGCAAGGCCCAAAATTCTACCATATACAGATATGATCAAGTGGATACTTGACAATGCAGAGATGAACAACAGACAATTCAAGGTTCAAGGACATGGGCTCATCGGATCATTCGCTGCGCAAGATTTAAAGCTTATGTATCATCTTCCTGAACCGCAGGCGACTTATAATGCATCATTCGTTAAGAAATTTGTGGCAGAGAACCCAAACCTAGCAGAGACCACCAAAGATTGGTCCAGAAAAGAGGAGCCACTCAAAAAGGACAAAAACGGTATGTACAACACTGGTTCCCTCACCTCTCCGTATTGTTTTGCTGCGGCCATGCTTTGTAGATTATTTGGGATGCCGGATATCAATAAGTTTTCGTCTGAATGGCTACCATTAATAGATGCTGCCACAAATGCCGATATTATGGATTGGGCCAAGATCTTTTCTGATAATCTGTACACGGCTGTTATCAATTACCGGTCTAAAAGATCCTTGTCTCAAAGGATCTATCCTCCTTTTTATCTGTCCGCATATGTTATGGATTCTATTTGTTATGTGTCTAAATTTCCCACTATGGGTTGGAAATGGACTACCCAGGACCCATTACCTATCCATGTTTATCATAAGGTGTTATGGGATTCTCAGTTCGTCCCACACTTCTACCAGATTTGTCACGGGCTTATCTTACCTTTGTATAGAATGATGTATGATGAAGACCCCCCGAGGTGCTCACCCGAGGCACAGATAGATATCATCCCCATCGCAAGATGGTTCGGGGAAGAATGGTTCACCTATATTAGAGTGTCTGGAAGCACTGTACCTCCTCATGTATTGCCTCTGTATATCCCCGATAAACTTTTGGCTCGGGAAATTGCATATCAAACCTGTTCAGAAGGCGGCCTGACCAAAGACCTAAAAGACAAAAAGAAGGCCATATGGCCTCAGTTTCCTACAGAACAAGCAGCAGAGACAACGGCCACACAAGCAAGCATTCTTATCTACTGTGTAAATGAGAATTTACACAGGGCAAATTTAATCGAAGAGACCACCCCGGGGTACCTACCAAATAAGCTACGACTGGAAGCAGAATGGAAGCAGAAGGCATAGGAAAAGGGAAAAGCAATCCAAGCATTAAACAGGTTAAATTGGGAGTGTTACTGGGCATACTTGGTCAAGCCGCATATTCAATGGATGACAGTGAAATGCATCATAAACGCGGCCGAAAAAGTAGTGCCAGCTCTCATAGATTCTGTTTTCGCAGCCTAGCTCAGCGCAGAAGTCAGCCAGCCGACTCTCCTCAAGCCCATGATGAACACTTGTAGCTTTAAAGACCAAGTTCAGAAGTAGCCTTATTTTAGAATGTTGTTTTTTCTTTAAAATTAGATTAGAAAAAGGACGGTCATTTGAAAACCGCATCCTAAATTTTGTAAAAACACTATTATTAGAATTAGGAAGTAGTATTTTAACCCTTCTCATGCATTTAGAGAAGGGTCCAGAAATTTGTCAAAAAACTTGTCCTCAGAACATGCACTTTTGCACCCTCGGAGGGGGTTTTGATGAATGGATGGATCAAGGTTTATTAATGTTTTCATTTGATATCTGCTACTGATGTTGCACTTCTGTACTCTTAGTAGATGTTAGAGCAAGGAGAGATAAATCATTGTTTCTTGAAGCTTATGAGTGGAACCAGTCATAAATGGTACTTTTATCTCTTGACCGTTTCTGTTTATATTCTTAAAGTGATATACAGTTTTTAGTTGTTTATATGTTACTGCATGAATGTATGAGTTACCATTTGGCACTTTTGTATGGTGGAGTCATTTATTTATGTTTGATATATGAATAACTTATTATGCGATATGTTGTTCACAACTGTTTTGCCTAACTTTTTATGCAAAGTGGTTTATCTTAATTGATTTCTATTCTTATGATAGCTGAGTGATCTTTATTACCAGTTATTGTTTGAAATCTCTTTAGATCGCATAATAGAATAAATTCACCCCGGGTTAGCGTAGATTAGATGTGTTGTTTCTCATTAGATTACAATAGCATAGAGTTAGTTTAGAAGTTTGAATTAAATTAGCTTTAAGTACTCTTAGATCAGCATCATCCAACTCTACACACACACACACCCTTAGATTGGGAAACTGGTCCCATTATCCCCAGTCGGACCCGCTATACCAAACGGATAAGGAGCTACCAACCAAGGTCTAGACCGGGTGGGTATCCCCCTTGTTGTCGACCCGATTTTCGGGGCTTCAACATATTTGGCGCTAGAAGGAGGGCCTGAACATAGTGTCTGTTGGAATGATTTTCAATTGTAACATTTGAATCAAGATGGCTACTCACAAACTTCCCATTTGGAGTTGCATCCATGTTCCTACCTCTTCCAACACTCCACCTGAAGTGGTGAGACTCTTGTCTCAGGTAAAATTCAATGGTAAGAATAATTCTTCTGCTTTTAATCATGCTCTTCAATTTATTCAAAGAGTTTCAAGTTCTGATGTTCAAAGAATTGATGAAGGCATTTTATGCAGAATTTTTACTCTTACATTCACGGAGGAAGCTAGAAAATGGTGCAGAACCCTCCTAGTTGCATCAATTCACAGCTGGGACCAATTCATCAAGATTTTCATTTTTGAATTTGATTGTTATGACTATGACCAGGTATATGATGAAATTGATTATCTACGGAAACAAGATGAATCTGTTAGGGATTTTAATATGCGATTTCATCTTAATTGTCTAAAGTATGATCTTGAAAGTGAACTCATGGATGAAGAATCTTCAAATTATGCTGAGTATTCCCTACCTCCTATGTCTGCTCAAGCAGATATTATTCCAAGATTTGTCTCATTTTCTTCTAATGTGAATGAGAATTCCAATTTGAATATACAAATCAGCCATGATGAAGAAAGTCCCCAAAGCCTAGTAGACATGCATGCTCTAATGCAAGAAGACAAAAGCGAGGATGCTGGAGGAAAGCCTGCCTTGGAACCAGGAGATGACTTTGATACAAGGTCAGATAATATTGTTGCAAATCAACAAATGCAGATGCCAAGGTTAGAACAGCAAACTATTTCTCTTTCAAAAAGTATCAGTACACAAAGGTATGATCTAAAGCCTGATGTCTATGATGAATCTGATGAACAAATATTTTTCCATGATGATATTTTCAAATGCATTGTTCCAGAATCGCATTTTTCTCTTTATCCTGATGTTTTTAGTGATGATAATTTTTCCCCTCTCAATACTAAAAATATCTCAAAAAGTACAGAGGATTATTCAAATGAGTCATCATTAGGTTTTCAAGATAAAAAGACAGCTATAGAACATCCTTTGATCATTTTCAAACAAGAACCACTTGACCTTCCTTGTCCGAAAATATATGAAGAAAAAGAGAAATCTAGAGAAACCTGTAAAATCATTTATGATAGCTACTTTGACAACGATGATGTTGTTGATTTATCCCAAGTAACTCAACAAAGCTCAAATAATGAGAGATATTCTAATTCAGAAATCATATCAGTCAATCCTCATTTCAAAGTAAAAGATCATTTGCATGATTTTACTATCCAAGACAATACCCCGATCTATGATTCATATCATGAGGAAACCCCCATGCCTGTTCACAATCATAACTTGTCTTCTGATTCACAAGATGGAATTCGAAATTGCTTGGATTCCATAATTCTGGCCAGTTCTTGTGAAAAACAAGATAGTCCAAGTCAATCCCAGTTGTGTTGTAACATTATTTGTACAGATAATCATTCCTTTCTTTCTCACTTGCACTCATTTTGTACAAAATCGGATTGTGTTTTAAATTTTCAGACTTTTGATAGATTACTATGGTATTTTGAACACCTTATCAAAGAAAATTCGAAAGATGTGCTACCATTTTGGAAAGCTAAACTGTGTCAAGGAAGTATAGAACATTTTCAATTTCAAGATCAATCAATATCAGACTTCCTTAAAAAAATTCTTGGGCATCCAAAACACCATCAATGAAGGAAAGTACCTTTCGGAACTTGTCGGCAATCCGCACCAATTGATAAATCTCTTTCCAGAAATTTCCATCTATTCTTCATTGATTTATTTAGTGATTTATATATGGAAACTTTCCTTTTACAAGAAATCGCTAAAAGCTTGACTTTAACGCATAGTAGGTTACAGGCCATTAAAACTAAAAAATCATATTCGCAAACTCGCTTGTCATCTTTCCTATTACGAGATCATCAATCCATAATAGAAATTCATCCTGATTTTTATGATCCAATAGGTATCCAGTTGGAAAGAAATTTTCATTAGAAAGAAATTTTAGACAGAATTCCAACTGAAGTTACACATTCTGATTCCACACCCAACATTAACAGTCCAAGAGAAGTTTTGTTCTTAACGCTGATGTTTGAAAGTTACACACGTGTAGGAATAAAAATGAAAAGATGGCTCCACTGGAAATATCATTTCACCTAGTTAATTTTCTATATATAGTTAGAATAGGAGTAGGAGTAATTTAGCTAGGTTATTAGGTTTACTTTTTATAGTTGGTAGGCAAAATAAGAGAAGAGATTATCCCTATTCTGTACATAATCCTAGGGAATGTCTACCTCTCATTTCGTTAAATATTTTTCTCCATAATAAAATTTGTTATGGTTAACAGCATTTGACATTTACTAAAGACACCTTTTCTCTATCAAGATTTTGAACTTTTGCTTTTATGAACAGCAAATCTTTTGGAAACTTGATCTTTATTATCAATAGAACTTTAACCCAGATATGATACTAGTTTCAACTCCAAGAAATTTGAAGAAAGCAATCTTAGTGAAGAAATTGTTTTATGTCAGTACAATGAAAGGCATCAATAACAAAATAGGGATTGACCATGTCATCTGTAAAATAAAACTTTCAATCCCTTAGCTTCTATAACTCGACACCCTATGACCCATGGAAGGAACACACCTTTGAGTGTCTTTGACCAATTTTCGCCTCCCTGCATTGAGCATAGGATTGTTCCAATCCCATGAACTAGATCATCTGCTTCACTGACACTCATTCTTTCCATTGTACTATAGCATTCTTTTATTCTTTTTCCAGCTTAAAGAAAAAGACAAAAAAATTATATATTCCAAAGAGAGCGGGAACGGGAGAATATGTCCATTTATTGTTGGCAGCTAGAGTCAATCGTGTCACCCTTGAACAAAGCACTCAAAAGAAAGTCTCTCCTCCATTTGAGAAGGATTTAGTTTGACTTAGGTACGCCTTAACCTTATTATTACATTAGTTCTCCTCCGATTGGTTATCTCTTTCAATCATATGGAGAGTTCATTTGTGCCTCCTGCATGATGAACTTATATAGACTTATCATATGCTGCCACAAAGTCATCATTTGAGTCATGCTTTTGTTCAAGGGAAGTAAGCTTGAGTCGGCCTCTTTGCAGTGTCTCTTGACTCGTTTTTCAGTTAGCGATCCCTGGTTGTCAGTATCTTGTCTATCATCACATCAATTACATTGGTCCTTTACTCATGCTGGTTTGAGAAGGTCTCCATTGACTTCTTGCTGGCGGGTCTTGTCCTTATCGATGATGACATCTTTCTCTGAGGATAGGCCTAGAGCCACACCCTGGCCCTATTTTCATTATTGATAGGTCACCTTTTGCTCAGCATCAATTAGTATCATGGGTCTTTGACTGAGTGGTTTCCCTTGTGTTTGACATCAGCTTACATTATCACACATTGGGATTCATGCAGTACCTTGGTTTCGATTTGATCCTATTGGTGGATACCTCACCTCTATGTCATCTTTCATTATTGGTTGTTCAGAGTTTTTTCGTCGTGCGCTAGCTACATTTTGTGTATGCTGGAAACATGCTTTGCTTGGGTTACTACATCTTTTTTCATCCAATTCCTTCCAAATTTTTGGCCTACGGGTTACAACTTTGCTAGATTGATGAAGGATGCCTTAATGCCTTCCTTCTAGCAGATCTTTCCCTATTGACTACGACTCATTGCTCTGAGGCAAAGGTCTAGAGTCCATTTACCAGTACCTTGGGGTTTACAGTCATTAGTGGCAGATCCTTCGCTATCGAAAATGGGAAACCATCATCGTCTCCTGGTCGATAGATTCTTCTAGGTGTTCGACTTCAGATCATTTATTCACACTTGTTAGATTGTACTAGGGTGCCTTGACTCTCATTATCATTATCGATGAGTAGTCTTGTGTTTGTTAATGGTATACATCAATGACTGGTAAACAAACGATTTCTCACATGGTCGACTTCAGCTCATTCATTCCCATTGTGTAGAAATGTACCATGGTGATCGGTGAAGACCTCAGGTTGCATCAGCATTCATTGGTTCACTTAACAATTGCTCCTGTTGTTGCTAGTTGATACCATTCCACCTTATATGTTGTAGTCATTCATGGCGAAATTTTATATGCTAGCACTCAAGTTTGTAGTGTAGTACCATCTTATTCCATCATGTTCCTTTGGTACTATTGGGATCAGCCTTTGATATCAGTGACCAGCTTCATCCTTCAGCATCATTGACATTCTTATATGTGATATTTAGACATGTACTTGTTTGATCGTGATCAGATGATCCATTATGTATTTCTAGTATTCTATACTTGTACACTTACTAGATCGGCTTGTACTTGATATGCGGACATGCTTTACTTTCTCTAAGCATGGGTATGCCCACCTCAGATAATGTTTCTTTCTGATCTCCTTTTGTGACTTGGCAGGCTAAAATCTGGTGAAGTCCTTCTCAATTTTTGACAGGTTTCCTTTCCATGTACTTAAAAAATTTCGGCCATCATGTACCCCTTCTAACCTCATATATTAGGGGGCATGTGTTATAGCTCCAAATCTCACCCTTGATATTTGTGATGCTTCATTTATGGCCTAGGGCAACCCCTCCTTCCAGACCTAGTCCAAATACTTAAAAAACAGTGTTTTACTCCCTGTACGCGACATTGCCCTGAGCTAAATGCATGTGTACACGGGTCAGTGTATACCCAACCCGTGTATATGTCTTAAAACACTTTAAAAAATTAAATCTCCTTAATTTTGGGCAGGGATCACGGGTTTTACCTGTTGATTACCTATTAGTTCCCTTGGCCTAACTGTTCCCAATGAATTCCCAACTAAAAAACTACTTTGGGAGAAGTATAAAAAGGCTTCAATGGGAAGACCTAAGGAGGGAGAGAATAGAGAGAAAATTACTCTACTGAGATTATCCTTGATCAGGTTTGAAGATCCTTGTGCTTCTAGCACTTCCCCCACTACAGGAAACCCTTGTTTCCTTGAGTTATGATGTCATTTCACTAGTTGAGATATCTTTGTGTGAGTCATGGAAGGAGCCTTTTGAAGACTTGGGATTGGAAGGATCCAGAGGATGGTTCTGCTTGGAGCCAGAAAGAGGAAGATTCAGGTGATATCATTCCTTGCTTTGTTTTAGTTATCTACAATAAAGATACATTTGTCTTGTTCCCAAAATCAATCTTCTTTACGCATATGATGTTATTGTTATGGTTTACATGTGAATAACTGTTTCAATGTATAACTAACCATCTTTCAATAAGTTATGAAGTTGATTTCTATATGATACTTTCTCTATATATGGCTATGCTTCTTTGAATTGGCTATTTTGCAAGTTCAAGGATCGCGAGGAACTCTAAGAGGGTTTGGACCTTGGCTAGATCTACTCGAAAGAAGGACCCCTAGGTGCACCTCTCTTCGTGTAGTTTTCTTATTTAAGTATCATGGCTCTGTGGAATGCTTGTTTTTTACTGTAGATAACCCCCGCTCTGCTAGGGTGTTGACCGAAAATCCTAGGGGATTTAATCCCTCAACACCTGGATAACTGATCATTTGCAAAGCAGTGAGTGAGCTGTGAGTGACAACAGTAGGGTCCATTGAAATCATGCAACATGGGTACTCATTGGATTAGGAATCAAAATTTTTATCCAAAGAGTGTTTTCACTCTAAATTTGAGTAAATCCATAGGGAGATAAGTTGAAAAAATAGTTTTTCTTTTCCTCTCTAAAATTTGATGATGTAAGCTAATCTTATTTTATTATTTCCACTATTATTTTATAATTTCCTTAGGAGGCCCATTTTAGACCTCAAAATCCACCTAATGGAATGCCCTTCCTAAAGTTGCCTACATCTGTGTGTTGAGATTGCAACAAGATGATGGAGCTTAGTGAAAAGAGTCGCCTTCACTAAGTGGGCCCGCAGGCAAATTATGGCGCAAGTTCTATTTTTGATCACAGTGTGGATGATCACAGTGTGAGTGATCACAATGTGGGTGACCAAAATGTGGGTGACCAAAGTGTGGGTGACCACAGTGTGGGTGATCAAAGTCTATTTTTAGACTGGCTGTCAAAAATAGAAAAGTCAATATTATTGTCTCATAATAATATTTGGACTATAAACTTGATCTTATTCTCTTGGAGCACTTCAGTTTGAGCTACAGATGTGGCCCATGCAGATGTCAAAAGGAAGTACGCTTTTCTTATGAGTCAGTAGAGTTGTTTCATGCATGACTTCAGTTAGAACTCAATCAGTTGAGTTTGGTGGAGTTGATTGTGGAGTTGATGGAGTTGTGTTTAGTTTGACTTGGTTAAACTAGTTGTAGTTAGTCTAACTGCAGATAGACTAATGATGAGTTGTTAAACTAATTATTAACTCATAATACAACTATAGAATACATCAGTTAACTCTGTTGCATGTCAGTGCATGTTCAGTTTAGCAGGGACATGTGTTAGAGAATCAGATTGCTATCAGTTGTGACTATAGTTGTGCATCAGATCTTGCACAATCAAGGGATTGAGTATGCCAATGAGTTTTCTCATGTATTTGCCCAGTTTGTAGCTTCTGCTCACGTCTTACACATTATGAGTGATTATTTGGAGGTGAAATAAGAGTTTGGTAGACCATTCTCATTCATTCTTGAGCAGGTATTGAGCAGTGGAGGCAGGCAAGCAGTGGAATAGATTTGGAGATCAGATCTTAGCTGTATTGTGTGTAACAGGTGGAGCTGGTACTGGATTGCTTGTGATAAGCATTGTACTTTGTAATGTTACATGGTCTCAATCATTAATATACAGATAGTGTGTGGTTTTTTAGCGAGATGCTTTCCCCGGGTTACATACTGTGTTAATGTGTGAATGCTCTTGATGTTTTATTGTTATTGATGCTACTATATTGATGATCAACGTAGAGGAGCTTATGTATTGTGTATGTATTCTGCAATAGTACATGATCAGGATAATCTCTGTTGAATATGTGTTAAATTATTCAAAATTTCTACATGGTATCAGAGCGAGCTAGATAATTGTAGAAAAAGTTTCTACATGGTACCGGAGCTGCTTGATTTGTAGAAGAGATTTTTACAGGATATCAAGCGAGCATTGATCATCAGGTCTACTATTCAGGAAGTTTTTACATTCTATTTATTCAGGTAGAGTCTGTAATCGGGCCAGGTAGCCTCTGGATTCATCCTTCCTTTGGAAGGTGAGATATCCGGTGAATGCCCATACAATCAATCTCTGTACGAGAAACATTTTGTTCTCACGAATTCTAGATCGGAAGCGGTTGAGTTGGTTACTGGTGGAATTCGAATTTGCAGCAGTGTTGTTGAAATGTCTTTCAACGGATTGCGAATGTTATTCCAAAGCAAGAGTGACCTGGCGCTCAAGGATAAACTCAGAAACAATAAAGGTGAGAATGGATCTTCATCAAAGGTATTTGATGAAGAGAATTGTGCTTTGGCTGCCAAAGCAAAGAATGGGAAGAACAAGAAAGCTTCTCAGTCTGGTGCGAAAGGTAAGAAGCATGATATGTCCAAGGTGAAGTGTTTTCACTGTCACCAGCACGAACACTATGCCATTAATTGTCCGCAGAAGAAGAAGAACAAGCGGGCTGCTGGATCTTCAGCAGGAGAGGCTCTAGCCTCACAATTTGAGCTTGATTTTTCATTGATCGCATGCTTGGTTTCAAGTGTGATGGGATCAGTGTGGTTCTTGGACAGTGGTGCGTCTTTTCACATGACGGGAGATAGAGATTTGTTCTCTGATCTGGAGGACAAAGATCTTGGAGTGCACATCGAGATGGGCGATGATGGTAGATACAGTGTGAATGGTATCGGTACCATTTCCTTTGAGAGGGAGTCTGTTAAACCATTCGTATTGAAGGAAGTCATGCATGTTCCAGGATTGACGAAGAATCTCATCTCAGTGACGATGTTAGAAGACAAGGGGTATGATGTTGTTTTCAGTGAGTTAAAGGCTTTCCTACGTAGCAAGACAACTGGTGAGACCTGGAAGATAGGGGTTCGAGTGAGGAACCTTTATCAGTTGCATGTAGATGGATGTGCAGCAATGGCGAGCAAGGCAGAAGGACTGGTGAGCTGGGATGATGGCAAGTTGTGGCACAGGAGATTGGGTCACCTTCACCATGGAGCCTTGAAGATACTGCAGCAGATCACTACAGGGCTTCCTAAAGGCACACTTGCGCAGTCAGATCAGTGCAAGGGGTGTACTTTGGGGAAGTTTGTGAAAGCCACCTTTCACGAGAAGGATATTCACGCCACGACGATCCTTGAGAGAATTCACACAGACGTGTGTGGACCTTTCTCAGTTGCTTCAACAACAAAACACATGTATTATGTAATTTTTGTTGATGATTTCTCTCGTAAGTGCTGGATCTTCTTCATGCATAAGAAGAGTGAGACATCTTTAAAGTTCTGTGAATTCAAAGCACTGGTCGAGAAGGAGTCAGGGAAGAAGGTGAAGGCTCTTAGGAGCGATAATGGTGGTGAATACATCTCGGACGAGTTCAAGGATTTCTGCAAGGCAGAAGGGATTTGTAGAGAGCTCATAGCTCCCCATAACCCACAGTAGAACGGGGTAGTTGAGCGGAAGAACAGAACAATTGTGGGTGTTGCACGGGCAATGTTGCATGATCAGGGCCTACCCCTTCACTTGTGGGCGGAAGCATGCAATACAACAGTTTATGTGCAGAACCGTTGTCCTCATAGGATACTTGGCATGAGTACACCTGAGGAGACTTATTTTGGTAAGAAGCCTGATCTTTCTCATTTGAGGATTTTTGGTGCTAACGTTTACATGCATGTGACGAAGGATGCCAGGAAGAAGTTGGAGCCGACCGTAGAGGTTGGGATATTTGTGGGGTACACTAATACGCCCCACAACTATCGTGTGTATTTGCCAGACAGTGGTAAAACTGTTGTGCGACGGGATATAAAATTTTAGGAGGAGAAAGCCATGAAGTGTTCGCTTGAGAGGGAGCTACACTTGCATGCAGATGAGGAGCTATTAGTTCCTAAGGATGAGCTTCAGGATGTGGATTAGCCACCGGACGAGGTTCATGGAGTGGAAGAGACCACTCATGCAGCGCCAACCATCAGAGGGAGAAAGCGCTTGACAGAAGCTGAGCGACTGGCTCAAGATGTAGAGAAATTTGTAGGACCACCTACAGCCCAACGCAGGCAGAGACAGTCACCTGATCGGTACACTGGATACATGGCTCTGATGAGAAACTGTGTTGTGACTGAGCCATCCTCTTTCGAGAAAGCTGTGGAGGATCCCGCATGGGTAGACGCCATGGTGGAAGAGTATGATTCTATTGTCAGAAACAGTGCATGGGAGATTGTTCCTAGACCGGAAGGGAAATCAGTGGTGGGTTCGAGATGGATCTACAAGGTCAAGCAGGCAGCTGACGGGAGTGTGGAGAAGTACAAGGCAAGATTTGTTGCCTGAGGCTTTTCACAGATAGAGGGGATTGATTATGAGGAGACCTTTGCACCTGTCGCAAGGTATTCTTCCATACGGACGATTCTTGCTCTCTCAGCGCAGATGGGATGGCACATTCATCATATGGATGTGAAGACTGCGTTCCTCAATGGATTCATTGAGGAGGAGGCGTACATTGAGCAGCCTGAAGGCTTTGAGGTCTTCAGCAGCGAGTCAAATGTGTGCAGGCTCAAGAGATCGCTGTATGTGTTGAAGCAAGCACCACGTGCTTGGTACACATGGATAGACAGCTATTTCACAAGACTTGGATTCTCCAAGAGCGAGGCAGATCCTAACCTATACTAGATTGTGGTGGAGGGTAAGTTGCTTATCATTGTACTGTATGTTGATGATTTGATTCTAACGGGTGATGAGCTATTGATACTGTCATGCAAGAAGGATCTTGCTACAAAGTTTGAGATGAAGGACTTGGGCCTCCTTCACTATTTCCTAGGATTGGAAATATGGTAGCACAGTGGTGGACTGTTTGTTTCTTAGGGCAAGTATGCTCGGGAGATACTGGAGAAGTTCAACATGCATGGCTGCAAGCCTGTTGATACTCCTCTTCCTGGAGGTTGGAGGAAGGAGGATGCCACTTCGGGAGAAGAAGTGGATGCCACTGTTTATGTGGGGTCGCTGATGTAGTTAGTCAGTACACGACCTGATATATGCTATGCAATTAACCAGCTTTCACAAGCTATGGTTAAGCCTACCAAGCTCTTCTGGAAGGCGGGAAAGCATGTATTGCGCTACGTGAGAGGCACATCGGGATATGGTTTATGGTACAGACAGGAGGATGAGGTGAATCTATGTGGCTTCACGGATGCAGATTGGGCAGGGAGCCCAACGGACAGAAAGAGCACATCAGGAGGGGTCTTCAGTATTGGATCGACGACAATTTCTTGGTACAGCAGGAAGCAGAGATCCGTGGCACTCAGTTCAGCAGAGGCCGAGTATATGGCAGCAAGTTTGGCTGCATGCGAGGCTATATGGATGAGGAAGATCCTGGTTGGTTTGTTCAGTTCTCATTTGGATCCTACTGTGATTTACTGTGATAACCAGAGTTGCATTAAACTCTCGGCTAATCCTGTATTTCATGATAGATCTAAGCATATTGACATCAGGTACCATCATATCAGAGATTGTGTGCAACAGAGGATCATGTTGCTTTCATACATTCCAACGGAGGATCAGGATGCTGATATTCTGACGAAGGCTCTCACCAGGAGCAAATTCGAGTACCACCGAGGCAGGATAGGGGTTGCTGATAATCCATATCTTGTCGAGAGGGAGTGTTGAGATTGCAACAAGATGATGGAGCTTAGTGAAAAGAGGCGCCTTCACTAAGTGGGCGCGCAGGCAAATTATGGCACAAGTTCTATTTTTGATCACAGTGTGGATGATCACAGTGTGGATGATCACAGTGTGAGTGATCACAGTGTGGGTGACCAAAATGTGGGTGACCAAAGTGTGGGTGACCACAGTGTGGGTGATTAAAGTCTATTTTTAGACTGGCTGTCAAAAATAGAAAAGTCAAATATTATTGTCTCATAATAATATTTGGACTGTAAACTTGATCTTATTCTCTTGGAGCACTTCAGTTTGAGCTACAGATGTGGCCCATGCAGCTGTCAAAAGGAAGTACACTTTTATTATGAGTCAGTTGAGTTGTTGCATGCATGACTTCAGTTAGAACTCAATCAGTTGAGTTTGGTGGAGTTGATTGTGGAGTTGATGGAGTTGTGTTCAGTTTGACTTGGTTAAACTAGTTGTAGTTAGTCTAACTGCAGATAGACTAATGATGAGTTGTTAAACTAATTATTAACTCATAATAAAACTATAGAATACATCAGTTAACTCAGTTGCATGTCAGTGCATGTTCAGTTCAGCAGGGACAGGTGTTAGAGAATCAGATTGCTATCAGTTGTGACTATAGTTGTGCATCAGATCTTGCACAATCAAGGGATTGAGTATGCCAATGAGTTTGCTCATGTATTTGCCCAGTTTGTAGCTTCTGCTCACGTCTTACACATTGTGAGTGATTCTTTGGAGGTGAAATAAGAGTTTGGTAAACCATTCTCATTCATTCTTGAGCAGGTATTGAGCAGTGGAGGCAGGCAAGCAGTGGAATAGATTTGGAGATCAGATCTTAGCTATATTGTGTGTAACAGGTGGAGCTGGTACTGGATTGCTTGTGATAAGCATTGTACTTTGTAATGTTACATGGTCTCAATCATTAATATACAGATAGTGTGGGGTTTTTTAGCGCGATGCTTTCCCCGGGTTACATACTGTGTTAATGTGTGAATGCTCTTGATGTTTTATTGTTATTGATGCTGCTATATTGATGATCAACGTAGAGGAGCTTATGTATTGTGTATGTATTCTGCAATAGTACATGATCAGGATAATCTCTGTTGAATATGTGTTAAATTATTCAAAATTTCTACACTGTGAAGAAGACACATAAAGATGGAAGGGATTCCTACCCAATCTTGAATTCTAGCAGCGAGTGTAGATACTATATTAACTGCTTTCACCTGGATGTATAACATTCTACTGAAGAATGACCTAACAAAGACCAAAAATTACAAGAAATCATCCGAGGAAGATCTCCCAGGTAGAGCCTTGTTATAATACAAGCCCTTATAAGGGCTAGGGCTTGATATGGGTATAGGACTTGAATGCCCATAAAAGTTTGGCTATGCATAAGGGTTTGGAGGTTGATAACACTAAGGGTACTCTACAAGGGAAAATTGGCAAACTCTACGGGAGGAATGACATATAGATTAATTGGGAAAGGTATGCTAGATAGATTAGATGTAACCTATAGATCCAAAGGACTATGCATGCAGGGGTTCTAGCCATTATTTTATCACTTAAACCGATGAGGATTTCAAAATTAGTATGCAAATGGTTGTACGGATATTTGAGCTTCAACATCCAATCCAAATTTTCTTTAAATATGACTCTATCTAGGACCCGAGAAAGAAGAATACATGCATGACCAACCAAAAATTTGGTGAGCTCCAAGGGATTTTTAAAAATGATTTTGATAATCAATTTGACATCCTTATGAGGCCTGTTGTGAGACCATCACCCATGATTAATGGTGACATGAACGATTTTTACAACCAAGACCACATCTTCTTTATGTGACTTTGATAAGCACATAATAACTTCCCGTGTTCAAGGATCAAATGTCTCAAGTGATTTTCTTGAAACTGAACCTACAATCTCTCTGTAAATGAAGATCTTCATGTATTATTTTGTAATTGAAGGCATAGTGGTGTTCGATACAGATGAAGGGGGTGGCATAGCTCCGCTCTAATTAGTTTTGTAACAATCCAAATCAATTATTAATATTTTGATATTTTATTTTAAAATTTATTTAGCTTTATTGTTTGTTAATCTATATATATATATATATATATATATATATATATATATATATCTGAAGAAATATCTAGGCAAATCCACCCGAAGGAATCACATCCTGTCAGCTTTTTAGGAAAACCTAACCCCATGGGCATCGAGGATAATTAACCCTGTAACCTCACATTAGTGAGGTTCTTTTTAGAGAAATAAACTCAATCAATTAAGCTAACCCTCAGGACTAAATTGTGTGTGTGTAATTACTCTTATTCATATATTATTATTTTACTGACTACATAATTATTATTATTTTACATCAACAATTTGACACGTTGAGAAAAATGTTGATCGAATTCGGGGTTCCTTCACGGTGGCTTATGTGAGCGATTGCTTTAGTGAATAGAGGTTTGAACAATGGAATTCATGTCACTTCATTGAATTTGATGGAACATGGCTATTATCTTGGTGAACTTTAGTGTGCTCCACTTGTGACTATACATGACTCCTGGGCTTCCACACCAAACAAAATAAACTCTCAGTTTTAAACCAAGGCCGAGAGAAAAATCTCAGTTAGAGCCACCTTTTGCATCAAGCAAATTTTTTTAAAGGGAAAACAAGAAAAATAAAAGTAAGAAATTTTCAAATAATACAATAAGTTTCCATAAGAATTCTCCGTAATGAATCACTTAATGACTCAATGCCACCTTTTATGAATTTCATTTGAAATACCCTCATCGTTTTTCCGACCAAGAATTGCTACAACACCGACAAAGGGAGATTGCCGATTGTATGGAATAAGGAGCTAAGTTCGCATGCACTGCATGGGGTGGGAAAGCCATGCCACCCCCTATTAAATTTTGTGGGAAATGGCAAGGTGGTTGTCACACCCCCCCCCCCTCTTCTTGTTGGGATGGGGTCCCCTGGGTCTAATTTTTAAGATATTGTAAAGTATCCACATTTTGAGGAGTAGATTGCGAATAACGCAAGTCACTAGGAGTCAAGGGGTTTTAGGAAGGGCAAAGCCCCTGAGTTTTTGTATTTTTTTGAGCTCCACCCATGGTTTGTGGAACATGGTATTGTAATAGGAAAAGGTATATAAAGGGTGTCTTCACAAGTCTAAGGTGATAAATCAATCAATTCATGGATGATATATTTTTGAGTGTGTAATTGCAAGATCTTTCTGTATTTAGGCGAGGGGGAAGGATCCTCTGCTATGTTCGTAGAGTCCTTGGTAAGTCCACAACTGAGTGTGCAGGTCCCTGCAACTATGTGCATAGGGCTTGAACGTATATGTATTCAACATATGAAATAATAAATAGTATTTGTAGAAAATATGTGTCTGAACTGTATACTTATGTGTTTTCTGTATTTATGCCTAGTTGAATGCCATTTATCTATAAGATTGTCTTAGTTACTCTGTGAAGGTCTGAATCTACTGTTATATGTTATTTTATGCATGACTATACTGTTAGGTGAAGTTCATAACCCTGTTTAATTTAAAATCACTTTAAGTTTTGGGATTTCAAGGATAAGGGTTCGCGAAGATTAGATTAGGCTTAAAACTAAAGAAATGCCTTACCCCCGACATCACATAGCCTTATGGATGCTGAAACTTGGTTCTAGCATCTCCCACTACTGCCTCGGGTGAGATTGCAAGCTGCACTAAGCGGGTTGTTGCCGAAAGGGCCGACAGTGTAGGGTTTTGTTGGTTAGCACAACTAACTCTGAACCTGGGTCCAAGCCCCCTCAAGATTTTGTATCTTTCTTTCCTCATGCCTTATTCTTGGAATTTATTGAAGGACAATGGCCTTGAGAAGAAGGGAAAACATTTTGAATATGACCATGTTGTTGACAAATACTACAACAAACAACTATATTTTCATAGTCCAATGATTGTGAAATAATCGAGCCATTCTAGTAGAAACGAATTTTATCTGTCAACGCTCTAGCGATATTTATTTCAACACATACACATGGAAATGTAACAATACCCTTCTCTAACTTATCTATTTCCACCTTAAAAAAAAACTGATCGAGTTCCCCATTTCAACTAAGAAATATGGATGAAGTAGATGAAGGGGCATATTTGGCAACTTAACCCAAACTGTCATGAGAAAAGATGGGATGGAAAGAGGGTTAAACCCATTAAAATATGACTCCATGCAAAGCCCAACTTGGCCCCAAAACTAGGACCCTTGTTCAAAATCCCTATCATAATTGCCCAAATCCTTAAATTTCACCACAAAGAAACCCTTTGAGAGAAAAATAGATCTACCTTTGTTGTCCAAGACTGATGCACCCAATCCAAAAGTGCAGTTGTTGATGGCCGAAACCCATTAAAATGAAAAATAATGGCATACTCCATAAATTCCAAGCTCGAAGTGTAAAAGAGCAAATGATCCACTTTGATAGTAGGGATATCCTTCTCCTGATCCACAATGAAGTTAGACCCTAGGAGAACTTTACATGTCAGATGAATGGACCTTGGCTTAAGGGCATCCTTAAAGTAAGGAACCTTAGATTAAAATTGAGATGAGAGAGATTGAAGAATTCTTGGCAATGTCATAATAATTGAGAGAATTCCATTGCTAAAGTTCCCTATATCTGTGAAGAAGGCAAATAAATATGGAAGGGATTCCTATCCAATCTTGAGTTATAAAATATATTTCAAATACTAGATCAACTGCTTTCACCAACATGTAGAACATTCTACCAAAGAATGACTTGACAAACACTGGAAATTGCAAGAAAGAACCTGAGGAAGATCTCCCAGGTGGAGCTTCATTATAATACAAACCCTTATAAAGGCTAGGGCTTGATCTGGGTAAAGTATTTGGATTCCCATAAGGGTTTGGCTATGCATAAGGGTTTGGAGGTTGATGAGGGTAAGGGTACTCTGCAGGGAAAATTGGTAAACTCTGTAGGAAGAATGACATATAGGTAAATTGGGGAAAGGTAAGCCAAATAGATTGGATGTAACCTATGGATCCAAAAGACTGTGCATGCACATATTCTAGACATTATTTGATCAATTAAACAGATGATGATTTCAAACTTACCATGCATATGGCTGGAGGGAAATTTGAGCTTTAATGTCCAATCCAAATTTTCTTTGAATCTAACTTCATGTAGGACCCGAGAAAGCTGAATCCATGCATGACCAACCAACAATTTGGTTATCTCCAAGGTATTTTCAAAAATGATTTTTATAATCAACTCGGAATCCTTTTGAGCATATTGTGAGGCCATCATCCATGATCAATGGAGACATAAAAAACTTTTACAACCAAGACTACATCTTCTTTATATGCCTTTGATATGAGCACAATAACTTCCCCTGTTCAAGGATAAAATGTCTCAAGTGATTTTCTTGAAACTGAACCTATAATCTCTCTCTCTATGAAGAGCTTCATGTATTTTGTTGTAACTAGAGGCTGAGTGGTGTTATTAAAGAAATATGTAGTTATTAAACACTATCGAATGAGATGTAAAATAAAAAACCAATGGATATTATTTATAATCTTATCGCTATAATACTAAAATGAAGTTATTATATTGTTAATATTATAATGTTAGGTTAGATTTAAGGGTTAGATCAATTAGCTAAGTTACCCAATAGTTAAAACACCTTTGCTACTGAGGGGTCACAAGTTTAATTCTCTTAACACTCTTGGAGTCAAGCTCCATGGTTGAGCCAACCTTAAGTGTTAAAATATTATGTTTATTAATAATATATAAATTATGACAATGCTTAATTATATAAATTATGAAAGGGTATATATCAATATTATTAAAGATATAACAAGGTATCTAAATTAGCCTTCTAAAGTTAAAATTAAGATATTAATAAAGTTAAAGGAGAGATTAAGAAAAACAATTTAATAACTAAGCTACTTGGATCCTAGCTAAGGTAAAGAATTTTGTATCTCTTTTATTTTGAATAACACACCAATAAAATGTTTTAACCACACACACACACACACACATATATATATAGTTTACACTTAAATATCTTTAAAGAGAGTATTTCCTCATATTGAGAATTAGAAAACATGTATCTATTGAGTAGGAATTCTATCTCTTTGTAAATATTGATACACAAATTGAAGTTTTTTTCTTATTAATATTATTGTAAAATATTACATGTCAACCACATATTGAGTGAAGGAATTACACATCTTTGAATAAGAAACCAATTATCAATATAATAATCCCTCTCTCTCTCTCTCTCTCTCTCTCTCTCTCTCTCTCTCTCTCTCTCTCTCTCTATATATATATATATATATAATTTTCCCTCATCAAGATGATATAAAATTATTTTACATAAGGTGAGAATTGAAATAATTTATTCCTTATGAACATTAAAATATTTGTTTTACTTTCTCTTTCTCTATATGTAAGTATACAATTGATATTGAAATATTCCTTAACAAAGATGTTTAACTATTTCAGCTAGATCATACTGCAAAAGTAAATGTATAAGATTTTTTTTTACATTTAATTTTTTTATCTTTATTTACATAAAGTTGTTGTAAAATTATGTCACTTAATGTGGAAATTGAAATATTACTAAAAAAGTAGAAATATAGGAATTTTTTTACATTCAATTTATTTATATTCCTATTTTTCCTGAAAATATTATTAATTTCATTTCCAAAAAGGTACAAAATTACATTTTGCATATGTGTTGCCCACATAACTATGAAAACCAATTTCTAGGCCTACTACTCACCTTCCCAAACAAAATGTAAGAATTACATACTACATTTGTGTTCAGAAAGAAGACATTCAAAATAAAGATCTTGTGATCAAAGCACATGGCTTTCTAAGGGTTAAATTCCAAGCCTTCTGCCCATATATCAAAACATAATATAACCAGATAGTTCCAAATATCACTAAAACAATGTTGTTATGAATTTATTTATCTTTAGATATATAAATTTGATATAAGATTATGTTATTTCATATGGAAAATGAAATATTTTATTTATCGTTGACTTAATTTTATTACTATTACTATTACTATTTTTTTCTTGAATACCACATGTTAGCTCTATGCTGGGCATTGAATGAATTTCACATCTCCTTCATAATCGATTGTAATATCAATATCATTTTAGATGTCATGTGTAATCTCCATGTCGAGTGGTGAAGGAAATATGCATCTACCTCATACTAAGTAGCACTTACGTAATTAGAAAAGACTACTATCAATAACTTTATTTCTCTCTTTAAAACGTTTGATGTAATTATGTTATTTACAGTGGACATTGAAGTGTTTTCTTCATCGCTGACATCGAAATATCTATATCTTTTTTGTTGTTAATATTTTTGTTTAATATTGAAATATTTTTGTTATTAACATTTTTTAATGTAGTTATTGTTTTAATTATTTCAACTTAACATTAAGTGACAACATCTCTTCAATATTGAGCTATGTGTAAATATTCATTTTTTGTAAGCTTGGTAGGACTAAATCTTCATTATGTCCAACTTCTCACCCCAACCAGGAGGGATAGCACAAGATTTGAACCAAATACTTCTGGTTCGGTGAGACTTCATTTCCACGACCATTGCAAATCAATTTATCCCAATGGGACGAGCTAGGTGTAAATATTAGTTTAAAAGAAAGAGTGAAATTCATAAGAGGGAGGGGGGAATCAACTTAGAGAATTATAATTGAGGTAATAAAAGAAGAAACCATGGATGATTGGTCTTATGACTAAAATTATTAGGGTTTTTTAAGTTATGTATTATTGTTTAATTACTAAATAATGAATGTTATTGGCATTGTGTTATATTTTTTATTATTATTATAAATATCAATATTATCATGACACACACACACACACATATATATATAATGAAATGGATAGGGGAATTTTCTATTAGTTCGGCTAGTTTTAAGGCCAAAACCTTTTACATCTGCTTCAATAATATCATCCATTGTGCACATACATGTTATAGACATTTTTGTGCCTTACAACTCTAAGCATGAAATTTCCATAAACCAAGGGATCCTAAGTCCCTAAAAGTGTTGTTCCTACCCCTAGAGGAACAAGGTCAACCAATTACAGCTTCTCCCAGAAGTTCTCCACCAGAAACTGCTCAGAATCAGTCAAATCAGGATCATTTCAGCTGCTCCACTAGCTAGCTGCGTTGCATAGCACCCAAGTACACTAGCTAGGTGCGTTGCAACGCACCTAAATGCACTACCAGGGTGCGCTGAGCAGGAAATGACAAATGGCAGTGTCATTCCGCGAGGTGGACAGACAATGGAAGCTTCCAGAATCTTCCCCAATGACACTTGCCTCACTGAGTTCGACCAAGGATGAGTAAGAGGCTCTCAGTCTCCAAGTGGAAGCAATAACTGACAGAGAGAAGCCACTAGTCAAATCATAAGCTGACTCATCCTCTTTGCATACATCTATATATGGATCCCTCATCCCAGAGATCCAGAGGCTGGAATTTTGTACATTGCAGAGAATTGCTGTTGGTTTTGAGATAGAGATCAGAGTATTGGGTGATTTATGCTTTGTTGGAGGTGAAGAGGGGATTCCTTTGCTGGGGGGTTGATGCTGGATCAGGAATCATCGGTTGTAACTCCTCTTGGATCTTCTTGTTATATCAATAAAACTATTTGAGTTTCTCCTACATGCTTGTGTATCAATGATGTTTTGTTATATTTGCATGTTTAGCTTAAATCTGATCCTAACCTATTTATGAATATGAATCCATGTCTTTGTGTAGTTTTCCTCTTCTGTGATCTTGCAGGAACTTGGTGAAGCTGGGCAAGTAAGGGAGCAGGTAGCTGGAAGCTGTCAAAGAGGAGAGAGATTGGATCAAAATACTAGCGCAAGACACAGGTTGGTTCATCCTATTCCTCTTCGTTTATAGTTCATAAAGAAGAATAGGAAAATAGTTTTCTCTGTTTGTTTCTAAGGTACTGTTATCACTGAAAATGCTGTGGAGCCAAAAAAATTTTAGCCTAGCTTAAAGACAGGGTGTTTTCGCAGCGCTACATGTTTAGGCGGTTTCGTAGCGCGCTACGAAATTGGGGATTGGCTTGAGCTTACAGCAGAAGGTTCATATACCTAAATTGTGATGATAAGGTTCCTGCCCGAATGGTGCTTACTACTATTGACACTGCAGTGTTTAGAGCCACACCAGAGCCTTTTTGGTCCATCACAAACAGTTGTTCAGTTGCAGCTCATTAAGATTAATCTTCAAGAGGAATCATGTTTAATAACTACTTCTTTTGTGGCTGAGGGCGTTATGGTAAATCCTGGTGATGTTTTGCCAAATACTTTGGTGAACACTTTTTACTTCGGTCTCAAGAAAATTGACCTTACAATTCCGGTAGATGTAGTAAAGCTGGATCAAGACATTTGCAAAATTGTTGATGACTGTTTCACAGGAGCAAGTCTTCATGTTGAAAAATTGATTTTTATACAGTCATTATATTTATCATTTGAACTTCTCAATCTTGAAAAAGTTTCAGTTTTCCTTTATGGAATGGCTAGCTTATTGATTCCAGTCAAAGAAAATGTTAGGGAGCGCATTTCCTGGAATTGATGTGGAACTTTCAAATTACCCCCCCACCATTACCGAAGCGCGTGCTCAGCAAGTTTGTGCCAGTGTTACAGATAGGCAGCATTATGTTTATTACTGCAGGGGATCACATTTTTCCTAGACTGGGATACACAGCACCTCCTCCTTGGTACTACTCTCTGAAACAGAAACGCTTTGGAGTTATCGCAACTACTTGGCTTCTTCGAAATGCATTGCAGTCGTTTCTTCAAGGCACAGGGGCTTTTGAAGTAATGTGTAATGGTGATCTTGTGTTTTCTAAGCTAAGAGAGAATAGGTTTCCAAGTGTTGGCAGCTCGTTGGGAGCAAAATATTAGCCTGCTCTAACTCTGCATTTGCTTTACAGATGACTGATATAGGTGAAAATGTCATGAATCTTATTAAGCACGTTGGTTCATTATTAATGCACATATTGAAGACATGAAAGTGAATTGTAAGGGAATATCTGCGCTAGTATGAAGGGAATTTTAATTGGTGTTAGTTAGTAACATGGATTTTGGAACCAGAGAGTAGATGTCAGAGTGGTATGTGATGATCTATCATTGCAAAACCTGTGTACTAGTGTTTTCTGGTTCGATATCTGTGGCCTGGCGCAGTTATCATTTTCAGTGATTGCGGGAAAATGAGCTAGTTACAGGATGAGATCATGTATGATCCTCGGGAGCGAATTGAAATTGCCCAGAGTCATGTTTTCTACAGGCTTTCACTCCTAAGACAATTTCTGCAACGACAAAGGCATTGGATCCTGAATCTAAGGAAGTGCATATGTCATCTTCAGGTGTACATGATTGTGGGATCGCGTACGTGTCAGTCATGAGTTTTGACAAACGAAACGTTGAAGATGTGGCAAACGATATTAGCTGTTCGTTCATTAGCTCTGCCACCGACAAAAGACAGAGACACATGGTCGAAATTAGCTTATCGTTGCCAGAAAGGTGTTCATATTATTTAAGGTAATTCCGCCTTGATCAGATTGTCGCAGCATGATCCAGAATTACTACTCCAAATACAAACTGGTAACTGTTAGTGTGTTTGAGACCTATTGTGCATATCTGGAACGAGAAGTTGCTTTGGGAGGAGGTTATAAAATTGAGAAAATGCAGATATCAGCAATGGTAATGGCGATTCGTGGAGTGATCCCGTCAAAAATCAAGCATTCAGTGTTTGCATGTGTAGTGCTCTTGACATTATGCCATCTATGTCTGGCGGCACCGTCATCAGAATTGGTGCTCCTAAAGGTGGAACGCCGGATTGACTTGACATCACCCATTATACGGGTTGTTACATTCTTGAAGGTTGAAAATACTGGTTTGGGCATGACTTCAGAAGTTTTCTTGCCTTTCCTCCTGACCAGGTTGAAAATCTGGCATATCTGAAAGCAGCTGCCCGTAAAGGAAAGGGTAAAAATAAGGTTTCTGTTTCACTTATAGTGATCCCTTCTCAATCAGAGGACGCACCTGGTGGTATAGTTTTATTTTCAATCTCTTTGGTGACGGCATTAAAAAGGGTGACACTGTAACTATAGAAGTGCTTTCAGTCTTTACACATTCAGTGAAGAAGATCCCTTAGGCACAAATTCAGCTTGTTCTTTATCGTGACAGTGCCTACTTTCTTTCTCCTTATCTAGTTAAAGTGCAAACTACAGCCATCAAGACCAAATGCTAGAGGCGCATCATCTTTTAAGAGTCTAGTGGCAAGACTGCCACCTCAAGCACATTCGGTTTATTACCGAGATGAAATTGGGAATATTTCTACTTCACATCTGAACGCCGACTTTAGAAAAAACAGAACTGGAAATTGAACCTCTACATCTTATGGTTGGAGGCTGTTGCAAGCATGATTGAAAAGGCTATAATGGCAAATCCTGCATATACAGAAGCTTATAATAATCTAGGGATTTTGCACCGGGAGTAGCAGAGATAGTTGTGAATATGTCGGGGTTTCTCATTCCCGGTTTACTGCATTTGGGTATCCATAGATTCATTTGGGTAATGTGGGTGTTGTTCATACCCGGTTTTCTGCATTTGGGTGCTCCCAGGTTCAGCGAGATAATAAGTGGGTATATGTACCTTGGCACAGCGTTCACAAGTAAGCCATTGTCTTAACGTTCTAGGATGGGTCCCTTGTGAATGAATTCAAAGAGGATATGGCACGGAGACTGGAATTGCTGTTGATTAGCAAACACTGGTTAATATGTTGAATGTCAGAAACAGAGGAGATACATTACAGATTGAATGCGCTGTTTTGCTAGCTAACACTAGTAATCATATGACAAACAGTACTGCAGAGACAGTCATCTCCCATTTGAATGGACATCAAATTTATCTTCGTGATGCCTTTGGAACTTATCATCTGTTGAGCTGGAAGATTTTGCCATCTTCGAATAGGTCATGGTTCCAGCAAGCAACATGGTTTAGTGCTCTTTGGTGTTGTTGCAGGTGCAACAGTAATTGCCTCAGTTGTGTTAATATGTTGGTATTGTTAGAGATAAAAGCAAGAAGTACTTGGAAAATACACAGGGTGCAATGTTAGAAGGTTCTGTTTCTACTAATAAACTTCCTGTTGGTCCACTAGATTCTGGTAAAATTGTCACTACCTGCGGTAATGGTAAACCAACCAGTACACAAGCAAAGGTTACAGCAAGGAATGCAGAGCTATTTGTTATTACAGCAGAAATTGAAGGATGGCAATGAACTTTGTTTTAACCTCTTATGTCAGGCAACTATTGAAACTAATCTCTCAAAGCAGTGAACACTTTAGTGGACCTTACGAGGAGGGTTTTGTTTTCATGGCCAATGATTGGCATACATTTCTTCTTTCAGATTTTGAAGTGGAACTGAAGAATAGCAAACAGTAGCTATTCAATTTTGTGAAGAGTTTAGAGGTAGACTGTGTTTTTTTTAAATCACACAGCAGTTTCGTAGCGCGCTACGAAACTGCTGTAGGTGGTGATTTTAAACGCAGAGCAGCTATTGTGATACTGTGAGCGGGATTTGTGGAAAAGAGACACCTGTCTATCAATATCACCTACAGCACATCAGAAACATGGCAGCATTCCATACCTGGGGTTATTAAAAGAGCTGGGACAAGTTGCTGAACTTTCGAAGGATGGTAGGAGACAGGGACCTTAAAAATAGGTGTTTTGATCCTGATGATAAATGATCCATCAGCGCTAACAGGTATCCTAAGTCAGCATTCCTTGCATCTTTAGCTCAGCCATCTCAGCCTAACGGAAGGAGGACAGTTGTCAAAGATCCAAGAAGAATCAAGCACACGAGGAGAATGGAATTAGTGTTTTAGTTTGATTAGGATTTTGTGTTATTACAGCTCAGCATGTTTGTAATTAATGAATTAGTTAAATAGCATGTAGGAGTAGTTAATAGGGCCTTCGAGCTCGCTCTAGAGAGGGAAGAAGGTATTCCTATAAAGGGATCAAATTAGGATGTAATAGGGGTTGGAGATTTATGAAAAACAGAGTTTTATTTTGGGCCAATGTAAAGACTTATTACAGTAATAGTAAAGCAGTGGTTGTTTCTTCTCAAGATTCTCAATGGATTATATTGTTCAAATATGATGGTGGTTTATTCTCTTAATGTTCTTTTACAGCCTTGTTATAGCATAATCACTCAGAATTCATTTTTATTGCTCTGACTTCCTGTATGTTTGGCAAGCTGTGGTTTATGTGAAATATGTTTGAACATCTGATGCAAAGAGCCTTGACTTCCATGAAATGACTATGATTTTGTTTACTAAATGTGTGAGACTCCATAGCCCAATGAAGACCAATTTGATATGTGTCCAACCAGCTTTGTTTTCATGAATGTGTGAAGAGTTGGCCATCTGTTGTTGTGAATGATTTTTATCAAAAGTTTGTGAGAGAGCCCTCTCTGACTAAGGAGGCTAATCCTTAGTCTAAAGTCTGGTTGAAAGAGTTACATGAAATCTTGCTTTGTTGCAGCCCTTAGTACTGATTTTGTGATAACATTTTGGTGCGTCTGCCGGGAGTCTGAAGTCTATTCATTCCCGAAATCAATGGCTGAACTTCTGAAGGTAGCAGGAGCTCAGGCATCATTTTGAGGCTGCAAAACTACCTTGGCGACTCCACACATCAAAGAATAAATTAGAAGGTGACTCCACTGCTAGAAGATCAGTAGCTTGATGAAGTTTCAAGATGGATTCCACTGCAAGAATGAATGCCAGGTATGCTCCTATGAATCGGTCTCATATCCCTGGTTTTCCAAATCCTATGCCAAAGGTTGATTGGTTAGATGATCTTCCAATATTCAAAGATGAAAAGAAGGATGATGCTGCTCTCCATTTGGTTAGGTTTCACATGCATGTACGCAGTCTTAAGGTTCATTTCCCTGAAGATTGTCTCATGAGGATGTTTATGGCCACTTTAGAAGGAGAAGCATGGTCTTGGTATAAAAGTTTGGAAAATGGTTCATTATCTTCTCTTGCTGATTTCCATGATGTGTTCTGTGAAATGTATAAAGAATGTTATCCTTCTTTGTTGCTGCTCAAAGATTGCTGTAGGCATTCTTTAAATCTTATTCAGTACTTGGAGGATTGTTATGGTGATGATGAATTTACAGATGAAGAAATTTTAGAGGCTCTTCATAACAATGTTTTTCAGCACCAAGGAGAAGGTATAACATTCCATGAAGCACAGCATGAAGAGCAGCAAGAGTTTACCTGTGAAAACCATGTTTTATCCTTAGATATTGATGTAGAGATGCAGCAGATTTGTCAGGTTTCAGATCATGATGGAGATGAAATTGATTGCACTCAGCAAGAAGAAATATTGAAGGAAATTTTCTATGACCCTCAGGCAGAGGAAAAGCTTGCTCAATTTTGTAATTCCTTGCAGCAGCTTACTCCAAATAATAATCATAATAGTGAGGAAAATTCCATTGTTTGTTGGAATGATTCAGAAAAGCAGCTGGATAGCTTGTCAAATAGAAAAGTGGATAGCACATCAGAGGGGTCTTGTGTGGTTGAGAATCAGTGGCCTGAAAATGAAGAGTGTTATCATGATCATTATTTTCAGCAGCTTTCTATGACAGAACACAAGGAGAGAGTGCCACTTCCTTTCTCTTTCACGTTTAAGGAGCTATACATGGTTGTTGAAGATCAGTTTGCACAACCTGAAGGTTACAAGAAGAATCAAGCTGTTCATGTGTTCTGGGATCCTATAGCTGATTACATGGAAGAGTTTTACTCTCCAGTGTTTCAGTTTACTTACAAAGATCAGAGACAATTTCAGTGGCAGCGGTCATCACACTATCACATTGGCTCTGAACTCCGATGCAGTCAAAGAAATCAAATATCAGATAAGACAAATGATTGGCTGCATTGGAAATTTCATATTGATTGAGCTGAGGGAAGTTTGAATTGTTAGGGTAGGTAGGTAGGAAATTGCAAATAAGCTCAAGGTTGACTGAGCATTTATTTTTCAGTAGATGTAGTTTTCTTTCTCCTTCAGTCATCATCAAGCTTAAGCCCGAGGTGAAGGCCCCAGAAGCTTGAAGGGGATGATTGTCGAGCAAATTTCAGTTTGTCAAAATGGATAAGGCACTGGAACTGCAGGTTCTTAGTGTACCACAAGGGCACACTATCCCAAGTGGAGCCACTGTTATCACTGAAAATGCTGTGGAGCCAAAATTTTTTAGCCTAGCTTAAAGACAGGGTGTTTTCGCAGCGCTACATGTTTAGGCGGTTTCGTAGCGCGCTACGAAATTGGGGATTGGCTTGAGCTTACAGCAGAAGGTTCATATACCTAAATTGTGATGATAAGGTTCCTTCCCGAATGGTGCTTACTACTATTGACACTGCAGTGTTTAGAGCCACACCAGAGCCTTTTTGGTCCATCACAAACAGTTGTTCAGTTGCAGCTCATTAAGATTAATCTTCAAGAGGAATCATGTTTAATAACTAATTATTTTGTGGCTGAGGGCGTTATGGTAAATCCTGGTGATGTTTTGCCAAATACTTTGGTGAACACTTTTTACTTCGGTCTCAAGAAAATTGACCTTACAATTCCGGTAGATGTAGTAAAGCTGGATCAAGACATTTGCAAAATTGTTGATGACTATTTCACAGGAGCAAGTCTTCATGTTGAAAAATTGATTTTTATACAGTCATTATATTTATCATTTGAACTTCTCAATCTTGAAAAAGTTTCAGTTTTCCTTTATGGAATGGCTAGCTTATTGATTCCAGTCAAAGAAAATGTTAGGGAGCGCATTTCCTGGAATTGATGTGGAACTTTCAAATTACCCCCCCACCATTACCGAAGCGCGTGCTCAGCAAGTTTGTGCCAGTGTTACAGATAGGCAGCATTGTGTTTATTACTGCAGGGGATCACATTTTTCCTAGACTGGGATACACAGCACCTCCTCCTTGGTACTACTCTCTGAAACAGAAACGCTTTGGAGTTATCGCAACTACCTGGCTTCTTCGAAATGCATTGCAGTCGTTTCTTCAAGGCACAGGGGCTTTTGAAGTAATGTGTAATGGTGATCTTGTGTTTTCTAAGCTAAGAGAGAATAGGTTTCCAAGTGTTGGCAGCTCGTTGGGAGCAAAATATTAGCCTGCTCTAACTCTGCATTTGCTTTACAGATGACTGATATAGATGAAAATGTCGTGAATCTTATTAAGCACGTTGGTTCATTATTAATGCACATATTGAAGACATGAAAGTGAATTGTAAGGGAATATCTGCGCTAGTATGAAGGGAATTTTAATTGGTGTTAGTTAGTAACATGGATTTTGGAACCAGAGAGTAGATGTCAGAGTGGTATGTGATGATCTATCATTGCAAAACCTGTGTACTAGTGTTTTCTGGTTCGATATCTGTGGCCTGGCGCAGTTATCATTTTCAGTGATTGCGGGAAAATGAGCTAGTTACAGGATGAGATCATGTATGATCCTCGGGAGCGAATTGAAATTGCCCAGAGTCATGTTTTCTACAGGCTTTCACTCCTAAGACAATTTCTGCAACGACAAAGGCATTGGATCCTGAATCTAAGGAAGTGCATATGTCATCTTCAGGTGTACATGATTGTGGGATCGCGTACGTGTCAGTCATGAGTTTTGACAAACGAAACGTTGAAGATGTGGCAAACGATATTAGCTGTTCGTTCATTAGCTCTGCCACCGACAAAAGACAGAGACACATGGTCGAAATTAGCTTATCGTTGCCAAAAAGGTGTTCATATTATTTAAGGTAATTCCGCCTTGATCAGATTGTCGCAGCATGATCCAGAATTACTACTCCAAATACAAACTGGTAACTGTTAGTGTGTTTGAGACCTATTGTGCATATCTGGAACGAGAAGTTGCTTTGGGAGGAGGTTATAAAATTGAGAAAATGCAGATATCAGCAATGGTAATGGCGATTCGTGGAGTGATCCCGTCAAAACTCAAGCATTCAGTGTTTGCATGTGTAGTGCTCTTGACATTATGCCATCTATGTCTGGCGGCACCGTCATCAGAATTGGTGCTCCTAAAGGTGGAACGCCGGATTGACTTGACATCACCCATTATACGGGTTGTTACATTCTTGAAGGTTGAAAATACTGGTTTGGGCACGACTTCAGAAGTTTTCTTGCCTTTCCTCCTGACCAGGTTGAAAATCTGGCGTATCTGAAAGCAGCTGCCCGTAAAGGAAAGGGTAAAAATAAGGTTTCTGTTTCACTTATAGTGAGCCCTTCTCAGTCAGAGGACGCACCTGGTGGTATAGTTTTATTTTCAAGCTCTTTGGTGACGGCATTAAAAAGGGTGACACTGTAACTATAGAAGTGCTTTCAGTCTTTACACATTCAGTGAAGAAGATCCCTTAGGCACAAATTCAGCTTGTTCTTTATCGTGACAGTGCCTACTTTCTTTCTCCTTATCTAGTTAAAGTGCAAACTACAGCCATCAAGACCAAATGCTAGAGGCGCATCATCTTTTAAGAGTCTAGTGGCAAGACTGCCACCTCAAGCACATTCGGTTTATTACCGAGATGAAATTGGGAATATTTCTACTTCACATCTGAACGCCGACTTTAAAAAAAATAGAACTGGAAATTGAACCTCTACATCTTATGGTTGGAGGCTGTTGCAAGCATGATTGAAAAGGCTATAATGGCAAATCCTGCATATACAGAAGCTTATAATAATCTAGGGATTTTGCACCGGAAGTAGCAGAGATAGTTGTGAATATGTCGGGGTTTCTCATTCCCGGTTTACTGCATTTGGGTATCCATAGATTCATTTGGGTAATGTGGGTGTTGTTCATACCCGGTTTTCTACATTTGGGTGCTCCCAGGTTCAGCGAGATAATAAGTGGGTATATGTACCTTGGCACAGCGTTCACAAGTAAGCCATTGTCTTAACGTTCTAGGATGGGTCCCTTGTGAATGAATTCAAAGAGGATATGGCACGGAGACTGGAATTGCTGTTGATTAGCAAACACTGGTTAATATGCTGAATGTCAGAAACAGAGGAGATACATTACAGATTGAATGCGCTGTTTTGCTAGCTAACACTAGTAATCATATGACAAACAGTACTGCAGAGACAGTCATCTCCCATTTGAATGGACATCAAATTTATCTTCGTGATGCCTTTGGAACTTATCATCTGTTGAGCTGGAAGATTTTTCCATCTTCGAATAGGTCATGGTTCCAGCAAGCAACATGGTTTAGTGCTCTTTGGTGTTGTTGCAGGTGCAACAGTAATTGCCTCAGTTGTGTTAATATGTTGGTATTGTTAGAGATAAAAGAAAGAAGTACTTGGAAAATACACAGGGTGCAATTTTAGAAGGTTCTGTTTCTACTAATAAACTTCCTGTTGGTCCACTAGATTCTGGTAAAATTGTCACTACCTGTGGTAATGGTAAACCAACCAGTACACAAGCAAAGGTTACAGCAAGGAATGCAGAGCTATTTGTTATTACAGCAGAAATTGAAGGATGGCAATGAACTTTGTTTTAACCTCTTATGTCAGGCAACTATTGAAACTAATCTCTCAAAGCAGTGAACACTTTAGTGGACCTTACGAGGAGGGTTTTGTTTTCATGGCCAATGATTGGCATACATTTCTTCTTTCAGATTTTGAAGTGGAACTGAAGAATAGCAAACAGTAGCTATTCAATTTTGTGAAGAGTTTAGAGGTAGACTGTGTTTTTTTTAAATCACACAGCAGTTTCGTAGCTGTAGGTGGTGATTTTAAACGCAGAGCAGCTATTGTGATACTGTGAGCGGGATTTGTGGAAAAGAGACACCTGTCTATCAATATCACCTACAGCACATCAGAAACATGGCAGCATTCCATACCTGGGGTTATTAAAAGAGCTGGGACAAGTTGCTGAACTTTCGAAGGATGGTAGGAGACAGGGACCTTAAAAATAGGTGTTTTGATCCTGATGATAAATGATCCATCAGCGCTAACAGGTATCCTAAGTCAGCGTTCCTTGCATCTTTAGCTCAGCCATCTCAGCCTAACGGAAGGAGGACAGCTGTCAAAGATCCAAGAAGAATCAAGCATACGAGGAGAATGGAATTAGTGTTTTAGTTTGATTAGGATTTTGTGTAATTACAGCTCAGCATGTTTGTAATTAATGAATTAGTTAAATAGCATGTAGGAGTAGTTAATAGGGCCTTCGAGCTCGCTCTAGAGAGTGAAGAAGGTATTCCTATAAAGGGATCAAATTAGGATGTAATAGGGGTTGGAGATTTATGAAAAACAGAGTTTTATTTTGGGCCAATGTAAAGACTTATTACAGTAATAGTAAAGCAGTGGTTGTTTCTTCTCAAGATTCTCAATGGATTATATTGTTCAAATATGATGGTGGTTTATTCTCTTAATGTTCTTTTACAACCTTGTTATAGCATAATCACTCAGAATTCATTTTTAATGCTCTGACTTCCTGTATGTTTGGCAAGCTGTGGTTTATGTGAAATATGTTTGAACATCTGATGCAAAGAGCCTTGACTTCCATGAAATGACTGTGATTTTGTTTACTAAATGTGTGAGACTCCATAGCCCAATGAAGACCAATTTGATATGTGTCCAACCAGCTTTGTTTTCATGAATGTGTGAAGAGTTAGCCATCTGTTGTTGTGAATGATTTTTATCAAAAGTTTGTGAGAGAGCCCTCTCTGACTAAGGAGGCTAATCCTTAGTCTAAAGTCTGGTTGAAAGAGTTACATGAAATCTTGCTTGGTTGCAGCCCTTAGTACTGATTTTGTGATAACAGGTACTGTCACACCTTAGTGGGATAGGAGCGTTCTGAGTAGACACTTTTCCCGTAAACAAAATGGCGACTCCGCTGGGGATCGTGTCTAGTTAGTTTGTTTGTGTTTCTCTTGTTGTTTGTTTCATAAACACAGAAGTAGCAATTGAACTGCATTTGCCATTATCAAATGCAAAGTAGACACTTGCTACTTCAATCCATTCACTGGATTTGTTTATGATTTGAACAGCTGATTCACAAATGATCTGATTACCCTTTGTGATAGCTCTTAGACCTCCTTTAAATCCACCCTCTGATTGTGCATTACTGATTGATTTTACTCGGCCAAAAACCATAGATTAAACTGCAAACCGTGACCCAGAACCTGGAAGAAATTCTCGTTTCTGCCCCAGCGCAGGCTTTGCGAAGAGATTCTGCATTTCAATGCAGTTCCCAAGAGGGCTACCTGCGCTGCAATCCAGTTTCTCTGTGTAACAGGTGTGCTGATCAGCCTAGCCCTGTGCAGCTCAGGTTCGTTGCCTCATTTTTTCAGTTTTGTCTCTAATTTTTGCAGCCCGTGATCAGTGTGTGTTTGTTTAAAAACCCCTTTTCTTTGCCTTAATTCCGCCTCCTTTGTACAAAAAGACTGTAGATGTTCTTTGTGTGTTTGTTACATCATTTACAGTTTTCCATTGAAAGGGTAGAATAATCATACTGTCGTCCTTGGATTTAGATCTGTCGCAAGTGTCGATTTTGGTCTTAGGAGAAAGTTTATTTGCTGTTGACAGTCGATTATGCTTTTACTTTTGCCTTTGGTTTGAATTTGTCACTTTCTAGTGTCGAAACGAGTGTTTATTTCAAAATCATAAGGTGTCGTAATCTTCTCTACCTTTTGATTTTGAAAAGAAGCTTGTTTGTGTTTGTCGCTTGAAAGCAAATTCAAATTTGTACATCAACTTTCTTTTTAGGCATCAATATTAAGAAAGTGAAAACAAATACATGCATATGTGCATTTGCGTATTGATAGTCTGTTTGGCTTGATTTAGGAAAAGTGCATTTACAGTGTGCTCTTTTCTCTTTGAGAAAAGATTGTGTCTTTCTTTTCCCCTTGTAGCTAGGATTTTCATTGCTGAAAAGAGATAAAAGCTTGCTTATCATCTTTAGATTGCATTTTAGGAATTACATCTACATCTCGTGGTGATCCCAAAAGGCAAACTTCTAAGAAAGATCAACTTAAAATAAATTGAATGAATCTAACAACGCTTTGGAACTTAACGCACAACATTTAGAGGTCTAGGCTAGAGATGTATTCCGGCGTCGTAAAGCCTGGTAACTGTTGTCCTCACTGATGGTTGGGTGATTCCTCCACTTTGAGATGATAAGTGCCAGTATGGACTTGTGCTCCCACGTACCGTCGAGTATATATTGGGAGACCCCTATAGTCCTAAAACCTTTTATCCATAGGAAGCCGTGTCGACCGCCCTACTGATCGCAATGCACCGAACACAACATTTGGGAAGATTGACTGCCGTACCGTAAAAAGTATTCTGCATTTTTGCGATTGGTTTGGTACTCCCTCTACCTAGATCTCCAGAGCAGTCCCTTTCGTTCCTTTTCAGACTCCTTAACGGAAAAGTTCCATCTGAGCACTTGTCACTTCAGGCTCATTAAAAATCGAAGGAGACTAGAGTCATCTTTTGTTTTTTCTCGACTCTTTAAAATTGAAAAAACAAGTTGCGTCAAAGCGTCTTAAAATTTATTTTAAACGGAATATTCACCCCCTTTTCCTATGTTGATCTTAGGTTGAGAAGATGGAGTCTACCAACCAAGGAATTCCCCTTGGTGGAAATCCTAGTCCCTTCTCCTCTTGGGGAGATGCTGGTTCACCCCATATGGCCACATTGTCGCTTCCAGGACTGACAATTGGCTTGCCAGTATGGCTCTTCTCAACCAATGTTGTTTAGAACACCACTATTCCTGAACAATCGAATCAGCAATTAGACGAGTCCAGAGTTGCCCACCAACCGTCTACTTCCTCTAATTCTTCCTCTCCTCCTTCCTCTTCGCTTGATAGGGCTGGCAAAGCCAAAAGTCAAGTTCCTAAGGAGAAGAAGGAGAAGAAGAAGAAAGAGAAGAAGAAGAAGGAGCCAAAGGCAAATGGGGGAAAACGAGTGTCGTCTAGCAAAAATCCACACACTGCACCGACCAGGCCTAAATCGCCATGTGTCATTTGCAAAGGAGACCACTTTCACAGAGATTGTCCTTGCATCCCTCGGATACTAAGGGACTGGTCTCCTTGTTTGCACAATCCGGTGTCATCAACCTCTGATGATCATGTTGAAAGCACACCATCAACTAGCGAAAGTGAAGCCCCAGGACAAAAAGGGAAAGTTAGATTTCCCTGTAAATTGTGCGAAGGCAATCATGCCGTCCACTGTTGTCCCTTCTTAGATGAAGCGAAAAGAGTTTTGGATGATCGTCCGGTTTCACCGTTACGACTTCCTCCTGGATATAAAAAACTCTTGCCGAGTCCGTCGCTAGTTGAGAATCCAGCTGGCCCGCTCAAGTGGTCGGCTGAAGCGCTTATCATCGAAGATAAACCATCTGAATCCATACCAGACGAAAGTCAAAAGGTCGAGGCGGCAGTTGACCGGGTCTTGCCTTCAGAGGTTTTATCTTCGAATGATACAGTCACTGAAGAGAACAAGGATGACACCGTCCAAATTCTCTTCATCAACACAGACTCCGACGAACATGGGGGCAATCTACCCATTCCCTTACCGCAGGAGGGAAGTTCGTCAGAGCCATACCCGGTCGTCTACTCGGTCCCACCTCCAAGCAACCTAGTTGTCTCCTTCGACTGGAATCAACTAGGCAGACCCCGTTTACCAGCAAGCATACCATTCTGAATTATCGTTCAAATATATAGAATGGTCATGGTTGGTACCATCATAGATGAGGGGGCTTCTGTGAGTATCCTTTCCTCTATTTCTTGTAAAGTGCTTGGTTCGCCATCGCTGTTGCCTGAGATGAGAAATCTAACAGGTTTTGATAAAGGAACCAGTCGAACTTTAGGGATCCTTCCCAATGTGCCCATAACATTGAGAGGGAAGATAGTTCAAATGAACGTAACGGTAGTTCAAGGACCCTTGGATTATAACCTACTCCTTGGACGAGACTATATTTATTGCATGGGAGCCATCGTCTCCTCACTCTTTAGAGTAATGTGTTTTCCGCACGAAGGAAGAGTGGTCAAGCTCGTGGACCAGCTTTCATTTCTCGTATCACGTGTAGCAAATAGTCATATACCATCCCTAAATGGTCTCTTCACGCAAGAAATGTCTCAATCCCCAGTCCGTCCTCCCGATGAGCGCGAGTAATTCGGAGGGATATGACTGAAACCCAGGGGGCATGCATCCTGGTCTGCTTCGGCAGGAAAACTTCGGGTATAGGGTAGGTTTCCGCGGGAGAATATGACTAGTCTGTACCCCATCCGTGATTGGAAGAGGGGTTATTCTAGAATAAGATTCTCTTTTCAAAGTTATGTGAGTAGCGGGCGTCGTCGCTCACCTTTGTTTATCTTAGTAGACATCGCCAGAGAAATGTTTTGTTTACACCGTAAATAGAACAATCTTTGGGTAACCTATAAGAGGTAGTACCCTTCCTGATAAAACGAATGTGTTGTCTGCTCGAATAAAGGGTGACCCTTCCTGATAAAACGAATGTTTTGTCAGCTCGAATAGAGGGAGACCTCGAAACTCTGTTTTATACCTGGGGGCATGCAAACCTTTTGGAGTGCAAGCGAGGGGCGGCTATTATTTTTTTAAATTTTTAGGACCTCTAACCCTTTAAACTCGTAGGATTAGTCGTCACCTAACTTGCATAAAGAAAGGATGTGGGGAAAAAATCTAAAAGTTGCCGTTTTATATGAGACATTCTTATCATATGACTGGATTAATCGAGCAGTTTTAGCACATAGTTCAAGCTTGTTAAAAAATAAACATAAGACATGAGAAAATGTTTCCACCCACGTTTAAGCTCATTAAAAAATGAACTATTTCCCGGTAAATAACCACCGTGAATGAAGCATTTCAGCCATTAAAGCCTTGGTCGTGTTTGCACCGTCACCTCCACTTTTCCATTGGCCGATCATTCACCTCCATTTGATTGTTTACCCATTTTGAGGAACAGCTGCGAAGAGTGATTTCACTAGCCATCCTTGTGACACTGTCGTGATTGGAAAATTCCAAACCTTACCTGGAATCAGCTGCTACCCTTTTTATCATTCGTTCCTCAAAAGACGAGTCTTCTTTAAGCTCTTTTCAACTGACTCGTAAAATATGAAAAGATTGCCGATTTTTGGCCTTCCAGCTCGTTAAAGCGACCGTAAGTGCTATCCCTCCTCTAGATTTTAATTTTTTTGGACCTGAGGGATTATTTGCACAAAAAGATCGAGTGCTTGTTTTGTTTGGCTCGTTAAAACTATCGAAAATTCATCCCTTCTGTATTGTTTTATACTTTTTCGGACTTAAGGGATTAGATGACGAAAAAGGAATTTCGGAGTTACCTTTACGTACCTTTACAGACTCTCTAAAAATGAAAAGGACCGAGTTATCTTTGTCGTTAAACTCGTTAAAAAGATTAATAGCGACAAACTTGTCTTTAGACGAGAACGAGTTTCATTATCGCTAGGCTCGTTAAAACATAGCGATGGGTTTGCCCGAAGGGAAAATTATAGAACAAGCATATGTTATCCTCCTCAAGCTTGACAAAAATAAAGAGGTACTGGTCAGCAATGACTGGGGAAAAATTGGGAAGAAACTCAAAGAATCTTTATTGGTAGCAAGTCGCTCTTGAACATGACACTTCCACTCTGTGCCTAAGTCGGGTTGGGTTGTTTCATTCACCGGTCACATCACCATGGTCACGCCATACCATCCACATTTGGGGTAAATGCTACCAATCCATCACATAAGTGTCGTCGACATTTTCAAGAGAAGTCATCCAGAGAAGTCATCCGTGTCCCATCCACTACCATACATTATACTTCATTCTTTCATGACCGCCATCCTGAACCATATATCATCAGATCGTTTTCACCTCTATCAAAATCATTTGCTTTGTTCCGTGTCATTGATGTGGGATTCATCAAGGCCCTCCTTTGACGGATTGCTTCTTGTCGACATCAGCTCATTATCCAAGAAGTTGATATAGGAACACCCCATTCAGTACTTTGAGGCTTGCATGCCTCAATGGCAAGTTTCTCACTTCCGGCGATAGGTATACATCAATGACCTTCGACCAAAAGATTTTGCGTGGTGTTCGACGCCAAGTCCTTTATTCACACCAGGTGAATTGTACTGCAGTACCTTGAGGGTCATCATCATTATCGGTGATTCCTCTCGCGCTTGTTAACAGTTTACATCATCGACTGGTAATCAAGCGATGTCTTTCCATGTTCGACTTCAAAACATTTTTTCACATGGATCGACTTGTACTTCGAGTGAAGATCGGACGAGATTGAAGACCCCGGATCTAGTTTCATCCATCTGAGCTGCGATATATATTAAGGAAAAATAAAGACATGGACATGTACATCATTGCAGCACAGATAATCATCCTACCAAAAGGATGATGACTTCATCAGAATCATCAGTCTACCATCAGACGATTGTCTATCCTGTGCATAAAAATGAATTTATAAAGCTGAGCATGGGAATGCCTGCCTCAGCTAGATCATGAAAACAGTATGAAGATAATGTATTGTATTGTATCTTATTACATGTCTCCTCCCAGCATTGAAAGAACTTCGGATCCTCCTAATAAAGCATTTCACCTGATAAACGGCCTCATACTTTAGGGGGGAACTGTTATAGACATTTTTGTGCCTTACAGCTCTAAGCATGAAATGTCCATAAAACAAGGGATCCTAAGTCCCTAAAAGTGTTGTTCCTACCCCTAGAGGAACAAGGTCAACCAATTACAGCTTCTCCCAGAAGTTCTCCACCAGAAACTGCTCAGAATCAGTCAAATCAGGATCATTTTAACTGCTCCACTAGCTAGCTGCGTTGCATAGCACCCAAGTACACTAGCTAGGTGCGTTGCAACGCACCTAAATGCACTACCAGGGTGCGCTGAGCGGGAAATGACAAATGGCGGTGTCATTCCGCGAGGTGGACAGACAATGGAAGCTTCCAGAATCTTCCCCAATGACACTTGCCTCACTGAGTTCGACCAAGGATGAGTAAGAGGCTCTCAGTCTCCAAGTGGAAGCAAGAACTGACAGAGAGAAGCAACTAGTCAAATCATAAGCTGACTCATCCTCTTTGCATACATCTATATATGGATCCCTCATCCCAGAGATCCAGAGGCTGGAATTTTGTACATTGCAGAGAATTGCTGTTGGTTTTGAGATAGAGATCAGAGTATTGGGTGATTTATGCTTTGTTGGAGGTGAAGAGGGGATTCCTTTGCTGGGGGGGTTGATGCTGGATCAAGAATCATCGGTTGTAACTCCTCCTGGATCTTCTTGTTATATCAATAAAACTATTTGAGTTTCTCCTACATGCTTGTGTATCAATGATGTTTTGTTATATTTGCATGTTTAGCTTAAATCTGATCCTAAGCTATTTATGAATATGAATCCATGTCTTTGTGTAGTTTTCCTCTTCTGTGATCTTGCAGGAACTTGGTGAAGTTGGGCAAGTAAGGGAGCAGGTAGCTGGAAGCTGTCAAAGAGGAGAGAGATTGGATCAAAAGACTAGCGCAAGACACAGGTTGGTTCATCCTATTCCTCTTCGTTTATAGTTCATAAAGAAGAATAGGAAAATAGTTTTCTCTGTTTGTTTCTAAGGTACTGTCACACCTTAGTGGGATAGGGGCATTCTGAGTAGACACTTTTCCCATAAACAATACATGACCAAAAAATATTGACACATTTGAGCCTCTGTCTATATACTATTTTTCTAATCTAAAAAAGCTTATAGTACCTCCAAAAACTCCTAATACATTAACAAACTTACAAAGCATAATTTAAAACTAGAAAAATTATCCTTCGGTATTTAGCCAAGTGAACATACCAACTTTAGAATCAACAATATGAGGCTGAGAGGGAAGAGAAGCAGAGTCTAAAGTGTCGTCAAAATCTACCACCGCCAGAATATTAGGTAATTCTCCTTGCAACTCATGAACCACAACATTTGATTCCTTTTCCTCTTTGGTAATCCTTCCTTCAAGCAAGGAAATTACTCTATCCATCTTCCAACTAAAGGTGTCATAAGCCACTTGAAATATCTCGACCTTAGTCTGCAACAAGATGATTTTCTAATGTAAGAGAATAGATTGGGATTGGTAATCAACCTTACCCATGTCCCTTCCTTAGATAACAATGTCAATATATACTCATTTAAAGCTATCAAATAGCCCAATTGATGATTAAAATCCTCCTTCTATGCATTGTTTGGGAACTCCATTATGTTTGTTACTCCAAAATATACCCTTTCTGCTGAGATTTCAAGCAAACAAACTATATTTCATATTGAATCCAAAGTGCACTGCCAATATTTATATACTTGTGAGGTTTTATTAACCAGCCTGAAACCTCTTTCCATTGAATTGAAAAATTCATCTACCCCACACATCCCTCATCCCTGAAGCATGAACAGATAATTAAAGTCTCTACAACTAATATCCAACCTCATTAAACCTAGGATCTACAAGTGTGTTATCTGAAATGCAAAATGGAAATATTGAAACCTTGCTTCCATTAAAACTTAATACCATGAGAATGAACCTTCCATTTGTCCTTTATTACTTTTGATATCCTATTAGTTGTCCATTTATACTCCTGAACCCAAAACTTCAGGAGTATAAATGGGGGCTAATCCCCGCAGGGGTCCGAGGGGGCTAATCCCCCCCGACTGGGGGGTCTGGGGGCCAGTGGTCTCCTGTCGGGGGTCCTGAAGCTAAAAATAGATGTAAAATTGCCTTGTAAAAGTATAGTAATTTCTAGTCAATCTAGACTATTCATTAGGCGGATGATCTGACGGTAGAATTTATGTTTAGTTTAGGGTTTTTTTCCCTAAAAGGAAACCCCTCTCTTTGTATGAGGACATTGTATTGAAGCTATGTAAAAGATGTGTATTCTCAGAGCGAGAAACAAATAGGTGAGACTGTGAGAGAAAATAGAGGATATTACAGCGGATCTGCTGTAGGTTGTGTCTCTTCATTTTGTTGGATAATAGAAAGTAAGGACTGGCTGTTTGAGGTGGACATAGCCCAAACTGGGTGAACCACGTATA